>OW240915.1:194114609-194143950 GCA_933207985.1 Pelobates cultripes
AATGACAGGCAGCGATTTTCATTAATATGAGAATTGGAATCCAAAAATTAGGTCAATATAGCTGAATTCAGAAAATTCTCCCAGCCAGCAATGTTTCCAGCTACAATAGCCTAAAGTTTGAAATTCCCTTTGAATGCCTGACCATTCCTGCCTAGTGCAGAGAAGGATGCGTGCGACTTCTAAGCCAATATCTTTTGGGATTTTAGTGTTTAACAAGGTTTTCATTTTATTTTTCAGAACAATAAACCCATTATTTAGGGACCTATGTGTAAAATAGTGAATTGTTTTACAACGCTTTACGTTTGATTTACTGTTGTAGCTCGGTTGTTAATTGACTGCAATTTTTAATTAATTTTGAATTCCCAATAATTCATTCTCCAGTGAATAACCCTGATTCTTGCACTTTGGGACCAGATTGCCGTATTTTGTACCACCTTGAAGTCATTAGTATTATTAAATTATTATCATTAAAGCCATCATACTTTCAGCTCTAGGCCCTAATTAGCAAGGAGAACCTCAGTCTATTTTGTGCTAAATTAGAACCAATAGAATGTTGCGTAACAATTGGCGCTATGCCGCAGAATTGTTCCTATTTTTCAAGTAAAATCTGACTTGAAGGACAGACCCCCTCAACTGCTGATGCGTGCTTCTCATGGTTCCCACTTAGCCTCCTGACTTTAAAGGTGTATAACATTTTGAGGTGGCTACTTACAAAAAAAAAATTGCTCTTAACCCCTTAAGGACTGGACTGTTTTTGCGATGTTGTACATTTGCGACCAGGAATATTTTTACACTTTTGTGGTGTTTGTGTTTGGCTGTAATTTTCCACTTTCTCATTTACTGTTCCCATACAAATTATATATTGTTTTTTTCAGGACAAAAGGGGCTTTCTTTACATACCATTATTTATATAATCTCATGTATTTTAATTTAAAAAAAATACAAAAAATCTGATGAAAAATTGAAAAAAATACATGTTTTTTGACTTTTACTTGAAAAATCTTTTACTCATCTACAAAAGCGAATGAAAAAAACTGCTAAATAGATTCAAAATTTTGTCCTGAGTTTAAAAATACCTAGTGTTTACGTGCTTTTTTGCTTTTTTTTTGCATGTTATAGGGCTATAGGTACAAGTAGGATATTGCGGTTTCAAAACATACATTTTTAAAATTTATCAATAGTGACATTGTAACACTATTATCTGTCATAAATCTCTGAATAACACCCCACATGTACATATTTTTTTTAAAGTAGACAACCCAGGGTATTCAATATGGGGTATGTCCAGTCTTTTTAGTAGCAAAACTTAGTCGAAAACACTGGCCAAAGTTAGCATTCATATTTGTTTGTGTGTGAAAAAGTAAAAAACTAAATTGAATGCTAATTTTGGCCAGTGTTTGTGACTAAGTGGCTACTAAAAAAGACTGGACATACCCCATTTGCAAAACCTTGGGTTGTCTTCTTTTGCAAATGGTATGCCATCATGGGGGTAATTCTCATTCCTGGGCTACCATACGCTCTCAAAGGCAACGTAACCAACCTGGCCATTTTCAATGTAAAAATATTTGACCCATATATTTGACCTTATAACTTTCAAAAATACTATAAAACCTGTACATGGGGGGTACTGTTTTACTCGGGAGACATCGCTGAACACAAATATTAGTGTTTAAAAACTGGAAAATGTATCACAACAATTATATAAGCAGTAAAAGTGCTGTTTGTGTGTAAAAAATGCAAAAAAAGTAACTTTCACTGACAATATCATCGCTGTGATATGTTTTACTGTTGTGAATCACTAATATTTGTGTTCAGCGAAGTCTCCCGAGTAAAACAGTACCCCCCATGTACAGGTTTTAGGGTGTCGTAGAACGTTACAGGGTAAAATACAGTGCTAGCAAATTAAATTCTCTGGAATTTAGGCCTGGGTTGGCAGGCAGGTCCCTCAAATTGCAATCAATAAAATTACTGAATTATGTAAAAATATTACATAAATACGCACGTATAATTTAAATATATATGCATATTTATATATTTGAAGTCTACGTGTATATTTAAATAATTATTTATGTAATTTTGTATATGGACGTATGTATATTTCTTATTATTTTTATTTATTTTTATATACATAGATATATATACAAATTCATTCTAAAGTGTATTTTGATATAAATATATATATATTAATTTTAAAATACAGTTTAGAATAAAATTTCATATAGATATATAGTACATATTTTATTATTATTTTTTTTAAATTTTTTTATTTTAATTTAAATTACTTATTTTATATTTTTATAATATATATATATATACCTATATATATAGTTATTATATATATTATATATATATATATATACGTGTAATTTAATTATAAGTGTATTTTTTATATTAATATAAATTTTATATTAATATAAAAAATACACTTAGTATGACATTATATATATGATATATAGACATATATTATATAGATTATAATGCTGTCTATATATCATATATACACATATATAATTTTAAAATTTTATTAACTTACTAACTTTATTTTTTTTTGATTTTACACATACGGGGAGACTGCCTGTCAGCACAGGCAGTCCCCCTGCAGGCAGCACTATGGACACCTATTGTGACCATGTGATCGCTGTGTTAAGCGATCACATGGCTACAGGGGTCCTAAATCAGTGTGGGGAGACTGTCTGTCTGGGCTGCAGGCAGTCTCCCCACAACCGGAGCAACACTGATCGCCGCCGGGGGCACGACGGCGATCAGGTAAGTACCCCCAGACCGTTAGGACGGTTCAGGACCGTCATCGGTCCTCAAGGCAAAAATGCCGATGACGGTCCTGAACCGTCCTCGGTCGCTAAGGGGTTAATGTTGTATTTTTGTTTTCTTTTGTATGTATATTTCATAAGAGTAAAAAAAAATAAAAATAAAAATAAAAGAGCGATTGGGGGGGTGGGGGGGTTACTCCAACAATTTTGTTTAAAGGACCACTCTAGGCACCCAGACCACTTCAGCTTAATGAAGTGGTCTGAGTGCCAGGTCCAGCTAGGGTTAACCCATTCTTTTATAAATATAGCAGTTTCAGAGAAACTGCTATGTTTATGAATGGGTTAAGCCTTCCCCTATTTCCTCTAGTGGCTGTCTCATTGACAGCCACTAGAGGCGCATGCGTGCGTCCATAGGAAAGCATTATGAATGCTTTCCTATGTGACCGGCTGAATGCGCGCGCAGGTTTTGCCGCGCGTGCGCATTCAGCCGACAGGGAGGAGAAGAGGAGGAGAGCTCTCCGCCCAGCACTGGAAAAAGGTAGGTTTTTTTTCCCCTTTCCAGAGCCGGGCGGGAGGGGGACCCTGAGGGTGGGGGCACCCTCAGGGCACTATAGTGCCAGGAAAACGAGTATGTTTTCCTGGCACTATAGTGGTCCTTTAATAAATAGTAAATCTACTTTATTTTGATTATTTATCTAGTATCATGCCACCCCCTCTTTTATTTTATCCTGTAAAAGAAGAATACATTTACCATTGTCATAATCATTTGATTGGACTGATTTTCAGGCTCCGAGCGCATGGTGGGAGTGGTGGGGGATGGAAAAGGGAGGGAGAATATTAAAAAAATAGTATGGTAAGGAATGTGTTGAGGGCTTAAACAAGGAAGAAAAATACGTGTTAATTAGATCTGTTGCCGGCACATAGTGGACTCTGACAACAGATCCATTTTTTGCACAGAATTAACAGGGTTCCAGGCTGCCTAAATCATTGGGCCTGAGGTGTAACTATATTATTATTATAAATTATAGATATCTCTGTATGTGCTGCGTTTCAAGCAAAAACTATGCAAAAGCAGATTCCAACCAGCATGACCACTTCTAAAAGCAGAAGTGGTCATGATGATTGAGTAACCCTTTCTAAATTTCTGAATTTCTAACAAGTGTATTAATAATAGTTTTGATTTTGGATTAATATTCATTCTTTTCCATTTTATTTTGATCTTTTCTCTACAGATCTGGTGCGAAACTAATTTACGGAGGTGCATCAGTGAATTTCATCGTTTTGTTTGTGAAAGCTGCAACAAAGCTTTTCCAATGTTCTCTGCTCTAAAACTGCACATGGAAACCCACAGCGAAGCCCAGCCCAACAAGAAAAACAAATCAGAAATCGTAACTGGAGAGAATAGTGATCAGAAAAATTTTATGGCAGCTCTGGGCCTTCAGTGTACCAAAGATATAAGGCCTGTTGTTCAGGAGGATATGCAAGACTGTTTACAGGCCATACAACTCGAAACTCTGATGAGTAACCTACCTCAGGAACTTGGTGGCACAGGCATGCAGAAACCGTCTCATTTAGAAGCGTCCTCTCTAGGTGGTTCTTTCTCAGTCTTGCCACCAACAAAGGAGAACTTAAAGTTGCTTTCTTTGCAGCCTTTTCAAAAGGGCTTCACCTTGCAACCTGACAACAGTATAGTGGTCAAACCAATCTCCGGTGAGCTGGCTGATATTCAGCAAATACTCAAAATGGCTGCTTCTGCACCTCCTCAGATTAGTCTTCCCTCTGTTGGCAAACCATCTCCAGTCAGCACACAGACATTTTACAAACATATGCCTTCACTGAAGCCAAAGCCACTGGTGACTCCACGTACAGTTGTTGCCGCCTCAACACCTCCGCCTCTACTTAACACTCAGCAGGCCACTCCAGGCTGCATCAGCCCGAGCCTTCCTCAGCCACCACTGAGGTTGATAAAAAATACTGTGGAATCTGCAACTAGCGCCATATATTTGCAATCCAGGTCTGGAGTCGGCTGCAGCTCCTTCCCTCAGAACAGTCAGACATCAAACACAGACGCATTGAGTCAGCGAGAAAAGACAACTCTGTTAGAACAGGACAGTATTATAGAAGCATTTATGCCTGTAGATTTGGATTCCAAGATCAAACAAGAAGGAACTGAAGGGAACCTGAAATCTATTTCTGGGGCAAACCACAAAAAAGTTAACCAATCGAGAAAAGACTCCCATCCTTGCCGTTTCTGTGATCAGGTATTTTCCTACTCTGGTGTTTTGCGGGCTCATATCCGTACCCACTTGGGAATCTCACCCTATCAGTGCAACATTTGTGATTACATAGCAGCTGACAAGGCCGCGCTAATTCGTCATCTGCGGACACACAGTGGTGAACGGCCATATGTGTGTAAAATTTGCCAGTACCCTTTTACTGTTAAAGCAAACTGTGAGAGACACCTGCGAAAGAAGCACCTTAAAATCACCAGAAAAGATATTGAAAAGAATATTGATTACGTGTCAACAAATACAACTGAAATGGTGGATGCTCTATGTTCTCCAGATACTGTTTGTAAATGCTGTGGGGAGGACTTGAAGAATTACCGTGCTCTTCATATACACATGAGGGGACACACTAACTTTCAAAAAAAGAAACCATTTGAGTGCAAAGACTGTGGTACTACTTTCTCTGCCAAGCGAAACTGCATTCATCACATACTGAAGCAACACCAGCATATACAAGAGAAGGATATAGAAAACCACATTTTATCGAGGACTTGCAGTCCTGAACAGATTAGATCAGACTCCCCAAATGTGGAGAATAGCCGTTTCCATGATCAAACATCTACCACCTCTTATGTGGAATCTCAGAATGGTTTTCAACGTGAAGGGTACTCTGCTACACCTTTAAAAGTTGATATTACCACCTGCTTTTCCACAGACCTTGATGAGCCTTTGGACTTCTCACAAAAGAGTAAGAATCCTTATGGGATTCAACTAAAGCAGGAACCAATCTTCAACCAGTCATTTTCCTCTGTTGATTCCTACATGGAGCCAATTGATTTATCCATACCTAAGCACACTAAACAGGTCAAAGCTGACTCACCATTTATTGCAAAGACACAAGAGCAGGCTCCTGTGCCTGTTGGGCAGATATACAACTGTCAGCAAAGCCCCCTCACCTTAAGTGCCAATGAAATTGAGAAACCTGCCCCCATTACACATTCCAAACCATTGAAAAATGCTTTGCATTTAACTGTACCTATAATTTCTCCTGCTGTTCTTGGAAGTGCAACTATCCTGCGGCCACTAAGGCCTAAACCACCGCCTCTTTTGCCAAAGCTTTTAGTCCCTAAAGATTTACCACCACTGGCATCTATTGCACAAATCATATCTTCTGTGTCATCTGCATCAACATTGTTAAAAAGTGAGGTTACCACTCCTACTTCTCAGGTTGCTGCCAACAATTCATCAGCCACAGACAAAACTGTGGCTACCCAATCCAAGACAATCCCTCAAAAGGAATCTCCAATTTCTTGTGATGCTCACCATACTGCTGGAAGCCTTGTTGCATCTGACAACCCCACGTCCAATACTTTACCTGGAGTAGCAAAGAAACGAGGTCGAAAGAAAGGAACAAAAAACAAGCCAAAGGTTGCTAATGCGCTGGATCTTGAGTCAAGTGGTGAATTTGCAAGTATTGAGAAGATGTTGGCCACAACAGACACTAACAAGTTCAGCCCTTATCTGCAATCTACAGAAGACCTCAAGGAGGTTATTGATCGCAATGGAAGTAGTGAAGACGAGAGAGATAGCAGTGAAGATAAAAGAGGAAAGCGGAATTCTTACTCCAACTCTGTGCAAAAAATTACTTGCCCGTATTGTCCACGTGTTTTTCCCTGGGCAAGCTCCCTACAACGACACATGCTAACACATACAGGTAAGTAAGATGATTTCTTAGATCTTTGCTTTATCTTTAATAATGCATTTTTCATTGTTTTATTTAGGGGGGTTATTTTATTTTTGTGTGTTACATATTTTGTTCAAGCAGTCTGTTTTATTATATTTCATTATTCATAGTCTGTGCATTTTTGAATTGGAGAGGATGAACCCTGTGTTGATTAGCAAAGCTGGCCATCCATTTAAATTTCACCTGCATACCTTTTTATAAGTATAACTACACTAGTGATAAATCCTATCTGAACAAAAGTGCCTATTTTGGCTTGTCTTAATTTTTTCTCCTCTTGTCAACTTCCAATGTGAAGTGTAGTGTATCCACAATTAACTACACTCAACAGCTAAATTGTATCTATTATATATACGTCTTTTAATGAAAGGATTCGTGGTGCAACAGTCACAAACTAATATGTACATGTTTCCTTATTATGGCACAAATTCAGTAAAGATGATACTGATTGCTAATGTTTTTTCACATGCTGTATGGAAATAGCCAAACTATTAAATATTCCTGGAATTCAGTGAAAGTTCTTTTGGAAGAGAGATATACCTTTTTGTTGTATATTTAACTATGGGAAATATGTTTAGGTACTGCCACTGAAAACAAAATTTTGAGTTTAATTTAGCCTTAACTAGATGGCATGTATCTGCAGTCTTCCAGTGTTCTTCGATTTTAACTAATTACTTTGCTCTAGGACCAATAACAGCCAAGAGCAATCAGATCTTTAAAGAATCTATTGCAAAATTGGTAGTTATTTTGTTAATGACATCAGGGCTTTGCTAAGGAACTCCATGCAGTTGTAAGATTGTGAAGTTCACAAAAAATATGATGGTCCTTAAAAAGTCAAATCAATTTCAAATTAGGATTATTTTTTCATCAGCCTTAAAGGAAAATGATTTGCTTGCACTCATTACTTTCTGTCATGTATGAAGAGTAGTGATGTCGGCGAACAGTTCGGGACATCACTAATGAAGAGCAATTCCCTATTTGGGAAGAGACCAATAATGAAGTAAAATTGCTTCATATAGATATGCAGGTTATGTTATTTACCCAATACTTAACATCTTTTTATTTTATAAACTTTTCACAAACATTGGCTTAATGTTACTGACACAACCAAGATGGCTGCATTGCGGAAATGGTTAACTATGGATCTCAGATTAGCACAGGAACCTAGAGGGATCAGAGTGAACAGGGCATGTTCACAGTGGGGTTTTAAGAGGGTGTTTTTTCGTATTAGGGACATTTCAAGCTGAATCAATATTAAACAAAAGGTACAACTACGGAAGAACCGTCAACTGACAGTATTCACAAATCTCATTTCATTGTCCTTTACATAATGAAAAGTGATTAGATTATTTTACCAATTTTATTATTTTTGTAATCTTTTTTTTTTTAAATCAATCTGCAAAAGAACATTCATCTTTAAAAAAAAAAAAAAAAAATTTTTTTGTAGCTTACTAAATTGGCTCCTTAACATGCTGGAAAAATTGCTCTGCTCTTTTCATTCATGACTATCATTGATTCTCTGTTTTTAACATTGTAGTACTGCATACTAGATGCTGGCTGTAGAAACACACTCTTTCTTTTAGTTTTTTAAGTAATGTAACTTTATTTCTCATTACTGTATCACAGATACTTTTGCCTTCTCATTGGACTTTGTAGTAACTGGGTTAATAATGTCTTACATCAAAAAGAACAGGATAGGTGGCCAAGAAGGAGAAAAAGTAAATTTGAGTCCTAAAGAGAAATTGCCTATCTTAGAATTCCTTGTTACGTCACTTTTTACAACATGGCAACCTAGTCTAATTGGCTTCAGTGCTTGGTACAAAATATATATGCACACAAACTACAACTGGTTTTGTATCTGATCGTTGTGGTAACCATGCAGTCATTTTTCTTACTGTTGTTCCATAAGGAACAGTGCCCCGGTGCATTGACACCAGGCAGCTAAGCAGCTTTGATTTATGTCAGTGATCCCAGAACCTTAAAGCGGCAATAAAAATCTCAAACGTACGCATATGGATTAGTTCCGTTAAATGTTTTATATCAAATAAAGTGCTTGTTTAAAAAGATGTGCAAAATGTTAGTGGCCGCTATAAGCTGATTAACATCTACAGCAGGCGTCTCAAATGTAATTTACTTTAGGGGAGGAGGGGGGGGGGGGTGTGAACAGGTCAAGTTGTCTTTTTTTTTTTTTTTTTTTTTTTTTTATTCACATGAGGGCCTCTGATTCCCACTCCCTCACGCACACAGAGATCCATAATCCCAGACATGAGCACAGGTAATTACTTTCTGTCATGCACACAAACTCAGATATGCACACTAACATTCCTATATCCATAATGTAGCAAGGCCAAACTTTGCCCTGGGGTGACTCTGCTAACAGAAACCTCCATTGAGTATTAGGCACATAGTTATGATGTTTCCTGTCTTGTTTACAGTCCACTAACTAGAGAGGGGTAGGCAACCTTCGGAATTTCAGATGTTTTGGACTACATTTCCCTTGATGCTTTGCCAGCATTATGGCTGTAAAAGCATTATGGGAGATGTAGTCCAAAACATCTGGAGTGCGAAGGTTGCCTACCCTACAGGAGTGTGGTAAGGGAGCTGCGAGTGGCCAGTAGTTTGAGACTTTTGCTTTATAAAGTTTAAGTTGCAGTGTAAACTTGGTGCTTAATTGAAATAAAAGGCATGACTTACAAATGCTGGCAGATGCATAGATGTTACAGTTTAGAGACTGATCTTGGTAGTAAGCGCTTTGTGGGAGGCTGAGAGAATATCCGTATAAAGCTACAATTTTAGGAACGGGGATATTGCATCTGTTGGAATTTTAAGCTCTAAAGCATTGGTGTCGAACGATTTGGCTTCCTTGGGCCTTATTGAGTGCAGAGGAATTGCCTTGATCCGCACATAAAATCAATAACATAAATCATTTATATAATAAAACGTCAAAAGCCATTTTCTTAAATTTGTTTTATTAGATAACTCCCTTATTTGTAATCCTTCTGTGGGATTGCCATATTTAAGGATACCAACTTAGGGAGCTACCTACTAAACAAATACACCTATGTATACATATGCACACACACACACACCCAATTACAGACTTATACACACATATTCAGACACACACACATACATTCACAGACCTATACACACTGCCACATACATACACATAAGTAAACAAACAGACATACCAATGCAATCACAGACCCGCACACAGTCACTGACTTATACACACAATCACAGACATATACACAGTCACATACACACATATAATCAGACCTATACACACAGTAACATACAATCACAGACCTGCACATACAGTCACTGACTTATACACACAGTCACATATACATAATCAGACCTATACACACAGTCACATACATACACATATAATCACAAACCTGCACACACAGTCACTGACCTATACACATAATCACAAATCTAAACAATCAGACATATACACACAGTCACATACACACAGTCACATACATACACACAGACATACACATACAATCTTATACATACACACACACACAATCACAGACCTATACACAAAGTCACACACACACATAATTGCAGACCTATACACACAATCACATACATACAATCACATAACATAGATTCACATAATCACAGATATACACAGACAATCACAGACCCAAACACATAATCTTACACACAGACCTCCCCACACACGCACACAATCCCATACAAAACCTGCACAAAAATTACATTTATACACTCAGGTCTTAAGTGGTCCATCCAGCCTCCCTACCTTGCTCTGAGAGGGCTGGAATGGATCCTCTGTCCCTTGTCGCTTGCGGCTGCTGCTGTGCTGGGATCATGGTGCTCTTCCAGCACAGGTCCCTCGCGCACCCAGCGGTGATCCTTATGCCTGGATGATGTCATATCGAGGGGGCTGGCTCGCTGCAGGGCGCACGAGGGAGCTGTTCAGGAGGAGCACAGTATGTGAAGGACTCCCTGATGGCGGGCAGCGCGAATGGCAACTGGGCCGCACTGCTAGCAGTCCTGGGCCACTGATTGGACACCCCTGCTCTAAAGTAACATCATTGCATATTTGCATGTTTTGTCTACATGGGGTATCCAAAGCCTGCACTACAGCTGTTATTGACCTAATTTCTGTCAGTGCGTTTTGCTGGCAGAGGATTACAGGAGTTGTAGTTCAACAGCTGGAGGGAAGAGGTCAGAAACCTTTGCTCTTCATTCTCTGAAACAGTTTATGTAGAGAGTACACTACATGCTGTGAAACAGATTGTGTCCTAGTACTTTGCAGATATATGATCTAACAGCATATTACTGCACGTTGTGGTTGTTGTGCCAATTTGAGAATTTCGTTTATTTAGAGAAGTTAACACTTAGTTTTAACGTTTTTGTTTTATTCAAAGGATGGAAAAAAAGAAGGCACAGATAGATAAAGTAATGAGGCAAAGTGAGTTCACATGACAGCTTGAGAGTTAGGATTGGGGCATGCGATCTGCTAATACAGATTTAGTTAATTAGCAGCAAAACGAACAACTTGAGGCAGATTAAAGCAGAGTGCGTGCTCATAATGCTGCTATTGTGTGCAGCCCAGACAAGCTCTCTTGTTTATAAAGGATATACTTATTGCCCTCCCTATTCCACCCATCCCCCCACCTCGCCGCTTCAACCCACATCACTCATGACTCCGTGTTGCCCTGAATATATAATAATTATAGAACATTCAACCCTAGTGGATTTGTATTTTTTCCGGGTTTTGTGTTTCTTTTTAGCCCTACTACTTCCTGTTATAGCTCTCGGTGCTTTTAATAATATAAACCAGTTGGTTATCTTTAAAAGAGCAAGTCAGATAAATCCTTTTTTTTTATTTTTTTTTATTATTATTATTTTTTTTTTCCTTGCTTCAGGTCAGAAGCCCTACCCCTGCGCAAAATGCGATGCCTTCTTTTCTACCAAATCTAACTGTGAACGCCATCTCTTACGCAAACATGGAGTTGCCAACCTCTCCTTAAGAAGAAACGGTCTAATGCCCCAGTCTAAAGAAAGTGATGTTGGATCCCATGATAGCACAGGTAGCGCACTGGGACTGCTTAGTATGAAGGGTCTTTAACCGATGCTGCATGCAGTGCTTACTGTTGTATAGAATTCACAACCACCGCGCTGGGGCAGCTTGACATGGGAAGGAGATGAACGCAAACTAGATTGGCCTTTATTTAAGGAAGCCAGATGTAAAGTTTTTCTTTGCCTGAGATTCAGGGTAGGAAATAGATGTAATTCTCTTGGTGAGAATAGATTTTAGTTTTATTCAGATTCACCTTTGACAAGGGAAAATTACTTGTAATGGTGAAACTGTCCTTTCAATATTATGGAATTGAGAGTTAAATGTTTATGCTTTCAAGACTTCTGATCCTCTCTGCAGTAATAAGCAGTGCATGGCATTGCGAACAGTATGCTGACATTATGGAGGGAAGCTGTCTTTTCCTCTTTCTTACATCGTCTGAAATATCTTTTCTTTCTAACCTGTGACTGTACATCAAATTTCCAAAGTTAGGTAAAAAAATATTCCAATATACCCCATCCTCCCTGTTCTTCTTTTGTTCCCCCCCTTCAGATCACATCTTTTTATCCCAAAGCATGTTTGCAAAACAAAAAAACAATAGCAGGAAAATCAACCAATCAAAATTACATCTGTGTTCACCAAACTATAGAATCAGACATTGGTGGGATGCAGTAGTGTGCTTAACATAGTAGTTTGCCTAATAATTTTCCTCTATGTCAAGCATGTCAAACTCAAAGCCTAAGACTGGCCAAATAAACAAGGTTTACGTTTATGTGGGCCGCAAAAAAAACAAAAACTCCAGTTTCCATTGAAACGTAGGTTTATTTAGAAAAGTACAGTACAAAAAAAAGTTGCCGAACTGACACTGGACATCCTCGTACTCGGAGGGCTTCAAAATAAACAAGAGTGAATTTATTTTAAGAAATGCATTTGCATATAAACATCGTTTCAGTCCAACTACCTTTACATATTAAGAAATGTTTGGTAATGGGACTGAAATGGTGAATGTATGCTGTTGAACAGCTGTAAAAAACTAATTATGTTATCTTGTTTACTTTGAAGTTCTAAGAGTGTGTTCTTCACTTTGGCTGAGATCATCAAACTATGGGAAAGCATTGGCAGGCTATTGTGCATGTGTGGCAAAACGTTACGCGGCCTATCAGCATCTCCATGGGGAGCATTCAGCGCCTCCATGCAGACCCAATCTAACACACTGCCCTTCCTCCCACTCTAATACATTGACCCCAAATCCAACACACTGCCTCCTCCCTCCACTCATCCACTCCACCATAGACTACCTTCTTCACCCAATCTAATACATTGCCCCTTATTCTAAAACACTGCCCCCACTCTCACCACTCTACTTTAATACACTGCACTCCCTCCCTCCCTCCCCCCAATTTAACACACTGCTCCTCACCCCTCAAATACACTGCTCCCCCTTCCCCATTTTAATACAATGGCCCCTTGACTTCCCCAAATGCATATACTTCACCCTCCCTCCCATTAATACATTGCCCCTTCCCTCTCTTAAATTAATACACTGCCCCCACCACTACTCTCCACTGCTCTCTCCCCAATTTAACACACTGGCCCCCTCCCTTACGTTAGTACACTGCCCTCCCTCCCTAAAATACATACACGTGCCCCCTCCCTCCCCCAAATTAATACACTGGCCCCCTCCCTCCCTCAAATGATTAATTTGAGGGAGGGGGCAATGTATTAATTTGGGGGAAGGAGGGGGAACTGTATTAATACAGTGCCCCCTCCCTTCCTCAAATTAATACAGTGCCCCCTCCCTCCCCCACATTAATACAATGACCCCCTCCCTCCCCCACATTAATACACTGACCCCCAAACCCCTCTTCTCCTACCTTACAATTTGCTGTCCGTCCTCCAGCCCTGTTGAAGCAGGCCAGACGCTCCTCTGGCACTGCTAGCAGGAGGGAAGGGGGAGTGGCTGCTCTGGTCTGCTCAGCAGACACACAGCCACTCTGCCCTCTTGTGGCCGGGAGAGCAAGAATCTGGAAATATTTTTCCTGTCTTGCTGGGCGCAGCCACAGCTGAAAGCGGCCCCAGGGCAATATGTTCACTTTGGGCCGCATGTTTGACATGCTTGCTCTATGTCTTCACATATTTGGTACGTAAAGATGCAAATTGCTATGTTAGGAATGCATTTTTGTTAATGTAATTTTCCACACCGCTGTAGCACCTAATAATCCCTAGGATACTCCTATGATGTGAATCATGTATAACATTGAGAGATATAGCAGTCTCTCTCACTTATTCTGGTTTTATATCTGTTATCCTTTATGTTCTGATAGTTTACTCTGCAATTGGGCATTTTTTTGCTGAAAAAGCTCTATTATATGAAAACCTACATTTTGCAACATCTAAATAAATGTACATAATGCTGTTAAAGTACAATCCAGTAAGCATTTTGTTTTACTTTGGGATACCTAAATCGACCATTGATAAAAAGGAAACCATACATTTTATCAACATTTTAGGACAATTAGAGAGGGCTTTTCTCTGTTAGGTTGGATACTTTCTGCATTGACTGCTTTTCCTAAGCTTTGAACCATGCATGTGCACATACTGTATGTTTAGTCCGCTGTGTAAAAGTGTTTTGCATGTCATATCTTGCAGTCACATACTTGCTTTTTCAGCACATTCTGTCTGATTCTTAACTTAAGGGAGCTACTTCTTTATCACCCTACATTTTTTTCATGTACCACTTGGTTGATAAATACCTCACAATATATACTCTGCTTATTTGGTTTTTGTTCTCTTGTATTAATTAAATGTAGGCACATGTTTAATATTTCCTGAATGCAATGTGTTCTACACAAACTATTCCAGGGGTGTAGTGTAATAGTGGACATGTTTCTGACAGTCTGTTTTTAGTTTCACTCTCTTTAACAAAAGCTAGAAACTATGGAATTAAGTAAGCTTGGATTTATGTTTTCTTACAGACAGCCAGTCTGATGCTGATGCAGAGATGTCTGCTACAGAGATTGATGTGCTAGACCTGACTTCAGGGGAAAGGGATAAGTCAGAAGTAGTTCCAATAGTGGAAACTGAACATTTACCCAAGAGTGAGAAAACTGAAACAAACATGCTAGATAATGAAGAGGAAAACAAAGAAAAATCAGATGAATACAAGGAACACTTAGAGGATGATACTGTGAGCAACAAAAGTCTTGATCTGAATTTTGCCAGCAAACTGATGGACTTTAAATTGTCTGCTAATGAACAGAATGCCAACAGCAGCAGCAACTCCTGTGACATTTGTGGGAAAAGCTTCAAGTTTGCAGCTACACTGGGCAGACACAAGAAGGCCCATTTATGTGAAAATAAAGAAGAGAAAAGCAGTGAAGATGAGGGCAAAGGTTTATCTGATTCTCCCTGTGATCTTTCTCAACATGTCTCCAGCACAGATGGTGTGGACATGGAGGAAGATCTTCCAGTGGACTTGAAAGTGTCAAAATCTCCTGTGGAGAATGAGCTCTCTGGAAACCGGAAGGGTGATGGTGAAACAATGTCTGCTGAAGAAGGTCTAGAAAAGAAGTCATTGGACAAAAGTGATGATGACAAGGAATCCAAAGCAAATGAAACAAAGGGGACTTCCAAAGCAGACAAAAGAAAGAAGATCTGCACTGTGTGCAGTAAACGCTTCTGGTCCTTGCAGGATCTGACCAGACATATGAGATCCCACACTGGTAAGTAAATTTTGTGTTTACCTACAGTAGCTAGGGTCACTTTAAATGTATTTCTGATTTTGCAATATTGTAGTGTTATAGCTGCATTGCATCTCTTTTCCTTATTTATGTTCTGTGATGTAAACACATTGTACATTATTTTCAGGTCACTCAATATTGTATGTAATGTTTATGCAGAGTGAAATAATAACCTGTTAATCCAACCTGCTGCATTGATGTAGTTCACCACAAAACAATAGTTTCACTGCACAGGTGTTCTGGTGCCCATATTAACCTAGTTTGTTTTTGTATCTCCTTGTGTCCACATTAGGTGGCAGTGTGTTTCTGTGATTATGGATGAGTCTCATGATGAAATGAAACTTAAAGATATAGGAAAACCATTATGCTTAATTGTATTTTGCCAGGGTTACTTAATGGAAAGGGATGTTGCCAATATTATTTTATAGTTTTAATTGTTGCAGTGATCAATGTTTTGGTTTTTTTTGTTTGTTTTTTGTGTGTCAGTTCCAAAATATCAATGATACATTTTGTGATGCCTCCATTAAAGTTATCGGTTTCTATTTCTTCTAGGCGAACGACCTTATAAATGCCAGACCTGTGAACGCACTTTCACTTTGAAGCACAGCCTAGTGCGCCATCAGCGAATCCATCAGAAAGTTAAAGATCTGAAAAGTCAGGGCAAAGACAGTGAGAAGGAA
The DNA here is from genome assembly GCA_933207985.1 of Pelobates cultripes. Lineage (NCBI taxonomy): Eukaryota > Metazoa > Chordata > Amphibia > Anura > Pelobatidae > Pelobates > Pelobates cultripes. Next base: position 194,130,826 of record OW240915.1, read on the forward strand.
GATCGGCAACTAAGATGTGAGGAAGAAAGTGATGCTGAATCCTTGCAAAGCAGCACCCAGCACACATCAGAAAATGAGTGTGACGCACCATCTAGTGTTACTCAGTCAATAACTAGAAGCAAAAAGGCACTATTGGCAAACACAGCTGGTGATGAATCATCTCAGAAAAGTGAAAATATTTCAGGTAGAAACACCCCAAAACAAGTTTCAGGGATAGATGGCATTAAAGATCCTGAAACTATGAGAACCTCTGAACGAAAAAGCCTCACAGGCTTCTCAAAAGAGTCTGAAAAATCTCCTTTGAATCACATTCTTGTTGCCGCAGAGAGTGCGTTGGCTGTGATGGAGGCTAAATGAGCCAGAGCTGTTAGGAACCCAGCATCTACCCTAAAATAAAATTGTATTCTATACAGTTTCCTTCAGCTACAAGGGAGTATGGCGGGCCATATCAAGTGCCATAACATTTTGGTAAAATGCAAAAAACTATACTGATTTTGAGTGCCTTACTACTTTACTACATTTTTCGGTATTGGACATTTTTTTTGAAGAATAATTAAAAACAAACAATAAAAACACTTGCTTAAAAAGTTACTTTAAAGAAATATTCAGAGATGACCTATTTCCATTTAAGCATTAAAAATATTTTGTCTATGTGTGAACAATTGTTCCTGTGCAACACTGTCTTTCCTGAGATAGGCACATGGTTGTGGGGGATGCCATTGATTACTACAGCCAATAACTGGAAGATAACGGATTTTAAATGGACAATGAAGGGTTATACAAAACTACTTATTTGTGTTTCCCTACTTTCCAGTTTTAGGAGTAGTGTTTTTCTTCTGCATTCATGGACTATATAATAAATGTCCTGTGTTTCATGGATGAAAGACCTTTGGATGCTGGATGAAGACCTTTGAAAATTGGCAGATGCTGTAAACCAGGAAAAAGGATATATAATATATAAAATATAGCATTGAACTTCAAAACTAGATTCCACTCAAGGTTTCTGAATGGTGTTATTGTTCAGTCTTTGTTCTACCTCAGAATGAACACACAGAGCATTCAGATGATATTTTGTGTTTAACACGTGGAAAGTGCTGCCCCCTGCCTATGTCTCAATTCTATTTGCTTGAATTCAACAGCTTACTAACCTCTGCATTTTGCAGAACTGTTTGGGCAATATTTGCCTTTTTCAAAATATACCAATTTTTTTTTTTTTTGTGGATCCTGGTAATATATACATGTATAAAATATATAAATATATACATTTCCCCCCCCTGGAATTCTAACCTTCATCAGTTCTTGTATTGCACCATTCCTACTGTACTGTAATCAACCCTGTTCTCAGTGAAAACAGAGGCTTGCATGCAATAGACTGAAAGCAGACTGACTTGTGCCGAGCTGGGTGATGGAGAGACCAAGGATCCCCCTAATTCTCTATCTTTGGGTGGTGTGGCACTCAGATGGACTGCAAAAACAAGCAAAAAGGTTCTGTCTTCCCACAATCATAAACAAAGCCTTACCTTCATCTTGCTGGCACCTCTTAATTCGGCAAGAACGTACTACTGGTATAAAGAGAAGCTAGATATCGCCGTTTATAAAGAGACTTTGTTCCTGAGGTATTTTAGGTTGGTGCCTGGAGATGATCTTTTGTTTGATTTCTTTATGTATGGTTGCATGGAGTATGTATGTGAGTGTGTATGTATATGTCATACACTTCGATACGCACTCATATAGATTGTTTGGAATATGAAATGTACTCTACTGTAGCAGTGCAATTTACTCTCCACTGTATATATTGTGATCTCTAAATCTCTGGAGAAGTGATTGAATGTATGCATATCTATATTTTGCTATTCAATCACATTTTAGCCATCCTCTGTAGACGTATTGTTCTGGAGGTACAAATCTAACCATTGGTGCTATAACATGGGAGCTCTAGAAGTAGCCTGTGCGATATTGCCTCTTGGTAACTATCCCAGCATTTTTTGTTTTAGAATAACCCAATTGATGTCATTATTCGTTCAAATACTATGGACCTCACAGAGGGTATTTTTGCTCCAGCAGAGTTGCACTATAAGATACAGATAAGCAGGCATGTAATTGTGCACTAATCACAAGACCTAAGGTAATATTTTGACCGAATTATGATGGGAAGCCAATAGCTACTGTAATACGAGCATACAATCACCATACCAGCTTGTTGCAAGATGCTAATGCAAAACAGAGTTCAAACCTGTACGATATTTAAGCATCATGTCATCCCAGCCAACCTCTCCAGAATAGCAATGCTTGACAATCAATTGACATGGCCAGTATTGCACAATAGCAGCTGGCATGCCTTGTGGATAAAGCTCAGAAAGACTGGGCTGTAAAAAGATATAATGTATGTTATGAATAGCACAAATGTGCACATTTATTGACCGAAATAGTCTGTTCAGATGAATAAAAAAACAAACATGAATCTGAACAATGATTCCTTAACATTTATTTTAATTTTACAAAAGTGTTCTTATTAATTATAACAAAATTTACAGTCGTCTTTGGGTTTTTAGATGTTTTTTTTTTTTAATTGTATATCCACATTACACATTTTCCTGTGAAATGATGACAAAATAAGTCAGAAAAACAGTGGCGCATCTTTTCGCAATAATCAATAAGGAGTGAAAGCTTTATTTATGTCTTTGTACCCTGATAGAAAAGGATTACTTTTTTTTTTTTTTTTTTTTAATTTGTACGTAAATGAGAAGTGTCACTGTTTTCCGATTGTCTGTTTATGATATAAACTGTGAAATGTACGCCATGTTTAAACTCTGGGTGAATCTTAGATTTATAGCTTGCATGTTCCTGCTAATTTTGTCTTCCTTTTTTTTTTTTTTATTATTATTATTTTTCTCTCTCTCAGGGCTTTGCAAAATGAATCTTATGAATTATTTTATGTTTGTCACTTTTTTGAGATTTCAAATTAACTGTTAAATATAATTAAGACTGAGGTTTTTAAATCACTACAATAAGCACTTGACAATAATTAAATAAATGCAATATATTGACTGATCTCAATAGCTGTGGCCACACAACAGTTAGGGTTCCAAATTTAAAACAATGATTTTATTTTTCCACTGATTTTGTACAAAATATGTAATATCGAGTGATTTTTCTTTCCACACCATTTATAAAACAGGAAACCGTGGATAAAATGTAGAAATTCATATTTTTCTAAAGGGAAACTTTTAAAGTGCTGCTATGAGTTATGTACAAGACTGGTTTATGCCACATGAACAGAGAATCAATCACATTGTTTTGGTACCTGTATTCCTTCTCTTTATTCTATTGTACAGTACTTCCAAACTCAAAATGAAAGCTGTTCTGTATCAAACAATTTAAGCAATAAAAAAAGTTATATTTAAAATTGAAAAGTCCTCAAAAGGTTGCCTTTTTTTATTTTTTATGGTAACTGTATATTTCCTTTTATTGAAGTATGTTCTTTTTAAACTGGTTAATACAGGGCTCAACACATCCCAGGCGCCAGATTGCCATGGCGACTAGAAATTTCGCTCTGGCGTCTGGGATTTGCCAGCTCTCTAGCTTTGATGGCCGCCATGGTGAATATTGCAGGCGTCTGCCCTGAAGAGCATGGAGGAGGCAGCTGCCCACGGGAGCATTATGGGCGGCGCGCGAGGGAGCAGTTCTCTGTTTGCAGCTGCTCTCTGCTCCCTCGCACTGTGTAATGATGCCAGGAGCCGGAATATGACGTCATTCCAGCCCCGGCATCATTGCAGAGGGGAGCTACAGGCAGAGTACTGCTCCCTTGCACACAGGAAGAGTGCAGCCCCACTGGACCCCAGGAAAGACCCTCTCCGCTCTCCCAAAGGTAGGGAGGCTGAGTGGGTTTCAATTCAAACAAAAATGTGTGTGTGAGCCTGTCAGTGTGTGTGTGTGTGTGTGCCTGTTAGAGTGTGTGTGTGTGTGTGTGAGAGTAAGCCTGAGTGTGTGTTTGTGAGCCTGTAAAGAGTTTGTGTGTGTAAGCCTGTTGTCAGCGTGAGTGTGTATGTGAGCCTGTCAGAGTGTGTGTGTGTGTGTGTGTGTGTGTGCGAGTTTATGTACCTGCCCCCGCCGATCGCATGTGTTTTTACTCACCATTCTTCCCATTTCCCACGCCGTGCCAGTTTCGCCATGGCTGAGATGTCAATCTTTATGATCTTAGCTAAGGCAATACTTTCCTCTAGGAAAGCATTGGGAGGATTTTGTGCATGTGCAGCAAATGTACCAATCTGCATCTCCTCAGAGATGCATTACATTAATCAATCTCTATGATGAACATTCAGCGCCTCCATGCAGAGCTTGGAGACACTGAACCAGAGTGCTGCACATGGTGCAGCAGTGACCCAGGACTCTCTAGTGGCCATCTGAGTGACTGTCACTAGAGGTGTTTCTAAGCAACAATGTAAACTGCCTTTTCGCGGAAAAGGCAGTGTTTACAGTGAAAATCCTGCAGGGACAGGCTGTAGACACCAGAACATCTACATCAAGCTGTAGTGGTTCTGGTGACTATAGTGTCCCTTTAAGAATTGCACTTTCTCGTTGAAAATTACTGGCTCCTAACTTTTTTAGTTGGCTCCTATATTCCAAACAAATTTGTCAAGCCCTGGGTTAATATAGACCCAAATTAAAAATAGAATTCCATTAACCTCTTACATAATTGTCCACTTATATGACATTTGGGGGGGATTTGAAGTGAATTCAAAGTGGTACATTAATATTCCTTAGATTGATAAAGATTGCTATAGTTAATTTTAAATGCATTTAGTTTAGAAATGTATGATTTACTATATGAGGGCACTATGCCCAAATGCAAACTTATTTATTTTTTTCTGTTGCCATTTTCAGTAACCTATACTGCTAGTAATACCATCTTATTTTTGCACACCTACTGTGGATGTGAGAAACATTTTATTTTTGGTTTTATATTAACATTCAAGACCCTGTGTGAAATATTGCAAGATAAAGGACACTGTATGCTGGCTAAAGTTTTTCCTTCACCAAAGATTTCTAAAAAGAATAAACAAATATATTAAAAAATGTTTTAAATGTTTAAGTTTACTTGAAAAACTGTTTTTAAGAAACTGATATACATTTATGCACAAGCTGTTTCCCTAGCCATTACTAGCAGCACAGCTCATTACAATTGCACCAGAAAGACAAATTTAAAATAGACCACTCCAGGCCCAGATGGCTTTACAAATACATTTTACAAATTAATGAAAGATCAACTAAAAGGGGAACTCCAATATTTTTAATTATATAATGGAAACAGGAGACTGTGCTGGAGAGCTGTTGAGGGCAAACATTGTGCCCATGCCAAAAGCAGATAAAGACCTAGAAGATGTAGGCATTTTAGACCTATATCATTAATTAATACTGATATTAAAATACGATCTTCCATTCTAGCTGACTGATTAAAAGCAGTAATACTAAAACTTATTAATAATGATCAAGTCGGATTTATACCAGGGAGGTCCTCAATTAACAAACTTAGGAAAATAATAAACATAAGGGAGGAAGCGGAGAGCAGTGGAACCCCTTTAATACTTCTGTCAAATAGACGCAGAGAAAGTGTTTGGAATTACCGGACCAATCTTACAAGCTGTGTCTGCTCCCTACAGCTCTCCATCAGCCAAGATAACAGGGTTAGGTTTTACATCACAAAGTTTTAATATACAAAAATGGGACCAGACAAGGGTGTCCTCTCTCCCCCTTACCATATATAATGGTGCAAGAACCCTTATCAATTTCAATAAGACAGAATTAAAAAAAAAAATTAAGGGATTCACAAATTCACTAGGACAAACCAAACTAAACATTATGCAGATGACATCCTATTAACATCAGAAGAGCCAAACATTTCAATCCTAGAACTACTGAAGGACATAAACAACTACTCCAAAGTCTCAGAATATAAAATAAATCTGGAGAAATCGACATTTATAGCTAAAAATATGAACAAAAGGACAATCAAACTATTCGTGCAGGACACTGGGCTCACTGAAAACAGTGATAGACTAAAATATCTGGGTATCAACATAACTACAGAATTAAAAGATTTAATAGAAGCTAACTTTCTACCCCTACTAAAACAAACTAATAAAAACCTAAGTGATTGGAAAGGCATGAGTTTCTCATGGTCGGGTAGGATTAACATCCAAAAAGCATATATCCTGCCAAAATGGCTGTACCTTTGGCGAAGGATTCCAATTAATTTCCCAGAAAACTGTCTGTCTCTACTACATTCTTCCTTTGTTAAATTTATTTGGGGGGGAGGAAACCAAGCGTCAAAATGAAAGTATTGGCTAGATCAAGACAGGACAGGTTATCAGACCAGCAGACTATTTCATATAATGCTCACACAAAGCAAGGTGGCTACTCAAGAAATATGGTATAAAAATTAAAAAAGCTAAAACTGGGTTTGGAAACCTATCCTCATTATTTTGGGTTGGTGAGGCAAATAAAAAAATGTATTAGAGAGGCACGAAGCAAATCTCAGATACTTAAAGAGCTAACGAGATGGTGGAATAAACTTACAAACAAGAAAGGACTTAGAAACAAAATAATTGATACGCTCAAATTCGCAAGTATCTCAGATATGCTAGAAAATATAGCAATTTTTACATTTTCTTGCTGTTTGCATTCAACTGCAATTTGCATCTCTCTCATTTATTGCACCAACACATATTATATACTGTTTTTTTAAAGGACAGGAAGGGATTTAATTTGATGTAATATATATATATACTTATTTATTATAAAAAAAATACAGAGAAATGCAAAAAAAAATACAGAAAAATGTGTTTTTGTTTTTACAGTTTTTGCAATAATAATGTGTACATAATTAGTGCAAGTTAAGGAAAGTAATTAAAAATAAATTCATTTAGTTGTTCTAATTTACAGAATATATAATGTGTCTGGGATTTTAAGTTTTTTTTTGGTAGTTACGGGTCACAAAGCACAAAGCGTAAAATAAACTTTTAATGTGGAGCGATTTTAGAATTTGGTATGTTTGTCTTGTAAGCTTAATAGCCATAAATTAAAACAAAATTGCCACACAAAAGTATATATTTATATAAAGTAGACATCACAGGCTATTTACCTAAGGTTGTTTCGACACTTTCTACGTAGCCGTTTCACCGCCAACCTAAATATTGGAGTAAAATTTAGTTTTTTTTTGTTTTTTTGCACACAAACTTATAACAAAGAACTTCTCATGTGTATTTTGTAAAGTTGGTGTGCCAAAAACAAAAAAAAAAAACAATTGTACTCCAATATTTAGCAGAGATTGGCGGTGAAATGGCTACGTAGAAAGTGTCGAAACAACCTTAGGTAAATAGCCTGTGATGTCTACTCCTGCACAAAACTTTTTTTTGTGTTCAGCTACATCTGCTGAGTACAGCAATACCCCCATTGTATGTCTTTGGCACTATTTCGTGAAGCTACAGTGCCATATAGGAGGCCTGTCCTTTTCAGTGTTTACAGTAGAATTTTGAGAGACGGATTTAATTGGCCTATGCTTCAATTTGGGTTATTATAGCAGTTTGTTAAAAAAAAAAAAAACACAAAGGCCTACCATTTGTAAAAGTAGACACTCCAGGGTATCCCAAAAAGTGTATATTGTGCCTTGACATGCCCCCATTTCACCAATATATGCCAAAGTATGTGGTAAAAAAAAATTGGGGGAATTTTTTACATACGGATTAAATTTTTGCTGGACATTTTGTATATTTCATATGTGCCACTAAGTTCAAAACCTCCAAGTTATGCTCAGCTAAGTCTTCTGAGTAAAACAATACCCCCAATGTATGACCTAGACACTATTTTGTGAAGTTACAGTGCTGTAAAAGAGACATGACAAGTTCAGGTTTTTAAGTGTGAATTTTCATGGAGGGTTTTGATGCGTCCGTTTCCCACTTTGGAGCATATGAGCAGGCTACAAATTACAACTACACCATAAAGGCATACCATTTCTTAAAGAACACATCCCAGGGTATTTCAAAAGGCATATTTTGAACCTTAGAGTGGGATAATTTTGCCGCTAGCTTGTACCAAGTGTAGTGGTAATAAGTGTTTTTTTCTGCCTTTTTGACATACAAAGTGAGTTTGCACAGTATATTTTGCAAACCTTATGTGTGCTACAACTGTATAATACTACATATGTTGCTCAGCTATGTCGTCTGAGTGCAGCAATACCCCTGTATGTACCTTTGCCAGGCATATGTGGATGTTGAAGGGGCACATTTGAGACGCAGCCATTCAGTTTTTTTGTAACTTTGAAGTTTTACGCTGTGTCCATGTTCCATTTTGGAGTAGTTTAGATGGTTGGTTATTAAAACTTTCCCACAAACACATACTATTTATTAAAGAATACACCCTGGGGTAATTCAAAAGGCGTATTTTGAACCTTAGCGTGGGATCGTTTTTTCTCTAGTTTGTTCCAGATGTAGTGGTAATGAGCATTTTTAAATGTATTTTTTACTTTTTTAAACTTTTTACTTTTTAAAACTAGTTTTTAAACTTTTTTCCTTATAAATTTTTTTAACCTTTCCTAAACTTTCTTAAATTTTTTTTTTCAGATTTAAAATTTTGATAAGCTTTTTTTTACTGTTAACCCCTAACTAGCAGTAAACAGCACTAACGTTAAATTCCCCTCTTTCCCATAACTCTCACCCACCCCAGCTATCAAAATATATAATTATAAAATATTTAAATTAATTAAATAAATTAAACCCCTGAGGGTTAAAAAAAATAAAATTAAAGTTAATCCTCAGGGGTTAAAAAAAATCACAGTATAATACAGTAGGCAGTGATCGACTGGCAGGGAAGGGGTTACTTTTTATTTGGACTGGGTAAAGGGGGGTGTTTTTTTATTTTTTAACTTAAATGTTATTAAAACATTTTTTAAACTTTTTTTTTTTTTTTTATAATTCTTTATTTTTCTTGTGCATTAGATTTTACAACAGAGATACCTGTAGCACCACAACAGCGTTTACAGGCGTTTCATTGGCATACATAGTCATGGCATAACTTAACCGCACAAATTTTTTAAAGGATAGAAAAACACAGGTTAGTAACACATTTAGGTTTATAAACAATTTGTGTGTTGGCTAGCAAAGCCTGTCTATTGAGGTGGGTCACAGTGCTTTATTCATACTACAAGCTATGATTCTAACCTGTACAATAGCAATTAGAGCCGTTTTAACTTTACCTAACTGGCTCAGAGTATTATCTCGGGTGCTCGTACGTATGGCATTAAACCGACGGCATATTGTCGTCAACTGAGCAAGTAATATATACAAACATGAAATAACATGAAGTAGCAGGAGATTAGGTCCACAGTTTAGTTATGAACAAGCTACGCGTAATGCAAAATTCTCACACGTTATGTATTAGCATAAGTATTCGCTCGTTTCAAGAATATTAACCAGCTTATTTGACCGATTAACTGACAGTAAGTACCACTCAGGGGTATACAATATTAGTGTGCGCCATAGGTTATAGGCTGGATTTTGCGAAAGAAGACTAACGGGCACACAGATTATGGGTTAGTGTCGTTTGTCAAAGGGTTACCTCCTGTCTTGTTATTGGTGGGAGTGATGAGCAAAAGTAAATACAAACTAGATATAAACATAGTTTAAATGCGCTCTATATATGGTTAGTAGTATGAAAAACCTCAGGTACTCAGTTCTCTTTAGGTAAGAAAGAGGTAGTCCGCAGGAACTTGGTAAGATTGCAAGGTATACTGAAACCACTGGGTCTGATGGTATAATGTCAGCTAGCATTCACCCAAGTCTCAGCATATTACGGCAGCTTCACAGTTCGGCATGGATGAGGTATGGGCGTTGTGTCCTTGTATGCTATACTAGGGGTTGTTTGGATTGTCCAAGAGAGCTCATTCAGCCGATGCCCCTGCGTGGGGCCGGTGCCATCGGGTCTGCCGGTGTTGCTGCTGGGTGCTGATCCCTTGCGTCCCAGGAGTGTAGGCCGTGAGACTGGTCAGTGTCGTGAGGGTTTCCTCTGTGCTGGTTTAGAGTTGTTTGTGCGCTGGGTGGAAGGTTGGACGGGTGGATCGGCGGGTCTTACTTTGAGGCTTGGGGTCGTGAGCGCTGCTGTCTGAGGGCCCCGGTGCCGTTTCCCGCCGTGCTGAGCTTCGGTGTTTCTTCCGTCCAAAGGCTGCTCGTGAGTTAAAAGGTGGGTTACCCTGCAGATGGCGCCGGGTTGCTGGGCGTATCCACGCCTTTACTTCTCTCATCGCTAGCTTGTAGGTTTGACTCTGGGTTTTGAACTTCGCCCAGAGATAGGAGCTTAGCCGGGTCACAAACTCCATTGTGTGCTTAGGTGGCGTAATGGGTGTTCGCTTGGTAATAGGTTGCTTCTGAGCCGCCATCTTGGCTGGGCTCAGTTTGTCTCGTTTGACTTGTGGTTTAATCGCTTGGTTAGGCGGTGATGTGGGGTTAATCGTCCCCAGCGAGGACCGGGATGTCCCCCGCCGGTCCAGAGGGGGGGGTAGCAGGGCTGTGGTAGACACTTGCTTTTGCTCTCGTCCTGCGCCGGGAGATCGACCGCCTCCCCCAGGCCTCAGGCTTTGCTCTGGTGTAGGCCGCATGGCCGACGGAGGTTTTTCCATGGTGCACCGGTACCGGACTGGTATCATTCTGTTTGTCATTTTGCTCTGGGTCTGTTCCCGGTCCCTTTGTGCCTCCAGCGTAATATTGTTGCTCGGTTTCAGCTCACGTTTGCCAATTGTTACAGGAGCTCCTAGGACATGCGGCTGGCCATCTTGGCTGTCAGGCCCCGCCCCCTTTTAAACATTTTTTTAACCTTCTAGTTAGCCTAACACCAAATTCCCCACTAACTTCCACCCAACCCAGCTAGCTAAATATATTATTTTAATATATTTAAATTAATTAAAATAAAATTAACCCTTGAGGGTTACAAAAAAAAAAGTTGACCCTCAGAGGTTAAAAAAAATATATCAGATCAGGGTAAAATGTATACCCTGCCAATTGATCACTGTAGTCAGTGATCAATTGGCAGGGAAGTGGTAATTTTTTTATTAAAATGGGTAAAGGGGGGGTGGGATTTTAAATTAACTTTATTTTATTTTTTTTTAACAGGGAGAAGATCACTAATGATCCGTCTCCCTGCACTTCACACTGAACCCAGAAGTGCAGGGAGGCGGAAGGTAAATACATGCAGCACATGTGCTCGCTCTGACAGCCAGTCAGAACGAGCACTGCTGCAGGGGCAGCACAATCGGGTGCTCCCGGTCTGCCTCTAATACAGAGGCAGACCGGAGCACCGTTAACCTCGCGATTGCGGTGATCTGGGGTTAATTTAACCCATGACGGACGAGGTCCGTCCCCCGGCGTTAAGGGTCTCCCCGCCATGACGGACCTTGTCTGTCACCCTGCGGGAAGGGGTTAAAAGGAGCAAAGGAATTTAAAAACACTTTAATATTCCCCCTCAGTGAAACGTTCAACTATCTGTAAATTAAAAGCTTTTTAGCAGAACACCTCTTTAAAAATAAGGAGAAGAATACCATAAATCTTATACAATTATGTGAATTAAAGAACTATGAAAACCTAGTGGCAAAATGTGCTATATAGATGAGACATGACAAACCGATAGCATTGATTAATAAATATGAAAAACAACTGCAAGTACCTATAGAAGAAGAACAATGGATAAATTCCTTAAATAAACTAAATTAAAACATACACTGTCTAAATCTTTTAGAAACCCAATTTAAATTATCAAATAGATGGTATTTAACACCTAAACGCTTAAAGAGAATCTTCCCAGAACTACCAGACAGATACTGTAAATGCAATACTGGTGAAGGTAATATGATCCATATTTGGTGGCAGTGCACACCCATAAATACATTTTGGAAAGAAGTAATCAAGATAATGTATAAAATAACGGAAATAAAACTACCCTGTCAGCCTGAAGTGGTTTTACTAAATTTGCAATGGCCAGAAATGACAAAAAAAAATGTTACATATAATCACGGCAGCCAAATTACTTCTTGCAAGAAACTGGAAAACAGACACAATTCCAAAAATCAACAAACTGATAAAACAAGTAAGATGGCAAGCAAGAATGGAAAGAGGTATCCTAGTAAAGTTGGAAAACAGATATAAACTGTATGATATACTAGGCCTTCGGTGTTCTACACAGTGACCTGAGTCTTCTTTTTTTGATTCATCTTTCCTTCCTTTGCTCTCTATCAAGGGGCAACAAAAGATCAGAGGAAGGGAGACGAGGCGAAGAAAAAAAAAACAGAAGGAAAAAAAAAAGGATGAAATACAACCCTGAACCGGGCAGACAGACAAATACAATAACAAAACATTGAAACCATACAGGATATAAGAAGCTCTCGCTCTCTCCAAGATTAAATGTACAGAGTGGATAGACAAGAAATACCGTATTTATCGGCGTATAACGCACCGGCGTATAACACGCACCTCATTTTAAGAGGGAAATTTCAGGGAAAAAAAACTTAAAGGACCACTATAGTGCCAGGAAAACATACTCGTTTTCCTGGCACTATAGTGCCCTGAGGGTGCCCCCACCCTCAGGGACCCCCTCCCGCCGGGCTCTGGAAAGAGGAAGGGGTTAAACACTTACCTTTCTCCAGCGCCGGGCGGGGAGCTGTACTCCTCCTCTCCTCCTTGCTCGCGACGTCATCGGCAGGAGCCGCGCGCGCATTCAGCCGGTCGCATAGGAAAGCATTTACAATGCTTTCCTATGGACGCTGCGTGCTCTCACTGTGATTTTCAGTGAGACAGCCACTAGAGGCTCTGGAGGCTGGATTAACCCTCAGTATAAACATAGCAGTTTCTCTGAAACTGCTATGTTTATAAAAAAAAGGGTTAATCCTAGAGGGACCTGGCACCCAGACCACTTCATAAAGCTGAAGTGGTCTGGGTGCCTAGAGTGGTCCTTTAAATTTCAAATAAAGTACTTATTTTCCCCTTCCCCCTCTTACCCCCCTTTCTTACTCCCCCCTCCCCCTCTTCTTACTTCACCCTCCCCTCTTACCCCTTTCTTACTCCCCCCTCTTCTTACTCCCCCCTC
>OW240915.1:194155968-194181368 GCA_933207985.1 Pelobates cultripes
ATGGAGAGCAGTTGGCTGCAGCCCTTCGACTTCTCTAGTATGCTATGGCTACCAAAACGACTCAGGCCACCTATGCTGCCAACACCACCCCAGATTACTCTGACTCTTCAGATCTGGGATGCCAACAAGTCTAAACTAAGTTCCTAAAACCCACTCCCCCTGGCCACCCCCATAGGGGCTCTCCCATACTGCATCCCCACCATGAGAAGCCTTGGGAGGCTCAGAACTTGATGCACTTATATCACGTACATGAGCAAGGGAAATTTTTAGACTTCCACCACTTACAAGATAGACACGGCCTACCGAACACCTCACAGTTTTCCTTTCTCCAACTTAAATCCTTCCTAACCCAAGGGCAGCCACCAGCTTCCCCTGCGCCCATCCCTATGCACTTACTTACTACTTGGGAACAGATGTGTCTCAACAAAAGGTTACCTCCTTGATGTAAGCCTATCTCCATGTGTTACAAGTTACTACTAGCCTACCTCCCATTCCACGAGTCACCACGTGCCTGACAGTGGAACGTAGACCTGGGAACTGAAATTTCCCAACAGCGATGGGGCCAATTGTTCACCGCGACTAAATCTCTAATCAAATCTGCTACCCTACTGGAACAGCAGTGTAAATTAATATACAGATGGTACATGGTGCCGATGCACATCCTCAAGATCTACCCTGATAGCTCTCCAAATTGCTGGAGATGCAACAACCAAGAAGTGATAGTGCTCCACACCTGGTGGCAATGTCTGATTATCCAACCGTTTTGGCGAGGAGTCCACTTCCTACAGATTAATAGCCAGAGCATGGAAGTCCCCGAACTGCCCCACCGTGTCTACTCTAATGACAGACATAGATAAACAGCGCACATATGAGCAATGGGAGGCTTGGGACGCATGGAGATTGGCACACTCTGCAAGTCAAAGTGTCCCTGCTGTAACTGCACCTGAGAATAGAAGATAGATGAGGACAATGTAGAGGTCCGATGGTGTCCGAGGTGAGATATATGATATATGTGATACGTGATATGTGTGATATGTGCATCAATCAGACAACATCAAACTGTACGAAATGTCAGATACGTATTTGCCGTACCCCCCCACCTCTCTTTCCTTTTGTAGCCCCTTCCCCCCCACCGTATTGTTTTTCTTCACAGAAAATAAAAATTGTCAAATAAATAAATATTTTTTTTAAAGCCTCCTTGCAGAGGTTTTTCTGCGAACAAACTGAGCAGGAACAGTGGCGCCAAGATGGCGCCTCAGGCAAGCACACGAGGCAGCAAGTCTCCAAGCCCGTCAGCATCAGAATGCTCCATGGAGGACACTGATATAAGAGCCCTACTCACCCAGCTCCCAACAGATCTCTCAGCCATGTTCCAGAGACTGGAGGAGAGCTTTCGTGCCAAACTGCGTGCTGTCAGTGCTGATGTCCAGCAATTATGCGCCAGGGTGCAGGCCCTGGAGGACGACAGAGAGGCAACTGAGCAGCAATGGACTGAATGCTACACTACCCAGAGACTGCACTCTTAGGCTATCTTGTACCTGCAAAGAAAGCTGGAAGATGTCGACAACCATGGGCAGCAAAATAACCTGCGGGTGAGGGGTATACTCGAAAGCACGGAAGGTATCACGGAGGTACTGACTGCCCTCTTTAACCAGATCCCCACTAGGCCCCCAGACACAGCTATTAAGTTCGACAGGGCTCATAGAGCAGCAAAGTCTAGAAACCTCGCAACCTCATGTGCCGCATCCACAACTTCCCACTAAAGGAAGAAATAATCTGTAAAGCACGCCAATTCCGTGAGTTGAAATTTGAGTGTAACCCGGTAGATATCTACCAAAGCCTGTCTCCCACTACCTTATTAACTAGTACGGCGCTATGACCCATCACCCAGATCCTCTTGGAGAAGCAAATTAAATTCAGGTGGAACTTTCCTTTTGCTCTGGTGGTGACGCAGCAAGGTAAGACATACTCTATCACTACTTTGGGCCTACCGTCTACCGAAGTAGAAGATTGGACTGGATTCTCTGGCTATCTTCCCAAGCAATTGCCGTAGAGAACCAGATGGCAAAGAACACCAAAGAAGCGCAGAAGACAAGACCTGCCAGGAGCTGAGAATCTCTCCATGCCCAGAGATAAAGTTGCCTGAGGACTCTTTATGGTGAATACATATATCCTTTGCGCTATTACATTCCACGGAATGGTAAACCTCTGAGTTTCCACTATTTATATACACTGCTCAAAAAAATAAAGTTAATCACACTTCTGTGAAATCAAACTGTCCACTTAGGAAGCAACACTGAGTGACAATCAATTTCACATGCTGTTGTGCAAATGGGATAGACAACAGGTGGAAATTATAGGCAATTAGCAAGACACCCCCAATAAAGGAGTGGTTCTGCAGGTGGTGACCACAGACCACTTCTCAGTTCCTATGCTTCCTGGCTGATGTTTTGGTCACTTTTGAATGCTGGCGGTACTTTCACTCTAGTGGTAGCATGAGACGGAGTCTACAACCCACACAAGTGGCTCAGGTAGTGCAGCTCATCCATGTGAGCATCAATGTGAGCTGTGGCAAGAAGGTTTGCTGTGTCTGTCAGCGTATTGTCCAGAGCATGGAGGCGCTACCAGGAGACAGGCCAGTACATCAGGAGACGTGGAGGAGGCCGTAGGATGGCAACAACCCAGCAGCAGGACCGCTACCTCTGCCTTTGTGCAAGGAGGAACAGGAGGAGCACTGCCAGAGCCCTGCAAAATGACCTCCAGCAGGCCACAAATGTGTATTTGTCTGCTCAAACATTCAGAAACAGACTCCATAAGGGTGGTATGAGGGCCAGACGTCCACAGGTGGGGGTTGTGCTTACAGCCCAACACCGTGCAGGACGTTTGGCATTTGCCAGAGAACACCAAGATTGGCAAATTCGCCACTGGTGCCCTGTGCTCATCACAGATGAAAGCAGGTTCACACTGAGCACGTGTGACAGACATGACAGAGTCTGGAGACGCCGTGGAGAACGTTCTGCTGCCTGGAACATCCTCCAGCATGACCGGTTTTGCAGTGGGTCAGTAATGGTGTGGGGTGGCATTTCTTTGGGGGGCCGCACAGCCCTCCATGTGCTCGCCAGAGGTAGCCTGACTCATTAGGTACCGAGATGAGATCCTCAGACCCCTTGTGAGACCATATGCTGGTGCGGTTGGCCCTGGGTTCCTCCTAATGCTAGACCTCATGTGGCTGGAGTGTGTCAGCAGTTCCTGCAAGACGACTGGCCCGCCCGTTCCCCAGACCTGAATCCAACTGAGCACATCTGGGACATCATGTCTCGCTCCATCCACCAATGTCACGTTGCACCACAGACTGTCCAGGAGTTGGCAGATGGTCCAGGTCTGGGAGGAGATCCCTCAGGAGACCATCCGCCACCTCATCAGGAGCATGCACAGGCATTGTAGGGAGGTCATACAGGCAGGTGGAGGCCACACACATTACTGAGCCTCATTCTGACTTGTTTCAAGGACATTACATCAAAGTTGGATCAGCCTGTAGTGTGTTTTTCCACTTTAATTTTGAGTGTGACTCCAAATCCAGACCTCCATGGGTTGAAAAATTTGATTTCCATTTTTTTATTTTTGTGTGATTTTGTTGTCAGCACATTCAACTATGTAAAGAATAAAGTATTTCAGAATAATATTTAATTAATTCAGATCTAGGATGTGTTATTTTTGTGTTCCCTTTTTTTTGTATATCTGCTGCCATTGTCTCACAATTATGTAATAATAGGTTATAGCCGGGCTCTTGAGGCCCTAGAATCTGTTAATGATAGATTAAGTTTAGGGGTGAATGAGGCAACAGGGGCTCGTGCTCCGGGTATAATTATGCTGTATATATTGCACACTTATCTCCGATGAGGGAGTAGTATATACTTCCCCTTATAATTGCATGGTTTTCTTCCAGTTCCCCTCATGGACACTAGGTCACTCACCCCCAGAGAGGTGCCCCATGACTACTTGGGGACGCGACAACTCAATGTTAGTATGAGCAAATTAGATCATACTTTTGTACATAGTTCATGTTTTTCTTTTGTTATTGTTTTTCCTTTATTTTCTTATTTTGTCATCCTGCACAATATCACCTGCCACGGTGTCATCTATAGGGCTTTCAACCTGACGCAATGTATACCACATCCCCCACATGGCCCAGATTCATCTATTGCCTCTGAATGTAAGAGGCCTCAATTCCCCAGAGACACGCACTATGTTGCACAGGAACTAGACAGGCAAAGGGCCGATATTATGTTTATTCAGGAAACCCACTACAAGGGAGAATTCAACCAAGACTTAGCTCTAAAAATATACAACAGACATACTATAGCAACTACAGAAAGGGGAAATCGAGGGGAGTGGTGATTTTAATGTCGTCCCATATTGCTTTCATGGAGCTTGGTAACAAAACGGACCCACTGGGAGGTTTTTGTTTGTTAAGGGGAAACTCGATGAACAGCTTATCACGTTCGCAAATGTATATGCCCCAAACACGGGCCAGGTCATTCCTGAGTAAATTAGAAGGATTTGCAGAGGGAATTCTTATTGTGGAGGGAGACTGGAACATGGTGATAGAACACTCACTAGATAGCTCCTCCAATGCCAAAGACGCCACCAGCGGACACTATTTTATAACACACTGCATTCACATCAATTGATGGACTGCTGGCGATTGATACATCCACAGGAAAGGGACCACACATTCTATTCCCCAGTGGTGGTCAGTTTTTCCAGGATAGACATGTTCTTTCTGGGCCACAGGCACCTACACCTGATCAAGGGAGCATCTATAGGTAATATCACATCATTGGACCATGCCCCTACCTTCCTGACCAAAGCCCTACAGGGGGATGCTAGACAAAATATAAACTGGCGTCTGAATGAGACCCTTCTGGTTGGTTCAAAGGTAATGGAAGTCCTCCGTACGACACTACACAACTACTTTCTAGAAAACACCACACTGGACATGATTGATCCCTGGGTATGGGAGGCTCACAAGGGAGTCATCAGGGGTACTTTGATTAAGTGGGGCCCCAGAATTAAAATGGAACACATTGACAAGCTACAATCCCTTACCGCAGCCATACCCGAGACAGAGGCCATTCATAAACAGACCTCCACACAGGAAAAATTCCAATGCCTACCGGCATATAGAGTGGAACTCCTTTCCCTACTGGCCCTAAAGTCTCATAGATCGGGCTTTGAAAATGAAACTCCAGAAATCTTTTATAGCTAAAGTAAAAAATAGGGATGGGATGCAGTGCAACACCACGGAAGACATAGCCTCAACTTTTAGTGACTTCTACCACAACATTTATAATTTGACCCCTCCCAACTGCACCCCCTCAAGCCTAAGGGAATATGTAACCTCGAATCTCCCACTTCCTGTCTCCAGCCACATGGCAGACCAATTAGAGGAGCAATTCTCCATTACAGAACTTTCCTTAGCCATTAAAACCATGGCGAACGGCAAAAGCCCAGGCCCAAATGGCCTGACATCGCGCTATTACCAAACATTTGCGCCCAATCTGGGACCACACTTACTCAAAACAATTAAAGGCTTGAATCAAGGATTCCTCCAGCTCCAGATCTCCAGGTTGCTCAGTGGTATTCAGCTTCTGAAACAGAGTGTCAGGAAGTGAAGATTTATGTCAAGCATGGGTGCTGCTGATTGGCTAGAGTGGTCAGCTGACGCTCTTAGTCAATCTCTAGTTCCCGATTCATATTTTTTTTTTACGTTTTTATGAATGGGGAGCTACTGATTGGCTTAGAGTGCCAGGTGAATGGTGTAGCCGTGCTTCCTGACACTCAGTAAATAAAAGTGAACACATTAACACTGATATGCTTTTTTACCTGGGGAGATGAGAAGGTCCAATGTTTCCTCCCAGGCAAAGGTACCAAAGCCTTATGATGTGGTGTCCAGAATGAAGTGGAGGGATCACTTCACTTGTCCTTCCTGCTCTAATCTCATTCTCTTCTTCTTCAATTGACACAGTCGTCTTTTTCTTCTGACACAGTCTTCTCTCCTCCTTGGCACCTTCTGCTCCTTTACCTTTCTGCTACTTTCTGCCTATTTTGCGCTCTTCTGCTCCTTTCTCTTTCTGATCCCTTTCTGCTCCTTGCAGACCCTTCCTTCTCCTTGCAGCCCCTTCCTGCTCCTTACTGCCCCTTTCTATGCCCTCCTGCTTCTTGCAGACCCTTCCTGCTCCTTGCTGCTCATTTCTGTTCCTTTTTCTACTTTACCTTTGTGCTCTTTCTGCCCCTTCCAGATAGTTGTTGACCCTTTCTGCTCCTTGATTTCCCTTCCTGCTCATTGCAGACCTTCCCCCTTCTTGCTGCCCCTTCCTGCTTCTTTCTGCCCCTTCCAGCTTCTTGCAGCTCCTTACTGACCCTTTTTGTTCCATGTAGACCCTTTCTGTTCCTTCTCCTACTTTACCTTTGTGCTCCTTCTGATTCTTTCTGCCCATTCCAGACCCATCCTGCCCCTTGCTGACCCCTCCGGTTCCTTGCAGATCCCTCCTGCCCCTCTCAGATCCCTCCTGCCCCTTGCAGACCCCTTCTGCTCCTTGCAGACTGTAGCGGATGGCACTGGGCTGTGCTGGAAATTTCATGTATTTTAATGTCTTCGGTTAAATTGCAATGTTATATGTGGAAATGTATGCAGTATTCGTCTGATTGTTCGGTAGAATCATTCTAGCAATTATGGGAATGAAACTACCGAACAGTAAGACCTCCCCAGTGTGAAGTGTGCCTTTAATTACCAGTTGCAACAATGTTGCGAACCGGTAATTAACATCTGTGCAGTGGGTCCTTTGTTCTCGGGGTGGCCGCCATTCGGGAAACAAACACGTGGCGGCCATTTTAAAACTCCCGAACAGCGGTGTTTTGCCGTCGAGTGTCTGGAACACAAATTGGACACTCGACTAGGCGAACACCGCTGAGACCTCCACACTAACCTTGTATTCGCTTCCAAACTACCGAATGACCCCCCGTTCGGTAGAAAGAAACAACCGAACGAGGGGATTCATGCGAACCCTCCCTGATCTCTATAACCCTAGCAATTTGTGCAGTTTGTTCCCTTGTACTGTGACCGACTGCAGGGCCCCATCTCATGGAACCAATTTCGGCTGTTCTCTCCAGCGCGGTCGGTCTTTTTATTACCTCCACAGATTTCCCGAACCCCTGGTCCGATCTGGGTGATTTTTGGATATGTTCCTCACCCAGATCAGGGCTACCAGGGGATGTGACATTTAAAGGGGTACCCCTAAGTTTAGGGGTACATCCAGAAACTGGGGGAATTTGTGTACTGTATAAGGGGATTATGAGTCAGGCTAAGGGGAGGAGATATGTGGGAGGTTACTCGAGTATGATTGGACACTGTAGTAATTACTGTAAATCCCTCCCTTGCATGGGAGCATGCTTTATAAGGCCACTGTGTGAATAAAAGTTTAGTTCTGCTCCTGATGCTGTGTGTCGTCCAGTCATTGGGATCGCTGTTGGGATATTGCTATATTATTTTACCTGCTGGAAACCTTGCCTTATGGATTTATAAATACTTGTTTTTTGAGCCTCACTGGGATCTTAAGCGGAGATAACTTGTGGAATACTAGATCTCCGCTACACAGACCCCTCCAGCTCCTTGCAGATCCCTCCTGCCCCTCTCAGATCCCTCCTGCCCCTTGCAGACCCCTCCTGCTACTTGCTGACCCCTCCTGCTCCTTGCTGCTCCTTCTACTTCACCCTCCTGCTCCTTGCAGACATTTCCTACCCCCTCCTGCTTCTTGCTGCCGTTTCCTGCTCCTTCCTTTTCCTTGCAGAACCTTTCTGCTCATTTATGCTCCTTCTACTTTACACTCCTGTAGGCTGTCTCCCCCCCATCCCTCACTTACCTGATCTGTAGGCTGCCCCCCCATCCCTCACTAACCTGATCTGTAGGCTGCCCCCCTCCATGTCTCACTTACCTGATCTGTAGGCTGCCCCCCATGTCTCACTTACCTGATCTGTAGGCTGCCCCCATGTCTCACTTACCTGATCTGTAGGCTGCCCCCCATGTCTCACTTATCTGATCTGTAGGCTGCCTTATCTGATCTGTAGGCTGCTCCACCATCCCTCACTTACCTGATCTGTACGCTGCCCCCTAATCCCTAACTTACTTGATCTGTAGGACATAGAGGTTGAGTCACCTAATATTCACCAATCTACTCCAAAGATTAAAAAACGGAGTATGACAGGTTGAATATGGGTGACTTACTGGTCAGATGATGGTGCCAGCACCACCTTGGGCTTGTACCCTGATAAATTAATAAACTAGAAAACGAAATAAAAAACCTCCAAAGAAAAGTGGAGATCTCAGGCTGGCAATATTGTAAATAGACAATAGATGTGGAGATGTACTTAAAAGTTCTTAGTGGTTATAGTTTCCATCAGTGTGGGGAACAGCATTTAATCATGCTGATTAGTGTCTTGTCAGCAGTAAAATGAAATATGGACAAATGTCTTTATTGGATTCTTGTCCACAATCCCCCTGTATGGCTATGTATGGTCTTAAAAGGACCAAAATAAAAATGCCAGCGGGTGGAAAAGAAAATAAATACCCCTTTTCTGAATATATAGATATAGGCTGAAAAATAATAAAGTAAAGAGTCTGCAGAAGCGGCTACCCTAATATCTGTAAGAAACATACACAGACACTTCCTTAGTTTCTATGGAGAACTGAAAACCGAGGAAGGTAGCCAAAAGAAATAGTGTATTGCGATGATAAGCGGAACCCCCCTAATCATCAGTCATTTCCCCAGGGTTAGCGACAAATGCTGAAGATGTAACGATAGAGCACATATGGTGGCTATGCAAAGATATCAATCCATACTGGCGACAAATACTTGCAGATATAGCAGAGATCATCCGACTGAAGGCCCACCTAACCCCGTCTCAGGTCTTGCTCAGTTGAGAGAAACATAAGCAGCAACTACTAAACCTACTGTTAGGAGAGGCAAATGTTCTCCCAATGTACTGGCGTAAGCAGTGGCGTACACATGACCCATGGGGCCCCGGTGCGAAAATTGATCCGTGGGCCCCCCCCCCCCAGCGCGGGCCGGGCCGCAACACATGGCGGTGGGCACCTGGTCGCAGGGGTTACAGGGCTGCGACCCCTGCGACCGCGGTATGTATGCCAGTGCATGCAGATGCACACACACTTAAAGGACCACTCTAGGCACCCAGACCACTTCAGCTTAATGAAGTGGTCTGGATGCCAGGTCGAGCTAGGGTTAACCCATTTTTTCATAAACATAGCAGTTTCAGAGAAACTGCTGTGTTTATGAATGGGTTAAGCCTTCCCCTATTTCCTCTAGTGGCTGTCCCATTGACAGCCGCTAGAGGCGCTTGCGTGCTTCTCACTGTGGTTTTCACAGTGAGAGCATGCCAGCGTCCATAGGAAAGCATTATGAATGCTTTCCTATGTGACCGGCTGAATGCGTGCACAGCTCTTGCCGCGCGTGCGCATACAGCCGACGGGGAGGAGAAGAGGAGGATCGGAGGAGGAGAGCTCTCCACCCAGCGGTGGAAAAAGGTAAGTTTTACCCCTTTCCAGAGCCGGGCGGGAGGGGGTCCCTGAGGGTGGGGGCACCCTCCGGGCACTATAGTGCCAGGAAAACGAGTATGTTTTCCTGGCACTATAGTGGTCCTTTAAAGGACCACTACAGACACCCAGATCACATCAGCTCAACGAAGTTGTCTGGGTGTCAGGTCCCTCTAGTTTTAACCCTGCAGCTGAAAACATAGCAGTTTCAGAGAAACTGCTATGTTTCACTGAGGGTTAATCCAGCCTCTAGTGGCTGTCTCACGGACAGCCGCTAGAGGAGCACACTGAGCGTCCATAGGAAAGCATTGAGTAATGCTTTCCTATGGGCGGTTTGAATGCGTGCGCGGTCGCATTCGGAGCTGAGAGGCTGAGGGATCCTCAGCGCCAAGGGAGTCCGGCGCTGGAGAAAGGTAAGTGCTGAAGACACACACACTCTCTCACTTACAGACGCATACACACTAGCTAACAGACACACATTTACTGACAGAGATACAGTCAGCGACAGACATACATACACACTCACTTACAAAACATACACTCTCATTGACAAACACACACTCACTAACAGACATCAAACAGACTCACTAACACACACACACTCAGTAAGACACACACAGTAACTGACACTCACTAGCAGACACACACACTAACACACTAACACTCACTAGCAGACACACACTAACACTCACTCTAACACTCACACACACTAACACTCACACAAACTAACACTCACTCTAACACTCACACACACTAACACTCACACACACTAACACTCACACTAACACTCACACACACTAACACTCACACTCACTCTAACACTCACACACACTAACACTCACTAACACTCACACACACTCACACACACTAACACTCACACACACACTAACACTCACACATGATTTTTTTTTTTTTTTTTTTAATATAATCCCCCCAGCCTCCTTACCTCTTGGAGTGCTGGGGGGGATTATTCCCTGGGGTCCAGTGCGGCTCCTGGGCGGGTGGCCGGTCGGGCAGGCAGACAGGCGGGCGCGCGAGGGAGCACTCACTGCTTCCTCTTCAGCTCCCTCGCGCGCCGCGTAGAGATGCCGGCGCCGGAAGATGACGTCATCTTCCGGCTCCGGTATCATTGCGGTGCGCGAGGGAGCTGAAGAGGAAGCACTGAGTGCTCCCTCGCGCGCGCGCCTGCCTGCCCAACCGGCCACCCGGGCTCAGCAGGGCCAGCCTCAGGGGGGCCCTGGGGTGGTCGGCTCTGGGCCCCCCAGGGGAAGAGGCTGGCCCTGGGCGTACATACCGGGTCACTGGTGGGCCGGGCCCGGTTGCAGTCGCGACCCCTGCGACCCTGGTATGTACGCCAGTGGGCGTAAGACGAAAATACCAACTAGAGAACAGTGGGTGCAGAGGGTAGAGAGAATGAGAGAAGTGGAGAAAGTACATTGGTCAGTGATAGGAAAAAAGACAAATACTTAAAAGTATGGGAACTCTGGATCCAATTTTGGAAGAACCCCCTTTAGATGTCAACTCTCCTGGAAGGTTGCAGAAGTCTGCAGACTAACGGGTCCTGGCCGATGGGAAAACCTCTAAGCGGGACATGTGCAGCTGAGATAGCCGACCTTGCCACGTTAACCGACCGATATGACTGACCCAGGTCGAAGAGGTTAGTCAAAAAATTCAGCATAGGGTCTGTAAAGGGATCGGTATCCTGTTCCAGGCACCAACGACAACATGAATCGCATGCAGAGAGATAGCATCTTCTCGTCCCGGGAGCCCAGGAATCCCAGAGAAGCTCTTTAGCTGACTGCGATAGCGCCTCGACATTTCAGGAACCCCTGGAAGAGTCCAGGCCACCAAGAGCAGGTGGCCGTCCCTCACTAGGGGGTGGAGCTTGCCCCGGGAGTCCTAGAGGAGCATAGGAACGGACGGTAAGAGCAGAGGATCCCGAGGGGAGAGATCCAAGAGCTCTGGAAACCATGCCTGACTCTGCCATAGCGGAGTCAGTAACACCAAGGACAGACACTGACATCGAACTTGTAGCAAAACCCTGGGAATCATAGCGAACGGAGGAAATGCATACGCTCCCTGCGAAGGCCACACTTGGAGAAAGGCGTCCACCACTGCGCACGCTGGATCCGGGAGCCAGCTGAAGTATGACTGGATCTGGTGATTCATCCTGGAGGCGAATAGATCCACTGTGAACGGACCCCTCTGATTCATGAGTTCGAATGTCTGGAGAACCAGTCCACCATTAGGTTCGACTCCCCCGGGAGATATTCCGCTTGTAAAGTGATGTTGCGTTGGAAACAGAAGCTGTAAATCTCCTTCGTCATCTCTGACAGTGTTCGAGACCGAGCTCCCCCAAGCGGTTGATGTACTGCACC
The DNA here is from genome assembly GCA_933207985.1 of Pelobates cultripes. NCBI lineage: Eukaryota > Metazoa > Chordata > Amphibia > Anura > Pelobatidae > Pelobates > Pelobates cultripes. The sequence goes on from OW240915.1 coordinate 194,167,957, forward strand.
GCTGAGACATTGTCCATCCGAAGGAGGACGCAGCAGTCTGACAGGTGGTTTGCCAGGCTCCGAATCGCAAATGAACCCACAATCAACTCCAGGCAATTGATGTGGAATTCCAATTCCCTGTCCGACCATGGGCCCCCCCCCGGTCGTGCAGGTGGCACCCCAGCCCCAAAGACTCGCATCTGATTGCAGCACAAAATCCGGGGTTGGTCAGAATATCGCCTTGCCGTTCCAGGCAGACATATGCAGGAGCCACCAGCGCAGTTCGGTCTTCATGTCCGGAGACAGGGGAATCATCTGGTCGTAACAGGGTCTCCTGTGCAGAAAATGAGCCTTCAGTTGTTGCATGGCCCTGTAATGCAGTGGGCCCGGGTAGATTGCCTGTATTGAGGCCGAGAGGAGACCCACCACGCAAGCTAACATTCGAAGGGGAATCCGGTCTTGCCGTAAGGTCCTTCTTATCTCCTTCCGAATGGTCGCATTCTTGGTCAGAGGCAGGCGGAGAACGCATTCTTTCGCATCTACTTCGAAACCCAAGAACTCCACCGTCTGGGAAGGCTCTATGGCCGATTTCTCCAGATTGACTACAAACCCCAGGTGTTCCAATAAGGAGATCGCAGAGCGTGTCTGACATCTGAGTCTGGAGTGGTCCTCGCAGAAGATCAGCAAGTCGTCCAGATATATTATACAACGGACGCCCTCTGATCTGAGTTTGAGCGACCACCGGCTTCAGGAGCTTGGTGATGCACCACGAGGCCAAGCTGAGGCCGAAGGGGAGGCATGGAACGCCTTTCCAGATGAAGCGGAGGAATCTGCGACAGTCTTCGTCCACCGGGACGGAGAGGTAAGCGTCCTTCAGGTCCAGCCTTGTGAACCAGTCTACCGGCCGGGGAAGGTCCCGTAGAAGATGGATGCCCTCCATCTTGAAGTGGTGGTAGACCACGAAGGCGTTCAATTCCCGCAAATTGATTACCGGCCGGAATTCTCCTGACTTTTTTTTCACTAGAAAGATCGAGCTGAAGAAACCCCAGGGCCTGTTTGACTGCGCTCTTGTTGAACAGTGCCCGAATTTCTGCATCTCTCAGGGACTGTTGTTCTCTTGAGATGATGGGACCCTTGGGGGTCCAACCTGTGTTGGAGGGGAGTGGAAGTCTATGACGTAACCCCTTACCGTCCGAAGGACCCATACATCTGAAGACACCTCCCGCCACCTGTCCCTGCAGTGAAACAGTCTGCCCGCATGCAATAGTGGAGAAGGGAAAGTGGCAGGAGTTGAAAATCTTGCCCGTCCTCTTGCACGGTACCCCCAACCTCTATCCGCCCTCTGAGTGTAGGGGGGGCTGGATTGATATGATGGAAAGAAAGATGGTCCACGGGATCTCTGGCAGCCCGAAGACCAGCCGCGGCTGGAGACACGACCCTGCTGTCGTCCAGCCCTTCCAAAAACCCGGGATGTCTGTGGACGGAATACCTTCTTTATGGAGCACTGTGCTTTATCCAGGGAGGTAAACAGGTTAACGTGCTTATGCAGCTCCTTAATGAAAGGCTCCCCGAACAGCAGGCCCTTAGCCAGGGGGCCCAATTCTTTGGACCCCAGCTTCGACAGTTTGTTGTCCGTACGGAGCAGGGCTTTCTTCCTGCGCTCCGTGCAGAGGGCCACATTGGCATTGCCCAGCAGGCAAATGGAGAGGAGTGCCCAGTCCCGCATGGTGGCTGGGTCCAGGGCCGTACCCTCTGAGTAGGCCTTGTCTGCCAGGGCCAACATCCTGCACAGGGGACCCAGCATATCCAGCTGTTTATCTTGCACTGAATGGAGGCTGCGCTCCACCCCTTTCTTGGGGTCCCGACCCGTACGGGTCAAGTATGTGGCCACCAGGGGGTCAAATTCAGGTGTTGTGGCAATTCATGCGTAATATGGCACAGACAGCGCAGGCCAAATCATGGGGCACAGACAAAGCAGGCCAATCAAAGGGACACAGTCAAAGCAGGCCAGTATATGGGCGCATGCCCAGAGATATATGCAGGCAGAAGTGTAAATCCTTCACAGTTTCACATGCAGAACGGGTCTGGGGCATTCCGCCTGCAGTTTCTTGCGGACCTCCCTTTCAGGAGGTCTGCGGACCCAGTGGTGCACAAATTGTGTCAAGTGGTCGGGCAGTGACCATTCTGAGGATCTGGGGTGCCGGATAGACCGAGGGTCAAACAGAGGCTCTCCTGTAGCGTCCAGGAAGGTGTCGTCCTCCATCACTGCCATGGGGGCCTCTGTCGCCGGCGCATCTTCATCCTCCCAGCGCCAATTGGGGCCATCCCCACGGTCCTCGTCCCAATCATCTTCCTCCTCCGAGGGGGACTGGTCTGCCTGCCACTCATCCAGCACAGCTATAGTAGGGGGGTTAATGAGGCCTCCTCCCCTGCGCCCGATAGATGGCCGCGCCTGGCCGGCGAGGTTGATAACCTCGAACCTTGACACTTCACCGGGGCCAGTCAGGTAATATTCTCTGTATCGCATGAAATTTTAATAAAGTGGGATCACTACTATGTTTATTTTTAAAATGTAAAGAAACACTGTGCTTTTCAAAACCATTTCTAATATTCCTAATGTGCTCCTAGAATACACACTACAATACAGGAGCACATTAGGAATATTAGAAATGGTTTTGAAAAGCACAGTGTTTCTTTACATTTTAAAAATAAACATGATAGTGATCCCAGTGGTGTATCCTGGTTTTGTGCTGCCCTAGGCAGGACAAAACTCAGGCACCCCTCTCCCCCCGCGCCACCCCCACCCAACCCTTCCCCCCCACCCCACCTTCTAAATACACACACACAGTCAGGCACACACACACACACACACACAGTCAGACACACACACACAGTCAGGCACACACACACACACACACACACAGTCAGACACACACAGTCAGACACACACACACAGACACCCTCAGGTGTTAAATTTATTTTTCATTAATTAATTTAAATTAATTTAAATTAATTTAAATATTTTAAAATGATATATTTTGCTAGCTGTGGTGGTGGGAGTTATGGGAAACTGGCAATTTACTGTTAGTGCTGCATACTGCTAGTTAGGGGTTAACAGTAAAAAGAGTTTATAAAAATGTTAAATTGGTAAAAAAAAGTTTTAGGACCATTTATGTTGGAGATGTGGGTTATCAACAGTCATATACCTTCATATTTAGTGGAACTGTATAAAAATAATTTTATTATAACTCATTTATTTATTTCTGCATTTTTAAATTCTTTATTTTTCGTGTGCGCAGTATCATATAACATAAGGACCTGTGGCGCCACAACAGTGTGCACAGACATTCGTTGGCATACATTAAAACATTGTCATGGCAAGAATGAACAACTTTTTTTTTTGAGAAGATAGAGTAGAAATACTAGGTGCTAGGGTATGTGTTTCAGATTGTTACATGCGAAGTCAAAGTGTTGTAACACATACAGATTAATGAGTTAGGCATAACTGAGGGTTTACAAACTATGGTTGTCTAGGATTATGTTCATGGATACGTCTATTAATGCAAATCTAGCAACGCACTGCTGTATAGAAATTAACATTTGTCCTAAACGTTCTACAGATCGTAATATTACATATTTGCCTGTGTAGGAGTCTGTGGATCCTCGCTTGTAGTGCCTGTTAGGTGGAGCAAACAAATATACATGGCATCGTTTTGTGCATTAGTGGGCTCAAGGTGGGGAGGAAAAGAAAATTAGTGTTAGTGATAAGTATAGGCAGGGTGATGGCTTGAGGCATTGTTGCGCCGTAATTAAGGGTATGTTAATGGCCCGGATTTACTAGGTTTTGCAATAGGCACTGTGGTTGGCATGGTAACATATGCAAGGCATAGAAAAGGGTATTATCGGTACTCCAGTCCAAGTATATGCATAAAATGTCCTGGGGGCAACCAAACAAAAACAACTTGCCCGAAATCTCCGGGGGGACACCAGGTGGGGTGGTGACTGCAGATGTTGCATGCTTGCTGGGTGTCCTAAAGGGTTATTTCCCCAATGCCCCTTGGTGGGAGGCTGCTGGCATGTGCCTGCCTAAGTCTCATGTGGGTCCGGTCTCCTGTTGCCAGGCCTCTGGTATCCAGTGGGCTTTTGTCGTTGGGTGGCACACAGGAGCCAAATGTCCTGCGGTTCAGGTGGTGGCGGCAGCACATATCTCCGGTCTTTCTCCTTGGGGCACAAACTGTTTGATTGTTGCCGGGTTCCATCTGTGCCCGGGTGGGTTATTTCCTGGTGGCGTGGTGTGGGTCAGAGAGTCCTCAGGCAGGCACAGGGGTTGGAAGCAGTGCGGTGGCCTCTGCCAGGTCTGTGATGGAGTGGGTCCTGTTGTTGTGCCTGACTTGTAGTGTCTGTGGTGTGTGCCATCGGTACTCGATGCTGCTCTTTCTAAGTAGGGCCGTAAAGGGTTGTAGCGATCCCCGCCATTCTAAGGTATTCCCGGACAAGTCTGCATAAAATTGGAGTGCCATATTTTCTAACTGATACGGCGTGGTTCCTTTAAGGGTGGCTAGCATCGCTGCTTTGTCTGCATACGTGCGGAACCTTATCACCAGGTCTCTCGGCGCCGGTGCTGGGGCTCTGCGGAGTTTAGGGACCTACTATCTCCCTATCTCCTCCCCTGCATTTCGATGGTAATATCCAAGAATGGCAGGGATTTCTCAATCAGATTGAGTACCACTTTCAGACCTCACCGGGATCTTCCCTCAGATAGAGCTAAGGTTGGTTACTTGATGAACCAATTTAAAGGTAAAGCCTTAACTTGAGCCAATCCATTATGGAAGAGTAATAGGAGTATTGCTTACAATTATCAGGAATTCCTTGCGGAATTCAAATTAACGTTTGAACCATTAGGCAGGGAGGTTGACGCTTCCACTGCCCTAATGCATATCAAACAAGGGAACCGGTCTATCTCAGATTATGTCATAGAATTTTGCACCTTGGCTTCTGAGGTAGACTAGACTAATAGTGGATTGATCTCTGCATTTAAAGAAGGATTATCCGAGGCTAATGTTGACGAAATTGCTGCCAAAGATCTACCTAAAAGGTTAAATGAATTAATCACATATGTGATGGAAATTGATAACAGACTTAGAACCAGGTAAATTACCAGAAATAGAACCAGACGTATGGTTATGTCACGGGCACCTCGTTTCTCCAAACCTATTGTTTCTGACCTCTCTGTACAGTCCAAACCTGAACCTATGCATTTAGGGGTCACAAGACTGTCAGAGGCAGAGAAACAGTATAGGAGAAAAGAGAGTCTTTGTTTATACTGTGGTAAAAAAGGACATATGAGAAATGCTTGTCCCATACGTCCGGAAAACTTCTGCACCTAAGGGGACAGGTCTTAGGTGTGATGGATACGTCCTCTAGTAATAACCAAAATAAATTTCTCCTTGACATCACTGCCCTTTGCAACAAGAAAAGATTTTCATGCATAGCTCTGATGGACTCAGGTCCGGCAGGAAACTTAATTGACATGCATTTTGTTAAAAGACACTTCATACCTATCAAGGAGAGAACATCACCTCTGGTCATTGAGGCTATTGATGGGAGACCTCTCTCTCAACCTCTGATTACCCATGAAACCATGCGCATTGACATTTCTATTGGAGCTTTACACAAGGAAAAAATAACATTTCCAATAATTGCTTCTCCTTATTGTCCCTTCATATTAGGATTTCCTTGGCTTATTAAGCACAACCCTCATATTGGCTGGGCTAAGGGGGAAATACTGGAATGGGGTAAAGACTGTATAGAGAGATGTGTGTTAACCATTACCAAAAGAGTGGGCATCGTTACCTTGCCTACTGCTACGCCTCAAACCTCCAAAATTCCCATACAGTACTGGGGGGTTAAGGAGGTCTTCAGTAAGAGTCAGAATAATATTCTATCTCCTCACAGATTGTATGATTGCTCCATAGATCTGCTACCCGGCACTATGCCACCCAAGTGGGCAATATATGCCTCAACCCCCACAGGAGACTAGAATCATAGATGAGTACATCAAAGATTCTTTAACTAAGGCCCACATACGTAAGTCATCCTCGCCTGCTGGAGCAGGGTTCTTTTTTTGTATCCAAAAAAGATGGAGAAACATGCCACACAAAATCTGACCTCAACCAACCCTTAGACAAACTCACAGGAACACGCACAACTTTGAACCACCAACTCGGGATAAGACTGAACAGGACAAGGCACTACATTACATACGGCACCCTGGACACACACCACACACACATTACACGCCACTGTACCAACCCAGACACCGTAACACAGATACACACACAGATGCACCCGACGAACACATAGACCACGCAACCAGACTACGCAATAGAACCAGCCCAACACGGAGGAACATTCACAACCGACCCACAAACAACACTTCACTGATAACCACACTACCCGTCAGAGCCCACCACACCTGAAAAAAAAAAGCATGGTAACAGAGAGACACGAGGCAAAGTCAGACAATACCGCAGTCAGGATGGGAGGGGAGGGAAGGCAACGCCCAGGAGACACAGAGCCGAACACCCAACATACCACATACATCCACACCACAACCCTCAACGAGGATACACAGCAAACTACACTGATCGGTAAATCACTCAACAGCTACTCTAAACTAAGACCTCAGTAGCCGCATCACGAACCCAAATGTTCCTACTCACACAATCAGTTACAGGCCCCACCAGATAAGGCAACTGGCGCGCTGACCTGAGAACACACCAGAATACAGCACCATAATAACTGAGCAGAATAACTGTATGGGAACCGAATTATGCACACCTGAACACGAGTCTCATTGTTGTAATACCTGAGGTTTAGATAATAAGCCTCTGCAAAGGCAATATAAAACATGCGCACTCATGTACCAATAAACATGCCTCTGCGTAGGCAACTACCCGCCTAATCAAATGTATGTTTGAAAACTAATACATGTTGTGATTTCAATAAACATATTCAAAACAAAAAAGATGGAGAATTATGCCCATGCACTGATTACAGGGCATTAAACAAGATCACCATAAAAAATGCCTATCCCATTCCCCTTATCTCCGAATTGTTTGACAGACTCCAGGGTGTATTTTACTAAACTTGACCTTAGGAGTGCGTACAATTTGGTACGAATTAAGGAAGATCAGAAGATCATGAGTGGAAAACGGCATTTAACACTAGAGGTGGGCACTATGAGTACCTTGTCATGCCCTTCGGTTTATGCAATGCCCAGCCGTATTTCAGGACTTTATTAACGATGTTCTCAGAGACTATATTTATTCTTTTGTTCTAGTATGCCTGGATGATATCCTTATATACTCCCCCGACCTCCAGACTCATCATAAACATGTCAAACAAGTACTGCAAACTTTGATTGAGAATGGGCTTTATTGTTAACTTGAAAAAATGCATCTTTGAACAGACGTAGGTACAGTTTTTGGGGTATAATATTTCTGCCTCTGGTTTTCAAATGGATCCCCGTAAACTAGAGCGCCTTCTACACTGGCCATTACCTAATGGGTTAAAAGCTATTCAAAGGTTTATTGGGTTTGCTAATTATTATGGGTGATTTATCAAAAATGTATCTTCTGTGATAGCCCCCATCACCAATATGACGCGAAAGGGGGTTGATTGTAAGATATGGTCCATAGCGGCTAATGAAGCTTTTGAGCTACTTAAGAAATTATTCACTTCTGCTGAAATATTGATACACTCTGACACTAGCAAACCCTTTATACTAGAGGTGGACGCCTCTGAAACAGGTGTAGGGGCTGTTCTTTTTCAGAGGGAGACTTAGGATACCCCTTTGCATCCTTGTGGGTTCTTTTCTAGAAAGTAGTCGCCAGCGGAGCGTAACTATGATATTGGTAACAGAGAATTGTTGGCCATTATCCTAGCTCTCAAAGAATGGCAACATATTTTAGAAGGTTCCAAAGACTATCATAACTGATCACAAAAATTTTGAATACATTGGAGATGCTAAAAGGTTGCTAAAAGGTCTTTTGTTCTTATCACGCTTTAACTTTCTCATCACATATAGGCCTGGTCCTGAGAAAGCCCTATCTAGACAATTTGACTTAGAGACTGAACAAGAACAAGAGACCTCTCCCATTATACCACCTAAATGTATCATTGCCTCTCCGATTCTTTCCTTGTCTTCCCCTCTTCTTTGCACTATAATGGCATCTCAGGCACCTAGTGACAAACCTCAAGATAGACTATTTGTTCAATTACAGAAAAGAGAGGAGGTACTAAGAATTTTTCACGATAATGTGACGGCAGGTCATCCAGGTATTAATAAAACCTTGTCCGCTATCTCCAGGTCATTTTGGTGGCCTTCTCTTAGAAAATACATCAGGGAATTTGTGGAAGGATGTACTATTTGTGTGGTTTATAAGGTTCCCCATAAACTACCTTGTGCACTTTCACAACCCCTTCCTATACCCAGTAGTCCATGGTCCCATTTGTCTATGGACTTTATAGTTGATCTACCTATTTCTAAGGGTTACAACACCATCCTGATGGTTGTTGACCGCTTTTCAAAAATGGCACACTTTGTTCCGCTTAAAAAGATTCCCTCTTCCCAAGAGCTGGCCCATATATTTAAACGCGAAATAGTCAGATTGCATGGTATTCCGCTTAATATTGTGTCAGGATCCTATCCTGACAACCAAGATATTGCTTTATTTTATTTCTGCAATACCTGTTCTCGCCTCTAGTGGCCTCCCTAACCACTAATCATTCCTCAGTTTCTCTCACCTGCCTCACATGATCTTCCAAGTCTGCTATTAAAAGGCCACACCCAACTCTTCTCATGGCCTTTACATTGAAGTCAACTTTCTGCCTGAAAACATCCTGTATCCTGGCTCGTGAAAACATCCTGATCCTCTATTGAGACTCCGTGTGTCCTGTCGCCGGAATCCTCCTGAAACTCTTATCTTCAACTTCTGCAACTCTGCAAAATCCTGTAAGCAACCTGTATTACATTATACTGGAATCTACTTACCTTTACTCAACTGCTGCAACTTAAGCAACTTTTACTATATTACACTGAAACTACTTACCAGCTTTAACCATTTCAACCCTGTATCATTCTGAACCTGGCTGCATTGTGACATTCCACAAACTAGTAATCTACTTGGAAATAACTTCAAACCTACTTGTATATAAAATACTTTATTCATTTACTTCAAGATATCCTGTTTGGTTTATATTGCCTTTATTCTGTTTTAACTCTCAAAGTATCCTTTTTGTGGCATATTGCCTTAATTCTTGCTTTCTAGTAAATTGTTATGTCTAAAAAGACAAAGTTTCAACCAATAACCCTGGCAATTGTCTCTTCTCTGACCCTGCTCAGGAACATGACGTGTCAGATAGGGGTTCCCAGTTTGTGTCATGATTTTGGAGAGCATTTAGCAAACAATTGGGTATTGAACTTTCCTTTTCATCATCTTACCATCCCCAAACCAATGGTACGGCTGAGAGAGCCAATCTTTGGAACTATATTTGAGATGTTTTATTAATGGCACTCAGGAAAACTGGTCTAAATTACTCCCTTGGGCTGAATTTTCCAGAAATAATGCTACTCATGACTCATCTGGACATAGCCTATTTTTTGTGAGCCTCACATCCAGTATGTTGCCAAATCCTGTAGATTCCATCTTAAAAACATAGCTCGCATCCGCCCCTTTCTTACGCAAGATGCTACCAAGGAGCTTGTCCATGCTCTAGTAATTTCCTGCATGGATTATTGTAACCCTCTCCTGATTGGTCTGTGGCTGTGGTGTACCGGAACTGATGTTCTGGAAGTCCTGTAAAAGAGGCAAAAAGTTTAACACTGAATACGTGTTGACATTACGTAACCAATACCATTACATAAACCATGTCTCAATTACCTCTCAGGTTGAGGGATATATCTGGCATATGCAGATGACTCTACTGTCCCAGCCATTAAAGTGAGTATACCCTGACATCTTTGTAAATATTTTATTATATCTTTTCATGTGACAACACTGAAGAAATGACACTCTGCTACAATGTAAAGTAGTAAGTGACTAAGTGTACAGCCTATATAACAGTGTAAATTTGTTTTATGCACTGAGATATTACTAGAGGTAGCAGGAGCAGTGCTTTTAGAATGATCTGAAAATTTTGTATTTTAGTAACTTTTATGTACTGTGAGCTAGTTTAAGGTTCAGGTGGCAAAAAATATGTGAACGCCACCATAGAATCTGAGTATGGTTTGATGATTTGATATGCGGAAGTGAGTTTATTAAAAATAGCCAGAGCCCAGCGCATGAACAGGTGGCATTGGCAGAGAGTGTTAATTCCTTGAATGTATGTGTTTGGTAGGTCGTTTGATCGCCGTGGGGAGAGTTTGGAAGAATACAAGAAATTGTGATTGAGTCTAGGCATCGGTTGCTATTTTGTGGCATGTGGACAAATTAGAGTTCCTGTGATGCTGCCAGCCAGATCACTTCCTAATCAACCTTATTATTGTTGGTGCAAATTAGTTTAACAAAGAATCAAATTTTTACCTCATACCGTGGCAACTTTTCCTAACTTGTGTTTCAAATCTGTTGTACACAGCGAACACAGAAATCCATGTTTAAAATGGAATGAGGCAAAAATGTGATTCTTTGTTAAACTAATTTGCATATGCCCACCCAGAATCCTTTGCAACAGTAACATCACTGCAGATTTGTGATTTCTGTGGGAAAAGCAAGTCTCATGGCTTGACTGGTGTGCAGATTTTTGTTTAACATTGTATTATATATAAACATATGTTTGGAAGTATTGTATGTGCGAGGGGCGCAGTGTGTTGGGTGTGCTGTGTGTGTGTCAAGAGCAAGGCCGACATCAGAAATTTTGGGGGCCCTAACACAGCTCAATGTCTGGGCCTCTGGGTGCCCGCTTCCAAGTCCCGCCTCCAAATCCCACCCACTGGAATACACACACAGACACAAAAGGACACAGACACACACAGAAAGATATATAAATACTGAAACAGACATAAACACATACAGGCATACTGACACACACACACATACAGACACACACATGCATAAGGAGATACAGATACACACAGACACACACATACACTGACGTACATACATACAAACTGACATACAGACATACAAACAGACATACATACATAATGACATACATACACATACATACTGACATACACACACACATATAGATATATACATACAGACATACATACACACAGACAGATATATACATACAGACAGATATATACATACAGACAGACATACATACTGACATACACGCACACAGACATGCATGCATACTGACATACATACACACATACTGATAGATATATACATGCATATATACTAACATACACACACACACACACACAGACCTATATACATACATACACACTGACAGACATACATACACACACATACATACATACATATATATATAAACAAACAGACATGCATACATACATGCAGACACATACATATATACACACTCCTCATTTTTCAGCCACCCTCCTCTTCCTTACCTTTTCGTTGCAGGAGGGTGGCTGGGGATGATGGGAGCGGATGCCTCTCCTCGGCTGTCTCTCCTCCGCGCAGAGTAAGCTGGGAGGAAGTGACCGGCCGTCACTTCATCCCAGCAGCACTCGCAGTGCAGCCGCATTTATTTTTTTTTTTAAAGGGGCCCGGTCACACTATTACATGACTGCAGCGCTGACCGGTCCCCTGAAGATATAGGGCTCATCGGGTGGCCCTAAATGCTTGGGCCACCTGATGGGCCCCGGTGCAGATGCACCTACAACAGTTTCGCTGGGTCCCCCAAGGCCGCCGGGCCTGTGACAACCGTCATGGTTGTCACCCCCTGATGGCGGCCCTGGTCAAGGGTGCAGCGTGTGTGTGTGTGTGGTGTAGTGTGTATGAGGGTGGTGTGTGTGAGAGAATATGTTTGGAGGGATTATGTGTGTGGGGGGGACAGATTTAAATATATTAAATATGTATTTTTGTCTAATAAAAAAAAAAACAACAACTTTATATCCCACCTCCCTTCTTACCTTTAGTCTAACCTTTACCTCCCTTCTTACGCCCCATGCTGCCATCCCTGGTGGTCCTAATGGTGAGCAAAACTCTAGCATGCGGGGCTAGAGTTCACTCTCACGAGATCTGCTGTAACCGTGGCAATGATACGACCTCGCGAGAGGAACCCCCTAGAGCTGCAGGTAAGAACTCCCCCGGGTCCTCCTCTCCCTCCCTTCCTCGCTGGTGGCCGCATGTCAGTGCCTGTGGGCCGGTGAGAGAGTGCTTTGATCTCCCCACTGGCCCATGAACGCACACAGCAGGTCCAGCGCTCGGATAGGGCCGAGTCAGCATGGGCTGACAACAGGGGAGATCCTGTGATCTCCCCTGCTGGCCTCGGCCCATGGCCATCGTGACCCACCGGCATTTGCCTGGGATGCCCGATGGCCAGTCCGGGCCTGCCAGTCAGACTGGATGGGGAGCACATCTCAGAAAACACTTTATACAAGCACTATGGTCTGCTCACACTTGTCAACCTACCTTCAAATGTCAGAGAATTATGTGCAGCATTAATTACATTACTTCACTTTCAACCACTACTTCAGGACCGGTGGATAAAACATGGCTGCAGCAACATACATCAATCATCAGGGAGGCACCAGGAGTCACTCGTCAATGAGATAATTTCAACCTATCATAACCTGGGCTCAGAAGAATATTGCAGGCTTATGCGCTGTTTATCTCCCAGGGAAGGAGAATACAATTGCTGACTTTCTCAAACAGAATTACTTCTTATTAGACAGGCATTCAAAGAATTGGTCCAGAAGTGGGGTGTTCCCCAGGTAGACCTCATGGCCACAGCCCAGAATGCACAAGTCCTGGTCTTATTGTTGAGGAGATACCATGCCAGAGCCATAGCCTGGGATGCTCTTTCAGTGGATTGTCCATTCCAGCTGGCTTACAGTTTTAATCCAAGTTCCCTCATTCACACAGCCTTCAAGACAATCTTGAGAAAGTCATGCAAGGTCATAGCTATAAACCCCAATTGCCTCTTGCCATTTTAAGGAGACTGATGATAGATCAACCATGGAAGATTTCAGTTTACAAAGATCTACTCTCACAAGGACCACTTCTCCATCCGGAACCTCACAGACTCAGACTAAAGACATAGCTCTTGAGAAGCACAGCAGGCACTGATGGCACAAGGTTTACCACCAGAAAAGGATGTTACAACCTCAATGTGTTCTAGAAAGGTCCTGAAATCGAATATTTAGCATAAGATCTGAGAAACCTTTGCTAAAATTGGAGGTGCAGTCCTTAAAACCTCAACTCTCTCTCAGGTTTGAGGATTTTAGGGTTTTC
>OW240915.1:194181468-194527469 GCA_933207985.1 Pelobates cultripes
TTTGTGTAAAGCCAATTTTCTGGCGAACAAATGTATGTCCTTCGTCCAGACGAACTTATCAAAGTTAGAGACTGGAACAAAGGACATACCTCTCCGTAATACCTGTAGTTCTGTTAATGTTGGAGTGTATGAAGACAAATTAATGATTTGATTAGAGTCAGTGTTTTTTTCTAATACCGTCTCCTTCTGAAATGTTGGGGGGGTCTGCCTCTGTACCGTGTCCGTGGGGCTACACTCTCTTCCATATTGGGTTGCCCTAAAAAAGAGACCCCTCTTTTTAAGATGCTTCTGGTATTACTTTCCAATGTAGTGGATGTACTCCCCTTAGATGAGTCTGTGTCAGAACCGCTCGTCTCATATTCTGACGTGGATATTGGCTCAGAGAAACTCTTTCTAAAGTTTTTACTTTTCCTGTATATATTCCCACTTTTGAAATCATTGTTATCCCTAATAAATTTAGAGTGTTTCCGAATTTTTATATTCTGTTGGAACTTATCAAGGTTATTCTTCAGTTTAAGCTCTAATGATTCAAAATTGGGTTCATCTTTGAACACTTCAATTTTATTAATTTGCTCATCCACTTCCTTATTGATTCTTTCCAGTCTCTTTGTTTCAAATTTACACAAGATTTCCATGAATCTTTTTGAACAAGAGCCTGCTGCTTCCTCCCACTCTTTAGTGAATTCTACCTCCTCTATATGTGATGCAGGTATATTTTGTACCCTCAGTCCCCTTGGGATTAGTTGTTTCTTTAAGTAGTTATCCAGTGATGCAATTTCCCAACCTGTTTTAATCTGTTGTTGAAACAGGTTGGTAAGGCGAGTAAAAGATGAAATGATGTCATTTTTAGGGATATTCGTCAAATCTTGTTCTGAAAATACTTGGTCTGTATCTGCACACCATGCATCTCTCTTCGATTTATCAAAAATAAAACTTGCCATAGTGCACTAAGTGCGGTATAGAGGTATTGAAACCTAATAATTAACAAACAAACATAAATATAATTAAGACCATATGTGTATCAGTGTGTGACCCCTCCTGAGACAACAGGGAGAGCGCACCTATACCATAGAGTCTTAAATACCGCCAAAGAGACTCCAGGTGTCTCCACGGGGCCTAACCCCAAATAGAAAATGCCACAAAAGAATATAACAAATGCAGGCAGGCTTAGGATGTCTAACCAATCCCAGTCTGACTGCGTTGCCTGGAAATATAATATAGCAATGTAGCATGCGAAGATATTAACTAGGGAATGTATCCAATCTAAACCATCTAATAAAAAATACTAATAATCCTATGCTCACTAAAAGGGAATTGCACCAAAATCACAGCCAAGACCTGGCAATGTATCATATAGATTTATAGAGGAAACTCAACTCCTATATATCAGCTTAATAGAATACATATGCTAAATAGGAAAGAGTGTACCTATATCTGTCTAATTGCCAGTGACTATCTTCTAAAGTGCAAAACCCCACAAATGCCTTGTATCCATATATGTATATTGTAAACAACCATAGAGTGAGTGTCTGCTGATAATATATGCCCTTGCAAAATTAGTTTGTATTGAATCCAGCCATATGCAGGGCCGGCACTTCCTATAAGGCGAACTAGGCAGCATCGCCGGCCCTTTAAATTCTGCAGCCGCCTGAGCGCTCTATGGAGAGCGCTCAGGCGGCTGCCGCAGTGCCTCACCTCCCCTGCCCTGTAGCGTGGCCGAGCTCCTTTCCGGTCCGCGACCCGGCCGGAATGACAGGAAGTGCACACTCAGTGTGCACTTCCTGTCAGTCCGCCGGGTCGCGGACCGGATAGGAGCTCGGCCACGCTACAGGGCAGGGGAGGTGAGGAGAAGCTGCTGGGAGGGGGTGGGGGAGATGATGATGGGAGGGGGGGGGGGGGGGGGGGAGACATGGATGGGAGTGGGGGAGAGATGATTGATGGGATGGGGAGATGATTGATGGGAGGGGGGGGGAGGGGAGGGGGAGATGATTGATGGGAGGGGGAAAAATGGAGGGGAGGATGATTGATGGGAGAGGAGGGGAGGATGATTGATGGAGGGGGGAGATGATGATGGAAGGGGGGAGATGATGATGGGAGGAGATGGAGGGGGGAGATGATTGATGGAGGGGGGGGGAGATGATGATGGAGGGGGGAGATGGGAGGGGAGGATGATTGATGGAGGGGGGAGATGATGATGGAAGGAGATGGAGGGGAGATGATGATGGAGGGGGGGATGATTGATGGGAGGAGATGGAGGGGGATAGCTGTGATTTAGAGGGAGATGGATGATGGGAAGCAAAGATGACAGATGGGAGGGGAGATGGGAGGGGAGATGATTGATGGGAGGGGGGGGGAGATGATGATGGGAGGAGATGGAGGGGAGATGATTGATGGAGGGGGGAGATGATGATGGAATGGGGAGATGATGATGGAGGGGGGAGATAGAGGGAGATGATGATGGGGAGACAGACGGATGGAGGGGAGATGGAGGACGATTGATGGGATGATGATGGGAAGGTGGGGATGATGATGGGAGGGAGGGTGGAGGATGATTTTGATGGGAGGGAAGGGCAAATGATTTGATGGGAGGGAAGGGGAAATGGACGGATGGGGGGTATATGATTTGATGGGGAGGATGATTTGATGGGAGGAGGGAGATGATCAGATGGGGAGGGGAGATGGATTGATGGGAGGAGGGGGGTAGATGATTGATGGAGGGAGATTATTGATGGGGAGATGATTGATGGGAGGAGGGGGAGATGATTGATGGGAGGGAGGGGGGGAGAAGAAGAGAAAATTATGGGGGGAGAAGAAGAGAAGATATGGGGGGAGAAGAAGAGAAGATTACGGGGAGAAGAAGCGATTACGGGGGGGAGGGGAGAAGAAGACAAGATTACAGGGGAGAGAAGAAGCGGAGAACACAGGGAGGGGGGGGAATAAGAGGAAAACACTGGGGGAGAAGAAGAGGAGAACACGAGGGGTGGGAGATGAGAAAGTAGGGGAGGGAGAGACCACTAAAGGAGGGAGGGGGCAGTGGAGAGACCGCTAAGGGAGGGGGTGGAGGATAGACCACTAGGGGAGGGTGGGGGGAGAGGAGAGACCACTAATGGAAAGTCGGGGAGAAAAGGAGACCATTAAGGGAGGTGGGGGGGGAGAGGAGATACCACTAAGGGGCAGGGGAGATATCTAAGGAATGGAAGGGAGAGCTCTATAGGACAGGGGGACAGGGAGCTCTTTCACACCACGCGTGCGCACACACACACACACAATGCATCCCTATACACACAGAAACACAACATGCTTCCCTTACACACAGAGAAACACACAATGCAACCCTTACACATAAAGACAATGCATCCTTTGCACATATACACAGAACACACACAATGCATCCCTTACACACACATGCAAACACACACTGTTTCTCTTACACACACACACAGAAACACAATGCATCTCTTACACACACTCAACACACCCCTTACAGACACACACACTGCATCCCTTACATACACAGAAACACACTTTGCATCCCTTATGCATACAAACACAGATTCACACAATGCATCCCTAACACACAACAAGAAACACACAATACATCCCTTATACACAAACACTCACTGCTTTCTATCCCTTACACAAACAACACTGCATCACCTACACAAACTGGTATCCCTATACACTACATTCCGTAAGCACACACATTAGATCCTCTACAGTAACACATAACACATAACACATCCCCTACACACTCTACTCCCTGTGAGTTCATGGGTGGAACATGTAGGTGGCCTTATGGGTGGGCTTTATGGGCATACTCACCGTCAGGCCCTGGGGCCCAGACCTTGAGCTATGTAAGAGGCCCCCAAAAATGGAGCTGCTTCCCGTTCTCCCAGAACATTGAATTTTGTGACCACAGTTACAAACAGCCTCCAGAGATCCTGTTCTACACCAGACCAGTGGAGCCAGACTGCAGCCAGAGCCCATCACCATCCTCATCTGATTGTAAGTAGGCAATCTAGTATATTATTAGTGACACTAATCTCTAATTTACCTCACATTAAATGGACACTATAGTCCCCAGAATCACTGCAGCTTAATAAAGTTGTTCTGGTGTCTATAGTTTGTCTCTGCAGGCTTTTTAATGTAAACACACACTGTGTGCAGCACTGGCATTAGTTCATATGGGTGGGGCATTGCGATGTTCCGGGGGGGGGGGCAAATCTTTCTTTTGCCTAGGGCGGCAAAAATCCTTGCACCGGCCCTGCAAGCAGGGGGTTCCTCTCGCACCCCGTTCCGCTTGAGGGGGGACCCTAGCCAGGGCTTTCTCCACAGCGGCGGCCACAGCCGCATTAATCAATGCCTGCAAATTCTGCTCCTGTGTAGAGGCTTCCATAGTGCCGGAGGCAATGGTATGTGATACCTAAGGAGACAGAGAACAGGTATCACTAGCAGGCAGTAGGGGCCGCACCCCTAGTATTGGCAGAGGCAAGTAGTAAGCTCATGCAGGCTCAACAACAGGGGTCCAGGGTATGGAGCCACCAGGTCAGTAGCATGCGTAATATGGCACAGACAGCACAGGCCAAATCATGGGGCACAGACAAAGCAGGCCAATCATAGGGATACAGTCAAAGCAGGCCAGTATATGGGTGCATGCCCAGAGATATCTGCAGGCAGAAGCGTAAATCCTTCACAGTTTCACATGCAGGTGGGCTAAAAGGGCATGCAGGGACAGAGATGCAGAGGGTCCCCAGACCAGAGTTAGGTCAGTGAGAGAGGCAGTGATCCAGATAGAGTCCCATGCAGGCGACATGCACATGTAATGCACAGTGAACTTTAATAGCATATAAGACATGCAGAAAAAACACAATTGAACCATGCAAAAGTGACCTCCCAACAAGAGAGTAGAGCAGGAACGCTGAGCAGCCCCAAGAAAATTATATATGCACTATGTGAGGAATTTAGAAAAAAACACCCCTGGTGTACATGTGGAGCGCTCAAAATATGGCCAACTCACCCATATGGGTTTGTATACAAATGTATGAAAAACTTCTGAAGCAGTATATCTAAAACAAATGTAAATACAAATGGTGCAAGTAACGTAAAGAAATGGGCACAATAGTTAAATATTCTATATAGACCAACTCACATGTGACTGAGCCCTCTAGGATAGGCTCAGATCTCAACAGCAAATGTGTACTTTTGGCGACACAGAACCCAAATCGATCCTCTACTCATCAGTGGATCCTTTTGTATAGAAGAGAAACACAAAGAAGAGGAGAGATCCTAGTGCAGTGAATCCCAATAATAAGAAATGGATATAAAATAATGGCTTCTCACCTGGTAGGGAGCCCTATACCTGGCTCCTGGTGTATAGATGTATGTGCCTTTAAGGAGGCTACCACCCTTCTTTAAGCAGCAACAATGGAAGACGGATATCAATTTAAAACAAAATTTATTATGTAAACAAGTTACAAACAAAAATAAACAAAATTATATAAATATAATAAAAAAATCTGTATATGAAAATAGATACTCCTATCTTCCAGCCGAGACGCGTTTCGCTGTGCTGTGACAGCTTTCTCAATCGGTAATATGTTTGCTGCTTGTGGTGATTCAAATATCATAGTTTTCTTCTTGATTGGTGTACTCATTATCTCATTATCCAATCTCCTCATCGCAATGACTTATCATAAACTTGTTCCCGTTGGTTATCGTCCTACTTCCGGTTTCGCGGCATCTCACGTGACCTGGAACATGACATGCCGCATCATAAAGGTGGGCATGTCTCTGAACGGACATGCCGTTTTCACTAGCGTCCATTTTGGAATTGGGCAAACGCCCTCCTTATACATTGAAGTCCGGTATATACAATGCCAGTACACAACATTAAAAGGAAGGAAAATAAAAACAGTAATATCAGCACATATATTGATTAATACAGTGTATATAAAACTCATAGTATTCTAATAATAATTTTTAAAAACTTTTTTTTAAAAATTAATGCATAAATCAACCAACAGACGGACATTGTAATTAACGTCCATTTTGAAATTGGGCAAACTCTTTTCTTATAATATCTAATATGCATAATGCCAATACGAAACATTAAAGGAAAAAATAATAATAATAGTAATATCTATACTTATATAAAAACAGTGTATGTGAAGCACACAATATTCTGATGGTGATCCTTTAAAGTGCCAGTGCACACATCCACCAACAGGTGATAAAGTGTTCAGTGCAAAAAATGTGTTGATACAGTAATCACTGGCAGCATGGTCTAATGGTGATATCAATAAAAATTAGTGGTTAATAAAAGAGAATATTGTCAATTTTAAAATAAAGATACTAAATATCCTAAGTAAAAAATCTATGACAAAAAATTACAAAGCTCAAAATCATCATTCAGACCATTAGGCTGCATAGTGTTCAAATTGAAAATCCACTGCATTTCCTTTTGGCCAAATCTCTTAATAACCCCCCCTCCAGTCAGGTAATATTCTCTGTATCGCATGAAATTTTAATAAAGTGGGATCACTACTATGTTTATTTTTAAAATGTAAAGAAACACTGTGCTTTTCAAAACCATTTCTAATATTCCTAATGTGCTCCTAGAATACACACTACAATACAGGAGCACATTAGGAATATTAGAAATGGTTTTGAAAAGCACAGTGTTTCTTTACATTTTAAAAATAAACATGATAGTGATCCCAGTGGTGTATCCTGGTTTTGTGCTGCCCTAGGCAGGACAAAACTCAGGCACCCCTCTCCCCCCGCGCCACCCCCACCCAACCCTTCCCCCCCACCCCACCTTCTAAATACACACACACAGTCAGGCACACACACACACACACACACAGTCAGACACACACACACAGTCAGGCACACACACACACACACACACACAGTCAGACACACACAGTCAGACACACACACACAGACACCCTCAGGTGTTAAATTTATTTTTCATTAATTAATTTAAATTAATTTAAATTAATTTAAATATTTTAAAATGATATATTTTGCTAGCTGTGGTGGTGGGAGTTATGGGAAACTGGCAATTTACTGTTAGTGCTGCATACTGCTAGTTAGGGGTTAACAGTAAAAAGAGTTTATAAAAATGTTAAATTGGTAAAAAAAAGTTTTAGGACCATTTATGTTGGAGATGTGGGTTATCAACAGTCATATACCTTCATATTTAGTGGAACTGTATAAAAATAATTTTATTATAACTCATTTATTTATTTCTGCATTTTTAAATTCTTTATTTTTCGTGTGCGCAGTATCATATAACATAAGGACCTGTGGCGCCACAACAGTGTGCACAGACATTCGTTGGCATACATTAAAACATTGTCATGGCAAGAATGAACAACTTTTTTTTTTGAGAAGATAGAGTAGAAATACTAGGTGCTAGGGTATGTGTTTCAGATTGTTACATGCGAAGTCAAAGTGTTGTAACACATACAGATTAATGAGTTAGGCATAACTGAGGGTTTACAAACTATGGTTGTCTAGGATTATGTTCATGGATACGTCTATTAATGCAAATCTAGCAACGCACTGCTGTATAGAAATTAACATTTGTCCTAAACGTTCTACAGATCGTAATATTACATATTTGCCTGTGTAGGAGTCTGTGGATCCTCGCTTGTAGTGCCTGTTAGGTGGAGCAAACAAATATACATGGCATCGTTTTGTGCATTAGTGGGCTCAAGGTGGGGAGGAAAAGAAAATTTGTGTTAGTAATGAGTATAGGCAGGGTGATGGCTTGAGGCATTGTTGCGCCGTAATTAAGGGTATGTTAATGGCCCGGATTTACTAGGTTTTGCAATAGGCACTGTGGTTGGCATGGTAACATATGCAAGGCATAGAAAAGGGTATTATCGGTACTCCAGTCGAAGTATATGCATAAAATGTCCTGGGGGCAACCAAACAAAAACAACTTGCCCGAAATCTCCGGGGGGACACCAGGTGGGGTGGTGACTGCAGATGTTGCATGCTTGCCGGGTGTCCTAAAGGGTTATTTCCCCAATGCCCCTTGGTGGGAGGCTGCTGGCATGTGCCTGCCTAAGTCTCATGTGGGTCCGGTCTCCTGTTGCCAGGCCTCTGGTATCCAGTGGGCTTTTGTCGTTGGGTGGCACACAGGAGCCAAATGTCCTGCGGTTCAGGTGGTGGCGGCAGCACATATCTCCGGTCTTTCTCCTTGGGGCACAAACTGTTTGATTGTTGCCGGGTTCCATCTGTGCCCGGGTGGGTTATTTCCTGGTGGCGTGGTGTGGGTCAGAGAGTCCTCAGGCAGGCACAGGGGTTGGAAGCAGTGCGGTGGCCTCTGCCAGGTCTGTGATGGAGTGGGTCCTGTTGTTGTGCCTGACTTGTAGTGTCCGTGGTGTGTGCCATCGGTACTCGATGCTGCTCTTTCTAAGTAGGGCCGTAAAGGGTTGTAGCGATCCCCGCCATTCTAAGGTATTCCCGGACAAGTCTGCATAAAATTGGAGTGCCATATTTTCTAACTGATACGGCGTGGTTCCTTTAAGGGTGGCTAGCATCGCTGCTTTGTCTGCATACGTGCGGAACCTTATCACCAGGTCTCTCGGCGCCGGTGCTGGGGCTCTGCGGAGTTTAGGGACCTACTATCTCCCTATCTCCTCCCCTGCATTTCGATGGTAATATCCAAGAATGGCAGGGATTTCTCAATCAGATTGAGTACCACTTTCAGACCTCACCGGGATCTTCCCTCAGATAGAGCTAAGATTGGTTACTTGATGAACCAATTTAAAGGTAAAGCCTTAACTTGAGCCAATCCATTATGGAAGAGTAATAGGAGTATTGCTTACAATTATCAGGAATTCCTTGCGGAATTCAAATTAACGTTTGAACCATTAGGCAGGGAGGTTGACGCTTCCACTGCCCTAATGCATATCAAACAAGGGAACCGGTCTATCTCAGATTATGTCATAGAATTTTGCACCTTGGCTTCTGAGGTAGACTAGACTAATAGTGGATTGATCTCTGCATTTAAAGAAGGATTATCCGAGGCTAATGTTGACGAAATTGCTGCCAAAGATCTACCTAAAAGGTTAAATGAATTAATCACATATGTGATGGAAATTGATAACAGACTTAGAACCAGGTAAATTACCAGAAATAGAACCAGACGTATGGTTATGTCACGGGCACCTCGTTTCTCCAAACCTATTGTTTCTGACCTCTCTGTACAGTCCAAACCTGAACCTATGCATTTAGGGGTCACAAGACTGTCAGAGGCAGAGAAACAGTATAGGAGAAAAGAGAGTCTTTGTTTATACTGTGGTAAAAAAGGACATATGAGAAATGCTTGTCCCATACGTCCGGAAAACTTCTGCACCTAAGGGGACAGGTCTTAGGTGTGATGGATACGTCCTCTAGTAATAACCAAAATAAATTTCTCCTTGACATCACTGCCCTTTGCAACAAGAAAAGATTTTCATGCATAGCTCTGATGGACTCAGGTCCGGCAGGAAACTTAATTGACATGCATTTTGTTAAAAGACACTTCATACCTATCAAGGAGAGAACATCACCTCTGGTCATTGAGGCTATTGATGGGAGACCTCTCTCTCAACCTCTGATTACCCACGAAACCATGCGCATTGACATTTCTATTGGAGCTTTACACAAGGAAAAAATAACATTTCCAATAATTGCTTCTCCTTATTGTCCCTTCATATTAGGATTTCCTTGGCTTATTAAGCACAACCCTCATATTGGCTGGGCTAAGGGGGAAATACTGGAATGGGGTAAAGACTGTATAGAGAGATGTGTGTTAACCATTACCAAAAGAGTGGGCATCGTTACCTTGCCTACTGCTACGCCTCAAACCTCCAAAATTCCCATACAGTACTGGGGGGTTAAGGAGGTCTTCAGTAAGAGTCAGAATAATATTCTATCTCCTCACAGATTGTATGATTGCTCCATAGATCTGCTACCCGGCACTATGCCACCCAAGTGGGCAATATATGCCTCAACCCCCACAGGAGACTAGAATCATAGATGAGTACATCAAAGATTCTTTAACTAAGGCCCACATACGTAAGTCATCCTCGCCTGCTGGAGCAGGGTTCTTTTTTTGTATCCAAAAAAGATGGAGAAACATGCCACACAAAATCTGACCTCAACCAACCCTTAGACAAACTCACAGGAACACGCACAACTTTGAACCACCAACTCGGGATAAGACTGAACAGGACAAGGCACTACATTACATACGGCACCCTGGACACACACCACACACACATTACACGCCACTGTACCAACCCAGACACCGTAACACAGATACACACACAGATGCACCCGACGAACACATAGACCACGCAACCAGACTACGCAATAGAACCAGCCCAACACGGAGGAACATTCACAACCGACCCACAAACAACACTTCACTGATAACCACACTACCCGTCAGAGCCCACCACACCTGGAAAAAAAAAGCATGGTAACAGAGAGACACGAGGCAAAATCAGACAATACCGCAGTCAGGATGGGAGGGGAGGGAAGGCAACGCCCAGGAGACACAGAGCCGAACACCCAACATACCACATACATCCACACCACAACCCTCAACGAGGATACACAGCAAACTACACTGATCGGTAAATCACTCAACAGCTACTCTAAACTAAGACCTCAGTAGCCGCATCACGAACCCAAATGTTCCTACTCACACAATCAGTTACAGGCCCCACCAGATAAGGCAACTGGCGCGCTGACCTGAGAACACACCAGAATACAGCACCATAATAACTGAGCAGAATAACTGTATGGGAACCGAATTATGCACACCTGAACACGAGTCTCATTGTTGTAATACCTGAGGTTTAGATAATAAGCCTCTGCAAAGGCAATATAAAACATGCGCACTCATGTACCAATAAACATGCCTCTGCGTAGGCAACTACCCGCCTAATCAAATGTATGTTTGAAAACTAATACATGTTGTGATTTCAATAAACATATTCAAAACAAAAAAGATGGAGAATTATGCCCATGCACTGATTACAGGGCATTAAACAAGATCACCATAAAAAATGCCTATCCCATTCCCCTTATCTCCGAATTGTTTGACAGACTCCAGGGTGTATTTTACTAAACTTGACCTTAGGAGTGCGTACAATTTGGTACGAATTAAGGAAGATCAGAAGATCATGAGTGGAAAACGGCATTTAACACTAGAGGTGGGCACTATGAGTACCTTGTCATGCCCTTCGGTTTATGCAATGCCCAGCCGTATTTCAGGACTTTATTAACGATGTTCTCAGAGACTATATTTATTCTTTTGTTCTAGTATGCCTGGATGATATCCTTATATACTCCCCCGACCTCCAGACTCATCATAAACATGTCAAACAAGTACTGCAAACTTTGATTGAGAATGGGCTTTATTGTTAACTTGAAAAAATGCATCTTTGAACAGACGTAGGTACAGTTTTTGGGGTATAATATTTCTGCCTCTGGTTTTCAAATGGATCCCCGTAAACTAGAGCGCCTTCTACACTGGCCATTACCTAATGGGTTAAAAGCTATTCAAAGGTTTATTGGGTTTGCTAATTATTATGGGTGATTTATCAAAAATGTATCTTCTGTGATAGCCCCCATCACCAATATGACGCGAAAGGGGGTTGATTGTAAGATATGGTCCATAGCGGCTAATGAAGCTTTTGAGCTACTTAAGAAATTATTCACTTCTGCTGAAATATTGATACACTCTGACACTAGCAAACCCTTTATACTAGAGGTGGACGCCTCTGAAACAGGTGTAGGGGCTGTTCTTTTTCAGAGGGAGACTTAGGATACCCCTTTGCATCCTTGTGGGTTCTTTTCTAGAAAGTAGTCGCCAGCGGAGCGTAACTATGATATTGGTAACAGAGAATTGTTGGCCATTATCCTAGCTCTCAAAGAATGGCAACATATTTTAGAAGGTTCCAAAGACTATCATAACTGATCACAAAAATTTTGAATACATTGGAGATGCTAAAAGGTTGTTAAAAGGTCTTTTGTTCTTATCACGCTTTAACTTTCTCATCACATATAGGCCTGGTCCTGAGAAAGCCCTATCTAGACAATTTGACTTAGAGACTGAACAAGAACAAGAGACCTCTCCCATTATACCACCTAAATGTATCATTGCCTCTCCGATTCTTTCCTTGTCTTCCCCTCTTCTTTGCACTATAATGGCATCTCAGGCACCTAGTGACAAACCTCAAGATAGACTATTTGTTCAATTACAGAAAAGAGAGGAGGTACTAAGAATTTTTCACGATAATGTGACGGCAGGTCATCCAGGTATTAATAAAACCTTGTCCGCTTTCTCCAGGTCATTTTGGTGGCCTTCTCTTAGAAAATACATCAGGGAATTTGTTGAAGGATGTACTATTTGTGTGGTTTATAAGGTTCCCCATAAACTACCTTGTGCACTTTCACAACCCCTTCCTATACCCAGTAGTCCATGGTCCCATTTGTCTATGGACTTTATAGTTGATCTACCTATTTCTAAGGGTTACAACACCATCCTGATGGTTGTTGACCGCTTTTCAAAAATGGCACACTTTGTTCCGCTTAAAAAGATTCCCTCTTCCCAAGAGCTGGCCCATATATTTAAACGGGGAAATAGTCAGATTGCATGGTATTCCGCTTAATATTGTGTCAGGATCCTATCCTGACAACCAAGATATTGCTTTATTTTATTTCTGCAATACCTGTTCTCGCCTCTAGTGGCCTCCCTAACCACTAATCATTCCTCAGTTTCTCTCACCTGCCTCACATGATCTTCCAAGTCTGCTATTAAAAGGCCACACCCAACTCTTCTCATGGCCTTTACATTGAAGTCAACTTTCTGCCTGAAAACATCCTGTATCCTGGCTCGTGAAAACATCCTGATCCTCTATTGAGACTCCGTGTGTCCTGACGCCGGAATCCTCCTGAAACTCTTATCTTCAACTTCTGCAACTCTGCAAAATCCTGTAAGCAACCTGTATTACATTATACTGGAATCTACTTACCTTTACTCAACTGCTGTAACTTAAGCAACTTTTACTATATTACACTGAAACTACTTACCAGCTTTAACCATTTCAACCCTGTATCATTCTGAACCTGGCTGCATTGTGACATTCCACAAACTAGTAATCTACTTGGAAATAACTTCAAACCTACTTGTATATAAAATACTTTATTCATTTACTTCAAGATATCCTGTTTGGTTTATATTGCCTTTATTCTGTTTTAACTCTCAAAGTATCCTTTTTGTGGCATATTGCCTTAATTCTTGCTTTCTAGTAAATTGTTATGTCTAAAAAGACAAAGTTTCAACCAATAACCCTGGCAATTGTCTCTTCTCTGACCCTGCTCAGGAACATGACGTGTCAGATAGGGGTTCCCAGTTTGTGTCATGATTTTGGAGAGCATTTAGCAAACAATTGGGTATTGAACTTTCCTTTTCATCATCTTACCATCCCCAAACCAATGGTACGGCTGAGAGAGCCAATCTTTGGAACTATATTTGAGATGTTTTATTAATGGCACTCAGGAAAACTGGTCTAAATTACTCCCTTGGGCTGAATTTTCCAGAAATAATGCTACTCATGACTCATCTGGACATAGCCTATTTTTTGTGAGCCTCACATCCAGTATGTTGCCAAATCCTGTAGATTCCATCTTAAAAACATAGCTCGCATCCGCCCCTTTCTTACGCAAGATGCTACCAAGGAGCTTGTCCATGCTCTAGTAATTTCCTGCATGGATTATTGTAACCCTCTCCTGATTGGTCTGTGGCTGTGGTGTACCGGAACTGATGTTCTGGAAGTCCTGTAAAAGAGGCAAAAAGTTTAACACTGAATACGTGTTGACATTACGTAACCAATACCATTACATAAACCATGTCTCAATTACCTCTCAGGTTGAGGGATATATCTGGCATATGCAGATGACTCTACTGTCCCAGCCATTAAAGTGAGTATACCCTGACATCTTTGTAAATATTTTATTATATCTTTTCATGTGACAACACTGAAGAAATGACACTCTGCTACAATGTAAAGTAGTAAGTGACTAAGTGTACAGCCTATATAACAGTGTAAATTTGTTTTATGCACTGAGATATTACTAGAGGTAGCAGGAGCAGTGCTTTTAGAATGATCTGAAAATTTTGTATTTTAGTAACTTTTATGTACTGTGAGCTAGTTTAAGGTTCAGGTGGCAAAAAATATGTGAACGCCACCATAGAATCTGAGTATGGTTTGATGATTTGATATGCGGAAGTGAGTTTATTAAAAATAGCCAGAGCCCAGCGCATGAACAGGTGGCATTGGCAGAGAGTGTTAATTCCTTGAATGTATGTGTTTGGTAGGTCGTTTGATCGCCGTGGGGAGAGTTTGGAAGAATACAAGAAATTGTGATTGAGTCTAGGCATCGGTTGCTATTTTGTGGCATGTGGACAAATTAGAGTTCCTGTGATGCTGCCAGCCAGATCACTTCCTAATCAACCTTATTATTGTTGGTGCAAATTAGTTTAACAAAGAATCAAATTTTTACCTCATACCGTGGCAACTTTTCCTAACTTGTGTTTCAAATCTGTTGTACACAGCGAACACAGAAATCCATGTTTAAAATGGAATGAGGCAAAAATGTGATTCTTTGTTAAACTAATTTGCATATGCCCACCCAGAATCCTTTGCAACAGTAACATCACTGCAGATTTGTGATTTCTGTGGGAAAAGCAAGTCTCATGGCTTGACTGGTGTGCAGATTTTTGTTTAACATTGTATTATATATAAACATATGTTTGGAAGTATTGTATGTGCGAGGGGCGCAGTGTGTTGGGTGTGCTGTGTGTGTGTCAAGAGCAAGGCCGACATCAGAAATTTTGGGGGCCCTAACACAGCTCAATGTCTGGGCCTCTGGGTGCCCGCTTCCAAGCCCCGCCTCCAAATCCCACCCACTGGAATACACACACAGACACAAAAGGACACAGACACACACAGAAAGATATATAAATACTGAAACAGACATAAACACATACAGGCATACTGACACATACAGGCATACTGACACACACACACATACAGACACACACATGCATAAGGAGATACAGATACACACAGACACACACATACACTGACGTACATACATACAAACTGACATACAGACATACAAACAGACATACATACATAATGACATACATACACATACATACTGACATACACACACACATATAGATATATACATACAGACATACATACACACAGACAGATATATACATACAGACAGACATACACACAGACAGATATATACATACAGACAGACATACATACTGACATACACGCACACAGACATGCATGCATACTGACATACATACACACATACTGATAGATATATACATGCATATATACTAACATACACACACACACACACACACAGACCTATATACATACATACACACTGACAGACATACACACTGACAGACATACATACACATACATACATATATAAACAAACAGACATGCATACATACATGCAGACACATACATATATACACACTCCTCATTTTTCAGCCACCCTCCTCTTCCTTACCTTTTCGTTGCAGGAGGGTGGCTGGGGATGATGGGAGCGGATGCCTCTCCTCGGCTGTCTCTCCTCCGCGCAGAGTAAGCTGGGAGGAAGCGACCGGCCGTCACTTCATCCCAGCAGCACTCGCAGTGCAGCCGCATTTATTTTTTTTTTAAAGGGGCCCGGTCACACTATTACATGACTGCAGCGCTGACCGGTCCCCTGAAGATATAGGGCTCATCGGGTGGCCCTAAATGCTTGGGCCACCTGATGGGCCCCGGTGCAGATGCACCTACAACAGTTTCGCTGGGTCCCCCAAGGCCGCCGGGCCTGTGACAACCGTCATGGTTGTCACCCCCTGATGGCGGCCCTGGTCAAGGGTGCAGCGTGTGTGTGTGTGTGTGTGTGTGGTGTAGTGTGTATGAGGGTGGTGTGTGTGAGAGAATATGTTTGGAGGGATTATGTGTGTGGGGGGGACAGATTTAAATATATTAAATATGTATTTTTGTCTAATAAAAAAAAAAAAAAAAACTTTATATCCCACCTCCCTTCTTACCTTTAGTCTAACCTTTACCTCCCTTCTTACGCCCCATGCTGCCATCCCTGGTGGTCCTAATGGTGAGCAAAACTCTAGCATGCGGGGCTAGAGTTCACTCTCACGAGATCTGCTGTAACCGCGGCAATGATACGACCTCGCGAGAGGAACCCCACAGAGCTGCAGGTAAGAGCTCCCCCGGGTCCTCCTCTCCCTCCCTTCCTTGCTGGTGGCCGCATGTCAGTGCCTGTGGGCCGGTGAGAGAGTGCTTTGATCTCCCCACTGGCCCATGAACGCACACAGCAGGTCCAGCGCTCGGATAGGGCCGAGTCAGCATGGGCTGACAACAGGGGAGATCCTGTGATCTCCCCTGCTGGCCTCGGCCCATGGCCATCGTGACCCACTGGCATTTGCCTGGGATGCCCGATGGCCAGTCCGGGCCTGCCAGTCAGACTGGATGGGGAGCACATCTCAGAAAACACTTTATACAAGCACTATGGTCTGCTCACACTTGTCAACCTACCTTCAAATGTCAGAGAATTATGTGCAGCATTAATTACATTACTTCACTTTCAACCACTACTTCAGGACCGGTGGATAAAACATGGCTGCAGCAACATACATCAATCATCAGGGAGGCACCAGGAGTCACTCGTCAATGAGATAATTTCAACCTATCATAACCTGGGCTCAGAAGAATATTGCAGGCTTATGCGCTGTTTATCTCCCAGGGAAGGAGAATACAGTTGCTGACTTTCTCAAACAGAATTACTTCTTATTAGACAGGCATTCAAAGAATTGGTCCAGAAGTGGGGTGTTCCCCAGGTAGACCTCATGGCCACAGCCCAGAATGCACAAGTCCTGGTCTTATTGTTGAGGAGATACCATGCCAGAGCCATAGCCTGGGATGCTCTTTCAGTGGATTGTCCATTCCAGCTGGCTTACAGTTTTAATCCAAGTTCCCTCATTCACACAGCCTTCAAGACAATCTTGAGAAAGTCATGCAAGGTCATAGCTATAAACCCCAATTGCCTCTTGCCATTTTAAGGAGACTGATGATAGATCAACCATGGAAGATTTCAGTTTACAAAGATCTACTCTCACAAGGACCACTTCTCCATCCGGAACCTCACAGACTCAGACTAAAGACATAGCTCTTGAGAAGCACAGCAGGCACTGATGGCACAAGGTTTACCAGAAAAGGATGTTACAACCTCAATGTGTTCTAGAAAGGTCTCGAAATCGAATATTTAGCATAAGATCTGAGAAACCTTTGCTAAAATTGGAGGTGCAGTCCTTAAAACCTCAACTCTCTCTCAGGTTTGGGGATTTTAGGGTTTTCGCAAGCTGGTTTGGATAAGGGCTTCTCTATGAGAACCCTTAAAGTTCATTGCTCTACTATCTCAGCCCTTTCAGGGATATAATGTGCAGAACAACCTATGATGATCAATTTTTTAGAGCTTAGGCCTCCATTACGCAGATGTAAACTTCCTAGGATTTACCTCTTCATACATTGATGGAAGCCCTGTTTGAACAAATCTCCCTAATACCTCTTACAAAAAAAACACCACTACTCTTGGCTATAGTTTCGGCTAGAATAATGGCAGACATAAAAGCTCTATCAGTTTAAAAGCCTTAAACTTCTTTCTATTATGGTAGCTAAACTTCATCTAAGACCCAAGTTCCTTCCTTAGGTGGTCTCTACATATCACCTAAATCAGGATATTGCATTTCCAGTGTACTTCCAGAATCCATCATTACCTGAAGAAGAGAGTTGTCCTAAGCTATACCTTTAAAAGATGTCTATTTACATTGAAAGATCTGATTTGTGGAGGAAGTCCCTATTGGCTGGAGGGAGGAGCTAACCAATTCATTAAATGCTGCCATGAATGATAGCCAAGGAAAGATGGTAGGGATAGGCAACCTTTGGCACTCTAGATGTTGTAGACTACATCCCCCATAATGCCCGTACACACATAATGCTGGCAAACCATCATGGGAGGTGTAGTCCAAAACATCTGGAGTGCTGAAGGTTGCCTATGCCATTTGTAGAGTCAGGAGCACAAACATGTATTCCTGACCTTAGTGTTATAACCACCATCTAACCCCCTTGCCCACCTTCCCCCTTAAATATAGTAACATTCAAGTCTGCAGTTGCTGCCTCTGCCCCTGTCTGCTGACATCATAAGTGGTGGTCTGAGCCAATCACAATGCTCCCCATAGGATTGGCTGAGACTGTCAAGGATGCATTTGTATAGTGCTAAGGAATTTTGCTGGCGCTATATAAATAATAAAATAATAATAATCATCATCACAAGCCAGCACAAGTCAAACACAGCTCTGGCCAATCAGTATCTCCTCATAGAAATGTATTGAATCAATGCAGCTCTATGAAGAAAGTTCAGTGTCTGGATGCAGAGGGTGGAGACACTGAATGGCAGTGCTGCACACTGTGCAGAATTGCCCCAGGAAGCACCTCTTGTAGACATTTGAGGAGTGGCCAGTGGAGTTATCACTAGGCTGTAATGTAAACTCTGCATTTTCTCTGAAAAGAGTGTTTATAGCAAAAAGCCTGAAGGGAATGATTCTACTCACCAGAACAAATTCAATAAGCTGTAGCTGTTCTGGTGACTATAGTGTTCCCCTAATAGCTTTCTTTACCTTGCTAGAGTAATTTTAATGCAAATGTTAGTCTGTGAAAAACACTGATAAAAAAATGAACAATTTCTAGGTGCAGTTTTAGCCTATTGAGAGCGACAACCAACACAAATGGTTTTTTCCCCCCCCCCCTCATTAAAGTTGCCAACTCTCATTCATCTAAGAGGATATGGCCATTTACCTTCAAGTAGATTTCGTCTGAAGTAAAGGAAAGGTTGTTTTTACTGTAAGAACAATAAGGATGTGGAATTCTCAGCCTGAAGAAGTGTTTTTATCAGAGTCCATACAGATGTTCAAACAGCTACTAGATGCATACTTGCAAACAGAATATTCAAGGATATAATCTTTCCATGTAAGGTAATAACTGCTTGATCCAAGGATAAATCTGACTGCCATTCTGGGGTCAAGAAGGAATTTTTTTTCTAGCTTGTTGCAAAATTGGAAGTGCTTTTTTTGCCCTCTTTTGGATCAACAGCAAAAAACAAATGTGAGGAAGGCTGAACTGGATGGACGTAAGTCTCTTTTCAGCAAAAAACTGTAATTTTACTTACCGTAAATTCTATTTCCCTTAGTATAGTGGTAGTACTGCTACAAGTGGGTAGTCACCTCCTTAAATGGACAAGAAGCTCTGCAAATAAAATAAATAATTCCCGCCTCCTTGCCTATAAAAGGCCATACCTCCATACCACACCCAGTTATCTAAATAACCATACAGAGACAATACAACTACAAAAAAAGTTTAATATTCAATGGGAGGGAAACATGCAGTATGCCACTATACTAAGGAAAATAGAATTTACGGTAAGTAAAATTACTGTTTTTCCTGTCTTAAGTGACAGTACTGTTACAAGTGGGATATAGCAAAATCCTTTATCAAAACAAATTGGCAGCTTCAGAGGAAGAGAATATATCCAGCCTGTAATGTTTTATAAAAGTATGAAAGGAAGACCACATAGCAGCTTTACAGATTTTCTGTGAGGAGCTGATCGGAGGAGATAAACTTCTAAAACCCTTTTAACATCCAGTCAATGCAAATTCTTCTCAACGTCAGATGATTGAACTTGGCAGAAAGACGAAGAATGATAGGTTGATTAAGGTTTTGTTTGGATAGAACTTTAGGTAGAAAAGAGGACTTTGGCTGCAATACCACTTTATCCTGGTGAAAAACTATATATTCTGAGGAAGATGACAGTGCTTGGAATTCTCCAACTCTCCTAGCCGAGGTAATATCCATCAAAAATGCGGTTTTGAGAGATAACATTTTTAATGGATAACATCTAATCGTTCAAAAGGAGGACTGCACATTGCCTTGAGAACTACCGACAAATCACATGTGGGAAAAGAAAAATAGCTTAAAAATCTAAATCTA
The DNA here is from genome assembly GCA_933207985.1 of Pelobates cultripes. Taxonomy (NCBI): domain Eukaryota; kingdom Metazoa; phylum Chordata; class Amphibia; order Anura; family Pelobatidae; genus Pelobates; species Pelobates cultripes. The sequence continues at coordinate 194,201,622 of OW240915.1, forward strand.
GAATCAGGAAGCGCCTGAGGGCTGAAACTTGCACTTTGAGTGTAGACACACTAAGACCTGCAGAGAAATCTTCTTGTAAAAAAGAAAGGAGGCATGGAATTGATGGAATATTGATGAACACCATTGCAGGAATTTATGCCAGATCCTCAGGTAAATCTTGTTAGTAGATCTGCGAGTGGAGGACAGGAGAATATCAATAATGCGGTCTGAAACACCTTGTTCTCTAGTGATCATCCTTGTAGCAGATTAAGCCATCAATCAGAACATCCCTATGGTCTCTACTGCAAGATCTCTGTTTTCCAGAATGTCGCTCGAACAAGGGAGTTCTCAATGAGCTATTGCCATCTGTTCCATATCAGAGAACCAGCTCCCGTTTGTCTGAAAAGGAAAATTGCCAAGATCCTGACTCTGTCTGACCTTATTTTCTGAACAATTCGGGAGACCAATGCCACTGGAGGCAGTGGTGTAACCTGGTTTTGTGCTGCCCTAGGCATGACAAAACTTAGGCCCTCCCTCCACCTTCTAAATACACAAATACACTCAGTGTCAGACACACATTCACTAACAGACAGACACACATTAACACACTCACTTTTTTTTTAAAATTCAATCCCTTACCTTTGGGAATGCTGGGGTGGATTATCACTTTCCCTGGGGTCCAGTAGGGCTGCTGGGCAGCCAGCCGGTGACTGCAGTCGGCAAGGGAGCACTGATCCTCAGGTACAACTCCCTCGTGCGTCGCATAGTGATGCCAGGGCCGAAATGACGTCATATTCTGGCTCCGGCATCACTACGGTGCGCACGAGGGAGCTGAACAGGAGGATTAGTGCTCCCTTGCCGCCCAAGACAAATGCCTTGTTTGCCTCGTAGTAAACACATCCATGATTGGAGGGAAAAAGATATGCCATGCCAAATCTTCCATGGAAATTTCTGGACTTTCTGGTGGCCATCAGATTGATATCTGGTAGACCAAAACAATTGACTAGATTCACAAATACAAGAGGGTGAAGAGACCATTCTGACTGTGTCCAGCGTTGCCTGCCTGTTTTCAGATCCTCTGATGTACGTCGCTGAAATTGATTTCATATTTTCCTGTGACCAAGTCATGATCTGTGAACATAGCATTTGGAGGGAATATACCTTTGTACCGCCCTGATGGTTTAGGTACATGACAGTTGACCTGAAAATGTAGCCGCTTCTTTTTGCCTGATTTTACTGCGAATCTGAGATCTCCTTGAATTCACATCCATCAGTATATGGAGAAAAGCATCTTTTAGATCTATTTTTGCCATGTAATCTGCCTGTTGCACGAAGTGGGTTACTGATAAAATATTCTCCATGCAAAACCTCTAGTATGGTAGACAGGCATTGACTCTTGAGGTCCAGAATGTTTTATCTGGCTTCTGAACTAGCTAAAGGCAAGAGTACACTCCCTGGAACTCTTGTTTTGGCACCTTTTCTATAAGAACCTTTTTTAAAAAGGGTCAGAGCTTCTGTTAGAAGAGCTTCTAACTTTTCTCTTGAATGGTAAGTTGATACCAGAAATTCCAGACTTTGATTCTCCGAGAACTTTATTCTGTAACCCTCTGCTACTGTATACAATATCCACTGATTTGAAGTGGTATCTTCCCATTGCTGAACAAAGAATCTCAGGGAACCACCTTCTCTTCTGGTGTCAATATACCTTCTCTCATCTTGTTTGTTAGAGTTCTCTCTTTAGATCTCCGAAAGGTCTACGAAACTTCCTGTATTTGTCTTGGCCACGAAAAGTCCTCTGACCTCTGTTTTGAAATATTCTGTAACTGCCACTTTTTAAGCCAACTTTACCAATATCAAGTATTAATTACTTCGTAAATAATGAATAAAATCTCCCTCCTGCCCCTACTCACAGGGCTGTGAGTAGGGGCATGTGTACTAAACAGTGAACAGCCTGTGGCTGCTCACGGATGCAACAAAAATAAAAAACAAACACCCCACCCTCGAATCTAAAAGTGCTCCCAAAGTGCACTGTAGGGAGCTATAGTTCCAGGAACCAAACTTTGTTTTCCTGGTACTATAGTTTCCCTTTAAGCCAACCCGAGTGGGGCTGAAAAAAAAAAAAAAAAAGCATCTAAATGGTATTTTTTCCTATTAAGGAAGTTAGTTTATTGCTCCCCCTCACTATTGTTAGTAGGTAGGTTTTTATTTTATGGTGGGGGGGTGACTAGAGGTTTGGGGACTTTATTTGAACAATTTAAAGTTTAAAAAAATAAAATAAAAGTTGAAATGGAGGACCTAGGGACATTTGGGGTGACTAGAGGGACAGTCAAATATAGTGGAGTTGGGAGGGGGATTTAAAAAAGAAATAATGACTGACTTTTTTAGATTTATAGTAAAAACTGTATAAACTGTTATGCAGTATTCTAAATTTAATCTGAGGGTAAGATGTACTGAAGACCAAGTATTGTTGAGCAGGTTGACTGTTGAATCCTGATCCCATATTTCAGAATGATGCATTGTTGTTGCTACTTATAAATTTTGTCTACACACTGGATGCCTCAAAGATAATAGATTTATATTTACACTTCATTCGATAAAATCAAGGCATTGCAAATTGCCTAAAATGTTAGGATACAGTTTATTACCAATTACTGATGAGGGTGGGATTATCAAGAAACAGACATTAAACTGCAGACATGATTTTTCTCCCTATTTCCCCTTTTCATAGACTAACATGAAACGAAAGACAAAATACTTTTAAATACTATTGGACCTCTGGTAGATTAAATATGGGTTATGGCTACCGTACATCCTTTAAAACCGTTAATTTGAATTTTACTACACAAAGCAAGAATGTACCATAAATGTTCATATATAGCATTACAGGTGCTCATCTTCAAAATGATAAATATATATAAAATAAATCATAACAGACAATGGGCTTAAAATGTTTTCCACTTTTATTTAAGAATTTAATCCTTTGTACACTTGCAGGCAGACCATTTTTTTTTTTTTTTTAAAGCCATTTTATCATTTTACAAAAAAAAGTTTCCAGGTCTTTGTATCAATGTTCCCATTCCTAAGCAGTCATGTATCTTTCTTATTTTAGGCTTCAAAATGCACAAACATCTAAAAACGTTTTGCACATATTCCACACATCCCTAACCAAACCCACCCATCCAACCCCAAAATAGCTTCTGGGAAAAAAAAAAAAAAAACACAATCAGCACACTTTGCCTCTGGATGTTATTTAACTACTATGATGAACCCTCAAATATAGCATAGGTTACAGATTTCATAAGTACTACCCTGGTGTTAAAAAACAAACAAAAAAACACATTGGGATACACAAAAAATAAAAATATATAATTCCACATCACATCAGCAGGGGGAAAAAAAATACAAACCTATTTCAAATAACTGAACATGTGGATTCAGACAGAAGCAGAAGTCCCTGGGGTGACAATTATTTCAGCCATGCCAACACAATCCCTCAGTGCTTCTACATCCAAACCGAAATCTGAGTAAGTGGCTCATTTAAACAGTCGGTGTGATAGAATGCAAGATGCAATCTGGATAGGCAAGTAAAGACTCCACTCTGATGTCTACTATGGATATCCAGATGTAGCAGCACCTGTGTATGAAGTTTAGATGCTTTAGGCTGGGTGCTCAGATTGAAAGAAAAAAAAAAAAATATATATATAAAAATGACGTTTCCCCATGAGAAACATTTATTTTGCAGTCTTAATGTTTTATAGGGACTTATTTCCCTTTTCAGCATTGCCAGTATGGAATTGGGAAGTATCCACCTTGGGCAGCAGGAGGGTGGGATTAGTGGACAGAATAAATTGCAGAGCACAAAGTCTGTTTATTCATCAGAGCCTGCTGATCTTTTCTGGGCTCGTTTACGTGGAGACCTTCTTGGTGAAGCTTTGTCTAAAGAGGGAGGAAATAAATAAAAATAAAGTGTTACTGAATCAATGCTGTGTCACTAGGTACTAGACTACACTATGAGCAAGCATCCAGTTAACACAATCATGCAATACAAACATTGGTCATTTTTACAAGAATGGGCTTCAGTGGGAGCAGCAAAAACCTAGAGCACATTTTCAAAGTCTCTAACCAAATTTTATTTTAACAAAAAGGATTTATCAACCTGTAAAAGGGCATGAAACAAAATGGACAAATACTGAGGAGGGTGGGGAAGTGTGCAAGTTGTTTTTTTCTTTTTTCCCCTCAAATATGTCAGAGTTGTCTTTGGCTACATATAACTGAGCAGTCAGCAGATGTTCACTGTAAGGAAATCTAGTGACCGTGTAGCTATTTTTTAGTAATAGCTGCCCAAAAGCTAAATTTGAATACAGTGAGCAATAACTGGCTGCTCACCTTAACTGCATATGTACATTTTTGAGCCATTTTGGTTTGTCACTCCAAACCCATACATTGATCCTACTGGATAAAGATTATGCAGGATTCAAACGTTATTACAGCTGAGCCATCATATTTATCATGGGACTAGTGTGGCATTTATATAAACTAAAAGATGGCAAAGTAATGGGTTATAATTTTACACTGGATGAAAGGATTGAAAACTTTTTTATGCATCTTATTTCCAGATTTGTTTTAGATGACATTAAGGTAAGCAGCCAACATATCCAACTTCACAAGACCAAAAACACCACAATAGCATTCAGACAGACAATAGAATGTGCCTCACCTCGTCTACTTTGCACTGAAACAGCAAGAAAGAGGGGAAACAAGAAATCGCAAAAAAGATTAGGAGAACAGCAGACAGCAGTAAGATTGATAATGGAAACAAAGATATGCCAATAAAAATTGAAAGAAACAAGGGGGAAGACATTGCTCCCAATAGTTAAACATGGAAACTAAGACAAGAAATTTAACAATAATAAAACAAGCTAACAAACGCAAGGTCTGCCTGGGACAATGCCACATTAAATATCAATTTGCAATTCAAACAGGTTCTGAATACTTACTGATTTGGCTCAACGTTTCAGCAGGAATCCAACTCATATCTACATCGTTTTGATTAGATGTACCCATCTCTACTTTTTGTGCAGGCCTCTTCCTCTGTAAAGGAGAAAAACAATGTTAAAAAAAAATAAAAAAAATCATACATACATACATAACACAAACCAGCAAAAAGATTGTCCTTTGTATCCTTGGCAAAAGTGGAACAAAATGTTTTTTTGCCAAACATAGGACAGCACAGGCTACTAGCCATCACAGGAACCTGCCAAATATGACTTTGCAGCTACTCTAGAGTCAGAAGACTACTTCAGACATCATGATGGTGAAAATAATCTGCAATAGCTATGTTGGAAAAGTCTAGCCATCACTGCATCTGTAAAACTGTGCTGTAAATGTGCAATAATTTTTAAACTGTATAATCATGTTCACAACAACATTTATAGAAAGTCTGGATGCAATAATGCCACCCTACATGCAAATAAAACAAGCTATGCCTGGTGAAGAGATTTGGGCATTAACTGTTGGATGAAGCTGGGCATCTTATGCATTGATTTCATTTGTGAGTAAGTTTGAGATTTATAGAGTTCAGAAGACCCCGCGCAGAGCTATCTTCATTGTTCAGCATGGCGTAAATTTCCATTACATTTTAAGTTTATTGGAATGTGGTGAAGTTGCCCATGTAAGTTATGAATTTTGCATATTGCAAAAGGAAATACTGAATAGAACTAAGAATCCTAGATACTAAATAAAAAATAAAAGACTGAAATCTGCAACAGCCACCAAAGGTCCTTTCGGCATATAGCAGAGTAAAACTTTGCCATTTCAAATCAGATTGTCACAGCATGGCATTCTGCCGCACAAGCTGACTGACCTCCCAATGCTTTCCTATGGAAAGCATTAAATTGGCTGAGATGATAGAGACGGATCTTAGCCAAAGAAATGGCACCTTACAAATGGCAATAGAGAAGGGGGTAGGCTTTCAGCTAAATTGACGAAAATAAATAAATAAAAATCATTAAGCAATATTCAGAGATGGGATATGTAGAAATAATTCCATCACACAATGGGCTCCATACCTTTCTGGACTCCAACAGTTGGTGCAATCCAACAATTACCAGCAAACTAAGCCCACCAAGGAAAAGGTACATGAAAATCCTATAGGGAAAAAAGAAAGTAAAACTGAAATTAACTCTAATTTCTTACTAAAAAGGTAGTATCAAGATTTGTATTGTGGATTGTAAGAATTCCTTCTCCTTCAATGAGAAGACAATTGCATAAAGATACATTTTGTGATTAATAATCACTCATAAAAAGGATCTTAGTACTTACGTTTCCCCATCTAGACCGTCTTCTTTTTCAATAATGGTAACAGTCTGGTTGAAAACGGCATCCTGGAAAGTATTACCCTATGAGAGTAAGGGTGAAGTTTTAGTCACTGACATTTAATTATTTAAAACACATTTACAAAGCTAAGAAAAGTATCCTTAAGTACAGTCTGATTATATCCAAAAAACTTCATTGAACCTATTTGTCCTCCTAAGTTAGACACAAAATTTACATAAACAGAAAATAAATGCTTAAAACACTCACAAATAAACCATAAGAAAAAAAAAAAAATTCTGGCTTGTGGCAGTGTTTTTCAATAGGCCAGAAATTCATTATGTTTGTGGCAGCTCAAATGACTTAAAGGAACACCACAGACCCCTAAAGTACTCTAGCTTGCTGAAATGCTTCATGTGTGTAGAGCACTTCTTCTTTATTTTACAATGAAAAGTGCTGATTTACAAATGAAACTTTGTCGCACCCTCTGGCTTTCAAGAAGAAAACAAGTCCTTTTAATTCCTGGTTGTTTAGCTCAGCAAAGCTAAAATCAAGAGGCACACATTGATTCAGAGCTCCTGTCTTGCCAAGTCTCCTCAATGAGCTGTATTGGGAAGTCTAATCGGATAGCCACAGAAAGTCTGGGTTGGGTTAGAAAGGGAGGTATTGCAAAGACAGCAACTGCAGTTTAGGTAAGCTGTATTTAGATATACCCCTAATGAAAAAAAACACGCATAATTAAAGAAACACTCCAGGCACCATAACTTCAACAAAATAAAGTTATTGTGCCAGGAGGTGCCTGGCACTGGCTCACCTTAAAGAGTTAAACTGTTCAACAGTTTAATGCCAAAGTCCGTGTTCCAGCACCGAACCTCCCTACCTCCCTGTCCCAACATTTTCTGAAAGTCTTAAACTGAAAGGTTCTTACTGAATCGACCAACAAAGCTACTGGTTGGCTAAGAGCAGGCAGCTGACTCTAAGTCAACCAGTGACTCCATATTCATAAAACTAGCTTAAAAAGAAACGTATATTTTTCAAGCCAGTTTTATGAATGGGGCGTCACCAATTGCCCGAAAGCCAGCTGATTGCTCTCCGCCAATAAGCTGCGCAGCTGCCTGATTCGGCAAGTGCCTTACATTTTAAAGACTTTGAGAAAACGGAAGGAGAGAGATTTGACGCTGAAATGCATACTTTGGGGTTAAATCCCTTAAGGTGAACCAGAGACCTCCTGGCACTACAAGAACTTAATTTTGATGAAGTTCTAGTCACCATAATGGTCCTTTAACCCCTTAAGGACCAAACTTCTGGATTAAAAGGGAATCATGACATGTCACGTGTCCTTAAGGGGTTAAAGACATGCATGTTTTCATTTGGTTTATATCTACTAAACAGATTTTTTTTAATTTATTTTTTAATTTAGGCAGTGGAGTGCCCTTTTATTTATTTACATGGAGCCAGTCCTGGTCTTTTGGCAAACCCAGAGAACAGGGCTAAGAAACTACAGTTTCATTTTGTGTTGAAAAACAAAACAAAATAAATCACTGCTGCCCTTTCCAATGCATCCTCTTTAAATCAGATTGCTAATAAAGCACAAACAGAGCATAATTTGCAATAACAGTGATATACATAAATATCTATATTTCCCATTATTAATAAATATGGCATTATCAAGGCACATTGAACTTCCTAGGCATTAGTCAACCAAGTCTTACATTTGCATCTTTGTAGTTCAAATTGATGACCAGCCCAAAGGGACGCCCTCCCATTGGTTCAGCTGGAATAAACGAATATTCAAAAGTGGCCTGTTTCTGAGGTGGAACAATTGTATTTAAAGGAAGGGCAGTGAAATTCTGAATGTAGAACTGGTAGTCTTGAGGATAACGGAACGATGCATCCAAAGATTCAACAATGAAGTCTTCACTACCCTTGTTAGTGAAGCCCACCAGAAACTTCACAATGTCATTAGCTGGGAAATCTAATGAGATAAAAATAAATATTATGATGTACATGGTAGCAAAAGTGAGCAATAGAAAACAATTATGAATGAGTTTATTTTTGCCAAAACAATCATAGTTTCAGTGTTCTTTTTAGGGGAGGAAAAGATAAAAAATAATATGGATGTAGCAAAAATAGCTTAATTACAAAATGTGCAATGTACAGTCTTTGCAAATGGAAATATGAAACTTACAGACTTCATACCTTTTATGACTTCATAAACATTGCCATGATTAAAGTATATGTGATGGGTATCTTGTTTTATTTTAAATCAAATAAAAACAGAGGATAATTTTTTCGCTCTATGGTTAATTTTTTTAAATTTATTTCTTTATAAGAAGGTAGCTTTTGGGACAGCTTTGGGTAAAAACACATTGTAAATGCACGGCTTTCAAAACCAGAAAGCTCAAACTAGAGGGAAACCAGGTTCTGAAACAAGATTAGAGGATGCATTGGACCTCAGATTGCCTTTTAATGCGCCATATTGATAAAAATCTTTCTAACACACAAGTGAAATAATGTACAAGACATGACAAGTAGTTTCTTTGATCTTTCATTATTGAACTGTTTTGCAGTGTTACAGTTCATGCTAACAAATGCTGTAACAAAAAAAAAAAAAAAAAGTTTTAGCAATTAACATACCGAACAAGGATTGTCCATTAAGTCTTCTAGCTACTTTTTTGAAATTATGCTGAGCAGTGAAGAGCACAGAGTTTACTACATGATTTCCCAGGCATATCAGTCATTACAGATGTTTCTTCTGTGGTTTTTACAGAATGGTTCCTGCGTACAGTTAAAGGGACACTCCGAGCACCTATATTATAATGGATTTGATAGGTATTGGCCTAATTATGTTATATTTTGCATGCTCAAATATTCATAGTTTTTTTCATAAAATAAATGTTTTTGGGAATGTTGCCCCATTAGACTGCCTCTTTAGCAACATCCCTTCACTCCAGAAAAAACCTTATCAAAAAAGTATGCATGTAGCTTAGCCACTGACAGTACTGAATGAGCTGAACAACAAAAGAAGCAGAAGGAGAGAACCATCAGGGAGGCATGTAGTAAGGATATCGCTACCTGTTTGCAGTTTCTCTGACTGTCTGCAGTAAGGCTGTGTATTAAAAGCAGCTCATCCAGTGTTGGGGATGAGACGGGGTGCATACCATTGATAAGGAAGCCTTCTGGCATGAGAGGACATTGCTAAGGAGGCAAGTTTATGGTGTAGCATTCTGCAAAACATTTATTGACTTTTATGCAAAAGCTATAAAGATTTGAGCATGAAAAAATATTAATGAGGCTAAAATCTATCAATTGCATTAAAGTTGTATTTGTGACCAGAGTGCCCCTTTAAGCAGAAGGTTTGAGTTTTTTTTTTCTTTTCTAAAAGTGGGTCAAAGTGGTATATTTTGAAGAGTCTGTGCAAAGTGAAGATCGATTGAGTACTAGTCACATAACTAAAGGAGGATTAATATTCCAAACACCAAAGAATGATTTTTATTTATTTTTTAAAAAACAATAAAAAGGCAGGACCTAAAATGAATGGCTTCTTAAACCTAAAACCAGATCAGTAAAATCAACACAAGTGTTATTATTCTATTTTTGGTCAACAATTGTGACACATTTTTGAAAAATAAAAAACAGCATTTATAATGACATTTATTTATTTATTTTTCTCCATACTGGAAACAGAGCTCACCTTCTCCTTTAACAAAAAGAATAGTTGTATCGGCATTAGGGGAAGCTTTTGGTTCGCCTGAACTTAAGTCTTCTTCATCCTCTTTTTCTTCTGCCTAATACGAACATGACAGAAAAAAACCCCAAAACAAATCACAGTTTAAAACAATGGAGAACTGCAGATCTTTTACTATACATTTCTTTAGACTAACAATGTAAAAAATGAATACTTAGACACTGTAAACTTAAGTTTAAAGCATTCTGTAAAATTACAGCACTATATTATACTCTAGAAATCTAGAGTTTAAAAAATAAAAAATAAAATAAAAAGGGAAACATACAACCAACCAAAGAATGAATATCACTACGGAGACTTCCTTCAATAATTAAAACTTAAAGAGTTACTCAAAGCACCATAACTACTTCACTGATTTAAAGTGGTCAATGGTGCCTGAAGTCTGCAAGTCACTATGAAATGCTGCACATAGAGTTTACACCTTTTGATACTACTTCTGGCAGGTTCAAATCGGTCATTAGCCAGCTTGAAACAATTCTGGGCTGGCTTATGTCAATTCTGTGCATATTTCTATGCACAGAGTTGCATTCATTGGCTGAAAGCATCCACAGCTGACACTCAATCTCTGAATAAAAGCGTGATTTGGTTGCACATCGCTAATCATAGAGATACTTTGATGCCCATAGGAGACCCAGATAACAGGGCAAACCATTGTAAAACGGTTTGTCCCATTAATGGGAAATGGGGCCAGGATACTCTAGCATAACCAAAAATAAATAAATATATGAAACACTATGCCAGTTGGTGCTCATATGCATGTCAAGCTGGGAACTCTGGAATAGTTGTGGAACCATGATTTCTCGAGTTTCTATATAAAAGAAGGACTTCTCAAAGTCCAACTTGAGATATGCAGGTGATGCATAAAAGTTTTGTATTTGCACTGTGGTGAGTTCTATCACATTTGGTCTCACCACAATCTTTTTCTGGCACATGAATGAACATTGACAGTATAGTAGACAGCAAACAAATGCAGTTGATATTGAGAAATGTAAAAAAAGAAAAACTAAAAATTGTACATAAGAAGAAAAAACAAAAAACATTAAAGTGAAGCAGTCATGACATACAAATTTGCAGCTTTCTTACAATCTGGCTTGACTCATGTTACACAAATAAGTGATTCGTATTCCCTTAGTACTACTAAACGCTATTTTTATTACCCCTGTCCTAGTGAGAGCATTAAAATGATACATGTACTTGTATTTTCACTCATGCTCTTTGGATAATGCATGGAATTCCATGTGTACATTGTGCTACACGGTTTACTAGCAAATGTATAGTTTGGGAGAAAAACCTATTTAAAAGGGACACTCCAGGCACCCAGACCACTTCTGCCCATTGGAGTAGTCTGGGTGCCAACTCCCATCACCCTTAACCCTGCAAGTGTAATTATTACAGTTTTTATAATTAGGTTAAAGTGCGATTACTTATTTGAACCAGTTGCTCATAGGCACGGCCATCTTGATCCGGCAGGGTCCCTTTGGTGCCACGTCACTGGTGTATTCTCGTGCATTGGCAAGAATACAGCATTGACGTCTATGAAGGATCCCACAAACCTGTGGATCTTCCAGCGGTCGGGGCTGGTGACAGTGGTTGGGATTGACTCTGAAACTCCACCTTGATTGTAAGAATGTCAGGCAGAGAAAAAATACAGAGACAAAGAAAGTAGTCCTTACTTAGTCTCTGTATTGGTCTTAATGGAGTCAATTTCAGGGAAATTCCAACACAGTCAAAATTAGTGTTTCATAGTGAGTTTATCTTTGAAAACTAGTAATTTTTCAGGAGGGGATGACAGTACCGCTCTAAATGTAGCTTTTTCTTCCACTTCTCAGTCAAATCTTCAGCAGTCTCTATGACAATGATTTGACTGACAAGGAACAGCAGATAAGACCTCCCCCATAGGAGGTCTTTCTGCTCTCCCAAGCATAGCAACCACAGCATCGCATTGAATGCTGTTGCTTTGGAAACTTCCTAGCTGGCTCTGCTAGCACTGGCAAAAGGTGTAGGTACCCCAGTCCAATGCCGGCAGCAAAAGCAAAGTGCTGTCACTACTTTTGCCTTGGGAACATTTCCGAAGCAGGGCAAATCAAAGCATTACAGGGGAAGCAGAGGATGGACAGGAGTTTGGTATTGAAAGGTAACCCCCACGAATCTAAAGAAATTGCCGTGCTTGGAAAGAGGTATGGTGAATAAATCGCTTTTGCCCCCACCCATTAGCGGCGGGTGGGAGCCCTAAATGAAAATGGGGGGGGAACCTATTGTCCATGGGCTAGGGTGACTAGGGGCCAAGCCCTAGTCACCCTCCCACCCATAAAAAAAAATAAAAAATTTAAAAGGATCACTATATAGTGTCAGGAAAACAAACTAGTTTTCCTGACACTATAGCATCCTTAGGAACCCCCCCTACCTTCAGGGCCCCCTCCCTTCAGCTACACTAATCCAGCATCTGTGACCTCTCCTCCCCCGCCATCAGCTCCCCAGTGGAGCGGAATGCGCATGCGCGGCAAGAGCCACGCACGCATTCATACAGTCCATAGGAAAGCATTTGTTAATGCTTTCCTATGGACGTTCTGCACACGGGATGCGAATTGCAAATTTCGCATCCAGCATCGCAGAAGCTCCTCTAGCGGCGGTCAGGAAGACAGCCACTAGAAGTTGGAGTAACCCTGCAATGTAAACATACATCTGAAGAGTTAAAACCTGGGGGACCTGGCAACCAGACCACTTCATTGAGCTGAAGCGGTCTGGGTGACTAGAGTGTCCCTTTAAATAAAGTCCTACCTACCCACTCACCCTAAAAATAGTGAGGGAGGAGACAATAAAACTAAATACTTACCATTTGATGTCTATTCTAAAAGCTTACATTTTTCAGCCCCAAATAAAAGTCCATAATACCCAAACTTATAAAAAAAAAAAAAAAAAACGAGCGCCCCCCAGCCCTCCCAAACAAAATTTTTTTTAAAAATCCATCTTCATCCAGCGACGGCACCACGCAGACTAAGTTTCGCATGGCGGGGAAAGGCTTATAAAACCTTCCCACGCCCTGCAATTTGACTCTGAGCACTCTGATTGGTTACCTGTAAGGCTCACTATTTACCTATCAGAGCACTCTTATTGGTTGACTAGTAGTCCCTGCTATTCAATAGATGCCCCACCATGGGGCCATTTGTTGGAGGGGAGCTTTATTCTTACATCAGTGAGCAGTCACTGTGAGCTGCTCACTGTTTAGTAGGCATGCCCCTACTGGCAGTATAGCGAGTAGTGGCATTCGGGAGATTTCAATCTCCCTTATGCTATAATGGGGGTCATATTGACCCCCATAGAGTGAGGGAGGCTTAGGAAGTGGCTAAGAGCACAGCTTCCCGCCGCTTTTATTTTTACATATTATAAGGAGGGAGCTGCTGGTCCTCCTTGCTCCTTCCTCCTTGTAATAAACTGAACATATTCGGGGTTTGTTCGATCGCCTGAAATTTCTATTCATTCCTTCGTCTCTCTGACGAATAAATAGATGAAATTCCCGTCAGAAGTTTGGATAACAGCGAATGCCCAAGTGGTTATCTAGGCATGCGCGGAAATTTCACAGCGCTATCTAGTGTGGGCATATGACGTGTCCCACAGGGACTTAATCTGCCCATACAAAGATGCCAGCGCCCAGGACCTAGGTCTGAGCATCAAAATAAATATTAAAAAGTAGGTAATATGGGGGCTTAGGGGCAGGCAATTAGATGTAGTGGAGTCGGCAGGGGGGGTTAAAACAAAAGACAAAAACTGGATTTGGCCATGATAGTGCCGCTTTAACTTTAGCAATTAGACACTTATTGAAATGATGTGAGCTCCCTAGATGAGAAGTACATCCTTGGGGTTAAAATAAGAGAAAAAAAAAAAGAAAGTGTCACAAGGTTATCATCTTTTTTGTTTCCATTGAATCACATGAATGATGCATTGAAAAATTGAATAAACTCCATTCTAGGTCCTACAAGTAACTAGTCATCAAAATTATGATTTTGAATATAAGGAAGCTTTAAAACAAAAAATATGTAAAAACAAAACTTTTTACCAAATCTGTAGATTCATCTTCTTCCACTTCAGCTTCATCATCCTCATCCTCAACTACAGAGTCATCAATAGCTTCTTCATCCTCTGTAGCATCCTGTGCAGCAACTAAAGGACCTGTACATATAGGCATAAAAAAAAAAGGGACAAATTAATTAGGAGACGACAATACAATCTGAACTATTAATATAAAATTTTTCAGCTTTCTTTGGAGATTGTTGAATTTACATCATCTGTATCACAACAAATCTTTATATATCTGTTCCTTGCTTGTTTTAGATTTAGCCATCTCCCATTATAACAGTTTTATAGAATATAAGCACCCAGACAACTTCATTTCATTGAGGTGTGCTGGGTACAGTGTCCATGTTTTCTTAACGCTGCATGACGGTGTCAGGCATTTTGAAAAATCCTATAGAAAATAATTAATTCAATGCTTTCTTATTAGGAAGAACTAGTGTGCATGTAGCAGTTGCCACGCATGTGCATTAGGATCCTGGAATGCATGGACGTTGACAGAGGAGTCCTATCCAGTGCTGAGGAACTTTGGCACTGGAATCATGTGTTTAAAGATTTTTTTTTTTAAACCCTTTACATGGCAGCTGGGAAGTGGGGGGGGGGTCACTTTGGCTTGTATTAAAACAAAAAACAAAAAAACGACATTAAACAATAAGATGTAGTGCTTTTAGTGCTTAAATTGTCCCTTGGAGGGCAAAGATGTGACTACACTTGTAAATGCAAATTTTATCTGGCATAAATAACCCCCATTAAGAGATGTTTGCCTACAGAGAAACATACTGCAATAAAAAAAAAACATTAATAAACCTAACCATGTAAAACCTACTAAAAAAGGCTATATTAAGCTTAATCTCCATGTCAGCTTTATAGGTATGTCAAAAAAACAAACAATTTTCTAAAGGAAATATTTGAAAGTACAGAAAAATGAAGAGCAACTACATAACTCAAAGAAAATATAAAGTCCTTGTAAATAGGCCCATACAGCTTATTCCAGTTGTACCTGTATCAAACCGTTTACATGCAGAGAAGAATAAATCTGCTTAAATATGAACTCTAAAAGCCCCACCAAATCAATGTTGCACAGACTTCGCATTCACCAATTTTACCTGTATTTATATACAAAAAAAGTAATCCTTACTTTGTTACTTTTTGTTTAACGTGAAAAGGTCAGGCAGTAGCTCTGAAAACATGGTTTCTAAAAATATCTAAATAATGTTTAAAAGTGAGAGTGTGTGCCTCTCCATACATTAGTAGTAGGGGATACAGTCAGCTAGGAGGAGCCAGGGAATGAATGGACAGCAGGCGCAGAGTGACACGTCAGCCAGACACACAGCGCATAGTATACACACACACACAGTATACACACAGAGTGCATAGTATATGTATACACACAGAAGGCAGAGTATATGTATATACACACACACACACACACACACAGCGCAGAGCACACAGAGACACACAATATCCCGTGTGAGCAGACACAGCCAGGAATCCAGCACGGTGTAACAGAGCAATTAGGAGCAGTATTTAGCTCTCCGGCTCCTCAGGACTATGACTCCCATGATGCCCAGCGTGCTAGCCATCTGGGCTGGGGACTGTTAGTACATAGCGCCTGGAGTGACAGGACCGGCCTTCATACCGCAGCGCCCACAGAGAGAGTGCACTCACACTGCCCGGAGAGACACACACACACACACACTCGGTCTCTGAGCCGCTCTCACTCTCTGTCTCTCTCACAGGCAGTCTGTCTGTCCCTGTGCCTGTCTCACAGGCAGTCTGTCTGTCTCACAGTCTTTCTGTCCTTGTGCCGCTCTCACAGTCTGTCTGTCTCACAGTCTGTCTGTCTCACAGTCTGTCTGTCTCACAGTCTGTCTGTCTCACAGTCTGTCTGTCCTTGTGCCGCTCTCACAGTCTGTCTGTCTCACAGTCTGTCTGTCCCTGAGCCGCTCTCACCCGCGCCGTTTTCGAGCAGTGTGACCGGGAAGGCCAGCAGGAATAGCAGGAGCAGGCCGCGGAGGGAGGTCATGCTGGGTGCGATCCGTCGAGCTGTGTAGGAGAGGGAGGGGGTTGGCGGCTGCTATCTAGGCCCCGCACTCAATGGCTGCACGATACGTATACTCCGGGGTGGGCGGGGCCGGGGCGTGATAGACTGACAGCAGAGGAAGTGGAATGGCTGCTTCCGGTGTGTGGGGAAGCGGACGTGGCCGCACTGAATGGCTGCCAGGGCCCTGGTCACCACACAGCGGGGGAAGAGGAGGGGCCTGTAGCTGCGCATGAAACGGCCGTGGCTACAGTACCTAGAACCCGCCACTAGGAGTGCTAACGTTCCGATTTTACGTCACTCGAATAATTCTACTTACCAGGGGAGGGATTTTTTTTTTTTTTTTTTACTGATTAGGGAATTGGATGGAACACTGGAACGCCGGCATTCTGTGTTCCATAGCAATGCGTTCCTCAGTATGTTATCCGGTCAGAGCCAGAATCCGGTCGGCAATTAGCTAGCGTTCTCCTCCTTAGGGATCAGACTGGCTGAAGGGGCTGCTTGGTGAGGTTCGGTAACTAGTGTTACAGTTACTCTGAGCTGTGCTATTGCTGTCCATCCCAAACAAACTAGTTAGAAGCCTTTTCCAGTTTTGCAACAAACTAGGGGGGGGGTATCCTTCTTGATCCCAGAATGGCAGTCACATCTCTCCTTGGTTCAAGATGCTATTACCACACTAATTAAAATTTTGTAGTCCACCTCTGCACGTTTTCTGGATCCATAATATCCTTCTTTAGAACAGGTGCCCCAAATTACACAGCATATACAAGGTGTGGTCTTACCAGTGTTTTATAAAGAGGCAAAATTATATTTTCATCCTGAGAATTAATGCCCCTTTTTGTAGAGCACAGTACCTCACTGGCTGTAGCCATAGGCGTGCGCATGGGGTGTGCCTGGGCACACCCTAATCCCTGCAGCATGCACTATGTGCCTCCCTCCATGGGCTGGTGAGGGAGACCAACCCACAGGCAGTGAGGGAGGCAGGAGAGGACCCGGGGAGCAGTTGCCAGCAGCTCCACCAGGTTCCTCTCGCGAGGTCGGAGCGTTGCTGCGGTTACCCTGTGGGGCTAGAGTTCACTCACCACTGGACCACCAGGGATGGCAGCAGCATGGTATAGGATTTGGAAACATTTCAAGAAAACACTGCTATATTTAGAAAGAGCAACGATGTGGTAATGTACAAAAAGCTCATATTGTGGTCCTTAAGAGATTTCCTATCATTTGTTTCTGTGTAGTACAGAAGTGAGACTGTAGCAGAGAGTCTGCTCTACACGTTGTTCCTTTATGTATTCAGTTTTCCTTCAGACATTTACCACGAAGGAAGGCCTTTCTACGCTGATTGGCTGATAAGGTAGCTGATTGTTTACAGTACATAGACCTCATTGTTAAAAGGCCGAATAACACAAAATTAAGAATTTTTTTGAAACTCTGTTTTATCCTTGCCCACAGCTACAGGTAGAAATAATTTTATCTGCCTTTTATGAAAGGTATGATAAGGTAAGAAGGGAGGGGGGCTATTAACTAAACGGCCCCCACACAATACACACTAACAGCACACACACATACTAACAGCACCCTCACACATACATCATCCTTACACACAGCACACACACATACTAACAGCACCCTCACACACACAGCATCCTTACAAACACACACATACACACACTTACAGCAACCTCACACACAGCACCCTTACACACACACACAACACCCTCACAAACACACAGCGCATACACACACACATCAGTGTATGTGTGTATATATATATGTGTGTGTGTGTGTGTATATATATATATATATATATATATATATATATATATATGGCGTGTGTGTTTGTGCTTTAGGGTGCACACCCTTATGCAAAAGGCTGCGCACGCCTATGGCCGTAGCAACTGCTGAGTGACATTACACTTTGCTGCCTAATTTGTTGTCGATAACGATTCCCAAATCCTTCTCGTGTGTTGTTATCCCTAATTCAGTACCATTAGGGTACAAATCGCTAATGCATTCTTTGCTCGGATTTTTCTACATTAAAAGTTTCATCTGCCATTTTAGTGCCCCCATCTATCTAAATCCCTCTGCATTGAAAAAATATTCTGCTCACATTGTATTACTTTGCAGAGTTTTGTGTAATTTGCAAACTCTGAAACATGACTTTCAATGCCTATTTCAAGATCATTTATAAATATTTTAAATAGAAGCTGTTCTAGAACAGAACCCTGAGGGACACCAATTACCATGTTTGTCCAGCTTGAAAATTTACCATTTATGACAACTCTCTGTACTCTATCTTTAAGTCAATGTTCTACCAAAGAACAAGATTTTTCATCTAAACCAGTGGTTCCCAACCTATCCTCATGGCCCAGCGACAGTCCAGGTTATTTTCAGTATCTCTGTTGCAATAAATGAGGAAACTACATAAATTTTTGATTTTATAACAAGACACGGAGGCTCATATTGCATATCCCTTTCTTTACTGTCCACCAATAGCA
Organism: Pelobates cultripes; assembly: GCA_933207985.1. Classification (NCBI taxonomy): domain Eukaryota; kingdom Metazoa; phylum Chordata; class Amphibia; order Anura; family Pelobatidae; genus Pelobates; species Pelobates cultripes. The sequence goes on from OW240915.1 coordinate 194,220,265, forward strand.
GCAAAGAATACAAACAGAATGAAAAAATAATGAACATGCAGTAACATAGGCCCCTCCCCGCTCAGGTCCCAGTATAACAGGCAGCACTTCCCTTCCATTTCCCTCTTTCTTTGCTGCTCCGACACAAAGATAAGTACATGTCATTTTTTTCTCTTCATATTCTCTTATTATACTGTTTTTTTCTCATTGATATTTTCTGTCAGTCTGCTTACCACTTAACCTGGTAGCATTCTATAGTTTTTCCTACCATATTTATCTTACATTTATTTGTATTTATTGTATTTATATATTTATTTATTCATTTTATTTATATTTATTTCATTTTCATTTTGTATTACAATTATTTAGTATTTTGTCTCATCTATGTCTTTATCTGTTTTTCTGTTAGTCTCAGGGCCCAGACCTCCCCTGTCTATGTAGTCTTGTCTCCTGTCTGTCTTTTTGCCCTGGCGCCATTTTGCGCACCTTCTCTCCCCGGCCGTGTATGCGTGCGAATTGATTCGCCGCACACACATCTCATTCCCCATTCAGCGAAAAGAGCGTTTGCATGTTTGCCGCATTCGAATTTTTTATGCGAACGGTACGTTCGCCTATTCTATATTCCCATATACTTACCTTTCTGGTTCCCGAATTCACCTTATTTTACCGAACGTTCGGTAGTTTTACCGCGAATCTCGCGAATCCCGCGAGATTACCGGTGGCCATTTTCAGACTTCCTGTCTCCTACATCTTAGTGTGTCACTGGTTTGGGCCCTGGTGAGAGCGTTTTTAGCTTTGTCTAGCTGTTTGGGTGACTAACCCATACCTTTTCTCTTACCTATTCCCTGCTAATTTTCTCAGCATGCCTAAACCCAGACTATCCGCTGGGCCCACTCCCTCTGGGGAGTCTGATACCCCACTCATTAGGAGTGAGGTTCCTGTCACCTCAGACAACTCGCCTACTATGGCTGATGGAACTACCCACCCTGATGGGGCACAGTTCCTAGCGCTGCAGCGCTCAGTGACAGACGCCATTATGGCGGCCATGGGGTCTATGTCCTCCACCCTCTCCCACACCATTTCACAGGCCCTCTTGCCATGTCCTTCAGACGAGCAACTTTCGGGCTTCTCGACGCCTTTACCGCGTCCCTCCATGAAACCCCAGGGAGAGGTGTTTAAAAAGGCTACCCGTAAGTCCAAGCATCCCTCTGCCTCCAGAAACACCATGACTGGCGTACCTTCGGTCGCCCCAGAAAGCGTGTCCCATCCACGCAAAAGAGCCTTTCTGCGCCAGGCAGAACGGGCGCGGCTATGGAAATGTGCCAGAGCACAGATAGAGAGCGACACCGACTCAGAAATCAGGTCAAATGAGGAGGCTAAGAGCGAGTCAGATACTGACTCTGATGTGGATGCCACTGATGCTGGTCTTGACCTCCTTTCCTCTGCTCAGGCAGAGATGCCCGGAGGCGAGATAGGGATCAGGAACCCCGCGGCTGCGGGGTCCACCCTTGTGGATCCTTCGGGTGTCCCACTCTTCGACCCGGATGATCTACACCATCCGAGGTCGGCAGAGTGGCTCCCGGCTGACCACGTTGCCACATACCTGGAAAATTGGGTCAGAAGACCCTTATGTAAAGCGGCCCGCAACAAATTGAGGGCAGAGTGTCCTAGGCCTGTGGTGCCTAACAAAGTTTGTGACACTCCGGAGGTACACCCCAAGATGACCCAGTTCCTCACTAAAATGGGCTGTAATCCCCGTAAAGGACTGGAGTCGGCATTGAAATCCTGCCAGGACAAACACCTGGACATATTCGGCCCCTTGGCCAAATTATTTGACTTGGCGGAAGACGCCAGAGCAGAAAACCTCATGGTTGACCCTGAAGACCTTAGAGGTTGGGTCCAGAGAGCAATATGCATTGCTGGGAGTGTAAATACCTCCCTATCTATAGAAAGGCGTAAGGCCATATTATTCAAAATTGAGCCCAAACTGGCCAACCTCGCCCTTACGGAAGCGGTTAAAGACGCCCAAGGACTTCTCTTCGGAGATTCCTTCATAAAAGATTTAGGGCACTTCGTTGGAGCTTTCACGGCTCTAGACAAGGCCCAAGCCTCCATGAGGCGAGTATTCCAGGGGTGGGTCTCTACCAAGGCCGGCAGATTCAGGAGCCATCTGTCCGGCCGCAGTTACCCCCAATCCCGTGGCACGGGAAGAGGCTCCTTCCAGCACCGTAACCAGTACCAGGATTCCACCTCCCGCCCCACATTTTTTCCATCCCGCGGACGTCCATGGCGATCCAGAGGCTTTCGGGGTAACCCAAGCTCAAGACGACCATATGGTGAGTTGCCTCATACCACACATTTCTTCTCCGGCTTACGTAGGGGGCAGACTCCAACATTTTTTCCCAGCCTGGTCACAAATCACTTCAGACCCCTGGGTACTGACCACTATTCGGGGTTTCTGTATAGAACTCACCAATCATCTCATACACATTCCCCCTCCTCGACCGATCTGCTTTTCCCTCCAGGATCGCAGACGGATCGACGAGGAACTCTCAACCCTCCTTATCAAAGGGGCTATAGAACAAGCACCCCTCAACCCCGCAGGTGTCATAAGCAATATCTTCCTGGTGGAAAAGAAGGGCGGCCAATTGAGACCCGTCATAAAATTTGCGCCCCCTCAATGCCATAGTCAGGTACCGCCATTTCAAGATGGAAGGTATTCACCTACTAAGAGATCTCCTCCAGGGAGACTGGCTAGCGAAGCTAGGCCTAAAAGACGCCTACCTGACAGTGCCGATTGCGGCGGCATCTCGAGACCTCCTACGCTTTTACTGGCGGCACGAGACATGGCGGTTCATCTGCCTACCCTTTGGCCTCTCCTCAGCACCGTGGTGCTTCACGAAGCTATTACGGCCTGTGATGGCCTGGCTACGCAGTCGAGGAGTTTGACTAATCGTCTACCTAGACGATATTCTCCTCATGGCTCAGGAGCGTTCCACCCTCCTCACACATCTACGGCTGGCCATAAACCTCCTTTCACACTTAGGTTTCATAATCAACTGGGAGAAGTCATGCCTGACCCCCCCCACTCGCATGGAATTCTTAGGATTCCTGGTGGATTCGGGGGCAGCAACGCTGAAAATTCGATCCATCCGCAAAGAGTTAGGCAGGGCCCTCATCCGGCCCCAGCTCACCTTACGCCAACTTGCACGACTCATAGGCCTGCTGGCCTCCTCGATACAGGCCGTGTTCCCAGGTCCACTCCACTACCGAGCGCTACAGCGCCTAAAGATCGCTCACCTAAGATCCGGGACATCCTACGTGGATCTGGTATCATTGGACAGCGAGACGAAAGACGAGTTGCGATGGTGGATTCTCAACCTGTCCGCATGGAATGGCAAAGCCATCTTCGGCTCAATGCCAGAATTCACAATCGACTCAGATGCGAGTCTCCACGGCTGGGGAGCCCACTGCGAGGGAGTCTCAACAGGGGGCCGTTGGTCTGAATCTGAATCCCGAATGCACATCAACGCCCTGGAACTCCTGGCAGGCTCCTTTGCCATTCGCAGCTTCGCCAGGGACCGAGCCCTATCATGTATTTGGCTCCGCATGGACAATGTTTCGGCGGTGAGATATGTCAACCACCTGGGTGGTACACAGTCGGCAGTCCTGGCCAGATTGGCGAAAGAGTTTTGGGAATTTTGCCTGGAACGGAACCTGATGGTCTACGCGGAATACCTACCTGGTCTGCACAATGTCCAGGCGGACTGGGGTTCACGTTATCTCTCAGACACCAGCGACTGGAGATTGGCCAAGGAGGTGTTCTCCAATATATCGTATCTCTGGGGACCGTTTACCATAGACCTTTTCGCTTCCCGGCTCAATGCCCAACTCCCACGCTTCTTCAGCTGGAGGCCAGATCCAATGGGGGAGGCAGTGGACGCCTTCCTACAAGACTGGAATGGAGGCCTCCTATATGCCTTTCCCCCATTTTCCATGATCCCGCGCTCACTCCTACAGACCCGCAAACACCGGGCAGAAGTGGTCATGGTCACCCCATTTTGGGAAACGCAGTCGTGGTTCCCCCAAATGCTCGAGATGACCTTAGACTATCCCCGACTACTACCGGGACACCACAACTTGCTGCAGGACCCGATGGGACGATATCACCCTCTCCGGTTAGAAGGCTCTCTCCCACTCCTGGCATGGCGGATCTCCGGGGACCCTGGGAAATCCAAGGAGTTTCGGACACAACTAGACACCTATTGCCAGCAGCATGGGCTCCCGGCACTAGACTGGCATATGGGTCAGCTTGGCGAGCTTGGGCTGGCTGGTGCATGGCTAGGAACGCGGATCCCGTTTCGGTCTCTGTAACAATGGTCCTGCAGTTCCCGACGTCCCTCTTCGAGGCTGGAAAGGCTTACAGGACTATTAACCTTTAACGATCTGCTATCTCGGCGATTCACCAAGGCTTTGATGGCTGCCCCGCGGGACAGCACCCCTTAGTGTGCCGACTCCTCAAGGGTTCTAGATTTTCACGACCACCCAGGCCCCGCTACTCCACGACCTGGGACGTCTCGGTCGTATTGGCTTTCCTCTCATCCTGGCCCGCTAACTCAGGACTCTCCCTCAAACAGCTATCTGCCAAATTGGTTTGCCTGCTCTGCCTCGTCTCATGCAAGAGGGTTTCGGATGTCAGAGCACTGGACTTCGATGCCAAGTCATATACCCCGGACGGGGTAACTTTCAACATCAGCAGGCGGACTAAGACTTCCATCAAATCAGTATCCTACCCTAGTTTCCCTACCTCTCCTTCACTATGCCCAGTGGCCTGCCTTCGCGAATACGAGACTCGCACCAACCCACATCGCTCTACCGTCTCTCCTCAGTTGTTTTTATCTTTCCGTCCTCCTTTTCACCCGGTTTCTAGCACTACCTTGTCACAATGGGTGAAATGGCTGTTGTCCCAAGCAGGTATTGATACCACGATATTTGGCGCCCATTCGGTCCGGGGGGCATCAGCCTCTTCTATGATGTCGGCAGGCGCACGCCTGAAGGACATTATGAGGATGGCTGACTGGTCTAGGGAGTCTACATTCCGGGAATTTTACTTTCGGCCGGCCCCACATACATTCGCTGCGGTAATGGATCAGCTTTAAACTTGCAATATGAGCCTCCGTGTCTTGTTATAAAATTACATGATTTTGCTATTACATGACGAAAAGTCATGATTTTATTAAAGACACGGAGGCGAGTATTGTCCCACCCTTTTTCGTTCTTACACAGTTGTAATAATAATAATTTTCCCTCCCCGAATTACTCATACTACAATACACCAGTATGGTACGGTAAGTGGGGCCATACTTAGACAATGATGTTTCAGTAATGCTGGGTATATCAGTTGTTTTGTGGGACTGTGCATATGTTGGTTATTTTTGAAACTAGTTACAAGTATCGACTTTAACCTGTCGGCTCCTGTTCCTTTATGTTTTCACAGCTTAATCCGGCAAGACGGCAAGCAGTTGTTCGGCTTAGAAGGACTCCTCCCGCTGTTATCCGATGGTCCTATGACTCCTATGGTCAAGCTTTCCAGTTATTGATGTTCTACCCTCTTCAGTTTTAAGTTATTGCCTTGGGACTTTATTCTCACACTACTCTCGTTCTGGACATTTTACCTTGGTGGCATCTTCAGAAAGAGGGAAATGGAAGGGAAGTGCTGCCTGTTACACTGGGACCTGAGTGGGGAGGGGCCTATGTTACTGCATGTTCATTATTTTTTTCATTCTGTTTGTATTCTTTGCTGCTATTGGTGGACAATAAAGAAAGGGATATGCAATACTCGCCTCCGTGTCTTTAATAAAATCATGACTTTTCGTCATGTAATAGCAAAATCATGTAATTGTTGCTGGGCCATGAGCACTGGTTTGAGTACCTTTGATCTAGACCAATTTATTTTAGTTTGAACTCATTTTGTGAGGAAACTTTTCAAACACCGTGGCAAAATTAAAAGTAGATCATATCCATTGCAACACCCTGGTCTATACATATACTTATGTAGAATTGAATTAAGTTAGTTTTTCATGACCTATCTTTCATAAAACAATGCTGATTTTTGCCAATAACAATTTAGGGTTAAAATAAGGGTTAGAAAGTTAATTCAATTATTTTTCTAACCCTAACAGAAATACTAAATTTAACCCTAGATATTAGTGTTACTTTTTCTAAGGTGTCACTCATATCTTTAAAAAAAAAAAAAATGCTACGTTGGAGTTTAACCGATTAATGCCATCAAGGTGTTCCATGCTGCCCTGAACAAAGCTGCTTAAACGCTGTTTGGGTGGCATGGAACGCCCTAATGGTTTGAAGTTCCCCAAGCTTACCTACGGCTGTGATCCGAGTCAATTACAGTCGGGGGGATTGTCTGACAAGACAGGCAGTCCCGCTGCATCAAGTCCAGCCTTCCTGGACCATGTGATCGCCATGTATACGCTAACAATGAAATGGAGGTAATTCTCATTCCTAGGCTGCCATAAGGTCTCAAAGACAACATAACCAATCTGGCAAAATTTAATGTGTAAACATTTAGATGGGTAAGCCTTAAATTTGACCCTGTAACTTTCCAAAACACCATAAAACCTGTGCAAGATGTTTTAGAGCAGTAAAACTTATAATGCTGATGATGTCTTTGGTGAAAGGGCATTTTTTTTATGCAAAAAAACCCAACAAATATGAATGCTAACTTTGGCCAGGCTTTGCGACTAAGTGGCTACTATCTGGACAAACCTAGTTATCTACTTTTGCAAATGGTGTACCTTGAATGGGGTAATTTTCATTCCTGGGCTGCCATACATATGTGCAAAAATGGAAAATCCCTATGTTTAACCCTATGTCTTTCCAAAAAACAAAACCTGTGTATGGGGGCTACTGTTTTACTCATGAGACATGACTGAAGACAAATGAGTGTTTGCGAACAGTAAAACATACAATACTGATGATGTCATCGGTAAAAGGGCAGTTTTTTTCTGAAAAAAGCAAAAAAAACTAATATGAACACTAACTTTGGCCAGGGTTTGTGACTATGTGGCTGCTAAAACAGACTGGACATACACTATTTGAATACCCTGAGTTGTCTACTTTTGAAAATGGTATGCTTTGATGAGGTTATTTTAATTCCTGGGCTGCCAAACGGTCTCAAAGGCAACATAGGCACAGCAAAATAATCTGACAAATTTTCATTGTGCAAAAATGGAAAAGCCCTATATTTGACCCTGTAACTTTCCAAAACACCATAAAACCTGTGCATGGGGAGTACTGAGACATATTTGAGACATCACTGAACACAAATATGTGTATGTTATTGCAGTAAAAACTAACAATATTAGGACAAAGTAATTGTATATACAGTGGGACCTCAGTTTACGAATTTAATGCGTTCTTCGGGACGTTACTTATTGCGGAAAATTTGTAAACCGAAAAACGGTTTCCCATAGGAATGCATTGAAAACCAATTAATCCGTTCTGGAGGTCAGAAAACAGTCAAAATGAGCTGGCATGGAAACCAACCCACAATCCAGAACACACAATAAAAGGCATGCAATTTTTTTAAAAATTCTTTATTTTTGGAGTGCACACATATATTACAGGCAGGCTTGAGGTACCCCGAAGGCAATCCTCAGGCTTTTCTGACGCGAGCATGTGGGGTGTATTCTTAACTGGCACAATCTTTTATTTTATCGGGCTTAAGAAACCTAGCATTAAAGTATCAATTTACATGTAGGTATATATGTTATCCAAACATGTTTGGTTCATGCGTTAACTGTGGTAATTAGTAACATGCTAGAACTGGATAGATTATTTCCATGTAAGAAGTACGATTTTAGTGTATATGCTAGCAAACTGGGCTTATGCTGTAGAGACAGGCATATTACAGGTAATGATAGAGACCTCGCTTAGTGTGCATTAGCACGGAGACAGATTTACTAGACAAGGTTAAGATTATTGAGGCATATACTTAGCGTATTCATTTCTGTTAGTTATCTTAGCTGAAATATTAAACTTAATATTGACCATGACTAACTTTCAAGCTTTCACCAAAGTCAACGCTTGTTAGGTAATGTTGTAATACAGTAACCAGGGTTTAAACAACTTAAAACATATTGTAACAAATTTAACATAAGAATCCCTGGTAGCTTTTCTTATCTGCATGAGAAAGAGTCCTCGGCAGTCCAGGGTTATGCACAACAGCCGTGCAGGTGATGGCGACAGTCGTCCCTGTGAGGTGTGAAGCAGGAGACGGCAGGTCGGTAAAAATCAGTGGATTGGGAGTTCGTGTTGCAGCACAGGAAACCTTCCCCCTTGCTCATATGGGGTACGTAGGTCTTAGTCCCCAGGGTGGTCTGCAATCAGCCGACGCCCGCTCTGTGGGGCCGTTGGAGTTGTGTGGGTGCCGCTCGGGCCAGGGGGCGTGAGCCCATTGTGGGTACAGTCCCAGTGCCCCTGCTGATCTCTGTGTGTCGTTTGGGGGGTGAGTTATGGTAGCCTCCCGGTTAACATGGTGGGCAGTGACTTTTTCTGTTCTCTCTCGTTGGGTCCTTTCCAAAGCCCATGTGGGGTGTTCGCTGCTCCAAATGCTCCCACCTTCCCGAGCGTGAGCCTGGGAAGTGGCGAGTTCCGCCTGATGGTCGGTGGTTTCAGACGCCGTAGGGTGGTGAGCGGGTCCGGCGAGGTGGGTGGTCCCCCATTGGTGTTTGTGTGAGCGGGTGCTGGTGCCCGGGGGGTATTTCAGTTTTGTCTGCCAACCATTTCTCCTCCGTCAGGGGACCGCCCTGGCTCAGCACACCTGTGGCTGATCACCAATTAGCCAGTTATAAGACACTGCCTCTTCCGTAGGGCAGTGTCAGTTCATTGACTCTGGTTCAAGTATTGCTGTTTCGTGTTCCAGTGTTCTCCTGTTGATTCCTGACCTTGGATTGTTATTTCGTGTATCCTGACTTCTGGCTTCCTCTGACCTCGGCTCTCTACTTGTCTATCCTGATTTCTAGCACCCACTGACCTCCGGCTTACCCACGACTATTCTCCTGTTTATGTCCTTTCTGTACTGCGACTTGGACCATTAACCTGCACAGCCCCCGTGCACAGACTCACAGGCCATGTGAGTTCTTACCTGACCACCTTGGCCTGTGTTTAATTGCAAGGGTGAGCATATATCTGCGCTACAGACCCCCAACCAAGGTAAGACGTTACAGTGGCTTAATGTGGGTTCTCCCCCTCACGGGCCGCATCCCAGCCGCCATCTTGGTTAGGCCCTGGCATTTCTGCCTGTCTGTGTGCTTTGTCGCTTGATTGGGGGTGATCGTCCCCAGCGAGGACCGGGATAACCCCCGCCGGTCCGGGGGGGCCAACAGGGCATTGTGTGCTTCTCGTTTGTGAGCGGGTCCCTTGCCAGGTGATCAGCCGCCTCCCACATGCTGCAGGCACCGCTTCGTTTTAGGCCACATGGCCGGTTCAGGCTTTTGTAGTGCGGATCGGCATGGGACAGGTATCATTTTGTTCCCTGCTAGGTCCTATGTCACCTTCCAAGCTCCTTAAGTTTCTGGCTTCTGTTGTTTGGACAGGATTAGTGGGATTGTGTCTGCTGGTGCTGGAGCTTTCAAAAATCACGCCCGGCCATCTTGGCAATCAGGCCCAGCCCCCGAAGCCATTTTATTAATTACAATCTGAGGGACCTACCCGACAACCCAGGCAGAAAGTCCAGAGAACTTGGCTCGCAAGCCCTATATTTAACCCTGTAACTTTCCAGGACATCATAAAACCTGTACATGGGGGTACTGTTTTATTCGGGAGACTTCGCTGAACACAAATATTTGTGTTTAAAAACAGTAAAACATATTACAACGATATTGCCAGTAAAAATGCAGTTTTTTTGCATTTTTCACACACAAACGGTACTTTCACTGACAATATAATTGTTGTGATGCGTTTTACTATTTTGAAACACTAATATTTGTGTTTGGCAAAGTCTCCTGAATATAACAGTACCCCCCATGTACAGGTTTTATGATGTTTTCAAAAGTTATCTACTTTCAGTGCATCATATGTTTACGCCATTTTGTCCCATACGAAATACAATAACAATAATGCATAAACAAGCTTCAAGGTTAGGTTACGACTCTTTCAGTACATAATATACTGCAGTAACCCTAAAAAGATAAAGATGTTCAGACTTTAAGATGCCATCTTGTCTTAAGTCATTGAATTTTCCATGACATGTACACCCTTTAGTTATGGCCTTATATTTTTGCCAAGTTAAGGGAGGTCCTAAAATGAATAAAAGTAAAAGAAGTTACTTTTTCATATATGAACTACGGTAACCCTAAAATGACACCTAAGGTACAAATATGTGTACCTTTTAAATATTAACACAGAGAGGAGAGATTTGGAGACAGACACTCCATTTTATAATGACAGAGAGGCTGACATGATGACATGTTCAGGAGGGTATGTTATTCTATTAATGATATTTCCAAGCATATAGTTTAATCTTATAAACTCTGCTATAAATTAATGCAATGGATTTTATATGTCTATATTTATATTTTTATTTAATAAAATATCTAAAAGACAATACTTTATTGCTTCCAAGACAATCCTTATTTTATATTGTATCCTCAATTATTTATATATTTTAAATAGAGTATCTCTTACTGACTATATAAAATTCTAGCTAAGATATCTGTAAGGTTAGCCCTGCTAAGTTCTATTATAGTGGTAAATAATGGAACCAGCTGCAGTTACATAATTTTCCTGGGCTACCATTTGGTCTCAAAGGCAACATAACCAGACTGACAAATGTTATTTTTTTTTTTGATAGTTTATTGGTTTTCATTATTTTTTTCATAATACACATACAAATTACATTGACATATTTTTACCAAATGCATCGATCTTTAGAGTTAGTTACAAACTTCTACGTACGAACATTGAGCGATGAGTATCTTCTCGTCCGATCTTAGCTATACTTTTTATCTCTTATTAAAGGTAAATGAGAATAGGAATACAGTCTTGTAAAAGAAAAAGAAACATTAAGCATTTGTTTTGCAGGGGCCTTATAATCCAGAACGGGATCCACTACTTTGCATTAATTCATAAAAGAGTAAATTTGTCTATCCAATTTTCAATGTAGTCCTTAGTTTTATCTTGTTGATTAACTAGTCCTTTTTCCATCTTTAACTGAAACAGTAATTGTTCTTTTTTTAAGAACCATTTTGGTAGTAGATCTTGTTTCCAGTATCTGGCAACAATAATTTTTGCTGCCACCATTATATGTATAATGAAAATTTTTAGACTTTTTTTGGCATTAAAGGACCACTATAGTGCCAGGAAAACATACTCGTTTTCCTGGCACTATAGTGCCCTGAGGGTGCCCCCACCCTCAGGGACCCCCTCCCGCCCGGCTCTGGAAAGGGGTTAAAACTTACCCTTTTCCAGCGCTGGGCGGGGAGCTCTCCTCCTCCTCCTCTCCGCCTCCGTTCCTCCACGTCGGCTGAATGAGCACGCGCGGCAAGAGCTGCGCGCGCATTCAGCCGGTCGCATAGGAAAGCATTTACAATGCTTTCCTATGGACGCTGGCGTGCTCTCACTGTGAAAATCACAGTGAGAAGCACGCAAGCGCCTCTAGTGGCTGTCAATGAGACAGCCACTAGAGGAATAGGGGGAAGGCTTAACCCATTCATAATTATAGCAGTTTCTCTGAAACTGCTATAATTATGAAAAAATGGGTTAACCCTAGAGGGACCTGGCACCCAGACCACTTCATTAAGCTGAAGTGGTCTGGGTGCCTAGAGTGGTCCTTTAATTAATTCAAAATGCATTAGAAATATTTCAGGGCTAAAAGGTAAGTCTACTTCTGTAATATTTTGAATCTGAGAATGTAAACTCTTCCAGTAAACTTGTATTAAATCACATTTCCACCAGATATGTATAAAATCCCCTCAACTGGCCTTACATCTCCAACACACATCCTCGACATTCTGGTATATCTTATCTAAAAGACTAGGTACTAAATAAAGTCTATTGAGAATTTTGAATGGTAATTCTATTAAATTCAAACAGTTTACGGTTTTCAAAACCAAATTCCAAGCTTAAGTCCATTCTGTTCCTGAAATTTTTTAATTGAGGTCCTTTTCCCATTTTGTAAGTGCTGAATCGTCCATGCTTAAAAAGAAAAAAGAGGGGTAGCAATCATAATATCCCAGTTTGGATAGAAATAAAATGGGTAATAATGAGAATAAAGGATATCTAAAACAATCCCTCCTTAAGGTTTAATGAGATTATCAAGAAGGCCGGTCTTTTGGATATATGGCGCATGTGGCATCCAGCGGAAAAGGATTACACGTGTGTCTCTCACCAACATCAAGTTTACTCTAGAATAGACTATATCCTGACAGAGATAAATACCGCAAGACTGGTTAAAAAGATTTTAATTACCAATATTCCCTGGTCGGATCACAACGCACTAATAATGGTCATCAAAGATGACTTTGTTAAAGCTAGATCTAATTGGAGACTGACTGAACAACTATTAAAAAATCAAAAATCAAAATGTGGACACTATAAAAAAGGCTATAGATGATTATTTTAGAGAAAACAAAAATCCGGAGATATCAATGTCAATGCTCTGGGACAATTTATAAAAATGGGCTCAGAAGAAAAAAGGAAAAACTCTCAGAATTTAGCACAATTATATATCAAATATGATACTCTGGAAAAACAGAATAAAAATAGTCCTATGATAAAAACAAGCGAAGAATTAAAACAAACAAGAGAGACAATAACATTTTGATTTATAAATCTAATTTAGCCTTAGAACATTTAAAAAGAACATGATATTATAAAGGGAACAAGGCGGATAAATCATTAACACATAGATTAAAAAAAGAAAAAACTAAAAAAATTATCTCTAAAATAAGAACAGGAAAATAATTAATTCTGTCACCAGATAAGATCGGCAAAACATTTCAAGAATATTATTCAGGCTTATATAATCTACCAGAGAGAAAAGGAATTAAAATGTCAGATTTCTTCAACTTAAACTTCCAAGGATAACAGAGAGACAGTTGACATTATTAAATTAACCTATCTCGCTAATTGAAGTAGAAACAGCTTTCAAAAAGCTAAAGAAAAAGAAAGCGCCAGGGCCAGATAGGTTCAGCAACTGTTTCTATAGAATGTTTAAAGGAAATATCATTGTACTACTTACAGACATGTTCAATCATTTTATGATATGTGGAAATATTCCTAGAGAGATGCTGAAGGCTCACATTGTGCCTATCCCAAAGCCGGATAAAAACCCAGAACTAGTAACAAACTATAGACTCATTTCGCTGTTAAATAGCGATTATAAATTTTTTTTTGTCAGTTTTAGCGGATAAGATCGCTAATATAATACCTACAATTATTCATCAAGATCAAGTAGGCTTTATAGCTAGCAGATCTCCAATTTTCAATATCAGAAGATTGATAGATGTCGCAGATTTGGCAACTAATGGGAATCTATCCCTCCTTGCCCTGTGATTAGATGCCGAAAAGGCGTTTGACAGGGTAAGGTGGGACTTTCTGGAGAGTGCATTATGTAGCTTTGGATTACAGGGTAATATTATCAGGGCCATAATGGCCCTGTATACATTCCCAATGGCCAGGTTAGCAGGGAGTGGTTTCTTTTCTGACTGGTTTCAGTTGATGAATGGTACAAGGCAGGGGTGCTCATTGTCCCCTCTACTATATTTGATCACCATAGAACCCCTAGCGAATAAAATAAGAGATAACGAGTCTATAAAAGGAGTAGAGAGAGAGGGAGAGTCACTAAAGCTAACAATGTATGCGGACGACGTGGTACTCACGTTGACTGATCCCATGGAAAAAATCATGGGTACTATAAGGGAGTTCTCTATATACTCAGGATATAAGCTAAATTTAAACAAGTCTGCAGCACTCCCGTTTAATCTCACACCAACTACTAAATGCAAATTATCTGATAAATTTGGATTTGATTGCAATAGGAATTCTATGGAATGTCTAGGTATAGAGATTACTAATGAGCCAAATAGAATGATGGAACAAAACATTTTAAAGCTCTTGAAAGAAACAGGCAAAACCTTGAAAAAATGGAGGGGAGTGGAGGCATCCTGGTTGGGGAGAATTAATATGATTACATTTTATATATATCCAAAGTGGGTCTATCTCTTCCGCATGGTGCCTTTGTACTGTCCAGAAAGCTGTCTCTCTTTGGTACAATCAATTTTTAATAAATTTATATGGGATGGGAAACATCCAAGATTAAGTTGTGACCATTCAATGTTAAAAACAAAAGTAGGGGGCTTGGGAATTCCACAGATACAACCAACTTGGAGAGCATGTAATATAGCACAGGCAATAATAACCAAATCAGATTTGGTAAAAGATCAATTATGGTACAAAGTTGAGCAAAGTTTATTTAATGGTGATAAAAAAGTAGAATTATGTTCTCTTTTCTGGAACATGCATAATAAATGTAAATACAGACAGAGATCCGATTCTAATAGCTTAATCCTAAATAATATTATACCTATATGGAACAAACTTAGGAAAGAGTTGGATTTACAAGATAAATAAACAAGTAATTCTAGAACAAATAATAAAAAATCAAAATTTTATTAAAAAACTTATTTCAAAATGTTCTGATATAACCGAAAAAGAACCGGAAAATATCATCCGTCCTGTAATAAATAAATGGAAAGAGGATATCCGCACTAACATAAGCTATGAAGAATGGAAAAAAACATTAAATATCCTCACAAAGAATGTACACTGCCTTAACCTAGTGGAACTACAGTATAAAATTATGAACAAGTGGTATCTAACACCAAAAAGGATAGCTAAAATGTATATAGGTGTTTCAGATAAATGTTGGCATTGTGAGACTCAAACAGCAGGAATGGTGCACATATGGTGGGAGTGTGGTCCAATTTTTTTGTATTGGAAAATGGTTGCATCAAAGATTAAGGCGCTGACCAATATTAAGTTTGATATAAAGACGGATATCTTTTTGTTGCAATTATACATAACCCCAAATTTTGGGAAATATTCTACAATGATTATACATATTTTGTTAGAAGCTAAAATATGAGTGGCCAGAAATTGGAAATCTACTAAAGTTCCAGTATGGCAGGCAGTTAAAGATCAAGTGATATAGCGGGGCGGAGCCTGACCGGGTATGAAGATGGCCGCTTAGCGCGCAATCTCCCACCATCGGCGCCAATCAAAGCCACTAATTCAGCGAAAATCAGCATGCAGACCCCCCAAAGACACAGACACACACACCAGGACGCCAGCACCCACTTACCGACATGGGCGGCAGCCGCAAAAAGCAGGATCAAACACCAATGTTCCGGTCCCAGCGCGGTCCGGCGCCATCTTCCCCACAACAGGCAGACGACACAGCCTCAAACTCAGACCAGAGTGAGGCAGCAGACTCAGCAGCAGCTCCTCTAACAAAATAAGATCTGCAGCTCCTGCTAAAGGAAGCAGCCACAGACATCAAGACACACATGGCAGCTGAGCTGGAGAAGAAGCTGCACAGCATAAAAGCAGAAATAGCAGACCTGGGGGAGAGAACAGACCAGGTGGAACAGAGAGCAGACGAACTCCTAAACACCTTAAAGGCACATGAGGGAAACATTTCCACATTGAGACACAGAGTGGAAACTCTGGAAACAGGTATGGAAGACCTGAACAACCGCTCAAGATGTAACACTATAAGGAGAAGGGGCCTCCCTGAGGCGGTAGCGCCGGACATGATACCCGCCACGCTACGCAAAATTTTCATGTCCCTCCTACCAGAAGCTACGCCACAATATCTGACCATACACCGGGCACACAGGACATTGAAGCCCCCCAGTCAAAACCAATCCGCACCCAGAGATGTCATAGTACGCCTACATTACTTCACCTTCAAGGAAGCCATCATACACTCAAGTGGAGACGGGTGACAAGAACCCGGCCGGATAGGTGGTCAGAAACAAAAGATACAGCAGATAATGTTTGCAAGTTAGGTTATACAGTCTTTGAAGTACAGTAAATAGATAAATGTTAATTTGCTTAAAAATAATGAATGTATTTTGACAACTTGTAACGCCAAGCAACAACTGATAAATGTGAAAAACGCAATGTGACAGTACCAAGAAACGCATGTAACACAATACGATTCTGGCATGTTCTGATATGCATCATGTATATAAGAAAAACAAGTGGATAGTGTATAGGCGCTTCGTGAATATAAAGATAAAAGTAGTGGTAGATATAAAAGTGTTTTCCTGAACACAAATAAAACGTGAATAATAAAGGCAAGATTTATATCAAACCACAAATAATGTAAACCAAAAAGTGAGATAGTGATAGTAAATATATACAAAAATATAACCTGAGCTTGACAATATCATCAGGTGATATCGAAAAGCATAAAATAAAATACAACATAGTGTAATCTGTAATAAGAAAATATGAGGTAGGGCAAAACAGACTGTCACTCACATTTGGCAGAGCCGTACCAGGCTCTATATAGCAGACCCAAGGGTGCCAATACAGGCTAATGGAATTCCAAAGAGTAGATGGAGAAAGTTTCAGGAAAAAATATATGTATTTATTGAAGATAAAAAATCCAAAACTCAAGGTGCTAGGGGAGTGGAATTCAAAAAGATGCAGACAAAAGGATATCCACTTACCCCAAATATAACCAAGAGCAAACAAGTAAAATAATAACAAGCTAATATAACATACAGCTGTGTAATAAAAGAATAGCAGCAGACGCGTTTCGGCTCAGAAGCCCTCTTCAAGTGCTGGTGTTGTGATCTTCGGAGCTTGTTTAAGTACACCCGGTAATTACAGTCACATGTGCGTGGTCTCCGTTCAATTTTGTCACTTCCGGTATTTTCGGATGACGTCATTTCCGGTTTTCGGCATTTGGAACGCATGGTGGAACGCATAGTGGAACGCATGGTGGAACGCATGGTGGAATGCAAACATAACCATGCCATATTATACCGCCGGATGAAAAGTCCTTAATATGTAAAAATATGGGCTCAGAACAGACAGAACAATAAGTATTAGAAGAAAAGTAATTCTCTCATCACATATCTAAAATTAGTATATAAAATGTATACATAAAAAAGATATATAAAGAAAAAAGCATAAAAAAGAAATAATACAGATATAATAAAGGTGATAGTTAGGAAGTCAATAAAAGCAATAAAAACATTCTTAAATTGGAAAAACGTTTTTTTGGAAAAAATTCCTTTATATTTATTAAAATAAACTATAAAAAACATATATATATATATATATATATATATATATATATATATATAAAATATGAAAAATTATAAAAAATATATAAAAACCATATAATCTATATATTGTTAATTTAAAAATTGGTTGAATTCGAAATCTAAATTAAGTCCATTAGGGGATAGAGAATCTACTTCAAAAATCCATTTACTTTCTATCTTAGCCAACTCTTTAACATTGTTTTCACCTCTCCAATTTTTTTCTTTTTTAAAAATAGCCATTTTGGTTTACATTATTTGTGGTTTGATATAAATTTTGCCTTTTTTATTCATGCATCATGTATATGTCAAATGCTTCATTAAAAAATAAAGTATTAAAAAAAAAAGGAAGCCATCATGACAGTCACCAGAAAAAAAAAACGCCAAAATTCGACGCCACAATGTTGCAATTTTATCAAGAGATATCACCCATCACCCTTGCCAAACGCAGAGAACTCAAACCTCTCACTAACACACAGGCACAGGCGAACATTGCGTACCGCTGGGGGCACCCATTCAATCTCCTAGTACGCCAGCATGACACCACACATGTCCTCCAAGACATCTCCAAAATGGCGACCTTCACAGCAACACTGGGCATCCGAATCCAGGAACCACTAGTAAGATCTACAAACCCAGCGACCAGCACCAGAATCCCCCAGGCACTACTCTGGGAAACGCCACGACCACATCAGAACCGTCCAGCCAAGAAGCAGCTGCAACTCATCCGACAAGCACCATGACCCGTGAACACGAGAATCTGCAGGGACTGCTCTGGGCAGCAGAGCAGAAGAACCGCCATCGACCACCCGGACAAAAAGTACTCAAACATATATCCTTTGCTGGAACTGTATATCTGTTAATAATTACAAAGTTTAGTGAAAGGACTGAGCAAGAATACTGGGACGCTACTTAAAGAGTTGGGGAAATGGGGCCGGAATAGAAGGGATAGGAAAAGGCGCTAAACAGGATAGGGGGGAAAAAGGAAAAGGAAGGCGGGGAAGGAAAAAGCAGGGACGGGACACATTTGGGTATCAGTGAAGCGGGGAAGGAAGGTGGAAGCGGGGAACTGTGATGATCAATGTTAACGAAAGCACACCCAAGCACTGATCCAGGACCTCAGTACCCTCACACTTAAACACGCCCTACACCATAGCAGCCCAAAAGAACGGGGAATCCAGGCTAACCACCCCAGCCCACTAGCAATCTCCAATACCCACAGGAAAGGCCCAGTACAGGCCCCCTACACCCTCTGCGCTCGAATCCTCAACTAAACCAGCCCATAGTGGGACGCACTGAGAGGACCCCCGTGTGATGTACCACAACACATGGGACGAAAGGTGTGTAACCGTGGCTGGTTCCCTTATTTACCACTATAATGTCTTAAAGCATAGAACTTAGTAAAGCATACAGATATCTTAGCCATAATTTTATATAGTTAGTGTAAGAGATCCTCTATTTAAAATATATAAATAATTGAGAATACAATATAAAATAAGGATTGTCTTGGAAGCAATAGTTTTGTCTTTTTGGATATTTATTATATAAAAATATAAATATAAAATCCATTATAGCAGAGTTTATACGATTAAACTAAATGCTTGCAAATATCATTAATAGGTTAACATACGCTTTTGAACATGTCATCATGTCAGCCTCTCGCTGTCATTTTAAGATGGAGCAGCGTCTGTCTCTCCTCTGTGTCTTAACATTTAAAAGTACACCTATTTATACCTTAGGTGTCTCCATTTTAGGGTTACCGTAGTTCATATATGAAAAAGTAACACTTCTTTTACTTTATTCATTTTAGGACCTCCCTTAACTTGGCAAACATACAAGGCCATAACTAAAGGGTGTATACGTCATGGAAATTTTCCTGACTTAGTTCAAGATGGCATCTTAAAGTCTGGACATCCTTATCTACTTAAGGTTACCACAGTATATTGTGTACTGAAAGAGTCGTAGCATAGTCTTGAAGCTTGTTTATGCATTATTGTTATTGTAATTCGTCTGGGACAAAATGGCGCAAACATATTATGCACTGAGGTTATTGCTTAAAGAAACAGTTATGAAAAACAAAATGTTCCATTTCTAACACCTTGTCAGTTTGCAATATCTCTTAAAGACAAAGTACACAGTTTAAGAAATACAACATTTAATTCTAAAACTTGTAATATTTGCATTTGCCCATAACAATTTGTCTCCGATCTATACAACCATTTCCCACAGCACAGACAAAACACCTCCAACCTAACGGACCGCATTCACACATTCCTCAAACAAACTAAATTACCCACCTTACCAGACGGCACACTCGCACAACTCTTGGCCGACATCTCGGAGCAGGAGGTGGCAGCCGCGATTGGAGCCACCAAACCAAATAAAAGCCCGGCCCCAGATGGATACTCAGGCATCTATTACAAAACGTTCCTAGACACTCTACTGCCCCATATGGTAAGGCTATATAATTCCCTACTACGAAGATAATTACTCCCCAAAGAAATGCTACAGGCTAACATCTGCTTCTTACCCAAGCCCAACAAACCCCTATAAGACCCAGGCCTCTACAGGCCCATATCCCTCTTAAACGTAGACGTGAAGATTTTCACTAAAATACTCTCCAACCGGCTTTTACCATTCCTCACCAAACTGGTCCATCCAGACCACGTGGGTTTCATCCCCACCTGACAAGCCAGTGACAACACCAGAAGGATGCTAGACCTGATCTGGGTGGCAAACCGACGCAACATCCCAACCCTTCTCCTATCCCTAGACGCCGAGAAGGCCTTTGATAGACTTCTCTGGCCATTCCTTTTTGCCACCTTGGAGAAACTCGGCTTCCCTAAACCCTTCCAAGATGCAATCAAAACAATATACATCAACCCCACGGCCAACCTCCTCATACTGAACACAAACCCACCTACCTTCTCACTAAAAAATGGAACGAGGCAAGGCTGCCCACTGTCCCCCATCCTCTTTGCCCTCTCACTCGAACCCTTAATGCACCTCATTCGCACTACACACACGATCACAGGTATCACAGTAAGCTCACAAACATACAAAGCAGCGGCGTACGCCGACGACCTCCTATTGCCACTCACGAACCCGTCACCTCACACATCTCATACTTAGGAATCGCTCTACCAATGGCACTACACCGCACATACGGACTGAACTTCACTCCGCTGATACAAAAAACGACCTGCTCCGCTGGGGGGACTTGTCTTTGTAGTGGCTGGGACGCCTAGCCTTGATAAAGATGAATCTGCTACCACGCTTTCTTTGCCTTTTCCAGACCCTCCCCATCCCAATAACCAACTCGGATTTCAAATACATACAAACACACATAGACAAATTCATCTGGGCGAAAAAACGACCCAGAGTAAAACGAACAACTAGGTACATCCCCAATAGAACCGGAGGTCTGGGTCTACCCCATCTCCAACACTACTACCATGCTGCCCAACGCACCCAAATACAAAACCTCCACGCACCACCAGGGATCAAACGGTGGGTTGAAACCTGGAACACGACCTATTTGGCTTCGACTTCCCCTCCCTCTACCTCTGGGTACCAAGAAAATCCCGACCCATGCCACCACCAACACCCCCAACACTATCAAACACCATCGCCATATGTGACAAACTCAGCAAGAAATTCCCCATCATCAATAACCCAACACCACTAACCCCCATACTGCACAATAAAGCCTTCCCCCAGGCATGAACCCGAAAGAATTTGCACACTATGAATACAATGACCTCTTTAGGCTTTACCACTTCTTTGTTGGTGGGAAGCTACTACATTACAATGAACTACCACAATCACACCAAGCATACAACACTCACGACCTCTTCAGATACATACAACTGAGAAGCTTCCTGTAACTCCCAGAAAACACAACAGCAGCCACCACCAGACTTACAACTTTCAAAAGAACATGCATACACAACCCAACCCACAAAGGACAGATCACTAACAATTACACACTATTAATCACTAACCAACCACCGGGAGCAATGGCATATGTGGCGGCTTGGGAGACGACCCGACAGACTGGCAAGAGATATGGAAGGCCATGGCATCCATATCCATATGTGTAAATCATAATGAACAGGCCTACAAAACTATGCTGAGATGGTACCTAACACCTACACGGCTGTACCACGTGGATAAAACAGACTCAGACCTGTGCTGGAAGCAGTGCGGACAAAGGGGCACATATATAAACTTTTGGTGGCAATGCCCCAAGCTGACACCACTATGTACAGAAGTAGCACATCTGATCTCCGACCTCCTCCACACCGACATACCCCTAGACCCCTGGATATGGCTCCTGTCCAAGCCATGGGAACCCCTAACTAGAGCACAAAACAAACTGACAAACAGATTGCCCTTAGCAACTAGACGAGCAATAGCAGAACTCTGGGGCACCCCGAATATACCTATAACGCTGTAGTCATATGCAAAACCAGGGAGGCCATGGAGATGGACAGGCTCTCAGCCAAGATCCACGAAACATCACATCACTTCTATAAAATTTGGGACCTGTGGCTGAAAGAGCCCTCCCTAACATGAGACCCCAAAGCACCAATACCCCCCAAACACTAGGCCATACAGCAGGACCCCACACCAATACCACGAGGGAGGGAGGACCTCACATGACGCAGCCAAACAGACAGGCACCGACTAAAAGATCCGCAAAACCATACGTATCACATGCCTCTGTCTGTTAAATCATGCATATCAAATGTCTATGTAATGTATGCCTTTTTTCTCTTTTATTGTGAAAACCTGAAAACCCAATAAACACGGAATGTTTTTTTAAAAAAGCACTGTCAAGGAAGGAAATAGGATGAAAGAATGGCTCAGTAAGTTACAGCAACTCTAAAGTATATATTAACATATTTTGGCAAGTATGTAGTTACCCATCTTACATTTTCTACACAAGTTAGAACCAGATATAGTATTAAGCTATATATGTAGAGATGCATATTTATGTATGTCAATATATTGTGAATAATGTAATATTTTATGTGTGTATGTTTGATGTCATGTAATATTTTATGTTCTTAAAATAATAAAAGAAAAAAGATTAAACATGAAAAAGAAACTCGCTTTATAATATTGTTGGATTACTGGAAAATCCACACCACCCTGTATTTTTGTCAGGGCTAAGTATTTACTAGCCATTCTTGTTTTTTTACCTTGCCATGTAAATGTTAAAAATGCATGTTGAATTATCATTAACCAACTCTCTGGGATGGGAAGAGGTATCATTCTCATCATGTAGAGCCACTTTGGAAATATAAAAAAGAAAATGGCATATACCGCGCCCAAAAAATTATACGTACATATATTTTCAGATATTATGGTACTTTAAACCTCAAAGTAACAGAAAGAGACACAATAATAGTTCAATACAGTATATTAAGGTACAAATCAAAATATTGTGTGGGATTCCACTCACATTTGATTGAGCTAGTCACGGGCCCGGTGGCCCTGGGGGGCCCGGCAGCCCGGGCCCCACATGTAGCTCCGGAACTGCCACCGGTGCACTTGCACCGGGGCCCGCACGCTGATGGGGCCCATCGAGATGCGCACTCAGGGCCACCCGATGGGCCCCCTTCTTCAGGGGCCCGGTCAGCGCTGTGGCCGTGTTATAGCGCGACCGGGCCCCTTTAAAAAAAAAAAAAAGCAGCCGCAGCAAGTGCTGCTGGGAAGAAGTGGTCACTCCGCGCAGGAAGAGCGCGCGCGCGGCAGTGAAGAGGGAGCCCCAGCCACCCTCCTGCAAAGAAAAGGTAAGAGACAGGAGGGTGGCTAGAAAATGAGCTGCGTGTGTGTATGTATGTCTGTCTGTCTGTATGCATGCATGTATGTATGTATGTCTGCATGTATGTCTGTCTGTCTGTATGCATGTATGTCTGTATGTCTGAATGTATGTATGTCTGAATGTATGTATGTATGTCTGTATGTGTAGCGGAGAGGCAGTATAATCCACAATATCTCCGCTGGGTAACAGGAACAACAAAGGATAATCCAGGGGAATCAGCATGCAGTAATCCAAGTAGCACTGTAGTAACCCTTCCTTCCCAAGAACTAGATGACACATAGGCTGGGAGTCAACTGAGGTCTTTATTTCAGCTCCACAATTTATACAAGTCCCCATGCAAGGGGTTTCCTGAGTCCCCTCCCAGGGGCATTCCCAGAGGGGACTACATGGGGGACTTATTGTACAAGACATTTCTCCCATCAGGCACTGCTGCACGAGAGGGATCCTCCCACAGGAATGTACCGTTAAGTGGATTATCCCTCTGTGCAGCAGAACCTACAATTCGTATTAAAATGTATAACTCTTTGAATATACGGTCTATTTAAACGAATGGACGTTCGGTAGATAGCTGGGGTCAGAGCGCATCATTCGTGAGATTACCGCTCAGATCCCAGCTAAAACAACCGAACGCCGCACGAAAAACACATTCATTAAAACATATCTTCAAAAGACCGATTGCATGTAAGGGAACAGGATACCGAACGGCCCGGACCTCCCGAATGGCCTGGAAGCTCAGCGGTGTTCGCGCCGTCGAGTAGCCGTTTTTAGTACCATGCACTTGACGACCAAACACCGCTGAGGGAACAAAGGATCCAAGATGGCCGACCGCCATATGGTTGGTAGTCGAACGACGGCTTGGAGAGCCTCTAATTACTTCTCTAAGTGTGTGGGCTATTAAATGATGGTTCATTCGGTTCACGAACGGCCCGCAAAGGTGCCGTTCGTGAAACGAAAGGGAATCAGCTATCTGCTTTCGGCAGATAGCCAAGGCAGGAAATACAGTTATACAATTGCATTACATTACAAGCTGGAACACACATAACACGAAAAACATACAGGCAACCCTTAAAGCGACAGTACTTAAATAATGTCCAAGTGGCTAGGTTTGCCACAGTATGTATGTATGTATGTATGTCTGTATGCATGTATGTCTGTATGTTATTATGAATGTATGTCTGTATGTATGCATGTATCAGTGTCTGTCAGTATGTCTGAATGTATGTATAGATGTCTGTATGTATAGATGTCTGTATGTCTGTCAGTATGTATGTATATGTCTGTCTGTATGTCTGTCAGTATGTATGTATATATGTCTATATGTCTGTCTGTATGTATGTATGCCAGTATCAATGTATGTCTGTATGTCTATCAGTATGTATGTCTGTATGTATGTATAAATGAATGTATGTCTGTATTAATGTATGTATGCCAGTATCAATGTATGTCTGTATGTCATTATGTATGTATATATGTAGGTCATTATGAATGTATGACTGCATATCATTATGAACGTATGTCTGTGTGTATGGATGTCTGTATGCAAGTATGTCAGTATGCATGTATGTCTGTATATATGCATGTATGTCAGTCTGAATGTATGTATGTCTGTATCCATTATGAATATATGTCTGTGTATGTCTGTATGCCATTATGAATGTATGTGTGTATGGATGTCAGTGTCTGTATGTGTGTATGTATGTCAGTGTGTTTGTATGTATGTGTCTTTATGTCCTCATGCATGTGTGTCTGTATGTATGTTAGTATGTGTCTGTCTGTCACTATGTATGCCTGTATACGTGTGTCTGTTTCAGT
Source organism: Pelobates cultripes (assembly GCA_933207985.1). NCBI lineage: Eukaryota > Metazoa > Chordata > Amphibia > Anura > Pelobatidae > Pelobates > Pelobates cultripes. The sequence continues at coordinate 194,245,246 of OW240915.1, forward strand.
ATGTGTGTCTGTTAGTATGTATCTGTGTCCTTTTGTATCAGTGTGTGTGTTTGTGTCTGTGTGTGTGTATTCCTGTGGGTGGTATTTGGAGGTGGGCCCCAGGGGGCTCAGACCCTGAACTGAGTTGGGGCCCCAAAATTTCTGGTGGCGGCCCTGGCTCTGCTCTGTTGCGCATGGACGGTACAATCCCCATCTAAGGATGTGTGGTGATGTAGGCAATATCGGTGCTCCAAATGCAATATGCAAGGTATATAAGGAGACAAATAAGAAGGAAAACTCCAATGGTGAAGTAAGTACTGTATATATTTAAAAGGAATAAGGTAATGTACTTACATTTACTAGAGCAAGACTTGCTCTAGTTTAAACCATATGGGTGGTATAAACCCCACCTACGGATATGTTGATACCAGGAAGCAAAATATTGACATGATTAAAAAGCTATAAAAAGCAAGCTTTTATTAACAAAATAATAATAAAATCCTTTAAAAAAGGTAAAATAGAATGAAGGAAAGTCCACTTGACACGTTTCATCTCTATGAGGCTTTTTCAAAAGTGTGGAATAGGCTGTACAATACTGAGTTTATATATGAAAGTCTTTAGTGTAAATTGCTACCTGGTGTCTTCGATTTCCGGTTTCGTTGGAACGCATGTGTCGTACCGGAAGTTATGCTGCGTTGGTCTTATGCTGATGATGTTGAAGAGCTGTTTCCCCTTTTGGAACGAGCGCGTCACATCAGAAGTGACGCGGCAAGTTTCCGTTCATGGGTGTTGGCATTGGCTTGCTGTTACGTATGATTGGAACGTACGTATTGCCAGAATGGCGTATGTTGCATTCAGTGGTGTATGCTGGTTTTGTGCTGACCTAGGCCTCCCCCACCCAACCCTTCCCCCCCACCCCACCTTCTAAATACACACACACACAGTCAGACACAAACACACACACAGTCAGACACATACACAGACACAAAGTCAGACACAAACACACACACACACACAGTCAGACACAAAAACACACACACGCACACACACACACAGTCAGACACAAACACACACAGTCAAACACAAACACACACACACAGTCAGACACAAAAACACACACAGTCAGACACATACACAAACAAAGTCAGAAACAAACACACACACAAACACAGTCAAACACAAACACACAGACACACACACAGTCAGACACAAACACACACACAGTCAGACACAAACACACAGACACAAACACACAGACACAAACACACACACACACAGTCAGACACAAACACAAAGTCAGACACACACACAATCACTCAAATTAACTTTTTTTTTTTAATTTAACCCCCCCAACCGCCTTACCTTTGGGAGGTCTCTCTCTCCCTGGTGGGTTCCCTCAGAGCAGATCTCCGCCAAATAGCAGAGTGAGGCTGGGAGCCGGAAGATGACGTCATCTTCCGGCTCCCAGCCTCACTCTGCGGCGCGCGAGGGAGCTGAGCAGACAGCTCAGAGGAAGTGCAGCCAGCCCCGCCCGCTCGGCATGTCAGTTAGCTGCGAGGCTAACTAGGCATTTTCCCTGGGCATTTGGGGGCGGCGTTTTTTGCCGCCCCCTGTAAAATGCTGCCCAAGGGAAATGCCTTGTTTGCCTTGTGGCTAATACGTCCCTGGTTGCATTCCACGCGTGTAATGTAATGGTTTATGCGGTCAGAAAAGGAGAAAAGCATAGAAACTCCTGAATGTCTTTGCGCAGATCCGCAGCTACTTGGCAGAGATCTGCTCTGAGGGAACCCTTAAGGTCTTGCAGCATTGTCTGCAGGCTCTTATTGGTTACTGGCAGTTCCTCCTGTGAGAGGGAGCACTCTTCCGAGTCTATGGGACCCTCAGAGATTGGTGAGTGAGGCATAGGCTCGCCGCAATCTTGGATTTGCCGCATGCGCTCTGACTTATTTTGCCGTACCGGATCCGTGATTTTCAGCTGTTGGAGGGTGCCATCTGGTTTCCTATGTTTTACTGTCCCCACATATGGTAAGTATTGCAGGCTTGACGTGCGTAATAGTTGCTTTTGGGCTCGGTTGATCACGGAACTGTTACTCCATGCGGCGGCTTCGTTTGGCAGTTGGCCATGCCCTCCCCCCTTACAGAGCCTTTTAATGTCCCTAACAGAGAATTTCATTGCCCCTGACAGAGCCTTTTAATGACTCTAACAGTCTTTCAATGCCCCTTACAGAGCCTTTTAAGGTCCCTAACAGAGTCTTTCAATGCCCCTTACAGAGCCTTTTAAGGTCCCTAACAGAGTCTTTCAATGCCCTTTACAGAGCCTTTTAATGTCCCTAACAGGGTCTTTCAATGTCCCTTACATTTCAATGCCCCTGATAGAGCCTTTTAATGTCCCCTACAGATCGTTTTAATGTCCCTAACAGAGAATTTCCATGCCCCTGACAGAGAATTTTAATGTCCCTAACAGAGTCTTTCAATGCCCCTTACAGAGCCTTTTAAGGTCCCTAACAGTCTTTCAATGCCCCTTACAGAGCCTTTTAATGTCCCTAACAGAGAATTTTAATGTCCCTAACAGAGTCTTTAAATGCCCCTTACAGAGCCTTTTAAGGTCCATAACAGAGTCTTTCAATGCCCCTTACAGAGCCTTTTAATGTCCCTAACACGGTCTTTCATGTCCCTTACATAGCCTTTTAATGTCCCTAACAGAGAATTTTCATGCCCCTCAGAGAGTCTTTCAGGGCCCCTGACAGAGCCTTTTTAACCACTTAGTGACCAGACAGTTTTTAAATTTTCTTATTGTTAAGGACCAGAGCTGTGGTGTTTGTGTTTATCTGTAATTTCCTCACTAATTTACTGTACCCACACATATATACCGTTTTTCTCTCCCTTAAATGTTCTTTCTAAAGATACCATTATTCTCATCATATCATATAATTTACTATAAATTTTTTTTTTTAAATCCACACTTTTTTCAAACTTTGACCCCCAAAATCTGTCAAACCACCAAAAAAAACACCCATGCTAAATAGTTTCTAAATTTTATCCTGAGTTTAGAAATACCCAATGTTAACATGTTCTTAGATATTTTTTTTTGTGCAAGTTATAGGGCAAAAAGTACAAGTAGCACTTTGCTATTTCCAAACCATTTTTTTTTCAAAATTAACAAGTAATATTGTAACACTGATACAGGGCCGGACTGGCCCACCGGGATACCGGGAAATTTCCCGGTGGGCCGTTGGCACCTGGGGCCGGGCAGCCAGCTGGCTCACCTGCGGCCGCAGAGGGAGCTCCTTTGGCGGCCGCAGGGTTTGCTGGCTGTTTTTGCGGCCGCAGGGGGAGCTGGCTGTTGTGTCTCTGCTCCCCCTCCCCTGCGCGTCGCACAGTGAGACGGGAGCCGGAATATTTTATTAGAAATTGTTTATTAGAAATTGTGTATGTGTGTTTCATTTGTGTGTGTGTGTGTCTGTCTGTCTGTCTCATGGTGTGTGTGTCTGTCTGTCATGGTGTGTGTCTGTGTCATTGTTTGTGTCTCTGTGTCCTGGTGTGTGTGTCACTGTCTGTCATAGTGTGTGTGTGTCTGTGTCATTGTGTGTGTCTCTGTGTCATGGTGTGTGTGTCACTGTCTGTCATGGTGTGTGCGTCTGTGTCATGCAATGTGTGTCTGTCATTGTGTGCGTGTGTGTGTCTGTGTGTGTCACGGTCTGTGTGTCACGGTGTGTGTGTGTGTGTTTGTCTGTGTCATGTAATGTGTGTCTGTCTGTCACGGTGTGTGTGTGTGTCTGTGTCACGGTCTCTCTGTGTCGGGGTCTGTGTGTCACGGTCTGTCTGTGTCATGGTGTGTGTGTCTGTCTGTGTCACGGTCTGTGTGTGTCATGGTGTGTGTGTGTTTGTCTGTGTCATGTAATGTGTGTCTGTCTGTGTCACGGTGTGTGTGTGTCTGTGTCACGGTCTCTCTGTGTCGTGGTGTGTGTGTCTGTGTGTCACTGTCTGTCTGTGTTATGGTGTGTGTGTGTGTCAAGGTGTGTGTGTCTTTTTTAAGGTGTGTGTCTGTGTGTCTGTCTGTGTCATGGTGTGTCTGTCATGGTGTGTGTGTGTTTCTGTCTGTGTCATGGTATGTGTGTGTGTATGTGTGTTTTTACTCACTTTTTTTTTCCCCACGTCATGCTGGTCTCCCCTCGCCCTGCCTCTACGGCTGAGATCATCAAGCTTGATGATCTCAGCCAATCCGCACTGACACAGGAAGCACCTCTAGTGACCGTCTGAGTGTCTGTCACTAGGAAGCAATGTAAACACTGCCTTTTCTCTTAAAAGTCAGTGTTTACATTGAAAAGCCTGCAGGGACAGGCTATAGACACCAATACCACTACATTAAGCTGTGTGTGTGTGCGCGCGCTTGCTTGTGTGTGTGTGTGTGTGTGCCTGCTACTGAGTGAGCTTGTGTTTTTATGTCAATAACCTTATGTATGAGGCTGTGTATCAATCCGCTTGTGTCAGTGAGATTGTCTGTGTATGCATGTGAGTATGCTTACTGTATAATTAAAAATTTTACTCTGAAAGGACCAATATTTTATATTGGAAAAAGCTATATATATATATATATATATATATATATATATATATATATATAATATTGCCAGAGATAGCACTCCAAGGACTAATATAAAATATAACTTTTATTACCTTCACTAAAACAACACAAGGTCAACGTTTCAGCTTGATCCCCTCAAGCTTTCGTCAGGAGATGTCCTGACGAAAGCTTGAGGGGATCAAGCTGAAACGTTGACCTTGTGTTGTTTTAGTGGAGGTAATAAAAGTTATATTTTATATTAGTCCTTGGAGTGCTATCTCTGGCAATATTTTTTGCATTTTTGGCTGACAAGCACCAGGTATTGAATTGGTGGAGTGCAAGATCCGTTTGGTTTTTTATATATATATATATATATATATATATATATCTCAATCATCTAGGGTTGCAAGACATAGCCTTACATATTACATGCGACAATATATGGCGCAATGACTTATGGGGCTGGCATAGATTTTTTTTCCAGGGCTGCTTTGGAATCCCCAGTCCGGCCCTGCACTGATATCTGTCAGGAGCCTCTGAATAACCCCTCACGTATGTGGAAGGCGTATGCCTGAATTTGTGGGAGGGGTTATTTTCCTATTTAAATCCCCAGTAACCCCAGCTTACCTATCGTCGCCGTCTGGAAGTTCTGGCCTGCTCGCCTCCCAACTTCCGGGTCCTCAACAGGCATCGCACTTCCGGTCCCGTCATTCCTTGCGGCTTCCCGCCAACCTCTGTTCGCACAGACGAGCACAAACTAACGAACACCAGGTAACCGGCGAGAATAGCCGCGTTCGGGCTATTCCTGCCGTTCGACTTTTTCTTTAACCCTTTATACAAGCTCACGTATGAGACCGCAACCCAGGCAATTGGCCTTCAGCTCAGTTTCTGCCAACATTCATTACAATGCTCTAAACTTCTCATACTCTACTTTGCATCTTTTCTGAAATTCCCCTTGCTTATTTGTATAATATATCTCTTAATAAGCCGTGAGACGCTATGCAATGGTATCATCCCAGTGCACACATCTTCTGTTGTCTTACTCATGGAAGTATGCTTTCAGGGACTGAGGCTGTGTATATTCGTCTTTAATTTCAGTAAAAAAAAAAAAAAAAAGTCTATATCATTCTTCTAATATTACTGTTGTTACAGGAGCCAAGTAGAGTAAAGCTGATGCTTCTCTTGTAGTAAGTACATTTTTACCAATATTCTTAAGACACATTATACATATTAATATGCACCGTCTCCTTTAAACACATTTGCACAGTACCTTTCTTACAAGCAAGAAAATTAGGCCAGGACAACAAGAAAAGTTATTTATCATTCGTCTGTAACGTTCTGAGCTACATAATGTTTAACTTCCGAAGCCAATCCATGCAGGTGTTAAAAGCCCTTCACAAAATGAGTGGCAATCAGGATGCTAGGCAGATTGCCATTACAGGCTGTCCAAAAGTATTGTAACATAATAAAAATTCCTCACTACAAAAAAAAAAAAAAAATTCCGGGCTTAGCCCCAGTATCTGCCTCCCTGCTGCCCCCTACCAGCCCCACACCGGCGGACACTCTGAGCCGGCAGGGCACGGGCTGGCAGTGACGTTACCAGGACACTAGAGTTCCAGCTGCGAAGAGCCGTAACTTTGCTCACCTTCCACACACTGCGCTGGGCACTGGTAGAAAAGTGGCAGCAGTTTAAACCGGAATATACTGCTCTTTTAAGACAAAGCAATGAATGCTTTTATTATTTAATACATGATGTGTAAGATATTTAAAAAAAAAACAAAAAAAAAAAAAAAAAAACAGTTCTTTGTCGAAAGATACGTTTTACATAAGTCTAACCTGAGTGACTATGTTCACCCACTTTAACAATGTGGCAGTCTTTCTTGGAAGTAAACTTAAACCCATGCTGATACCTTACAATCTGTATCACCCTATAATAACCCCTGTAATATCATGTCTGTTAATGTAATTCTTATGCTCTCACTACACGTAGCAGTCCCATGATAGGGATAATGGTACTGGTGGTTTCTCAACCTATTCTAAACTAGAAACGGTGTTATACTCAAATCGACATTTCTCCAACCACTATACAAACTCGCTGACGATCAGCATGCATTCACTCACACAAACCATAAAACTGCGGGACAGTCATTATGGTTAATTTTCTGGCAGTGAGCCTCTACCGAGTACGCCCCACACAATGTCGAGGCAACCCCGGGGTTCCCACCATTACCAACATTGCATAAGATCACCTAAGCGGCTTTCTTCTCAACGCACATTCTATGTACATGCACTACGTTCAAAATACTCTAACAACATGCTAGTTACCATATTTAACTTTAGTCTACACTGAAGGATGGCCAAGCAAGTCAGTATCTATTACTCTGTACCCAACCTGAACTAATCTGTGTTATCCCCACAGTTTGCTCCACACTTTACCTTTCTCGCACTTGCATAACCAAGCATCAACATGACTAACTTACCTATCTCAGACCTGTATTGCCTGATACTCCGGTTAAAAAAACATTTAAATTACGGTTGTAATCGTTGCACTGCTTCCAAATTCCGCTAATTGGATACTATTCATGACTAAAGTAGTGTGGTAGAGGTGAGAAGAAAAAAAAAAAAAACTTACGAGCCCCGAGGGCCATACATACCTTTACGCATTGGAGTTCATACGTACTGACCATCTGGACCCGACACGCTCACAGGGCACTCCAGTTACGGTCAGCCTTACAATTCTACTTCATTATCACTCATGTTTCATCCCATCCTCTCTCTCACGAACTAACCTTCCCTCTTAAGTAGCAATGGCTGGCTGTCAGGTTCCTAGGTGTCCACTAGTTATCATTCCCCCTGGCTTCTTCGCCTTAGGTTAAGTGGTCCCGCGAGGCCAACACCCATCCTCATACTCGGAGGTACTACGCCCCTCGGGCCAAATCATAGTTAGTCGCCTCGCATTGTGGCATAGAGAGGGCCTCACCTGTCACTCCCATTCTGTCTTATGTTTAACTGTCACCGAGAGGCCGACACCCCGCCACAACGTTCAGTGGCCACGCTATCCCCTCGCGCCAACGCATAGATAGAGCCTCTCAAGCCACTTGGCAATTAGCAGGGCCTCACCTGTCACCAACCTAGAGTAATCGTTTCGCTGCATTGCGGCACTAGCTAGTCAGCCAGCACACACACACGTAGTTCTTGGGGGGCCGCACCTGCAGACCCCATCATGCATACCCACTATGTTTCATATCTGACAATCATATCATGTATCCTAGTGGATTATTTCCCGCCTCGTTATAACTTTAGTTTCCATGGTGAGTTTTTATACATCCTTACAGTAATACAAACAGTATGTCAGAACTATCATACAAGGCTAATCCATGCTTTTAATACGTCAATCACTTACGGACTAAGAGTCTACTACAGAATTAGATAGCAGTACAAGGATGTTGCACTCACTTGTGATCCTTTTATACCACATACACTAGGTGCCCATATCAATGTAGTAGAAACCAAGATCAGCGGTTTCCTCCTACAATTGTTTCAGGCATATTGTTTCTTACATATATTTTCCATTAAATATGTATATTGGCCACACGCTGTCTTTTACGTTTAGACGTTGTACATATTTAGGCCTTGTATCGGACCATTGTCAGGTCTTCAATACGCTTATGTACATATAATGACTGCTTCCAGATTTATTCATTACAGATATACTGTTTATTACTTGGCAGCCCATTAGGGGCATTTCAGTACATTGAGTTCTAAATTACCATACGTTGACGCATACTGTCGCCTAATTATCTTGTCTACGTCAACTATACAAAGCAATGCAGGTTAAAGCATTAGCAATCTAATAAAGACAGGGTAAATCAGAATTCCCACTTGTTTCATATCATACATCGAGGCATCACTCGGCTTTCATTACGAACAAACGAATACAATTCAAATCCTTAACAGCTAAGGGGGACTTGTCTCTGCACGCTTGACATTCACATGGTTCTCCATGCGCATTCAATCATTTGTTACGCTATTTAATATTATATACATCTTACTATGTTATTTATGTTCAAGAAGTCCATCAGGACTAACTTGCGGTCATGCTATCTGTTTCTGTCTAAGAAATTACACCTATAGGCCTCTTATAATACAGATAATTACGATCTCAAGCCTATCAAGTAAACGATTATAGGGTAGTTGTTATACAACATATTATCTTTAAGCTTAAACCACAATCAAAGCTCCTTTTCAGGTTCCTCTCTTAAGAGCACATTTTCCCTACTGTTAGTCACGGTATTTCGTTTGCTCATCGGTTCGCGTCAGTTCAGATAGTCTGTCAGATACCTTTTTCAGTCCCTTTTTCTCCATGGTTCTACCAGTTATTCACACATGTAAGGTTGCGTTAACGCTCATCCAACAGAAACAAGCCAGCCAAGGGTCCCCCGCAGTATCCCCCGCCCTGTCCACTCCTAAAGTCCTGAGGTCAGGCCTTGCCTAAACGTAACTGTTGAGCTTAACAACATTCAGTCCAGAGATCCTCTGCAGTTCAATAAGGTCTAATCATGCTTTAAGTTAGAGTTTTAAGCAGGTAGATTTGTCTACTAACACTAAGCAAAACTTACTCTAAAGCTTACGACGTGGGTAAGTATTGTGTATGATTCAAGATAATAAACGCGTTCCAATTATAAATGGCTGCTTGCACAATTTTTGCCACATCTCTTTGAAACTAGCCTACAATACAATTAAAACTATACCTACAGGAATTTAACATTACGTGTAGACCATATACCCAACAACTCCCATTTTTTTTTATTATTCAGTAAGGTGCCGACTAGTGCCCGAGTTCAAAACTCCACAAATCATTCAATTCACTCCCTATCAACAGTAAATCTTAGGGGGAGTTTTCGAATTAACCATTAAGCCTCCCTGTAATAACCCTATTAATTTAAGTCAGCAGCTCACTTGGCGTTCTACGATTTATTGAGGCGTCACCTATGCGTAAAGAATTCAGGAATCAACAATCGTTACATTATCTATCTACTCCACATACGAAAACATATCAGTTAGGCGTTTTAAATTGTGCCCGGTTCAAAATTTATACTCGTAATCAAAGACCAGGTTAGCCAGGTCCCTAACTAAACCTAACCATCTTTAATAACTGTGATATTTGTTACTTTAATTACTCCGCCCAGGCCTTAATCCTTCTTCCTACTCGGGCATCGCATTCCATGTCAATACAACAGCAGCCTCTAATGGGCGTGTTACGACACACATAAGTAGAAATATGGTAAGTTGGTTTACAATGGGAAACATTCCTAACCAAGGATAGAAATCAGACTCTATTTTTGATAATGTGACTAAATGATTGCTAATCTGTGAATTAATCTTGTCTTCTATTTTTGCCCTCTTTTGCAGGCCTGACCTATCGTCGGTTTCGGCACACCTCAACCGACTTTGGTCCTTATCGAACTACATACTTTTAGTTGTACGTCCTCGAATTACCCCGTACACAAATATTTTTTAAAAGAAAACAACCTAAGGCAGTGGTAGTCAACCTTTTTCCACTTACCGCCCACTAATGCATCTTTCTTGATGGAAAAATGTCCTTACCGCCCACCAGTTTTCGCGCAAGTGCGGGATGTTTTTTAGAAAGGAGGGTGTTTTAAAATAAATAAATGTACGTACATTTATCTTTTTATTTCTACTTTATGCATGTTTATAATGTTTTTAACTTTATAAAGTTTAATGAGGAAGCAATAAAGTAAATTGAAATTACCTTTACTAGTGATTAATGAGATCCTTGAGGTTGATGCTAAGAGACTAAATATTTGATATCTGGTTCGATTTTCGTAAGGAACAAACAAAGGCCTCCTCTTTCGGTGATATTCAGAAGACTTCTCTGTTTGCTCATAAAAGCTAGGTAGCCCACTTACTATTATTAGTCAACAACAATTCTCTCCTTTTCCTTTTCTTTCTTTCTCCTATTCTACAAGTACTCTACTCCTTCTTTCTCCTATTCTACAAGTACTCTGCACCTTCTTTCTCCTTTTTACAAATACTCTGCTCCTTCTTTCTTCTATTCTACAAGTACTCTGCTCACAGACACACACACTCACAGACACACACACACACACTCACAGACAAACACTCACACATACACTTACAGGTACAGACACACACACACAAACACACATACTTACAAACACAAACACACATACACACAAACATACACTTACAGACACACACATATACACACAAATTATTCATATTAAATGTCCACCCAGCCTCCCTACCTGGAGAGCTTGTGTAGATCTGTCCCTGGGGTCCAGTGGGGCTTCACTTCGGCGGGCAGCTGTGTGCTAATTTAGAGGCGGCGACGGAGGGCTAACCTTTCTGCTCTGCTCCCTCGCGGGCTGTCTACTGATGCCGGGAGCCGGAATATGACGCCATATTCCGGCTCCCGCGGCATCAGCAAACATCGCGCGAGGGAGCAGAGAGGTTAGAGCTCCCTCGCCGCGTCTGATTAGAACTCTGCCATGCTGGGGGGTCCAGAAGGTGGCCTGGCAGGAGGGAGCACCCAAAAGGAGAAATCCTCTTAAAAAGAGGATTTAGCCTCCGAAATCCCTACCGCCCACCTGGAATCCTGAAATGCCCACTAGTGGGCGGTAGGGACCAGGTTGACGACCCATGACCTAAGGTATTAAACCTGGGGTATTTTGACTCTTTTCAAAGAACACCCCAATATGTGTTCAGCAACATCTCTTGGGGGCTAAAAGATCTGATTTGGAAGGTGTGTATTCCAGTTTTCCAACTGGGAATTTTCACAGCTGGTCATCATGCACCCATGTCTTATATGGGACATTTTTGACACCGGTCAATGTGATTTACCACCATTAAACCATATATTTTTGAAACATAGACACCCTAGGGTATTTCAAATGGTGTTTTTTTTTTAACACTTTCCTTGCACGAATTCTACCACCAGTGTTTGTCAAACTTTTGAATAGTGTTTTTTGTTGTTATTTTTCTCTCACATTGTACTAGGCATGGATTCTCAGTTCCTGTTGTGTTACTGACAAAGAATACCCCAATATTTGATCAGCAATATCTCCCGAGTACAACAGTGCCCCCAATGTTCATGTTTTATGGAGGTTTGCAAACTTACAGGGTTCAAATGTAGGGCTTTCCCCTTTTCTCTGTTTGCACATTGAAATTTGCCAGATTAGTTTGCTGGGCCTATGTTGCGTTTGAGACCGTATAGCAGCCCAGGAATGAAAATTAACCCCATCATGGCATACCATTTGTAAAAGGAGACAATCAGGGTATTCAAAATGGGATATGTCCAGACTTTGTAGTAGCCACTTAGCCACAAACGCTTGCCAAAGTTAGCGTTCATATTTGTTTTTTGCATTTTTATTTTTATTTTTTTACACAAAAACTGCACTTTTACTGGTGATTTCATCTTTGTGATATGTTTTACTGTTTTTAACACTCATATTTGTGTTCAGCGAAGTCTCCTGAGTATAACAATACCCCCATGTACAGGTTTTATGGTGTTTTGGAAAGTCACAGGGTCAATATAGGGCTTGCCAGATTAGTTTGCTGGGTCTGTGTTGCCTTTTGAGACCATATGGTAGCCCAGGAATGTGAAATAACCCCATCATGGCATACCATTTTCAAATGGAGACAACCCAGGGTATTCAAGAAGGGGTATTTCCAGTCTTTTGTAGTAGCCACTTAGTCGCAAATGCTGGCCAAAGTTAGAGTTTTTGTTTTTTATGTCCCAAATAGGACATATGTGCATGATGACCAGCTGTGAAAATTCCAAGTTCGAAAACTGGGATGCACACGCTCCAAATAAGGTATTTAGCCCCCAGAGAACCCAACACACCTATACATGGTGGGGTATCACTGTACTCAGGAGATGTTGCTCAACACATATTGGGGTGTTCTTTGGTAGTAACCCTTAAAGTTCTCAGTACATGTATTCTTAAATTGTTTGTGTGTCAAAAAAAATTCTACAATTTTTAATTTTTTTAATTTGGCATAGATTGGTGGTAAAATGGTTGCATGAAGAGAGTCAAAATAACCCAAGTTTAATAACTTACGTTGTCTTCTTCCAAAAAAAATATATAAATGTGAAGGGTTATTCAGGGATTCCTGACAGATATCAGTGTTACAATGTAATAAAAAAAGAAGTGGGTGGTGAGAGCACACTAATAAATATTGCACATTATCCTTAATTACATGTAGAATTGGTAAAAAAAAAAGTGCTAATACTCAATCCAGGATCCACAAACAGATCGATAGTTTATATATGCCTGTAGATTGAAACAGAAAAAGGGGGGGGACATGAAGTAGTGTAATAACGTAGGAGCCACTTGACAATTTGAAATTTCAAAGGTTCCACTCACATAGTCATGAGCCACTTGTTAAAAGCTGGCTCAGACAAAGTAAATCAGGTGAAAGCACGTGGACATCAGGTACCAAGCTGTTTTTTCCTCTGTGATCTTGCAAGTTGTTTGTTGCTTAAAAATATTCCAGGATGCAGGAAATTTCACAAACAAATTTATTTATACACTATGAGGTAGCTTTAAAAAACAACAAATAAAATAAACCTTAAAAGTCCACTATTACTGTAACTCGAACTTGACGCGTTTCGGCGATGCCTTTTTCAAAGGTTCCTACTTCACCTTCCTTTCTCGCTGTTTAAATAGCCCAAAATGTTATGGTAAATTTTATTTACAGACAAAAGGGATGGCTATTAGGACTGGACTGTTTTTGCGATGTTGTACATTTGCGACCAGGCATATTTTTACACTTTTGTGTTTGGCTGTAATTTTCCGCTCTCTCATTTACTGTTCCCATACAAATTATATATTGTTTTTTTCAGGACAAAAGGGGCTTTCTTTACATACCTTTATTTATATAATCTTTCTTTACATACCATTATTTATATAATCTCTTAAAAAAAATAAAAAAATATGAAAAATTTAAAAAAATACTTGAAAAATCTTTTACTCATCTACAAAAGCGAATGAAAAAAACTGCTAAATAGATTCAAAATTTTGTCCTGAGTTTAAAAATACCCCGTGTTTACATGCTTTTTTGCTTTTTTTTGCATGTTATAGGGCTATAGGTACAAGTAGAATATTGCGGTTTCAAAACATACATTTTTTAAAATTTATCAATAGTGACATTGTAACACTATTATCTGTCATAAATCTCTGAATAACACCCCACATGTACATATTTTTTTTAAAGTAGACAACCCAGGGTATTCAATATGGGGTATGTCCAGTCTTTTTAGTAGCCACTTAGTCGAAAACACTGGCCAAAGTAAGCATTCATATTTGTTTGTGTGTGAAAAAAGTAAAAAAACTAAATTGAACGCTAATTTTGGCCAGTGTTTGTGACCAAGTGGTTACTAAAAAAGACTGGACATACCCCATTTGCAATACCTTGGGTTGTCTTCTTTTGCAAATGGTATGCCATCATGGGGGTAATTCTCATTCCTGGGCTACCATACGCTCTCAAAGGCAACGTAACCAACCTGGCCATTTTCAATGTAAAAATATTTGACCCATATATTTGACCTTGTAACTTTCAAAAATACTATAAAACCTGTACATGGGGGGTACTGTTTTACTCGGGAGACATCGCTGAACACAAATATTAGTGTTTAAAAACTGGAAAACGTATCACAACAATATCATCAGTAAAAGTGCTGTTTGTGTGTGAAAAATGCAAAAAAAGTCACTTTCACTGACAATATCATCGCTGTGATATGTTTTACTGTTTTCAATCACTAATATTTGTGTTCAGCGAAGTCTCCCGAGTAAAACAGTACCCCCCATGTACAGGTTTTAGGGTGTCGTAGAACGTTACAGGGTAAAATACAGTGCTAGCAAATTAAATTCTCTGGACTTTCGGCCTGGGTTGGCAGGCAGGTCCCTCAAATTGCAATCAATAAAATTACTTAATTATGTAAAAATATTACATAAATACGCACGTAGAATTTAAATATATATGCATATTTATATATTTGAAGTCTACGTGTATATTTATATAATTATTTATGTAATTTTGTATATGGACATATGTATATTTTGTATTATTTTTATTTATTTATATATACATAGATATATATACAAATTCATTCTAAGATATATATATATTAATTTTAAAATACAGTTAGAATAAAATTTCATAAATAAAATTTTTTTCAATTTTTATTATTTAAAATTTTTTTTATTTAATTTAAATTATTTATATTTTATAATAATATATATATATATATATATATACACAATACATATAGTTATTATATATAATATATACGTGTGTAATTTAATTATAAGTATTTTTATATTAATATAAGTACATATTAATATAAAAATACACTTAGTATGACATTATATATATGATATTTAGACATATATATATATATATATATAGATATAATATATGTCTATATATCATATATATATACACATATAATTTATTTTTTTAAATTAACATTAAATTAAATAAAAAATTTTTTTTTATTGATTTTACACATGCAGGGAGACTGCCTGTCAGCACAGGCAGACACGGACACCTATTGTGACCATGTGATCGCTGTGTTAAGCAATCACATGACCACAGAGATCCTAATCCAGTGTGGGGAGACTGTCTGGGCTGCAGGCAGTCTCCCCACACCGGGAGCAACGCCGGGGGAACGATGGTGAACAGGTAAGTAACTAGGACAGTTATGACGGTTCAGGTCCGTCAGCGGTCGGCAATGGGAAAATGCCGATGACGGTCCTGAACCGTCCTCGGTCCTTAAGGGGTTACATTTTTACCTTTTTATAAAAGAAAGTTTTTAAAAAATTTATGGAAAAATTATTTTTTTATCAATATTTAATAAGTATTTTAAAGGTTTATCTCCTTTTTAGAAATTGATTCATTTAAAGGGTTGATTTTAAATCCTATTCTCCCTTAATACTTTGTAGATTTTGGAAATGTTTTTTTGGAATATTAATATGTGTTTTTTTTCCCCCTCTTTTTAAATGTATGAGTTGGATTTGTGTAAGTAAGAAACAAAAGGATATATAAAATCACTTTTTAAAAATAGTTTTTTAATAAAGCTCTTTATATTAATGTTGTAAATGTATGTTCAATATATTAATTTTGTCAAGAGATGTTTTCTGAACAATTGAGGGATGTTTATTTCAAATGATGACAAGAATTTGATCGGAGGGAAGCCCGCCCTCCCAGAAGATGCCTCATGACGTCCGTACGCCGGTGACGTCATGTGAAACCACGAAAGAAGACGTCGGAATGAAGGATGCGGCTACGACGATGCCGTAAGCGGAAATAGAGACGTCATGACATCATGACGCAACGGAAGAAAGGCGCCAAATTTGGGCTATTTAAACAGCGAGAAAGGAAGGTGAAGTAGGAATTTTTGAAAAAGGCATCGCCGAAACGCGTCAATTTCGAGTTACAGTAATAGTGGACTTTTAAGGTTTATTTTATTTTGTTTTTTAAAACTACCTCATAGTGTATAAATAAATTTGTTTGCGAAATTTCCTGCATCCTGGAATATTTTTAAGCGACAAACAACTTGCAAGATCACAGAGGAAAAAACTGCTTGGTACCTGATGTCCACGTGCTTTCACCTGATTTACCTTTAGTCTGAGCCAGCTTTTAACAAGTGGCTCATGACTATGTGAGTGGAACCTTTGAAATTTCAAATTGTCAAGTGGCTCCTACGTTATTACACTACTTCATGTCCCCCCCCTTTTTCTGTTTCAATCTACAGGCATATATAAACTATCGATCTGTTTGTGGATCCTGGATTGAGTATTAGCACTTTTTTTTTTACCAATTCTACATGTAATTAAGGGTAATGTGCAATATTTATTAGTGTGCTCTCACCACCCACTTTTTTATTGTGTATGTTTTGATGTGATTAAGTGACTTCACATAGGTGATTGTAGCACCTTATTCCTACTGTTTAACCTTATATCCTCTGTATTTGCATTAGTGTTACAATGTAACTAATTAATTTTGGGGAAATTTTTTTGGAAATAGCCAAGTTCTACCTTGTACTTCTTGCCCTATAACTTGCAAAAAACAGCAAAGAACATGCTGACATTGGGCATTTCTAAACTCAGGACAAAATTTAGAAACTATTTATAGCATGGGCATTTTTTTTAGCGGTTGTACATGCGCAACAGATTGAGGGTTGAAGTTAGAGAAAGTGTTCTTGTTTTTTTTAAATTTTTTCATCATATTTTATAAATTTATAGTTATGATATGATGAAAATAATGGTATCTTTAGAAAGACCATTATGAGAAAAACAGTATATAATGTGTAGGTACAGTAAATGAGTAAGAGGAAAATTACAGCTAAACCAACAGCAGAAATGTAAAAACAGCCCTGGTCTCAAACGGTAAGAAAATTGAAAAGCGGTCTGGTCACTAAGGGGTTAATGAATACACAAATGTTAATGAACAAAAATGTAGAGATGAAGGATCCGATTAATAAAGTAACATTACTAGAGTCCCCTGTACAAGAAATTGACACTGCTTAGATCAGTGACTGCTAACCTTGACACCATAAATTGTTTCTGGAGTACATTTCCCATGATGCTCAGCTAGCTTTTAACTGATTATCGCAGCCAATCCAATACTTTCCTATATAAAAGCATTTGGAAGCTATTGCGTGGCAAAACACCACACTGACCAATCAGCATCTCCTCATAGTGATTAACTAAATCAATGCAGCTCTATGAGGAAAGTTCAGCCCCTCCATGCAGAGTGGTGCACTGACTCAGGAAGCACCTTAAGTAGCCTTCTGAGTGACTGCCACTGGAGGTGTCCCTAGGCACCTGAAAAGGCAGTGATTACATGAAAATGCCTGCAGTGACAGTATATTCGCACTAGAACAACTACACTGAACAGTAGTTTTTCTGGTGACCATAGTGCCCCTTTAAGTTTGATGAGGCGCAAAGAAAGGCACAAACAGAGCAAAAGTTTATTTTATTTTTTTTTAAATAAAACACAAACCACCTCTCTTCCAGAAGCAGATTAGGTTGTTGAAGAATCTTCCAAAAAAAAAAAAAAAATCCAATTAATCAAGCATTAAAGGACCACTCTAGGCACCCAGACCACTTCAGCTTAATGAAGTGGTCTGGGTGCCAGGTCCAGCTAGGGTTAACCCATTTTTTAATAAACATAGCAGTTTCAGAGAAACTGCTATGTTTATTAATGGGTTAAGCCTTCCCCCAAAGCCTCTAGTGGCTGTCTCATTGACAGCCACTAGAGGCGCTTGCATGCTTCTCACTGTGATTTTCACAGTGAGAGCACGCCAGCGTCCATAGGAAAGCATTATAAATGCTTTCCTATGCGACCGGCTGAATGCGCGCGCAGCTATTGCCGCGCGTGCGCATTCAGCCGACGGGGCGGAACGGAGGAGGAGAGCTCTCCGCCCAGCGCTGGCAAAAGGTAAGTTTAAACCCCTTTCCAGAGCCGGGCGGGAGGGGGTCACTAAGGGTGGGGGCACCCTCAGGGCACTATAGTGCCAGGAAAAGGAGTGTTTTCCTGGCACTATAGTGGTCCTTTAACTAATAAGGACTGGGAACCGGAGAGAATGAATTTCCGTGTAATTCATTCTATTTGGAACACAAAAGTCTTAGAACATTGTGTGGGTATGTTTAGCTAGATACATGTATGTATTTTACATACAATTAGAAGTATTGACAAATATAAGGAAATAATACAAATGGGTTAAAGGGACACTAATTTCTCCATTTTGAAATGGTTCTAGTGTAGGGAGTTCCCGGGCACTATCCTATTTAGTGTTAGAATATTTTTAATGGTTCAATACTAAAGGACAGACCTAAATAGCCCATCTCCCCAGAGCTGCTTGGGCTAATGAGGAAGCATTAGCCCGAGCAGCTGCCATTAGCAATTTTCAAAGCACCCAACTGGTATCAAATGGCATGTTTTAGAAGGAATAATTTAAATATTTATATCTCCAGTAGGGACCAGGCTGTGGGAAGCCATAGACTTATTTAATGTTCAATTGCTTGAAAATTGTTTAACATTATATGGAGGGACGCGCCAGAGGATGCCAGGCTCTATGTCCATGCAACTATAACAATGAGATGAAAGGTTTTAATGTCTACAAAGTGTCTATTTAAAGGTACACTATAGTCACCAGAACAACTACAGCTTAATCCAATTGTTTTGGTGAGTGTCGTCAGTCCCTACAGTCCTTTTTCAGAGAAAATGCAGTATTTACATAACAGCTTAGTGATACCTCCACTGACCGCCACTCAGATGGCTACTAGAGGTGCTTCCTGGAGGAGTGCTGCACAGATACTCAGTGTCTCCAACCTCTGCATGGAGACAATGAACTTTCCTCATAGAGACGCATTAATTCAATGCAACTGAGGAAATGCCAATTGGCCAGGGCGATGTTTGGTTCTGCCCCCAGCCCGCCTCCTTGGCTGAGATCATCAGAATTACCAATCTTGGCCAATCCAATGATTTCCTAGGGTAAAGCATTGTGATTGTCGGAAATCATCATTTCGGATGAGGTCAGCAAGGGGGAAGATCGGGCGGAGGAAGATCAGGGGCAGAGCCAGCACCAGCAGACTGTAGTAAAGGTAAGATTTTCCCAAAATCACAGTGAGAAGACGCTGGATGTCCATAGGAAAGCATTGAGTAATGCTTTCATATAGGCTGTTTGAATGCGCATGCGGATCTGATGTCGGCAGGGGGTGGAGAGTTCCCCAGCACAGAGGGAGCTCGGCGCTGGACAAAGGTAAGTGGCTAAAATGGTCCGGGACACCTTATTGCCCTATAGTGCTCCTTTAAGTATCCACGATAATGGACACGCATCTGAAAAACGTGTCATTAGAATGGTTTGCCTAACTTATTCCCTTAATATAATAATGTAAAGTGCTGCGGTATAAGTTGACGCTATATAAATAACAATAATAGAGGAATTTTCTAACAGAGCATAATGGATTTACACTTTTAGGGTTCTTCTTTGAAGAAATATTACAAACATCATTGTAAATAGAATATTTCTCTATGGTGAAATATAATCAAGGCTTTCACAAAAGCCATTATATATTTAAACAATATAAAAAATAAAAAATAAAACCACCAGTCGCAAAACTAAGGCAAATTAAGTTTTATATTTCTGTGGACATAGACAATACAAGAACTTGCTGATTTTATCTTTACACCTATTCATATTGTTGTGAACAAGAAATAAACATTTAGCAGACAAAAAAAAAAAATTATCCTAAAAATACAAGTCCAGGTCCATAAGTTCGGGCTTTTGTAACGTAGTTTAACAAAATTAGTCCAGGCTGTGGAATGGAATCTTAATATACATGGTTGAATTGAATGATTTATTTTTTTTCTCACAATATGGAGATGACTGTTTTCATAACAAAAACAAAACAAAAAAACCCCCCAAACAAACCGGTATAAAATGTAGTCAGAAGATTTCTGTTCCGTATTATAAGACTGTTTAAAAGTCATCGTCCACTGTTTTAAGCAACATTTTGCTACCATTAGGAACTGCAATACATTGGCAAACTGTGGCCTTTGTGAAGATAAAACACAGTCTTTTGCTTAAAATGAGAGTATGCACATTCAAACACCATTCTGCTTGATTGGGGTTAAGTATATCCTAAAGTCAAGCATTACTATGTCTGCCAGAATGTGCTCCCATCCTTTGAGGATCTTGAGAAGGATAGTGGATGTGCCCTGGGGCACGTAGAAAAGGTGGTGGAGCCATGGAAGGAAACATATGTGGGCCATATCCTAAAAAAAAATTAAAAAAAAAAAATTATGAAGCAACATATCAAATATGTACAATAAAAACAAACCAAAAAAAAACCCCTTTATAACCTACTTCATATTCCATTAATATGGAAGACAAGACTTGCTTTGTATATTGTATCAGAATTACACACATGCACGATTGTAAAGATCTCATATTGAAACCAAGTGTACAAAATGCCTTGTGTATGGATGACTTTATAACTGTTCCTACTTAAGTAGAGGTTGAATACAAAGATGTTGGTACCAGTAGAAAAAATAAACAGTAAAACAACGTAGGTTGAGTTTTGAAATAGTGCTGTAAGTCTCAAATATTCTCTGTACCTGATACAATTCATCCATAGAAAGCAGCAACAACAAAATACATACAGATAAATAAAATCCTCCAAGGTTATGAATGTTATAACAAAGTAGGCCTTCACCACCCTATAACATTATTACATATGTATAAAAAGATCTATAGAGGATATCTTGGGGATTTCCCATTTTGTTCTCGGCCAGACATGACCAGAAAAATGTCAGCACAATAATAAGGGAAATGTATCCTCTCACCACCTGAAATGTCAACAAGTAAGAGGACGTATTACCTTAAGTCAGGGCTCGACAAATCGCAGGTACAGATCGCCAGGGCGACTAGAAATTTCGCCCTGGTGTCTGGGATTTGCCAGCTCTCTAGTTAGTGTGGGAGGGAGCTTTGACGGCAGCAGTCATGGGGTATATTTGAGGCAGCTGTCCGTCCACGGGAGCATTACTCTGCCTGTAGCTCCACTCTGCTCCGTCGCGCTGTCTAGTGATGTCGGGAGACGGAATATGACGTCATTCCGCCCCTGGCATCATTACAGAGCAGGAGGGAGCAGAGAGGAGCTACAGGCAGAGTACTGCTCCCTCGTACACAGGAAGAGAGCAGCCCCACTGGACCACAGGAAAGACCCACTCAGCACTCACAAAAGGTAGGGAGGCCAAGTGGGTTTCAATTAAAACAAAAATGTGTGTGTGTGTGTGTGTGTAAGCCTGTCAAGAGTGTGTGTGTTTGTTAGAGAGCCTGTCAGTGTGAGTGATGAGTGTGTATGTGAGCCTGTCCGAGTGCCTGTCAAGAGAGTGTGTGAGCAACTGTCAGTTTGTGTATGAGAGTCTGTCAGTGTGTGCGTGCAAGCCTTTTGTCAGCGTAAGAGCGTTTATGTGAGCCTGTCAGAGTGTGTGTGTGCACGCTCGAGTTTAGGTACCTGGTGTTTTTACTCACCTTTCTTTCCATTTTCCCACGCCGTGCCAGTTTTAGGAAAGTATTGGGAGGATTTTGTGCATGCGCAGCAAATGTACCAATCCGCATCTCCTCATAGAGATGCATTACATTAATCAATCTTTATGAGAAACATTCAGCGCTTGGAGACACTGAACCTGGGTGCTGCACGTGGTGCAGTAGTGACCCAGGGCTCTCTAGTGGCCATCTGAGTGACTCACTAGAGGTGTTACTAAGCAGCAATGTAAACTGTACCTTTTCGCAGGAAAAGGCAGTGTTTACACTGAAATGCCCGCAGGGAAAGGCTAAATACACCAGAACAACTACATCAAGCTGTAGTGGTTCTGGTGACTATAGTGTCCCTTTAAGAATTGCACACTCGTTGAAAATGACTGGCTCTTAACTTTTTTAGCTGGCTCCTATATTCCAAACAAATTTGTCAAGCCCTGCCTTAAGTGACATTGGAATTTTGAAATTACCTGGAGGTGGGCCACTAATTCCAGGTGGAGGAGGCAAAGCTATATTAACCAAAGTCGTTGAACCATTAGGCGGGAGATTGAAGTAGTTAGCAGATGATTCCTCTTCTGTAGGTGGGGGAGGTAAAACTGCAAAAACAAAAGGAAAACAAATGAATTTCAATTATTGTGCAAGAAAATATGGCGTGTCCAAAAATGCACTAGACTCATTTAAATACGACACTACGAAATGTTCTAAATCCACAGCAAGTGAAAGCTTCAGGGTCTATATACATTCTCTCGTAAAATGTTTGCATTTAATTACTCTAAGTTGTCTTCATTAGATGCAAATTTTACAATATGTCTATTGCGGAATAACTATATCAAGAGAGATAGACAATGTTTTACCCGTCGACCTGCACTGTAAGCACTATGCCAAGATAAGGGCCCCAACAGTGTCTCATAGCTTGTGTCACAAAACATCAGAAGTCAGGTGGTGCTGCTGAGGAATAACTGACTGCATCTGACATTATGCAACACTGCAATTTTGGTAATTAGGCCCAGGGAAGAGGTACTTCCGTGTTCTTTTAGCGCATGTTTCATGACATCAGGTAACAAGAGTGGATACTCTACATATGTATTCCCTTGCTACGAACAAATGATTTAAGAGGCACGTGGTACTAGTCTGATAAAATATATGCCCAAGCAAAATATATTTAATGCAGAAATATCAAGAATATCTTATTCAAAGTAATAAGGACAGCAATAAAACTAACCTCCAGGAAGACCAGGGACGGGCTCCAGTTTCAGTCCAGAATCACTGGTGCCTTCCCGCTCTCTTTCTTTCCCTCGGGCTGCCTGAGACCTGGGGAAAACAAAACATACCACATTAGTTACTAGCAGAACCCAAAAATATACAAATATTTGGCGGCAAATCAAAAGGAATTCTTTGCCAACCGCGTAGTATGAATCAGGAACCTTTTTCTTTTTCCAATCACCATGAGTGATTGGGCAATGGTTCAGCCCTTGTTGGATCTTTGTCAAGACTAATACTCCTCTTATTAAGATGTTGTAGAACTTATAGAGGAGATGGTGACCCAAAATGTGTACACTTTGAATTGTTATTTACTGTACCACAACATAGCAGCAATTATAGGTTTTGGAAACATTAGTATTAGCAAACAAGATTAATGATTTCAGTTGGTGTACTACTACCGGGGGAAAAAAAAAATGCAACTCTAAAGTAATCCTCCACAGTGGGCCAAAACTAGATTTATACACTGTTAAAAACTACATTAATACTGTAAGTACACATATACTATCTATAAAATACTACATGAGTGACAGGTTATTCTAAATGTAAGATTATTACATTGCATGAGGGCAGAGGTCTAAGTGATAAATATACTGTTTCAAGCAATCTCACAGGCGACATCCTACTACGTGTAGGATTTCTCATTCCTATTTGTATACATTTTCTGGGGGCTTATTTTTACTAGTAGAGATCATCTGTGTGATAGCCCACTATTTTACAGGGTAGAACCCCACAGAACAAACCTCTGTTCACTATCCATTTTTTCCCCACTCTATCAGGCAAGACTAGTCTGTCCATTCTAGCTTTTGTGTTCATTTCTCAGATCGTTAGTGTTTTAATTCAGAGCAAACATTTTATAAAAATATCAGAAGGCCATAAACCTGCTTTCATGATTTGCTGTGTTAGTGGTTACATTGAAATTCATCTTACCTTCCCCATTTGACATTAAGCCTTCTTCCATTAACAATTAATTTGTTGAAAGACTTTTCTGCTGCCATCTCAGATGCTTGTCTGGTTGCAAACTGAATGAAGGCGCATTGCTGTCTCTGAACAACTGTTATCGTTCGTATTTCACCAAACTGGTAGAAGTGACTCCTGTTGAAATAAGAACAAATGCAATTAATCATAAAAACATCAGCTACATCATACTTTTCTACTCAAGAGGGCAGGAAGTTGCAGTCATGTGTGAACACCATATACAGATGCTGCAACAACTGGCTGAGCTCTCACACCAGTTATAAAAAATAATCTAGAAAATCGTCATGTGTAGTGATCCCCTTCTCCAAAATATATTTGTTCTATTTCATAGCATTGACTCAAGGCTACAACACAAATTTTATAGGATTTGTAAATTAAAATTTAGTCATAAGCTTACCTGAGCTCTGCCTCATTTATTGTGTCACCCAACCCTCCAACATACAACGTTGTAATGCTCTTGTCTTCGGGAGGGTCCAGACGAGGCATAGTGGATGCTCTTTTTAAGAGCTTGTCTGCCACAGGATCATTGATACCATAGTAACGGTCTTTAATATTCTGATCTGCCAGGGGGTCATCTGGATCAGTAGGCTTTTCATGCCTTAAAAAAAAAAAAAGTCCATGAATGAATAACAAAAACAGAACAAAACACAAGATGTACATGTCCAACTGAAAAGAACGCAGCGATTTAAATAAAACAAAAATCTTAGGACTTATCACCTGTGTTTTGTGTTGCAAAAATACACAAAGGTGACATTACCATCATAAGTGCTAAGCTTGCTATATAATTTGTAATTAGATGGCACTTGTATTACACATGCAACAAATGTAACATCTGAAGTACAGCAGCACACCTGCAGTAAATGTAGAATACAATTTTGGTTTGCATAATTACAGATATTGCAAGTAGCTTGAAGCTGACAGTGAAAGGTCAAATGTATTCCAAGAGTCATACTCTTAAGTGTATGTCAGCACCTTCACCAAGCACTGTATTTACAAGATGCACACAACTATCGTTTGCTAACTGTTCTACATATTCAGCTTTAATTGTGATACCACTCCTGGTTAAGGATATTACCTGTACGGACATTCCTCCCCTCTTTTGCACTCTCCTTTCACCCAGAAAGAACAAATGTGTGGCCGGTTACGTTTGTAGTAAGGAGTGGTACGAGCAAGTTTTAGCAGCATGTCACTGCTAGAGGTGGCTTTGCCAAGAGCACCAACTGCACGTGTTCCATCAGAGTTTCCAATCTGTAATAAAAATAAATAAATAAGTATTCTGCATTGTCCTTCAAATACCAGGTATAAAAACTTGTAGTTTTACAGAGCTTCCATGTGCATTTATGGTGCTCCCTGAAGCATATTTATAAATGGTCAGAGTGTACAGAATATACATTTTGTAATATTAATTGTGACTGTGTATTAAAAGTATATGAATTAAATTCATGATATAAATCTAATAGAGGAATAGAATTAATGTAAGCTCACATTACTATTATTTTTAGAGACAACTTAACACATTCAGTCAAGTTACAGGGCAATTTAGCAGACTCTTTAAACACATTTTTATCAAAGTCCTGTTATGAAGTACATAAGCTAATAGTCTGTGGAATCTAACTTGAGAGATGCTAAGAAAGAAGTAAAATTTTCAGATATTTCTTGAAGTTTTACCAGTTTTACCTCAAGTACTAGTATGAATATCCAAATTAAAACTCTAAAATTAATTTTAATAGTTACGAATAAAATTTGATAGTGGGATAGGTTTTTTACTACACAAGTAAAAAAAAACAGTAAACAAAACGCCCCCCCCCCAAAAAAAAAAAAAACTTGGCAACTCACCTCTCGCTCCATATTCTGTGTGTAATATTCTTTATTTACATCAGATCTTGGCATGTCATCCTTAAGGGACACACCGGCATCTCGCACTTGAATAGGCAATCCTAAACAAAACAATAAAAGGAAGCTTTATACACATTGTCTACTACAGGAGATTGAGCTCTTTTGTTTACATTTTTTTTTTTTATAACAAAAACCTAAAATCACTATAGTCATGGGAACTTTCAACAGTGATATTTGCTTGACATATTACCTATTTTTCACTGCATTCAATGATTATTGTGGATCATAACATTAAGTAAAGCACACAATGACAATGAAAGGCTCCACTCACCATATTCTAAATCCAGAAGACAGGTCTGGCAGACATTCTTCAGCTTACTACAAGTCTGGCACACCTCTGTCTTCTTGAAGCGCATACGTACACCAGGACACCAGCGGAACACTGTAAACGGACGAGCACAAATCTGAAAAGAAAGCCTGACGTTAGGAAGCATATTCTGCATATAATTTTCACCCTACATCTAATATACTTTCCAAACAGGTAAGCAAAAAAATAAAATAAATTAGTCCACTTCAGTTAGTATATATTATCACTTGCTTACAGGAGCAAAACAATAATTCCAGGCAACACTCCTGTTTGCAGTTCATATTTGTAATGCGCCAGCTGTCCTTGGCATATGCATCCTACTTCTGTGTGATATTATTAAACCCTTTTAACAAAAAAAAAAATTGCATATGCTGTTATTTTGCTTCTCCTTTTCAAGCCATTTACTTTGTCTGTCCATGTATGTTTAAAGACTAACTACATATTTATGCATATTTCCCCTTTTCTGTTCATCCGCACAATTCCAATCATGAATTCACTTACCTTGCACTCTTTGCCATATTTTTCTTTTGTCTGTAAACAAGCAGAAATACATTTTACTCTTCCATGCAACACAAACATGTCTTTCATTACAGAGATGGAGAAACTCATAATGTAATCTAGATTCTCTACATGCCTAAATCCCCCTTTAAAAAAAAAAAAAAAACCCAACTCGTCAATAAAGCATAGTTCTTAGAGGGACACACTGGGCACAAAAAAAAAAAAAAGTCAATGCATCTTGTAGCTATGCACCTAAATGTGTGCTGTCTTTTTGAGTGTGCTTCATCTGCTATTTATCTTTGGTATGTAATAAAATAAAGTGATTTCTTATATTTATAGTCCACTGAGTGTGCTTCATCTGTTATCATTTATAGTATAACCAGAGGTCTGTACCATGGCATTATTGTATATAAACATACAATTTAAGTATATAAATAATAAAAATAAGAGAGTGTGATTGCTTAGTTTAAGCCTGGATTGTCTCTTTAAAATAAAATACATCACAACAGTGATTGTTAAAGGGACACTACAGTTACCAGAACAACTACCAGCTCTCCTGGTATCTACAGCCTGTGCCTGCAGGCCTTTTAATGTAAACACTTCCTTTTTCAGAGAATGTTACCGCCTAGTAACACCTCTAGTGGCAGCCAGATGGCTGCTAGAGGCACTTCCTGGGTACGTTACTCATAGAGACGCATTGATTTAATACAGCATTATGAGGAGATGCTGACTGGCAGAGAGTTTTGTCACCTATAGCAATGGCCTCCCAATGCTTTACTATGGTATCAGGTTTGAGGATCAAACTGAAATGGGCAAGCCCTACAATTATTCCTGTAATTTTCCAAAACAGCACACAACCTGTACATGGATGACATGGTTGTACTTGTGAGACATCACAGCATACAAATATGTGTAATATTATATAGCAGTAAAAGCGAACCACATAAAGCCATTCACAGCTGAAAATCTATGTAGAACTTGAAAAATAACAATTTCGTAATATCTCACACTTTAAGATTAAAGAAGTTACTTTACCATACCAAAACTGGATATTGAGCACATTTCTTAAACACATTTATGCGAACATCAAAAACATGCCATGTATCATTTAGTATGGATCAAGTAAAAGACTTACCATCCTAATATATGGATTTTCTCCCAAACATGTCTGACACAAAATTGGAAAATCCTGTATTAAAAATAAAACACACAAGTTATATAACAATAATGCACATGCTTACTTTTATAATTAAACAATCTTTGCAAGTTTTTATAAATATTTATAAAGATATCTTATCTTTAATGTGAAAGTGACAGTACTGCTTTAGAGGACCACTATATTGCCAGGAAAACACTCGTTTTCCTGGCACTATAGTGCCCTGAGGGTGCCCCGACGCTCAGGTTCCCACTCCCGCCGGGCTCTAGGGGGAGGAAGGGGTTAAACTTAACGCTATTGACGCTGGCGTCTTCTCACAGTGAAAATCACAGTGGGAAGCGCCTCTAGCGGCTGTCAATGAGTGGTCCTTTAATGTCATCAAGTGCCTTATGTATTTTAATAGTCACTAGACTGTTACAAGAACACCCATAAAATAAAACTATTTCAAACTAAAAAAAAAAAAAAGGCATACATCTATAATTCTAAAAAATGCAAATATCAAAGTCTTTTTTTTCTATGATTAGTATACCTAATTTTTTAAAGAATAAACCAAAATCATACAAATTGATATGGTTTTGAAGAGACAATAATTAGTACATGGCACTCAATAACGTGCAACAGGGCTTGACAAATCCCAGGCGCCAGGTTGCCATGGAGACTAAGAATTTTGTCGTCTGGAATTGGTTGGTCCGTTCCCGCTTCCGGTCACAATCCCGCAGGGGAATTGCAAGCCTGCCCTATTCCACGAAGCCGGCCTCCAGCCCATCCCATTCCGCAGAGCCAGCTGCCCGCCCAATCCTTTGCGAGACCTCAACGCCGGGAGGAAGTATTTACAGTTCCAGTCACTTCCTCCCGACGCACAGGGATCTGCACAAGGCTGGAGAAAAAGGAGGAGGGGTTCAGGAACCGTGGAAGCCTACTCCCATCAGCCACAGGCAGCCCCACAAAACTAATGTCACTTGCTGCAGCCCAGTGCCACAGGACCACAGGGAGGCCAAAGGTAGGAAACAGGAGGGTTGCTAAAAATATGTATTTGTTATTTTTAATTTCTGTGTGTGTATCTATGAATCTTTGTGAGTAACTATTTGAGTGTATCAAATAAATACTTTGTGAGTGCGTGAGAGTAGGTCTGGGCGTCAGTGTATGTGTGTTTCTGTCAGTGTGTGCGACTGTCTATGAGTATGTGTATGCTGAGGTCACCAGCCACCTCTGATTCATGAGAATGGTGTTATCCCTCACCTTATTTCCCCAAAACTGTGCCAGTCTTGCCACAGCTAACCTGACTCAATTGCTGAGATTATCAATTACCATCAGCATCTCCTCATAGAGATGCAATAATTCAATGCATTTCTATGTGGAAAGTTCAGTGCCTCTATGCAGAGCGTGGATACGCTGAATGTAGGTGCTGCACATTGTGTAGCACTGAGATAGGAGACACTTTAGTGGCTGTTTGAGTGACTACCGCTAGAGGTGTTACTAGGCAGCAACGTAAACACTGTCTTTTTGTTGAAAAGCCTGCAGGGACAATCTATAGACACCAGAGCCACTACATTAAGCTGTAGTATTCTGGTGACTATAGTGTTCTTTTTAATAATTTTTTTTTGGTCGTTGGAAAAAAAATAAAAAAATAACTGGCAAGTTTTTTTTTTTAGCTGGCTCGCTTAATGAAACCAAATTAGGGTGGTGTGCAAAAAGTTGGAAGAGCAATAAGAACTAATATAATACAGAATATTTGACACACATATCAAACAAAATGAAAAAGTAATCAATAATAAGAAAACTGATGTACATAGAGTGTTTTACCTTATCACTGTGACCAAGGGACACCAAAACCATGTTTCGGCATTACTACCCTTTCAAGGACTTTGCTGTTTTTGTTGTGTCCCCCAAATATTAATTCAGTATTATGAGATCAGTTCTTCTGTATATAGCTGAATTACATTGATCCATTCATTAATCTGGTCTCAGTGATTTGTATATTATTGTGTGAATATATCAAATAAGATTAGTTTCTTCTCTTCATTAAATAATGCTTATTTGTTTTACTATATACAAGGTGTGCAGTAGGTTTGTGTATAATGCACAGGACTTTCATTTAGAAATGCTGAAAGAAACTGTTGCAATACCTCGTGGACTGGATATATGAACCATATTCTAAAGTACTAGTTCAGTTCCAATGTGTTATTAGCCTACAGTTTCTAGAAGACCACTGCTTACCCAGTGCTAGTTTGAGTTTTGGAAGCCACGTGTACATTGTACATATTGTAGTTGTGATGGTGCAAAAAGTCTCTGGTGTCCACCAGTCTTACTCTTTCACCTGTAACCACTACAATGCACTAATGATTATGGTACAGAGTGTTTGGGATACATTGCTATTCTGTGTCAAACTGAACAGCTCTCAATAAATAACATGAAAGAAACTGATGGACAAGAAACATAGGAAGGCACACGATTACTCCTTGTGCAATTATCACTACAATTTTGAGCTAGAGTACTCATTTAATACGCCTTACATTTTACATATATATTTCTAACAAAAATAGGTTTTATTTAAACTTAAAGGAACACTATAGCGTTTGGAATACAAATATGTATTCCTAATGCAAAAGAGCCCTAGTCACCTAAACGGTGACTAGAGCCTCGTTCCGCAGCAAATAAATGGTTAATCAACCATTTATTTGTGTACCTCGGCACTGGTGACCTCTCCTCCTCCATCGACGTCAGCTCCTGAGTGGAGCCGAATGCGCGGCCAGAGACGAGCGCACATTTAAACCTGCCCATATGAAAGCATTACTCAGTGCTTTCCTATGGGATCTTTTTGACGCTGGAGGTCCATGAGGACGTCCAGCATCAAATAGGTGTGATTTACTCAGTGTAAACTGCGGAAGCGCCTCTAGTGGCTGTCAGGGAGACAGCCCCTAGAGGCTGGATTAACCCTGCAGTGACACATAGCAGTTTAAGAGAAACTGCTATGTTTTCAGCTGCAGGGTTAAAATTAGGGGGACCTGGCACCCAGACCACTTCATTGAGCTGAAGTGGTCTGGGTGCCTATAGTGGTCCTTTAAAGTTAAGAAACAATTATGAATCCTGTTGAGGCAAGCTTGAAAATTCTAACCTAAAGTATGTGGAAATAAAGGTCCCTCTTATGTGAAGTAAATAATGGAGATGATCACAAAGCACAACAGTAATTAGTCATGTAACATCTAATTCCGGGCATGGAGCACTTCCCTACGTTTCCCAGCCAAAAGCAGAATGTATGAGATTTCAGCAAATGCAGTGATCTGGTAACCCTAATTAGACATAACAACAACAAAACCAAAATTAACTTTCTGATCAGTCAACTAGTTTACAACGAAGCACAATATCCTGCCCTGCTGCTATATAGCAATTTACCAGCACAGCTCCGTTATGGTAAAAGCAATGCTACATACAGAGAGCATGCTCTATGAGGGATGAGAAATGGACATTTAGTTCATACTGTGCACAAGGCACCCAACATGTTCTGCTAACACAGCGAGTTTATAGAGTGTCAGCTCTATGGATACAGCTCTATGGATGGAGTAATAAAGCCGGGATAGCCCTCATGTCTCCTTATAAGCGCACACTCCCATACAGGGCCAGTGAGGGCCACGCAGTGCTTAATGTGAGCTCCGTGTGTCCGTGTGTGGCTGGCTATCACTCCCAGTGCTGGGCCCGGTCGCCCTAATGGCGGGAATCTCGCTCTGAATCGATCATTGAAGCTTTCCACAGGCCGCCCCGGGGGTGCCGCCGCCGGTATACTCACCGCATCCTCCCAGTTCTGCCGGTTGTAGGTGTTGGAGCCCAGTGAGGTCGCCATTGTGACTCAGTCGGCCGCCAGGAAACTGCACAGTCCGGGGAGCCGCAGCACTGCGCAGCCGCAAAGCGTAATGAGGGATAGAGACTGCCCACAGTGAGCACGTCACCACGCACTGCGAGGGGGGCGGGGCAGCCTGGCGCATGCGCAGTGCGCGATTTCCAGAAGGATGCAGCGCTCTCTGGTGGCGCATGCGCAGTGCGCGGTTTAGCTGCAGCGCTCTCTGGTGGCGAGCGAGGGGCATTGCTGCTCCTATTCAATAAAGTGATAATTCGGAGTGAATTTCGCAGTGAAGGAGGCAGTGCCCGAAGTGAACACAGCTGCTTGCTAGGACAGTGTTTCCAGTTCGGCTGCTGTCGAATTACATCCGAAATTCACTTTCAATTCTCACTTTAGTGAATATCCCTGGCAGACATTGCATTTGGTGCCAGAGGGTGGAGCAATGCACCGTGTCTCTCCGGCTGGGCCATTAATAACCTGCAGCCTTATCATGGGGCTCTCACAGCCCTTCACACTGATGGGAGTAGCAGTCCATGACTGATAGCCGGTCTCTGTGCCGGACTCCCACCCACAGGGGGCGTGCTGACTCCATAACAGCACAAGATGGCGGCCCCCCCGGCACACGTGGAGAGGTGAGCAGTCCGGGCCGCGCGGTGTTGGCGGTGTGTGGCGGCCTGGCTGGCTGAGGGTTGTGGGTGTATTATCGGGTTATTCTCTTACAGGTGGCAGTCTGTGTGATATAATATACTATACAGGCTGGGCCGCAGCCGGGCTCTGGAGTAAACCTGCTGCCCGGGTTATAATTCAGACCGTGTGACTGCTGCCGAGCTCTGTGTATTGTATGGAAACCGTGTGGGAGCGATGGCTTATAGTGTGTGCACGGAGTCCCCCACAGAGATCAATCCAATACTGTGTTATAGTGAGCGACATACTAAGCTAGTTTAATCTTCCCATCACATCACAGAGACACACATGGGCTCCATTAACTAAATCTAAACTTTCCAGAAGTGCTGTGTGGAATTCCCTGATTGTCAGGCACACTTCTACCAGTTGAGAATGATGGGAGCATTCTGAAGAGTGGGCCACTCACTCCATTAATCTTTTATAATCTTGCTGTAATTATACATGATTGCTGAATGCGTTATACTGATTAACACCTCACTGACTTTCTCATTGAGCACATTAGGAGATAGGGTGCATGCACTCAGGGCTGCCATGAGGGGAGAGGAACAGCCTATACATATGTCCCTATTCCCCCATAGTCCTGTAATGTAAAACATTTCAGCTTTTTAGAAACTGCAATGTTTACATTGCATTGATAAGATAGGCACTTACAGGAGTTTACCATACTTTGGATTTCTTAAATGACATTGGATGTCTTCTTGCAGTGTCAGTGAAATCCCCAAATGAAAGCATCAATTCAATGCTTTTATATGGTGAGGGCCCAATGTGCTTATTGCGCATGAGGTCCCCCAGATTCCAATAATGCAGGAGGAGGTAGAGTGCCGAGGACATAGGTGCTGGAATCAGGTAAGTAAAATGGTTTTTAACCCTTTATGTGCCATGGGCACACACACACCTGAGGGCAGTATTGTGTTATAAATATAAGTTTGCATTCCTCACATTATAGAATCTGTTTCAAGGGACACTGTAGGTTCCAAGACCACTTCAGCTCATGTCCCTTAACCCTACAGTGATAATTATTGCAGTTTCTGAGCAGCTGCAATAATTACCTTTGAGGGTTAACTCCTCTAGTGGCTGTCTACCAGAAGGCCACTAGAGGGACTAACGGAATCGAAACAGACCTTTGGTCCATTATCTGAAGCTGGACGTCCTCACACTCTGCATGAGGACATCCAGCGTCAGATTTTTCCACATAGGAAAGCATTGAATAATAACGAATGCTTTCCCAGGGGGAATTACTAATGTAAGCTCATCCATTGCCGCGCATGAATTAGGTCAGCGAGGGAGGCGCATGGGCGGAGCCTGACCCAGCACCAATGTCCCTCTGCGCTGGATTCAGGTAAGTGACTAGAGGGGGGGAGTACACTGCAGGAGCCTATTGGCACTATAGAATCCTTTTAAGAATGTCAATGAAACACTCAGCTCTCCCCTCTGCCAAGTCCTCTCTTATGCAAGCACTGGTGGTCAGAGCATTTCTGTGAGACTTCACTGCAATGGTCTGATTCCACACTGTACTGGGGCTCGAGAGAAGTGTCTCTAGAATACCCCCAGACCAGGGCCGTCTTTAACCCCTTAAGGACACGTGACATGTCATGATTACTTTTTATTCCAGAAGTTTGGTCCTTAAGGGGTTAATATTGATTGGACCTTGGTCAAGCATTTGCTCGGGGACCCTGCCCCTGCAACCTCCCCCCTCACTCCCTGGCATGCAATCAAGCCCTCTACCCCAATGCAGTGACGGACTAAAGTAGAAATAGCCCTGGTGCAAGAATTTATCTAGGCCCCCCAATCGCAAGGGTGGCCAGAAGGTAGATCCCTATCTGTCGTGCAACTCCAGCAATGCTTTGACAGCTGGTGCTTGCTGGGTTGTATTTAGCACTGAGCTGTATTGGTGTGTTTGAATGTAAGCATATTTTTGTATGGACTATGTTTGTGTGAATGTATGGGTGTGTTTGTATGTGGCGTTTGAATGCCAGCATGCATTTATGTGTAGTGTTGGTTTTTGAATGTAGGGGTGTGTTTTATATATTATTGGTGTTTAACACAAAAATGTGTGTTTTGTATGTAGTGTTGATGATGTTTCAGTGCAGTTGTATGTTTGTTTATATGTAGTGTTGAAGTTTGAATTCAGTGGTGTATTTGTATGTAGTGTTGGTGTATCAATGCTGAGATGTATGCACATACACTGCCACATACACACAGATACGAACTGACACACTGAAACACATGCAGATATACACACTGACACACTTGCAGATAGAGGCACATAAACTGACGCAGATACACTGGTAGACATACTGATATATACACTGACAGACATACCATCTGACACACATGCAGATACACTGACACATATACTGTCAGGCATAGACATGCGCACCGGCAGACAAACTGACACACAGACATACTTACACACACAGATACATATACATACTGACATAAATACTAACACACACCGATACACAGGCAGACATACTGACACAGACAGAAATACATGTAAAACTTGCATTTTTAAACCCACCCTCTAGTTTTCTACCTTTTTCTGGAGGGAGTCTTCCCTGGGGTGTAGTGTGGTGCCTGAGGCTGTTGGGAGTGAGGCTGATCAGATTGCAGCCCTGTCAGCATCATTGGTGCTGGAGTTTAAAAGCTTGGCCTGGCTAATGGGAATTCTTTGCAAGTTTAGCATTTATCAGCATGCTGGTGACAGCCAGCCAATGGCGGCACAGCATGGTGTCCTCTTCTTAGAAATGACCCATTGTTTGACAGGCTGTACAGAATTCTGCCCCTTATCCAACTCCTGTCTGACAATTTTTCCCAGAATTATATCCCAGACCAAAACATTTGTATTGATTAATCCCTGATGAAATTTAAAGTTAGACTGCTTTTTATACAATATATCCCAACAAAGTGGTCACGATCTGTAATTAAATTCTATAAATTATGCAAATACACTATTGACTACACATGAGCATTTCAGATTTATCAAGGAAATAATGGCCATCTTGACCCATCAGCATGCTCTCATTCTGTGGGCACAAATAGCAAGATTGTGTGAAAATCTGCTCCTTCCCTTGTTAAATAAAGGTTATAATCTACGGGTTGATAATTTTTATATCAGTATTGATTTATTTAAAATATATATATTTTGTTTTCAAACCTTAGTATGTGGCACAGTGTGTAAAAAACACAGAGGTTTTTCCCCAAACCCTGACAATGGCAAAAACAGTAGAGGCTCCTCTTCAGCTCTACACCAGGATGAAGTGCTGGCTCTTCTGTACACAGATGAGAAAACTGTGTACATGCTGTCTACAATGCACCACAAAAGTACAGTGCCACTGTCTGCCAGGGGAAGAACTGAGCAGCTGGAAAAAACAAAATGCATTATATAATACAGCAAGTATATGGGGGAGTAGATTTGGCTTGTCAATGTAAACAGACTTATTTAGTCAACTGGAAAACTAGGTGTTGGTGCAAGAAAATTGCATTCTATTTAAGCCAGGTTAAAATTGTTAATTACTGTGTGCTGTATAAAAAAACAGTCATAGGCAAGTGATACCCATTTCTAGATTTTAAGGTAAAATGTTGGTCCGATATTTTATTTACTCAGTCCCCCAATGATCCCTTTTTGGAATCAGAGAATGTCCACAGACTTTGTGGCAAGCACTTTCCTCCCCGATTCCCTCTCACACCCTTTAAAAGGTTACCATAGAGAAAGTGTTACATTTGCTACAAAGGAGTTGGAAAGGACTCAAGTTATTACCACCCTTCCTGCACATCTTGAGCAGCCCTCTGGATAACAGACTGTATCAGAGTCTACCATACAGAGTTGAACAATTGAATTACTTTGTATGTGACTGATTATTCTGGCTTTCTGACTTATTGAATTGTTATACTGACTTCTTGACTTTGCCTTCCCTGACTTTGGCCTGTCCCTGTTTACTTTAAGCCCAGTCGTTCCAAAGTGGCTATATAAAACAACTCAAAATACTTAATTTTGAATACTTGTTAAAGTAGTATGCCATCATGAGGATGATTTTTCTTTCTTAGGATGCCTTGTACTGGGCTTTCTTTTTTCCTGGGCTACATACTGCTTCAAAGGCAACGTAGGCCCAGAAAATCACTTTGTCAATTTTACAAGTTGAAAAAAAGCATCTAATATGTTTGGCCCTGTGACTTCCCAAAGAAACTGGAAAACTGGTCAGGGCTGGTCTTTGGGATGTGTGAGCTATACCGTCACACAGGGCGCCAGGTGGCTGAAATAGCTCCCACACGCAGGGGCCAGCAATGCAGTGCTTCAAAAAAAGACAGCCTCAAGTCACATAGCGGGAATGGAGCTAAATGGATAGTGGGTCTGAGCTAATCAGGGAGTGAGCGGAATTAAACGCGGCCTGAACCCATTGCCTGGGTTGCATGCTTCCCCAACTACTACACACTAGGTGGGTGGGTGTGTACACACTGTCTGCCTGTAACTGTGTGTAAAAGGTAGAGAGTCACACAAAGTAAAACAAAAAGGCCAGTGTTTGCATTAAAAAGCCTACAGGTACAGGCTATTGACACATCTATGACTAAGCCGTAGTGGTTCTGGTGACTATAGTGTCCCTTTAATAAGTGCATTTTCTCGTTGAAAATTAAGCTTTAACACAAAATGGAAATGCTAACTTTTTTAGCTGGCTCATAGATTCCAAACAAATTTGTAAAGCCCTGTTAATAAAAAAATATTTAATAATGCCCCCTATTTATGTATGGCCAGGGTATACTTGAAAACGAAAGAAATCTCAATGTATTTTTCCTGGTAAAATATTTTATAAATAATTTAAACACTACACTACACTAAACACACACTGTATGGATGAGCAGTTGTAAACAGTGACGGACGCTGTGAAGAGTTTTCGCACAGGGCGGGTAAATGGCGAATAAATAAACAACTGATGTTATTTCATGTCAATAAGCTCCTGTGTTTATTTACTTTTTCTGGCTATTCTCAACCAATCTACACCTTTCACTTTCAGGCCCATATTCTGCTATTTATGACACCCCACTCACCTCCTTCCCTCTCCTTCTCTAACATTAGTTGTTTTCAGCGTTTAAACTATTTCAGATTGATCAGTATTGCTTCAGATCTAAGAAAGAGAGGAAAACACTTGAAAGTTTTCTTTTAAATATTAAGTTTGTCTAATAAAAAAATATCATTGCATACTGCAATACTCTGGTATTTGGCATATTAATATATATATATATATATATATATATATATATATATAAAAATATAATATACATTCATGCTACGTGTATATGTTTAAGCATAATTATATGGTTTTACATATTATGTATTGGGAAATTGCTGACAACCCAGTCAGCTCCCTTGCAGGGAATCTGACAATCATGGTGTCATCGCGATCACATAACACGTATGTGTGCGATTGGCTGGGATGTCAGGCAGTCTCCATGGACTCCACGGAGGGTAAGTATCCGAACGGGAGGAGGGCATGATTGTTGGGGTGTGCCTTGCTGGCATATGTAGTTAAAGCCCTCCTTTTGTAGGACCGCACAGCACGCCCTTTGTTGGGAAGGGGTTAATGAGCCAAGTGTAAAGTAAGTTAAGATCTAAATTTAAAATGGTGAGTTGTGACTAGTGCTACATAAACAGAAACAAAAGTGATTGCCTAAATGGCACAGAATTAAACAGTGAGAATGTAAGGGCATGATCTATAGTATACAGTATAAGAGCAGGGCCCTCACTCCCTCTTCCTTTGAATCCATCTTGTCTGGTTACAATTACGTGTCTGTTAGTCCACCCATTGTACAGCGCTATGGAATTTGCAGGCGCTCTATAAAATAGTAATAATATAACTGCTTTATTAAGCTAAAGTTGCTTTGATGCCTATAGTGTCCCTAAAATATTCAATTTGATTTATTGTGCACTATATTTTCTTTTTTTTATAGTGATCTCAATGAAAGTTATGAAGGTTTCATTGTGAGAAAACAGGAACTGTCCCCCCATGAATGTAACGAACTTGAGGAAGATAGTGATGAAGGAGAACTGGATGAAGATGATGATTGGTACTGGGATGAAACCAGCACAAATCTTACCAAATGCTATTCAGCCACAAGAAGGTGCAATCCACAGGTACCCAATGTTTTCTTAGTAAAGCAGGAAATACGTGAAGCAACGTCTTTTTATCAGGGAAAAAGTATATCTCTACAAAGTGCTTTGTGTGACTGGTGCATTCCTTTTAATATGGGTAAATGTAAAAATGTCTATCCGATATCTCTCTAGCCATTGGTAAATGATCATAGAAACATAGAATGTGACGGCAGATAAGAACCCTTCGGCCCATCTAGTTTGCCCAATTTTCTAAATACTTTCATTAGTCCCTAGCCTTATCTTATAGTTAGGATAGCCTTATTCCTATCCCACGCATGCTTAAACTCCTTTACTGTGTTAACCTCTACCACTTCAGCTGGAAGGCTATTCCATGCATCCACTACCCTCTCAGTAAAGTACTTCCTGATATTATTTTTAAACCTTTGTCCCTCTAATTTAAGACTATGTCCTCTTGTTGTGGTAGTTTTTCTTCTTTTAAATATAGTCTCCTCCTTTACTGTGTTGATTCTCTTTTTATATATTTAAAAGTTTCTATCATATCCCCCCTGTCTCGTCTTTCTTTCAAGCTATAAATGTTAAGATCCTTTAACCGTTCCTGGTAAGTTTTATCCCGCAATCCATGAACCAGTTTAGTAGCCCTTCTCTGAACCCTCTCTAAGGTATCAATATCCTTCTGAAGATACAGTCTCCAGTATTGTGTACAATACTCCAAGTGAAGTCTCACCA
Source organism: Pelobates cultripes (assembly GCA_933207985.1). Taxonomy (NCBI): domain Eukaryota; kingdom Metazoa; phylum Chordata; class Amphibia; order Anura; family Pelobatidae; genus Pelobates; species Pelobates cultripes. Next base: position 194,284,330 of record OW240915.1, read on the forward strand.
GTGTTCTGTACAATGGCATGAGCACTTCCCTCTTTCTACTGCTAATACCTCTCCCTATACAACCAAGCATTCTGTTAGCATTTCCTGCTGCTCTATTACATTGTCTGCCTACCTTTAAGTCATCAGAAATAATCACCCCTAAATCCCTTTCCTCATATGTTGAGGTTAGGACTCTATCAAATATTCTGTACTCTGCCCTTGGATTTTTACGTCCAAGATGCATTATCTTGCACTTATCCACATTAAATGTCAGTTGCCACAATTCTGACCATTTTTCTAGTTTACCTAAATCATTTGTCATTTGGCTTATCCCTCCTGGAACATCAACCCTGTTACATATCTTAGTATCATCAGGAAAAAGACATACCTTACCATCAAGACCTTCTGCAATATCACTAATAAAAATATTAAAGAGAATGGGTCCAAGTACAGATCCCTGAGGTACCCCACAGGTGACAAGTCCATGCTTAGAATATATTCCATTAACTACAACCCTCTGTTGCCTGTCACTCAGCCACTGCCTTACCCATTCAACAATATTGGAATCCAAAATTAAAGGACCACTATAGTGCCAGGAAAACATATTCGTTTTCCTGGCACTATAGTGCCCTGAGGGTGCCCCCACCCTCAGGGTCCCCCTCCCGCCCGGCTCTGGAAAGGGGTAAAAACTTACCTTTTTCCAGCGCTGGGCGGAGAGCTCTCCTCCTCCTCTCCGCCTCCGATCCTCCCCGCCGGCTGAATGCGCACGCGCGGCAAGAGCTGCATGCGCATTCAGCCCGTCGCATAGGAAAACATTTACAATGCTTTCCTATGGACGCTTGCGTGCTCTCACTGTGAAAATCACAGTGAGAAGCACGCAAGCGCCTCTAGTGGCTGTCAATGAGACAGCCACTAGAGGGTTAGGGGGAAGGCTTAACCCATTCATAATTATAGCAGTTTCTCTGAAACTGCTATAATTATGAAAAAATGGGTTAACCCTAGCTGGACCTGGCACCCAGACCACTTCATTAAGCTGAAGTGGTCTGAGTGCCTAGAGTGGTCCTTTAAAGATTGCAGTTTATTGATAAGCCTTCTATGTGCAAGAGTGTCAAAAGTTTTTGATGACAGTGTTTGTTTAATGCCAACAGAGCAATAAAGTGTGACTTGTCAGGATATTAAACTGAATTTCAAATTCTAAACCAAAATAATCGAACTGCAGGTAAAGTTGAATTGGAGAATATTTCCAATTCAGCTAGTTTGATTTTTAGATAAAATTCTATAAAATTATTTTTACTGCTGCTATGTTCCATGCTGACATTATATACAAACTTACCTTCAACTTATCCAATTTTAGCAATGTATTTTTTTATTTTTTTTTCAGGCTAATCGTCAGGGAATGCAGGGTGCTTCCACCAAAGCCTATACAATGACAGACAAAGTGTTGCAAAAATATGAACATAAAATTAATTTAGGTGAGTTTAAATTGTAAAGGATTTTATCATGGCACAGATTTTCTGTTTTTAAACTCAAGAATAACCTGGTGATTTAGAAAACTTTCTAAACGTTACTTAATTTTACAAATTATTCTTTATAGAATATTTACATTCCTTGAGATGTTAATTATCTGCAAATCTGTCAGCAAAAGACCAGCTTTCTCTATAATTTACTAGTTGTGACACTTAATTCCAGGTCATTTGCAGTTAGCTTATCTGTCTCCAGCTTGTCGCCTTTAACATCATTCTTGGTCAGATTGCTTCTAATTGATGCTTCTTAGTGATGTGTTCAAACCAACCTAGCCTTGCCTACCTGTGCTCTATAATGGTACTGTAATACGGTCTAGACTGTATGAAGACTGGTCTATAGTGGTGTTAGGGCAGCCCCCTCTTTTTCTTCCAAATATGGATTACATTTCAATACACAATACCAACTAAGCATTGTTTGTCTATTGTGCTGCTATGTCAATTTTTACTCTAAATGGCACTACATTTGAGGTTCCATATTAAGCACTAAACTCCAAACTGCAGAAAATTGTAATAGAAATTGCAAAATGTAGGCAAAAGTAGCTAGCTGGTTTGGAGACCTCGTTAACTTTACTATAATCATAGCTTGATTATTTGTCTTAAGCTTTGCCATTCAACTTTCAATTGCAGTTCTGATTTTAATGAATTAATGCATATGTTCTATATAAGCTTATTATTATTGTTTTGTGCAATGCAAGCATAAGCCAATCACGTTGAAAAGGACATGGCGTCTCTCAGTACATCTAAGTGGGTCAGAATCCAATAGGTGGGGACAGTCAAGTTCAAGGGGTAGAGTTTAATGAAATACCATCATGAAACTTCACCAGCCTTCACTAGTTTATTTCACAGTCCTAAAGTGAGCAGTTAAGTTCGGGAAAAACTTATTTAAAATACAAATAAATTTAGTCATGTAACTAAGATGCCAGAATAGCCTGAATTACGGATTTGGTTTTTCTTTATATCAACAGATTAATTAAAAGAGGACAACTTATTCTTTAGTATTTTACTATGCAATACAAACTTTTTTTATTTTTTTTTATTTTTTTTTTTTATTTTTTTTTTAACCCAATTCTTTTGCAACAATATGGATAATGGGCAGTTTTTACAGAAGTTTTTTTTACTCCCCAAATAAGTGGGTTTTCCCAGCAAGACTCTATAAAGATTTTTTTTTTTTCCTAAAGACATTTTATTGTTTTAATAATATAGAATAACATGGCAGGTGTTGGAGTTGCTTTTCCAAAAACCATATTGAATTTGCATTTAAAAAATTACATAATATGTAAGAACAAATAACTAAAATATTCTATAGTTAACAAATAATTAGAACAATATTTATATTATACAGTTAAGGTTGAGTTGGATCCTTCAAGCTTTAATGGAAGAAAAGAGTAGGGGGTTCTTTTTAATGTTATCTGGCAATTGCTAGAAGGATGTATGAAATTCATTGGTGAGATGGACTTCAGGACAGAGTTGCTGCGTCAAAAAATAATTGGAGCCACATACAGCCCTACGACACGAGAGAATTAACTGCACCAACAACCATTGAGACTGTGACGATAGCAAAACCTAAGCATACAACCCTAGGCTAACAGAGGAGCAAATAGCAACACAACATCTGCACACTGTTAACCCGAAAGGTAAACTACTAAAGACAACCATCCTAAAATTGGTAATGATGACTTACAAACCAGCTTTTGAAGGCCGTAAACAAGATACATACCTTGCCAAGAGACCTGCGAGTCTCCCAATTAAAGCTTCCGCAGAGATCTGCATATCTCAAAATACTGTATGCTCCTACAAACATCAGAAACCTGCGTGTTTCACACTGTTTACCGACTAAATGCTTGTTACAACATGGAAAACATCTTAAAAAGATTTACCAAAAAAAAAAAAATTGAGAACATATCATGTTCTGAAATAAAGTCAAAAAGCATGGTGATATCTCACAGCTATGTTATATTAAACATGTAGAGCATGTTATGACCCAGATTGAATCTGGGTTGCTGCAGCTGTCAGAGCCACACTCACTCTTTTTCTGTGGCATCTGTGTTTTCTTAATATTTCATTGTTCAATATAAATATGTATGTTTATATTTTATGCAACCTAATGAATTCTGTGTCTATTTTCAGAAGTTTGTTAATGTGAATTGTTCACTAGTATTGTACAACTATTCGTTCTATTGAACTTGGCAAAATGTGTAAAAAATAAATAAATTATTCTTTATCTATACAACATTGAGCTAAATTACTGTGTTCTGTCTTTCAGGTAAACTAAATCTTTCGGATTCTGTGATGAATAAAGTCACTGAAAAATCTAGGCACAACGATGCAGATACGTGAGTCTACCCTTTTACTACTTAAACCTATAATATTGTTCTCAAGGATTAGACCCCTTTTAATGTTGCACATTTAGGGTTAAATTGTCAGAAGAACTGATTTGAATAGAAACAGTGAGCGCACCTTATTGTATTGATTGAAAAAGATTACTTGGATTGAAAAATAGATATTGAGCACACCTTGAATGCTAGAATGCACATTGGGGGAAAACATCTATAAGGTGTGCAAGTATCTGTTTCTATTCAATTAATCATCCAAACATGAAATTATTGACGGTACAGTCCTTATTCTTTTTGTGTAGCAGGGCTACTTCCATTTCCTGCTTGAGTGAAATAATAGTACCATCTATGATGGATGTGCAAATCACAAATGCCCTGTAAGTAGTAAAACTGTTAAGCCGGACTTGCACTAGTAGGTGCTTCTAGCTCAGAGCTGAAGAGACGTGGGGGAGCTACAACTGGTAGACCCCAGGTAGGAGTTCAAATCATTGTAAAAAGATTTGACTGCTTACATTTGGTAGGCACAAGGGCATTCCTTGAACCATAATCACTACAGCATGCTTGGAGTATTCCTTTAAAACAATACTAAGCAGGGTGCTGGAGGTGATTCTAGTTTGTACAATTTACATTATCTACATCAAGATACACCATCAGTGACTCTCTTCACTTCACTATTTGTGTAGTAATTTTTCATCATCATTCATCAATTATTTCGCTTGAGAACTTGTGCAGATCCTGAGAAGGGGCTCTCGGACCTTCCAACCCTCTCAGCTGAGAACAATATCATAGTGTTGACGGGTTTTTCGTTTTTATGTTTTCCTCTCAAATACACTATTTGGCCTAAATTCATTTTATTTAACTATCACCTCATCAAAGCTTCATTTTCTTAAGGCTCTTATTTTCTTTAGGAAGAGAGTTTTTGAAGAAATGAAATTGTTTACATAATCTTTCTCTTGTTTATTATCAGATATCGAGTTAAAGATAAATCTGACAGAGCAACTGTGGAACAGGTTTGTATGTTTTTATTTTATACCAATAAGGTTTATTCTATTGCTCTACTTGTGCTAATGGTTAATTTTCACTCCATGAATTTTCAATTTATTGTTTTTACCTCCATATTTCTATGGAGGTTTGGAGTTGCAGTAGTTTCTTAATAGGGCAGAATGTTAAAAGTGAGCAATTGGCATGGGGCAGTTGGGATCAGCTGGTACGTTCTATTTCTGATTGCTCTACTTATACAACATTGCACTACTGGATAATTTTTAGTCCTTAGTAAAATGCTAGTTTAGTCTAATACAAATTGTGCAATTTTACACCTTTTGGTTTATTACCATGCATTTAGTTAAAAAATGTTTCTGAATTACGTAGAGAACATGTATAACTTTGTAATAGAAATGTCTCTATGTGGATACAATCGTCTCTTTCAGAATAACACAATAGTCTGTGATATGTGAGCTGTTACAGCTATTTCCTGTTATGATCAAACTGGAATGTTTAGCTGAATAAGCTGAATTGATATAGTACAAAATTATATATATAGGCAAGTGTTGCAGTGTAATATACAATTAAATGTACTTAATATATAATATAGTAGTGACTAACAGATCATAGTTGATGATCTGTAGTTTAGTAGATAAGTTCCGTATTTTTCTCAGAAAGTGAAACGAAATCCGAGGTGCTGTGTGCATTGAAATCCATTTATTGAATCAAATAAAAGAGAAAAGGATGTGCACTTACAATAATGCAAATAATCTATATGCTTAACTGGAATCTGGAGAGTCCGGCGTTTGCAGCTTGTTCTTTTCGGTCCGCCGGCAGATGAATGGACCTGTTGATAGCCGCGTGCGTGTCACCGATCTCCATGCGTTCCAAGTGAAGCCCGGTCTTCTTTGCGATAGGTGCCACAAAGTGATAAAGTCCTTACGCGTTTCGTGAGTGCAATGCTCACTTCATCAGAGGATATTGAGCAAGAGAAGCCCACGGGTTTAAATAGCCGGTTGCTGCTTTGGCTTATATTAACCCTTTGAGGCTTAAGTCCATACTTGCTCTAGTGATTAAAATTGTTTTAATAGTGTACACATATAATCTTTTTGATAAACTCAATCTTTAAAAAATACATTTCATAATATAAACAGATTTTTATAAGAAAAAATTATAAGAAATTATTAGAAAATTTAATACATCATTAAAAAATACTTCATTAAAAAATAATATAGTATAATGATATTTACATATAGTAACATATTAAAAAACAGTAACATAAATCCTTTAAAAAGATGTGCAAAAATTGTACAAAATATAAATGTACAAATAGAAATAAAGACTTCTAATTTGGAGAGAAACTTCATCAATAGTATGGAGATGGACAATAAAAAAGGATAAAAATAAATATATTTGTGTGAATACAGAATATTATTTTAAAAGTAAAAATTTTTAAATAAAAACATGTTTAAGAATAAAAAGATAAAAAATTTAAAAAATGTGATAATTCTATAGGAATGCTCGCAACTCAAAATCCACATTAAGTCCTTTTGGTTCTAATGTATCTAGTTTGAATATCCAGCTTGCTTCTGCTTTATCTAATTCTTTATTTAAATCGCCTCCTCTCCATGGGGTGTTTACTTTTTGTATTGCCATAAATGTAAGGCCTCCAGGATTTCTCATATGTATAACATCAAAGTGTTTTGAGAGATTGTGTGAGTGAAGTTCATTTTTAATATTCCTAATATGTTCTCCCATTCTTGTTTTAAATGCTCTTTTAGTGCGCCCTATGTATAGTTTCTCACAGGGGCATTTTAACAAATAAATTACGCCAGTGGTGTTACATGTTAGTTGTGATTTAATTTTAAATAAATCTTGTGTTTGGGGATGAGCGAATTGTGTTGTTTTGGTTGGTTGATTTGGATTATTTTTGCAAGCTTGGCATCTTCCACATTTCCAAAAACCTGAAGATTTTTTTGGAATGATGTTGGTATTTTCTTGTGATTTTTCTTGTTTGGTGGTAGGGGCTAGTAGTAGACTTAAATTTGGAGCTCTGGAGTATATTATCCTAGGCTTATTTTCTAGTATTAGATCTAATTGAGGATCACCTTTTAGTATGCTCCAATTTTTTTTGTAAAATTTTTTTGAATTCCTGAGTGTGATTATTATATCTGGTTATAAACGCCGGAGCTTCTGAATTGGTGTTAGTAGTTTTTGATTTTGTTGCTAAAATTTGTTCTCTTGTCAAGCTTGAGGTTTTGGATAGGGCTTCATTGAGTATGTTTGTTGAATAGCCTTTAGCTTGAAATTGTGATAACATGTTTGTAGTTTGTTCATCACAAATATTGGGTTCTGAACAATTTCTTTTAATTCTCCTAAATTGGCTAAATGGAATATTGTTAAGCCAACTTTTTTTATGAAAACTGTTGTGGGGGATAAAGCTATTACATGCTACCACTTTCCTAAATGTTTTAGTTTCTAATTTGTTATTCTTGACATAGATTTCTAAGTCCAAAAATTCCAGTTTTTCTGTGGATTGATTTAACGTGAATTTAAGATTATAAGGGTTAAAATTCAGGTCTTCTTTAAAATTTTCAAGTGTTGCAGTATCTCCTTTCCAAATAAAAAATACAATCGTCAATATAGCGATGCCATGAGACCAGATTTGCGCCAAATGGGTTATTGGACCATATATGTTCGTCTTCCCATTTACCCATAAATAGGTTTGCATAACTTGGCGCAAATCTGGTCCCCATGGCTGTGCCCTCTATCTGGAGGTAGTAACGTTGATTGCCCGAAAAATAGTTATGGCTGAGTATAAAGGCTACACATTTGACAATGTACTCAATTTGATCATTTTTTAGTTCTGAATAGGTTGCCAGCATATATTGGATGGCCTCGCATCCCTGTAGATGTTCAATGACAGTATACAGGGATGTGACATCAGCTGTAACTAAAATAAAATCTTTGTCCCATTGGATATCTTATAAAATGGGATCGTAATTTTGGAACAATGGTTTGGAGAAATTGGTCAACGTATTCGGATAGGTTGGACGTTAAAGACCCAATGCCAGAAATAATGGGCGTCCTGGTGGTTTTATTAGAGTTTTATGAATTTTTGGCACGTGATAGAATATTGCCATTCTTGGGAATTTGCAATATAAATAGTCATATTCCTTTTTGTTTAAAATACCTCTCTCTTTTCCTTCTCCTAATAATATCTGTAATTCTTTTTGAAACTCCTTAGTGGGGTCATTGATTAAGATCTGATATGTTTGGGTATCTTGGAGGAGTCTGATATTTTCCGCTCTATAATCTGTTGTATTTAGCACTACCAGGCCTCCTCCTTTGTCTGCCCCTCTTATAGTGATTTGTTCATCGTCCATAAGTCTTTTAAAGGCCCTTCTCTCATATTTAGTGAGATTATCTTTGGTATTTTCTTTTAATTTTAATGTTCTAAGATCCTTCTCCATATTTTTCTCAAAAACTCTAATATGGTCTGTTTTAACCTGTTCAGGGTAAAACATGGATTGAGGATGTAATGAAGTGTGCTGATATTGATTAGTACAAGATGGTGTTTGACATTCTTTCTCAAGAAAAATTTTTTTGATGGTAAGTTTTCTAATTTATGTAAATCTATAAAAATGTCAAATTGTGAATTTGTAGAGCTAGGGGCAAATTTGAGCCCTTTTTGAAGGAGAGAAATCTCATCTTTATTTAATACTTTTTGGGATAGATTAAACACATTGGTTTGATTGTCATCTAATTGTGATAGTGGTGTTTTTGTATTTCTCCGTCTTGTTCTTTTCTTTGTCTTCTTTTGGGGGATGGAGATTCTCTCCATTTGGATATTTGTTCTCTTGTTGTTTTTCTGTTTTGTTGAATTGGTGATTTTTGAGTATTTAGTACTTCTTCTGGTTCCCTCGATGGTATCCTTGTCCGTTTTCTCCCCAAGACGGTCCCTAAAAAAGGTGAAGTGGGAGTATCTATTTGGTGGTGTTGGACCTGTTTGAATGATTTTGGTGATGAATTTTGTTTTCTAAATGTGACCTTTGACTTGGGCGATACAAATGGTCTAGAAGATAGAAAGGATTCTATATGTTTATGTGAGGTTTGGGATAATGGTTGATTCCACTGATTAGAATGCTGTCGCTGTGTGTATTGATATGATTGTGATGAGTTTCTCTGGTTGTAATTTCGATATGTTTGGTTTCTTGGTCTGGTTTCTTGAGATTGGTTATGGTAAAAAGATTTATGGTTGGTTTCTTTTCTGTGATAGTATGTTTGTTTGTTTTCTCCAATTTCTTTGTCTTCCTAAATCATAATCTTCCTTATCTCTCGTGAGTTTTTTGTATTTGGTTGTTTTGACTTGAATTTCCAGATCTTTTACTCTTCTTTCTATTTTGTCTAGTAGTTCTGCATAATTGCCTTTTTCTACTTCTGGAATTAATTTTTCTTTCATTTCTCTTATATCTTTGTCCATTTGTCCATTTGTTCTAGTTCTTTTTTCTTTTCATTTATAAGAAATATCATCAGTAGTAGAGAACCTTTGTCTAGGAGTTGGTCCCATTTAGTAAGTAGATTGACATCGTCTTTTTTATAGGCTATTCTGAAAGAGACGATTGTATCCACATAGAGACATTTCTATTACAAAGTTATACATGTTCTCTACGTAATTCAGAAACATTTTTTAACTAAATGCATGGTAATAAACCAAAGGTGTAAAATTGCACAATTTGTATTAGACTAAACTATCATTGTCTTCTATAAGTTATTTACTATCTGCGCCATACATTGCCAATTTAAAGGAATACCACTCCTGAAATTTATTGGATTTTATCTGATATTTTATTTTTTCATTGCACTTAAAGGGACTTTTTAGTGGAGCCCTTTTTTCAGTTGAAGGGTTTTTCCTTTAGCCACATTATATACTCTTACATTAAGGTCCATATTTGGACCTTATTTTACTTTTTTCCTTAGTAAAATGCTGACTTGCCAGTAACCTGTGTATTAGACAGCCAATTTACAACTTCATATGTGAGGATATCCTTTTGTTTACAGGTTTGAAATATAAATGCTGGATCTCTGTTTAGTTAACTGCTTTAATTACGGGGTTTAACGATCTATTTGTTTGTAAGGTTTTGGATCCAAGGACTCGGATGATTCTCTTCAAGATGCTTACAAGAGGTGTTATATCAGAAATTAATGGTTGTATCAGCACAGGAAAAGAGGCAAGTTACTCATCAAGTTGTGTTTGACTTTCTTTTTCTGTATCCTCATGGTTTGAACCATGAAATACAAAGTCAGCAAGGTTATTCACTGGGATGGGAATTTTAGAGAATAAGCAGGGAATTAAATTTTTTGGACTAAAATAGCAGAGCTTGAGAATGTTTGTTTGTTTCCTGTATGTCCATTCTGGTCAAAAATGGTGCAATTCCCCTGTCTAGTGCTTTTGAATTCCTTTGCTCACTATGAATCAATAAAAAAATTAAAAGAAAATGTGTAGAGCCTTAAGGTACAACACTTTTATAGGGTAGAATGTAGAAAAATGGGGGATAAATAGTGAATTGCAATATTGAAAAAAATACAAAAAGGGTACATTACTACCTACATAGTGTTAAATGTCTTAAATGAGTGATAAAATATAACTTTAAATATATATTATTTAAAATATCAAAAAGTAGAAAAAAATAGCAAAAAGGAAGTGAAGATAAAAACAATATAGGAGAAAGTTCTTTGCTGCTTTTACAGTTGTATCTTAAACTATGGTTCGTTATGATTTAACATGACTAATATAGCCCCCTGAATTATGTGCTCAGTGGATTAGGGCTGAAGTACATACTGCACATGACATATATCATAAGATTCAGCTATTTGATAACACTGTGTAGAATGGGAAGCAAGGGGTTACTGCGACTTGTTTTCTTAATCGGAGTATAGTAGCCAATAATGAGGCAAGTATTTAGCAATAAATTGCTGCTAGTGTTACTATGAGGGTATGGTTGCCGTTATACAGGCTTCTTGCAAAGCAAAGTGTTGGTTGCTAATAATTCACGTTGCTCTATCTTTATATAATTATGCAGAATTCATGCAAAGAGACTGTGACAACCATACAAGATAGATACAAAGAAGTACAAAGTATTTAAACAATGAATTACTGTTACTTAGTGATATTTTAGTCTCATAACAGGTACTGTACTAATAAGGAGCTCTGAACGCATATTAGGCACAATAGCAGTGCCGGCTCTTTACAAACCGCTCGGACCAACGGCATAACCGACACTATTGTCTCACAGTGTTCAGTCTCATAAGAGATTCCCATATCGCATGGGAAATATTTTCCTCTTTGCTATACCCCTTTTTTACTTTATTTGTATTTTTCAATTCTTAAGGGGGGTTCAGGGTAGGCTTTTTGCTAAGGGGTGCCCTCGTAGTCACTAGTGACAAACCATCTTGATAGTATGTTTTCTGTGAGGGGGGTATTACTTCAGAGCAGACTTTTTGTTAAGGGGTGCCCTCGAAGGCACTAGTGACTTATTAATTAGTTATTTCCTTCTGTGCAGTTTTATCGTAATTATTATTTTTTCCTTTTGTATCCTCATTATTTTTTTATTTAGGAGCATGGGTGGTCTCGAATACTCTCCCTGCTCTCCTTATTAGTACAGTACCTGTTATCAGACTAAAGTAACAGTAATTCATTGTTTAAATACTTTGTACTTCTTTGTATCTATCTTGTACGGGTGTCACAGTCTCTTTGCTTGAATTCTGCATAATAATTATATATAGATAGAGCAACGTGAATTATTAGCAACCAACGGTCTTACACTTTGCTTTGCAAGAACCCTGTATAACGGCAACCATACCCTCATAGTAACATTAGCAGCAATTTATTGCTAAATACTTGCCTCATAATTGGCTACTATACGCCGATTGAGAAAACAAGTGGCAGTAACCACTTCCTTGCCATTCTGTTTTTTCCCCCTTATCATTCTACAGATTATGTTAAACCACTACTATATACTACAGTGTTATCAATTAGCTGAACGATATGTCATGTACAATATGTACTTCAGCACTAATCCACTAAGCACATAAACTACGGTTCATTATGATTTAACGTGACTAATATAGCCCCCTGAATTAAGTTACAACTGTAAAAGCAGCAAAGACCTTTCTCCTGTATTGTTTTTATCTTCACTTCCTTTTTGTTATTTTTTTCTACTTTTTGATATTTTAAATAACAATATATATTAAGTTATATTTTATCCTTCTCATTTAAGACATTTAACACTATGTAGGTAGTAATGTTGTACTTTTGTTTTTTTCCCAACATTGTCCTTTGCTCACTATGTTCCCCAAAAGTCTTCAATACACACACACACACGCAAAACACTATTTTTTTTATTTTATATTCACTAATAGTACAGATTTCAATAGATATTGCACTTTTATGAATTAACCTTGTTACACCCCCTGACTGTCAATCAGACAACCAGTTATGTAACTTCCTAGTAGTTTAGCTCAGTGGAGATAACTCAAGAGACAGGCAAGTGCCCAGAGCACCTGCCTTGCAAAAAACTATCTATGAGCTGCATTGGGAAGTCTGTGATTGGATAGCCACAGAATTTCTGGGCTTAGGTAGAAGGAGAGGGCTTGCAAATGCTGAAGACAAAAGACCTGCAGCTTTTGCACTCTATTCTTAGATACACCCAATGAAAAAATGTATAATTAAATGCATGCATGTTTTCACTTTAGGTGTATCTACTAAATTGTTAAATTTAAATAGTTTTATTTCCATTTGAGTTTCCATTAATGGTTCTTTACAGAACTCCTGTTCTCCTCTTGCATTTTTATCGCTCAGTTTATTGTAAGTACATGTAATATTTCTTACGTGAACAATTTTCATTACTTTTACAAGTATAAAAATGTGTAATAGATATCGGTAATAAGATTTATTTTTTTTTTCTTTTCACTTGAAGCTATAAGTAATTGATTCGTTTAATTTATCGTTCTGTGCCAATACGATTTGTTTTGCGGAGCTGCTATGCCAACATGAGATTTTCTGCTTTTTCAACATCATTATCCTGAAACCACCCTGCTTCCTCCAAATGAGTCGGACATGCAAAGTCAGCTCTTTAAAGGCCTGATTCATGTAACAACACACAGTCACAGCCCTCAAGAGATTATATTTAATTGTTCATTAAAAAATTCTAAAACCTAGAGAGGGCAAAATGAAGCAACCTAACCTAGTCTGTAATCTATTAGTTCTATATGTTTCGTGTTAAATTTTTCTGTTAATTTTTGTTTTAGGCCAATGTTTACCATGCAAGTACTTCCAGCGGTGAAAGCAGAGCAATCAAGATATACAAAACTTCAATTTTGATGTTTAAAGATCGTGATAAATATGTTAGTGGGGAGTTCAGGTGAGAAGGCACCCCAGTCATGTGAATTGACCATAATGGGAGTAATCAATCTTTGCTTTGTTATGGCTGACTTTATTACTATTATAATGTACTTAAAGAGATGAAAGGTTAATTTGGTATTCATTCAATGCTATTTAACCATACATTTGTGTCTAGGTAAGTTTCATGCCATCATCTGCATTCCTCCTTGTTTTGCAACCAAAATAAAACCCATTATGCCATATTATTATTATATTAGTTTACCTGTCTGCTATGCAGTGAACATCCACAGAGTTTCTTAGTACTATGGCAATCAAAGATGACTTAAGTGTACAGATATACCAGCAAAGTCCTACTTTTGATTAGACACTTGTTTTGCTTGTTTTAGATTTCGGCATGGCTACTGCAAGGGAAACCCCAGAAAAATGGTGAAAACTTGGGCAGAAAAAGAAATGAGAAATTTAATAAGGTAAGAAGTGTCCTCTAAATTTTCATTGTTCTTTTTTTGTAATTCATTTTATTAAATGTTTATTATAAAATTAGGATTACGCAATAAAGAGTACAGTATTCATTATTTCTCTAAATAGACCAAAAAACAAACTGTAACACTCAATAATAAAAAGGCAGGGAAAGTAGGGAAGAGGGACAGGTTGGTGAAGGTAATTTTTCTCATCTTCTCTTTCTGCTCCTCTTTTTTTTTTTTTTTTTCTCTCTCTTTTCCTTTCTTCTTCTCTTCCCATAGTATGATGGGACAAAGTTTGAAGAGAGTCTAATAACAGACCCCGTACCTTTTTAAACCAATTGAATCAGAATAATTTCTATGACAGCCTATATGTCCCATCATCCTAGTCTGTTCTAGATCCTGTAATACTTTAGAGATAGTGGGCATAGAAGATGATTTCTTTAATTTAACTGTGGTTAGCATAAATTAAAAAAACTGTGTGATCTTTGAAGATATGAAGGGTAAATATCCTAATAATGTCAATATTAAATGGGAGATTTATACCTATTGTACTGTATTCTGAATTTGTTTTTGACCAGAGTTTCAAAATCGTTTTAGGAAGGGACAAAACCACCATAAATGTTATATTTCCATTTGCAACGTTTTTTTTTTGTTTTTTTTTTAACTAGCAACTTCACTACTTAAATTCTTCCATCTCAAATCTGAGCTTTTCTCTAAGAAATATGCATGTAAGGTTGAGCAAACTGGATTTACATTTGCCGTAAAAATCTATTTAGTAATAGCAAATTACAGTACTAGAAATGAGTCAACCAGAACGGAAAACAGATTAATTGCTTAATTTCCAGACCATTAACAATATTTGTTACACACTTCATGCATTCATTCCATATGATCTATGAGGCTGTTAATTTTGGATTGATCCAGCTGTATGTGTCAGTGATGATCTGTAATGCACAAGTGCAAATACGTCAGATCCTTTCTAGTTACAGTAATTTTGTATAATATATAGATACATCTCCAGATTTTCTTTATTTTTCTTCCAGTCTGGATTTCTTTTCTTGATTGATTTTCTTTGCAGGCTGAACACAGCGGGAATTCCGTGCCCAGAGCCTATCATGCTAAGAAGCCATGTGCTCCTTATGGATTTCATTGGTAAAAAAGACACGTGAGTCACTTTTCAAAATAATACCAGATTCCATGTTTGCTTCATCTCAGCTTGAGTCAAAGCTTACAGAGTTAGTAAAGCTTTCTGGCAAATCCTGCCTCACGTCAACCCCTTAATCATCTGTATCTGTTAGTTTGTGCAAACATTTAGGTCTGCTCATAAGTCAAACTAATGCAATGTACTGAACACCTAGGCAGCGGTTTATGGCATATGATAATTCAATAATTTACAATCCACTTCCTGGTGATCCATTATTAACATAACACACTTCTTAACCTATTTATTTTACTGTCCTGTAATCTTTGACAGTTTGGGGACTAGGCTTTGCTCTGTCGGCATGCCACTTGGGTTCCAAGATGCTGTTTGACAGCACAGGATGCCATGCTCATTAAGTTCTTGGACATCATGCAACCCTTTTATTCAGAATTCAAAAAAACAATACAGTAATCTGGTGATTCCACCTAAATAAAAGTGTGAGTGGAGCGTTACAAGTGACTATAACACTCTCCAAAGAAAAAAAAATACAAAGCAACCTTGTGCAGTATGCTTAGGCATGCATTTGTAGGATCTTATAATGCCTTGCTCACAGTTGCAGGAGGCTAAATGTACAATGCTCCAGGTAAAAAGTTTTAGTGCAAATCAGGTTGACACATCCTTATTGGATATATCTGTTATACAGGAATCAGGGTGCTACAGGATAGGGTCCCAACTTGACAATATTTTTAATAAAATATAATTAAAAACAAAGTAACAAGAATAAAAAAGAAAAATACTATAGAGTTTGTGAATCCCCTGGAAACGTGTTTCACCTGAACAGGATTTAAAATTTTTAAAATATAAATGCATTTTATTGCATTACTCTGTTTGTGGATCACATGGAGATTGTCCATGAGTGTTGCATCTGCTCACACACAAAGCAATTTTTGTTTCGATGGTACATTCTGGTTTTAGGGAAACAGATTGTCATGACATCATGCACAGTCATTAAGCCTTAAGGTGTTAAAATTCTAAGTGACTTCATTAAAGCTCCTCCGACTAGTTTGCTAGCATAGGATGTTATCAATCTAAAGTATTTATGCTATCACATATGGACTGGTTCTAGAGTAAAGATTTTGCAAGTTTACTTTGTGTTATCCACATGGGGACATATATTTTCTAATCATATATATATGTTTTAGGGGCAAAAAAGGCTGTAAAGAGTGATAGTGAAAAAGTTAGGAATAGCGTGATTAAAGAAAGGAAAAAGTTGATTGTGGTGTGCCTGAACCGATGATGCAGTAGGCCTGTAAATATAGAGGGCCCACCCAAAAAGTGTGAGTAAAGGTATATAGAGTGACTAGAGGGAGTGGAGTGAGGGGACATGTAAATTGCTAGACCAAAAACTGTGCAAAGGAAGGTGAAGAGTTCCCTTAAAAAGGTAATTTAAGCCACTCCCACGATGCCAGGCAAAGCCTTAACATATATCTCCAAGAAAAGCCTTGCACTGCAATTGTAAAAAATTATGTATTACCCGGTGCTCTGCCATAAAATCAATACTGCGCCAAGATAGGTAAGCATATACTTCTTATGTAATTCAATTTATTCAATATACATGCAAAAAGTCGACATTTCAATTCTTCCTGATGAATTCAGCCTGGCTTTCAGGTTTGGGTTAGGAATAGCTAAGCTGAGAGCATGGATTACTTTTTACCCAGTTTGGCTGTTTTGTAATGTCTTAACTTTTAGGGTTATGTTGTTCTAGAAGTAATTCAGTCAGCAGTCCCATCAGATGTGTATGGAATACTTTATGTTTCAGGAGCAATAATCCATGGGTTCCTGTATTGTAAGTTTTCTAGGTGAAATTGTCTTCCTGCCCTTTGTCATAGCTTGTTACAACCCATTTGTGATGACTGACACTTAAGTTTTCTAGCAACACTTTTCTAGCAACCTATTTCATTACCCCTACTTATACCCTTTGTGTGCATTTTGTCTGGTTACAATTATGTGTTTGTCAGTACACCCATTGTACAGCGCTACGGAATTTGCTGGCACTATATAAATAATAATATATTTAGCAATTTACCAATGGGGAGTCTCAATATAATTGTAATATATATATTTAAAAAACAAAAACTAATATAATGTTTAAAACTAATGTTTAGATAAGTAATTTGCTGAAGAGAACAAAAGTGACTTGGAAATAAGCTCATCAACTAAGTAAACTATTACCCGAAAACGTTAACATATGTATGTAATATACATCCTAAATTTAAAAAGTGCACAATAAGGAGTTTAACGGTGAAGCTCTAACACCTTGAGTGGTATCCCCTAAACCACCTCTGCAAGATACATAGAAAACATACATACATAAGGTGGAGCTTCATATACACGTTCTGACGGTATCTGTAATTATATAAATACAAAGACACAGAATAGTGCAATATTGTTGTAGCCAATATAATTATATTGAAAAGCGTATGTGGTGTTATATGGGATTATGACTCTTGATTTGTGAGTGACACCACATACGCTTTTCAATATAATTCTATTGCCCATAGAATATGTGTCAAAAATGCATTTTGTTAAAGTTAATATCTGGGTTACATCCAATTCCTGTTTCTTACTTCAGTCCTGCTCCACTTCTGAAGAATGCTCAGATATCTGAATCCAAAGCCCGGGAGCTCTATTTGGATGTTATACATTACATGAGAAGAATGTACCAAGATGCGAGACTCGTGCATGCCGATCTTAGTGAATTCAATATGCTGTAAGTAACATGCCATCAGAAATGTATTTATGGACCTGCAAATGTTTTAACACTTCATCTTGCTGTTTTCACTATTTGTTCAGGAGTATCCTGCTCTTAGGCAGGATTTATTGCTATATTTGTGCTCCAGTCAAGTATTTCTAAAGATCTTTGAGAAAAGTAAGGTGATAGCGCACAACTGTTAAGGGTTAATCACAAAAGCAGTGGTAGTTGAGGTTAAACCTGTTAATAAAAACATAAAAACGACAGCCCAGACTGTATAAAGTGGTATCCGTGCAAAAGATACAAAGGATACTCACATATTTCAGAGCCCTATAGGTCGGCTCTGAACTCCGTAGATATGATATCCCCACTCAGACTAGTGTTGTGTAGATGGTCCCAGCGAAGTATTTCTCCACAATTGAAGTTTCAGGAACCAGAAGACAAATATACTTTATTGTAATATATAAAAACACAACAAACACAATATATTATTTCCACTTAGGGGTGCACTCACTTTTTGTTGCCAACGGTTTAGACATTAATGGCTGTGTGTTGAGTTATTTTGTGGGGACAGCAAATTTACACTGTTATACAGGCTGTACACTTACTACTTTACATGGTAGAAGATTGTCATGTCTTCAGTGTTGTCACAAGAAAAGATAATAAAATATTTACAAAAATGTGAGGGGTGTACTCACTCTTGTGAGATACTCTAAATCTCCCCCTTTAGAATATTATGTAACACTGTGGAATAAGTTTGCGCTAGATAAATGCCAATAAAAATCCCTAGATATGATCGTAATCATTGTTTCAGTGATTGTATATTGCATTTACTCATTAGTCTGTTTTTTTTTTTTTTGCTCAATTCATTAATTCCATTATTACAATTTTTTTTTAGGTATAACAATGGAAAAGTGTTTATAATTGATGTCTCACAGTCTGTGGAGCATGATCACCCACATGCTCTAGAGTTCCTTCGGAAAGACTGTGCAAATGTAAATGGTAAAACTGGACTTTTTTTTTTTCTTTTTGCTATGAAAGAAATAAAACCGACCTGTCATTAATGCATTGCCATTGTGTAGTAAAATAAATTTGGGACCAAAGTCTTTTTTTAAATTTATTTATTTTTTAAAGCAGCAAGAGGTAGGGCTGACCAATATAGGCCCAGTGTATTTATTTTTACTTCAACTCCTGTAATCTTTTGCCAATTGTTGGTTGTCGTTAGAAGGTAATATGTTCTCCAAAACCAGCATAATCCCTGACACAATTATTTAGCTATTTACAGATTATTGTTTAATATATCCATTTACCTTTTAATATCTAGACTCTGTTTAACAAGGCAGTTGTTTGCCACAATTACATTGTATTTTATTGTATTGCAGTGACGGATGCTCGGCATTGAGTTAGGCATTGTAAGACAACCCATCATCACAGGGAGATAGAGCAGTAACTGCTGATAGCCTTAGATATTGCCATCTAAAGTCTTAGCTGATCAAACACAACACTAAAAAAAATCAACATGTTATTAATTGTAATATTATCTAACTAAAAATTAGCAACATAGCTAGAGGGTGATATCTAGAATAGGTAAAATATAAAAATTGTATATTTTCATTCTCCCATATCACTATATTGAGGATCTGCTACTCTCATCTATAAATAATAGTACTATAAAATGAAGCAAGAAGGTCGGACTGTTACAACATTAACATCTTGCTGTCACATTGCTGCAACATTGTATGTTGCAACATTATTCAGATCCTAACTGCCACATTTGTTTTGAATCTTATTTTTTTACTTTAGGGTTTTGCTATCTGGGACATTTATTTTTAAGTTCATTTTCAAGTGTTGTCAGTAGTACAAACTATATTTATTATATTAACTATATTATTTTTAACTAAATTATTTTTCGTGGTGTATATTTTACCTATTCTAGCTGCTGCTGGCTAACTTGCTTATTTTTAGTTAGATATTAATATTATTGTACATTTAGGGGTTGGTGCACTGTACCCTGATCCAGTTTAAGCAACATTTAGATAATAAAACCCTGCTCCACCTGTTTCTTCGGGTGATACTTTGATTGCAGATTCTTACAAGTCTTTTTATTTCCTGATTATTATATGTTTGTTTTTTTATTTGTATTGTATGTGGTGAGGGAGGAGTTTGTGACCCCTTAAAATAAGTTAGTGTTGTTCCCCAGAATCCTGTAGTAACTGTGAAGAGTGTAGTAAGGTGGTCTTACCCCTGAAAGCCGTCATGATCAGGAGCATAGAGTTAACAGGGAAGATTTGAAGTATGGCAATCAAAATCTAAGAAATAGAAACTTTTTTTTTTTTTTTTTAAATATATATAGCTCTTAGTTTTTGAATGTTATGTTTTAAACAATAAAAGTTAGGTGTTCAGTAATAATATAAAACAATATAAAATCCTAAATTTGTTTGCAGCTGCTACCACACTGAATGTGCAATCCTTCAAAAACACACAAAATCGTGAAATGTCAATAAAAAACAGTGGAGCGCTGTATGCCTTTAAAGTGCAACAATAGTACAAATTTGTGTGTGCAAAAAATAAAAATAGATATGGACACTTAACTGTCTTAGATTGTAATCTTTGATGGACATGTAAATGTACATTTAAGTTAAGTGTCCATATCCCATTTTGTATTTATTGGGAAAGCCATTACATACAAAGATGATAATTACATATATTGTCTATAGCATGTTAACAATTCTAGCATCTCGCATGTCCTTTTAGCTACTTATATATATATCGTTAATTTAAGTAATGCGAATGGTTGTTTCTTTGGTGACAGATTTCTTTGTGAAGTATGGTGTTGCAGTAATGACTGTTCGAGAGCTGTTTGAGTTTATCATTGATCCTTCAATTACAGAGGACAACATGGATGCATATTTAGATAAGGTAATATTGGCTTACCATTTGCTTTACACGTATACAGGAATATATTTCAGTCACTGATATGACTAGGTTCTCAAAAATGGTATATTTTAATGGCATCAGTCCTGAGTGGAGAATAAGGCAGTAGTTGCTTGTTGTTGGTTCTAGGATCAAACTGTTGCGGGTAGGAATCAAAAGCGTGCATTATGTAGTGCTCTGTGCTGCCCACACTGTAATTTATATGTGGGGTGACATCCTGCAGGGGTAACTGCACAGAACTGTATGGATTGAGACTTCATGCAGCGCATTAAAGTGTTTGCACTAACACCGTTCTGCACCACAATGAGGTCTTCCTACTCACTGGGAAACAGGAAGAGAACTCCTAAACAATCAGAAAACAGAACTGTAAAGAGGATGAATGGGCTACCAATCGAAGTAGGAAGGATTAGGAGGGTGTATGAGCTGCAACTGGCAAATAATTTTTAAAACAAAATATATATTATTTATAAAGCACCAACAAATTTAGCAGGGTAGTGCAATATGTAATAAATTATCAACCTCATGCTTGATCGTCTATTTGCTGTATATGGTAACTTAGTGCCTCCAGACTCCAGATTGGTCTCGGCATTTACCTGCATTACAAATTGGAATCTGTCACGAGCAGCATTTGAGATGTGGTTGTATGTTCTGTATGTAGTACTGCTTGCAAATGGGGATCAGATGGGAACAGTGCAGCCTCATACTTTTACTAACTTACTCAAACTATCGGAGTCTGTGGTGATTCCTGACTACACCTTTAATACCATCCAGGGAAGATGCTAATGTTTTACCTCTAGACTGTACAGCTGTGGGCATTTGCTTGTGACTCACAATCAGTAGGGGACAAGTGAAAAAAGATGCATTGTACTGTAGTGGGTGGAATTGCTGTGATATTTTCAGAGGAAGATATTGTGGTACTCAAATTCACACATGAGTAACACCTATTATATGTTTCTATTGTAAGAGTAATGATCACCTCGCTTTTGAGTTGTTCTACAATCTGCATGGTTTATTTGGCATTTCGACAGTTTTTTTTTTAAAGTTTGTATAGTTAAATATAAAAATGCATGACATGGTACTGCATTTATTGGCCACTAGATGTCACTATATGCTTTTATTTTATCAATCCTGCCATTAAACAATTTTAAAATGTTATGGTATTTGATTTAGAATATTAACAACCTTCACATTTTGTAAATTAATATTTTACAGGCAATTGAACGAGCGGCCCAGAGAACAGAGGAAGAGAAATCTAGTCAAGATAAGGTTGATGAAGAGGTGGGTTAAGCGGATCTATGACATAATGTTTGAATAGACTATAGCGTCTAGACAAGCAGTTAGGGTGTGGCCGAAACTGATACACTGCTAAACTTCATGGAGATTTTTCAAACTGTATATAAGGAAAATAGCCTGGAATCTTAATATAAATCACAATGTACTTCACATATTTGTATACCTCGGACTCACTGCTCCAGTCCTTGCATAGCGTCATGTACACATATTCCAAGCCAGGAGTGGGGAAGCAAATGCCATAGTTAAACTTAAGTTGTTATAAAGTAATGCCCCCTGTAGTTGGAATATATATCAAACTCTTCCTCTGGGACTAAGGTTCCCCTTGCTACTCTAGTCTCTTTCCATGAGAACATGGAACTCTGTAGTCTATGCAGTATTTTATTTTCTTTTTTTTTCTCCAGTGGATATTCTCTAAACCGGTACCTGACCAATCCTACATGTATCTATGTCCAGGCCCTATTGTGAAATATCTGTTTTGCAACTATAATAATGGCGAGGTGAAACAGACCATTATTGGTTAGCGACAAGACCTATTTTGTTAAGACTTGTATTATGTATTTGCTTACTTGGGACAAAATTGTATGCCAGTTAAAAATGGTAATTGTGTCTCTGATTACTGCTTTCTCTTGTTTTCTTAGGTGTTTAAGAAAGCCTATATTCCCAGAACACTAAATGAGGTTAAGAACTATGAGAGAGATGTAGACTTAATGCATAAGCTGAAAGAAGAGGACATGGCCTTAAACACCCAACAAGATAACGTGAGTTTTTAGTCTTTTCAGCTCTCTCATATTGATCAGTTGTTACCAATCAAATCTCTACTGTTTTGTTTATTTAGTAAACACAAAACAAAAAATTATACAGAAGATGTGGGATCTTATTCTCCTCTAAGATGCATGAATTCAAAAGAACCATTTATAGTGGCTGTTTAAAGTTTCATTTGTAACAGAATAATGTGACCAGAAAGATGGGCCCAATTTGTATTTTTGTAAAAATGCCTGTTGACTATTAAGTTTTGCGAATAATCACATCTTTGCCAATGCAAGGGTTAAGGTCTTCAAACAGGGGCCAACACTCAGAGCTGCCTGTGGACAGGAGCATTAAAGCATATAAAGTTTTATGTTGTGAAGCCTTGTAAATATGCCTGATCTGAGTTGCTTGCATCAATTTTTGCATCTTTATTAATGTAATTATATGAGTCTCTATCAGATGTCCAACTTTCCTGTCCTTTCACTGTTGGATCATATTCTCTAAATATACTACACATTACATGTACATATTACATGAACAATGTCATTGCAACGGTTAACTGACTAAATGGCTATTACAGTAAAATCATTGAAGCTTCTCTATTAGAAAGCTCTTTGACAAACGATTCATTATGAGTGATACGAACTTTGTGTTTTGTTTTTGTCTTATAGATTCTATATCAGACTGTAACAGGACTGAAGAAAGACCTTTCTGGTGTTGAAATGGTAAGGTTGGCTGGCTTTTATACTTAGTTACAGGAGATTCGCAACACCATAATACCTACAGCTTCAGTGCCAATTGGTTCTTCCCCATTTGTTAATAACTTTTTGGAGTGGATTTACAACAAACTGCATTTTTCACATCAACCACAGCCTGCACATTCTTCAATTAATAGCCCATTCATCCTCTTTTCAAAGTTCTGTTTTCTGATTGTTTAGGATTTTTCTTCCTGTTTCCCAGTGAGTAGGAATGCCTCTTTGTGGTGCAGCACGGTGTTAGTGCAAACACATTAGTGTGCTGCATTTATAATCCTGAATATAGACTTCTTCTATATTACTAGTGCTGCATTTATAATCCTGAATATAGACTTCTTCTATATTACTAGCATTAATCTCCTTCAGCTTGAGAGGCACTGGTGGCTTAGTTGTAGAAATGATGCATGTCCCCTTTTCATGTGCTGAACTTTTTAAGCAGGCATGTTTCCTGTATTGTATTCCATAGCACATAACTAATGTGTAATGCATGTGCAGGTACCAACTTTGCTGCAGGATAGTGATCATACACAAGAGATTGGATCAGAATCTGATAGTGACAGTGATGATGGGTCGGCTTCTGACTCTGAAGCGGACATTCATCCTAAAGATCGGAGTTCTGAGCCAGTCGTGGATAAAAAGGTTAGTACATTTACATGCTGGAAGATAAATGATAGTTTGCTAATGGGATGGCACCCAAAATCTAACTAATGTTATTTGTCATTATGGCTTAAACCTTTTGGCTTACACATAAAGCCATGATCAATGGCCACTTCATTAAGCATGCAGCTGCAGGAACAGACTACACAATTCTAGCTCAACTCCGACACAAAGGCAACTAGAAACTATATAAAAGCAGACAGAATAAGTGTTATTGTGTTGTTACTAATTTCTCGGTATGCATTCTAACACAATCTTGGTTTGTAAAGCTGTTGTTTCTTCTAATAAAAGTCAATAAAATGTAATTTGCAAAACCAAGTTGTAAATCCAAAGTTTGTTTTAAGTTGTATATTAGAAATTGTCCTGTCTGATCCAGTGTACTGCTTTTTGTCATGTACTTCCAAAAGTTTCCTCCTCCTTTTTGCTTGGGCATATTTTTTTTTATAAATTCCAACTCTGTTCCCTGTTGTCTTAGATGTCCTGCCATCAGCTTTTTAATACTTTCCATTCACCTGCCTTTAATAGGAAAGAAAAAAGATTGCTAAAGAAGCCCAGAAGGAGAAGAGAAAAAACAAGATCCCCAAGCATGTGAAAAAAAGAAAAGAAAGGACCGCAAAAACGAAGAAAGGCAAATAAAGTATAGTTTTAAAAGTGCAGCAAAATTCTGGTGATATACAAACTTGCTGTGCAAAATGTGGTATGGCCAACCTATTCATCCTGGAGATGAATTAAAATTTACACTATGTGTAGCCTTCTGCAAGGTTTACAGTCCTTCAAAGGTAAAAGTAGCTAGCCCATGGACAGTCTGCAAAATGAACTAATTGAATAAACCCCTTCTATGCCAGGGGACAGTCACAGAAAGGTATATTGTTAAGCTCAAATAAATTATTTTGTTGCAAGACCACATCCACCCCTTTTAAAAAGTGATGTGTCAAAATAAAAGAATATTTTTAACTTTGGTTAACCATTAAACGAGTAATGTCAGTTATTCTGAATGCATCAGTTACATAGAAATATAGAATGTGACGGCAGATAAGAACCATTCGGCCCATCTAGTCTGCCCAATTTTCTAAATACTTTCATTAGTCCATAGTCTTATCTTATAGTTAGGATAGCCTTATGCCTATCCCACGCATGCTTAAACTCCTTTACTGTGTTAACCTCTACCACTTCAGCTGGAAGGCTATTCCATGCATCCACTACCCTCTCAGTAAAGTAATACTTCCTGATATTATTTTTAAACCTTTGTCCCTCTAATTTAAGACTATGTCCTCTTGTTGTGGTAGTTTTTCTTCTTTTAAATATAGTCTCCTCCTTTACTGTGTTGATTCCCTTTATATATTTAAATGTTTCTATCATATCCCCCCTGTCTCGTCTTTCCTCCAAGCTATACATGTTAAGATCCTTTAACCTTTCCTGGTAAGTTTTATCCCCAATCCATGAACCAGTTTAGTAGCCCTTCTCTGAACCCTCTCTAAGGTATCAATATCCTTCTGAAGATACGGTCTCCAGTACTGTGTACAAAACTGAGGTCTCACCAGTGTTCTGTACAATGGCATGAGCACTTCCCTCTTTCTACTGCTAATACCTCTCCCTATACAACCAAGCATTCTGCTAGCATTTCCTGCTGCTCTATTACATTGTCTGCCTACCTTTAAGTCATCAGAAGTAATCACCCCTAAATCCCTTTCCTCATATGTTGAGGTTAGGACTCTATCAAATATTCTGTACTCTGCCCTTTGGTTTTTACATCCAAGATGCATTATCTTGCACTTATCCACATTAAATGTCAGTTGCCACAATTCTGACCATTTTTCTAGTTTACCTAAATCATTTGTCATTTGGTTTATCCCTCCTGAAACATCAACCCTGTTACATATCTTAGTATCATCAGCAAAAAGACATACCTTACCATCAAGACCTTCTGCAATATCACTAATAAAAATATTATTATGTTATGTTAAATATGTAAAATTGCTGGGATAACATTGGTGCATAATCTTAAAATCAAGTCTGCAGAGAGTATTTCACACAAAAGAAGTGTTAGAATATCAGACATTGGGGGCAGGCCATGCCGCTGACCTGAGCGGCAGCCATCTCCCGTGGCTCCGGACTCAAACCTCTTCAAAGGGCAAATTTTATGATCATTAAACAAGTCTGCAACTCACTGATTTGGGTGGGGGAACACCTAAGCTCCCTTACGATTCCTGTGCTGCCGCTGGGTGCACCAGTCAGATGGAGCCGCACTACTCTTGGGCCTACCCGGGCACATGGCCCTGAAGCCTGCGACTAGCGTTCACGGAAGGGCTGATTGCATCCACACTGCCATGAAAAGCAGTAATATGTGCAGGGAGGAGCAAGTGGCGGCCCGGCCCCTCCTCCCCGGTCGGCGGGTTGATCCAGGTCCTTGCTGTGGAGGTTTGGACTGAGATGGTGTTAGAGATGATGGCACATCCACAAGTTGGTCCCTCCCCAGCTGTCCTGCTCTGAGTGCCACACACATACTCACACATTTGCCTGGGGGACAGAAAATTAATACATACCCGCAGTGAAGACCTGCTGCATGTTAAAGTTCCCTCAGGGGTGGCTCTCCTGCCGCGTGGCCACTGCTGTGGTGGAGGCCTCTGTCTCTAGGTTTGAGGAGTGGCCTGGAGCAAATACTCCCTGGTTCTGAGAGCCCTTTGGGGCCGGTCTGCACGATCCTTCGGCGTACCGGTGACTGGAGGTGAAGCCCACTGACAACAAGTGTGTGGCCGGAGCTGGGTGAGACTTGAGGCAATTCACGCCAGACAGGAGCTGAAGTGGCACAGGGAGGTGCAGGAGTTGAGCTGTCTGCGGATTATTTGTGGTGGGGGTCCAGTAGACTGTGACTAACTCTGAGTGCCCACATTGCCATGGACTGCACTGGCAGGGGACAGGGACTGGCTTAGGGGTACCACGGGGATTTCAGTCCCCTGGAGGCATTGGGCTTGCTGCAGAGGAAGAAAAGGAGGAGATCTACACTTGTGTCCTGCAGCTAAGATGTGCCTCGGCTTGGGGGGGGGGGGGCAGACTTTGGTGGGCAATAGAATGAGGGAATTGAAATGTGCTATTTTATCTTTTAAAAATTGTTTTGTGTGTGTGTGTGTGTGTGTGTGTGTGTGTGTGTGTGTATATATATATATATATATATATATATATATATATATATATATATTAATTTTGTATTATTTTTTTTTTAATTTGCCAAACGTGCCTGGTTCAAGATCCCTGAGGGCACTTTGATATAGTCCTGTAGATGCTCAAGCATGGAACCTCACGTAATGGGCTTAATTCCTTTTCTGTAACCCCTCTATGCCGAGGAGTTGACACCAATCAATTACCTTTTTTTTTTTTTCTCTTTTTTTCTTGTACTCTGTTTATTTTATTTTTTAAATAGGGTTGTGTTTTAGCCATTATGCTGTTATGGGCAAATGCAAATATTACAAGTTTAAGAATGAAATGTTGTATTTCTTAAACTGTGTACTTTGTCTTTAAGAGAGATTGCAAATTGACAAGGTGTTGGAAATGGAACATATTGTTTTTCGTAACTGTTTCTTTAAGCAATAACCCCAGTGCATAATATGTTTGCGCCATTTTGTCCCAGACGAATTACAATTACAATAATGCATAAACAAGCTTCAAGGCTATACTACGACTCTTTCAGTACACAATATACTGTGGTAACCC
Organism: Pelobates cultripes; assembly: GCA_933207985.1. Lineage (NCBI taxonomy): Eukaryota > Metazoa > Chordata > Amphibia > Anura > Pelobatidae > Pelobates > Pelobates cultripes. Next base: position 194,311,998 of record OW240915.1, read on the forward strand.
CAAGTTAATGGAACTTCCCCAAATCTGTGAATCTCCCACGACTGTACACTTACGACTTAGTATAAACAACAGATAACCTATTCAGACTTTAAGATGCCATCTTGAACTAAGTCAGGGAAATTTCCATGACGTATACACCCTTTAGTTATGGCCTTGTATGTTTGCCAAGTTAAGGGAGGTCCTAAAATGAATAAAGTAAAAGAAGTGTTACTTTTTCATATATGAACTAGGGTAACCCTAAAATGGAGACACCTAAGGCATAAATAGGTGTACTTTTAAATGTTAAGGCACAGAGGAGAGACTTGGAGACCGACGCTGCTCCATCTTAAAATGACAGAGAGGCTGACATGATGACATGTTCAGAAGGGTATGTTAACCTATTAATGATATTTGCAAGCATTTAATTTAATCTTATAAACTCTGCTATAATGGATTTTATATGTCTATATTTATATTTTTATATAATAAATATCTAAAAAGACAAAACTATTGCTTCCAAGACAATCCTTATTTTATATTGTATTCTCAATTATTTATATATGTTAAATAGAGGATCTCTTACTAACTATATAAAATTATGGCCAAGAGATCTGTATGGTTAGCTCTATTAAGTTCTATGCTTTAAGACATTATAGTGGTAAATAAGGGAACCACCTGCGGTTACAATGCTAATTATGCAATGACACAATCTCTATGAATGTTAATGCTCCTATACTTTGGCCCTTTGTTACCTGAAAGTGCAAAGCCCCGCTTATCAATTATGCTTCAGCACAATGTCCTATCTCGCCTACTCAGGCTATGTTTTGCTATGCTCTGAAGTGTTTTGTATTTTAGTCCCACATTAGATAAATGCTATCGCATGACTGCGTTCCATGCCGTAATGTGCGGAGTTTCGCATTTACCCATGTTTAATTTAGATATGTTCTATATTTGCTTACACTAAGGCTTCATTGGCACAGTAAGTTCGGTTTAGAAAAATGCCTGTTGATTTCAGTTACGTGATACTTCTGAAAGTGGCCATGCTCCTTAACGATCACCCAATGATGCTTACTTACACTTCACCTGAGGAATGTGCCTTTACTGGACAACGTATTGTCCCTGTGTGCTTCATGCTACTGATATGTGAGATTGCTCTCAGCTGCCTCATTAGGCCTCTGCGTAGGCTCATGTAAAACCGTTTTACTATAACGCTGTTTGACTCCCTTGACTATGACTAAAATAAAAAAAACATTTAAAACAGAATATCAGACATTAATCCAAATGGGCCATTTAATTATTAAATGGATAAATGGATTTTTACACGATCCACCCGGGTGCCAAAGGCTCTAGGTATGACCCTGGACATATGCATAGTACTTTAGAGCAAGACTCAAAATTCTATTTTCAGATCAGTAATACTCTGTTACAGACATTTCTTCAGCATGTAGGTGCCTTTGCACAACATAAATGTATTTACAGCTCTATAACTTTTGTTATACATTTACAGGAAAGTTGTATAGCTTAGTGCATATGTTTTATTTTTTATTGGATAACTTTTATTCACAGACATGCATGACACATTGCATTAAAGGGACACTATAGTCACCTGAACAACTTTAGCTTAATGAAGCAGTTTTGGTGTACAGAACATGCCCCTGCAGCCTCACTGCTCAATCCTCTGCCATTTAGCAGTTAAATCCCTTTGTTTATGAACCCTAGTCACACCTCCCTGTATGTGACTTGCACAGCCTTCCATAAACACTTCCTGTAAAGAGAGCCCTATTTAGGCTTTCTTTATTGCAAGTTCTGTTTAATTAAGATTTTCTTATCCCCTGCTATGTTAATAGCTTGCTAGACCCTGCAAGAGCCTCCTGTATGTGATTAAAGTTCAATTTAGAGATTGAGATACAATTATTTAAGGTAAATTACATCTGTTTGAAAGTGAAACCAGTTTTTTGTTTTTTCATGCAGGCTCTGTCAATCATAGCCAGGGGAGGTGTGGCTAGGGCTGCATAAACAGAATCAAAGTGATTTAACTCCGAAATGACAGTGAATTGAGCAGTGAAATTGCAGGGGAATGATCTATACACTAAAACTGCTTTATTTAGGTGACTATAGTGTTCCTTTAAGTAAGACATTCTCATATTGCGATACTTTGTAAACAATAGCATGAGTCATCTTAACAACGGTACATCAGATTTCTTTGGTGTTTAGGAGCTGAACATTGTTTCACACTTTAGATGTCAGCAATGTACTGTGAGTTTTATCAAAACGGGGGAGGGGGTAACAGGAGGGGGGGTGGGATAGAAGGGGTGGGGGTACCTGGGATGGAGAGCTTTATGTGAACTGAGCTCTCATGTACTGCCACAGTCTTGTCGAGTATAGTGCTTGAGTGTATTGTCCTGGGTATGTGCATGACAGGTTGACGGGTAGGTGCTCTAGCGTAGGTTAAGGAATCCAGGACCGTTAATGTTAACGTATAGGTCAAGTGGCCTTATCAGAGGCTCAGGAGTAACCAGATTGTGCAGGCAAACACCTAGTATCATTTTTCCACATTATGCATGGTCTGTCTGACAGAACTTCCTTTTATGAATTTCCCACATGATTTACTTACATGAGCGCGGCTGTCGATACTTCAGGTGGGTTGGGGTCCCGGGTGTTTGGTGCCATGGCTTTCATAGCCTCAGTCCATCATTCCCAGGCTATCCTCGATATTTTGGTCTGCTGATTGGCCGCCATTCTCGCTGCACATTCTGAGGTTTTGTTTTGATCCACTAGGTGGATACATTCCTGTACTGTTGGGGGCCAGTATTTTGATAGTTTTGGGCACCCCCACCAAATGTGGAGCCTGTCCCCCATGCCGTTTTGGCATCTCCAGCATTGGTTAGATACTGTTGGGTTCATGCAGTGTAGCTGCTTTGGTACTAGGTACCATCTATATAACAATTTTTAAGAAAGCTCTGTGGGATGAGCATAGGGTTAGGTTTTTCTTTTATGGATGGCGAATAGCCGTTCCAATGCTTTATAAGGGAGATTGAGGTTGAGCTCGCGTCCCCAGGCTTGTACAAATGTTTTGATATGCAAGTCCTTATTTAGGCTAGCATACAGTAGCGAAACTGTTTTCTTATCTGGCATTTGTGTTGTCATTACCCGTTTGAAGGTCATCAGCCGCAGCTCATTCACATTTTTCATTGCCGGTGTATATAATATTTAAGTAACCATGCTCTTATTTGGAAATATGAGAACTCCGCTGTACTTGGCAAGTTATAATCATTTTGTAGTTGTGGGAAGGGTATGATTTTTCGTCCCTGTAGTAATTGTGTGATGCATTTAATGTGGTGCCTCTCCCACAGTCGGGAACTAAAGTCTGGGATCAGCAGTTGTAGTGTGGTGATCGTCATTGCTGCGGTATAGGCCTTTGTCATGCATAGAGTAGCTCTGTTGGATTCCCATATGTGTTTTGTCAAGGCTGTGGTAGGTAGCAGCGTTATGCCTTTAGGTCTAATGGGGGGCGGGATCCACATGACCGATAAAAAGTGGTGCCCTGGAGATATGTCTGACCCCAGTGCCACCCATTGTGGACGTTGCTCTTGGGTTTGTGCTATGATGATGGGGTTAATGTTAGCAGCACGGTAGTAGTGTTGTATATTGGGGAAGCTCATGCCCCCTCCCGTGTGGTGTCTGCACATCGTGGAGACAGCAACCCTGGTTTTTTTTGTGTGCCCATTTAAACTGGTTAAGTAATGTTTGATTTTCTGTAAGTAGGAGGACGGTATCCGAATGGGGAGGGTCCTAAATAAGTATTTATATTTCGGGAGTACTACCATTTTCACCGCAGCCACTCGGCCGGTCCAAGACATAAATTTTTTGTGCCATCCCTGAAGGAGTGTTTTAACCTGATTATGTAATGTTACATAGTTTGCTTTAAAAAGTTGGGTCACGGGGGGCGGGGCCTGACAGCTAACATGGCCGGTTGCACATTATATGAGCTCCTGCAGCAATGGACTAAAGAGTAAAGATACCGACCGATATACCAGCATTAGCGGCAAACAGGGACCGGTACAAGACGCACAACGGCATCAGGAACAAAATGATTTCTGTCCGGCACCAGTGCGCTGCGGAAAAACTGAAACTGACCATGCGGCCTATACTAGAGCGAAGCCTGAGGACCGGGGGAGGCGGCCGATCTCCTGGCACAGGACATGCTCCTAAGCCCATTACAGCTCTGCTACCCCCCCCTCTGGACCGGTGGGGGACATCCCGGTTCTCGCTGGGGACGATTACCCCCACATGTACACCCGATCAAGCGACAAAACCTTCAATCAAACGGGACCCCATAGGCCCAGCCAAGATGGTGGCGCGGACGAGGGCTGGGACCCAGCACATATGTATCAAGCCACCCAAGCACACAGGGGTTTTCATTGACCGGCTACGCACCTATTTCTGGGCACAACTTAAAGCCCGAAGACAACCCTACAGGCTGGCGATGAGGGAGGTGGCAGCGTGGACACGCCCGACCACCCGACGCATCCTACAATGGAACCCCCCTCGCAGAGCCGGAGCGGCCTCCAGACAGCATCAGAGCCGAAGCTCGGAGGGGCGAGTGACCGTGCCGGGTCCCACGAGAGCCGAAACTCACGTGCACAAGCCAAAGAACAAGGCCCAATCTACTCCTCATCCAGTGGTCCCAACAACCAAAGGCCGACACATCACGTACCGCAAAACGAGATGGCGGGAAAAGGCGACATATCCCTCGGGCACCAGCACTCCCTCGCATCCACGCGAGGCACAACCTCACAACATGCCGAAAAGCACCACCATGCAGCAAACAACCCCACGGCAGCGCGAACTTCCACTTCTGCATAGACTGGGCATCGGATGAGCAGATGAAAAGACCCGGACTGCCGGCTGGCTAGCTCCGGTGATGACGCCGATAAAGAAGACCCTGCAGAACCCACTCAACCTGGCGGACATTTGCAATAAGATGCTAGACCCTTTTTATGTTAAAGCACATCTTGCAGTTTCTCACCTTACTGTTGGGACGTCTCATCTTCCCACATATCATTGGCGTGTCTAACGACATTATTACTCAAGCGATGATATGTTATCAGCCATACAAATAGTACACGTTTATTGTTAGTCTCTCTAATAACTAATCATACTGTTCTCTCACGGTGTAAACTCTGCTATGAATAATCGCTATAAATAGCTTAATAATCTACATGTAGAATCTCTTAAGCAACTACCAGTACACCTAGCATAACCTGCAATAGGAACACCTCACTCTATAGCACTAAACTTATATTTCTCTGCTATGTTTAATCTTGTACTTTACCTTCTATATGCAGCAACACAGAACAACACTTAGATAAGCAATGTTATTGCATATAAAATTGTGCAGTATCCACTAATGCCTAACTACTGTCAAGCTATGTTGAAAAATGCTTACTCTAGCTGTTGTGGCATTGTAAGTCAGATGTGAATTATGTATGCACAAATAAAATAAAGAATTAAAAAAAAAAAAAAAAAAAAGTTGGGTCACTTAAGGGGTAAGTTTGATACCTAGAAAGGTAAGATGGTCGGTCCTCCAATTTGGACTTCAGATATTTTCCAGGGTTGTCAAACATGCGGCCCCCCAGATGTTGCTGAACTACAACTCCCATGATTCTTTCAATGAAACAGATAGCCAGGGAATCATGGGAGTTGTAGTTCAGCAACATCTGGGGGGCCGCATGTTTGACACCCCTCTTTTACACATTCGCTGGGAAGGTTGAGACTCATGGCTTGCGTTTTGGCTACATTTAATTTATAATAAGAGCATCTGCTGTAAGCCTTTAGGGTGGTTGTGAACGCTTGCAGGGAGGTCCTAGGGTTGGATAGTGTGAGTAGGATATCGTCGGCAAACAGTGTAAGTTTGAATTCTTTGTTTTTACTCGTATAACTTGTATGTGTGGGTGGTTACGGATTAGGGTGGTGAGGGGTTCTAGTGCCAGGATATATAACAAGGGAATCCCTGTCACGATCCATTTGAAATGGCAAGTGGTTTGGAGAGAAACCCGCCGGTGGTGACCCTGGCGGAGGGGTTGCTGTAGAGCGCTGTTACTGCTGCCCGGAATTGAGTTGGGAGGTGAAATTTGTTCAGTACCTCGAGGAGGAAGGACCAGTTCAGCCTGTCAAATGCTTTTTCTGCATCTAAAGAGAGGAACACGCTGCTCCCCCCTCCTCGAAGGTAGTGCATCAAGTCCAGCAATTTCCGGGTTCCGTCTGCCCCCTGTCGCCCCTTCACAAATCCCACTTGGTCTATATGTACTATGGTTGGGATTATAGTTGCCAATCTGTTGGCAAAGATTTTTGCGAAATGCAAGGATGTTATATAATGCCTATTCATTCTCCTGAGAAGGAAATATTTTGCAGCATGTATTGAGAGTGACTGTTGGGGTGGCAGAAGAGGAAGCCAGTGGTGGGCCTAACACTGTTACCTATTGGCTGCTGCTTTGAAAGACCACAACAGACCCTCACAGGCGGTGGTGGGTCTATGGCACACTACCAGGGCTGCAGTTTGAATCCACACTGACAAGTGGTCAAGTAGAGATTTTGAACCCTGCCTTAGATGTAGAATTTATCCACCTCTACAGTTTTGAGACTTTTTAAATTATAATTCTTTATTTTTGAAGAGTATGACATGTAAGTTCACAGTAACATTTCACATAAGTAGAAAGAACAATACAGAAAAGTAGAATGTACATGAAATGTAGAAGATACTGCACTATTTTTATATAGGTAGAGAAGACAAGAGCGTAATTCTAGTAGATTGAATATAGAAAAAATATAAGATACTAAAGAATAGAACTGTAGGGAAGCTCAAGCTGTGTAATTTTAACAGTTGCAGAATATGAAGTATTCAACCATAATTGAGTAGAATATTTAGGTCATTTCAAACAGTGTGCACATAACTAACAAAGAAAGCAACTGGGCTGCAGGTTAGAACTGTGGATCACTCATCCAATACCAATGGTTGGGGAGGGGAGTCCCAGCTTCTGCCATATCAAGGTATTCCACCGTGCCCAAGCTGTCAGACAATCCAGCTGGCTTTCCCTTAGAAGGTTAAACAGGGCTCGCTGACGCAGCCTGTTGGTCTTGCTGTGCCAGCTGCATGAGTTGGAGGCCTCCGGATAAGGCTGGCAGCATTGTCTGGGTGAGTTGTGGAGGTCATATCGTCTGGGAATTATCATCCGCCGTGATGGCTGCTTGGGACATCATCTCCGCAACGTCCCTCTGGGGACGCATAGTACAGGCTCGGTTGTGCTGTGTTGAGTGATGACCACGGAGAGGTATGACTCTGTCCGAAGGGGTGGAAGCATTATACTTTGCCCAGAATTCCTTGCAAATGCGGTCAAATGCCAGGAGTAGCGGTTCAGCGCGTACAGATGACTGCAGGCAGATGCTCTTGGCTGTGGTCTCAAGGTAGATCGATACCAATCAAGCCACAGATCAATCCCCAGAGTAAATAGAGGTAATGATCCTAGTAAGACTTTACAAGTAGCTTTCCTGGAGGAGTATCCTAGTGTGTCGGTTTCCAGCTGCGGCAGCGCTGTTAGGGTACTTAGATTTGATATAGGGTGCTTCTGGTTTCTCTATGACCAGCAGTTTTGCCAAAAGATGGCAGCATGCCCCGGAATGGATTTCGGGTCCCTTTCCCCAGCACAAAGTCAGGGCATAAAAAAGGCGTATGTTGGCTTTTTAATGAGTCAGTGTAGGTTTTGGCACGAATGTGCCCATTGTGGAGGAGCGCATCCGGCATTGCGCTGCTTCAGAAAGGGCAAGCCATCTTCCGCAAAAGGGTTCGGTTCGAGAGGACATACCTAGTGGAGAAGACGCTGGTGGACGAGGTAAGGATGCGCCCGTGGCTCTCCCGGTAGCCTAGACGTCATGCAGCCCAGGACTTGTTTAATGGTTTTACTTTGGGGTTTTGGATCCCCTTTGTGGTGTCCCCCTTGCTTCAATTCGATGACAAAACTCTGTTCTACTATGGGTAAAGAGGTTCAGCGTGGTCGCAGTGCGGGTCCTTTTGATTTTCCCCCATTTTCTAATTTGTGTTTTTCTCACCTGGGCCTGGTTCCAAAGAAGTAGGCGGGTCGTTTTGGTTGATCTAGCATCTATCCTATCCATCAGGCAGTTTGGTTAATGACCACATTGATAAAGAGGTGTGTCGGGTTAGCTACGCATCGTTTGACAGGGTTGGTTCGGCAGGCCGGGGCTGGGTCGCTGCTAGCTAAATCTGACATTGAATCTGCTTTCCATTTGTTGCTGGTCCACCCCGCCTTCTTTCACTTGTTGGGCTGTTTTTCCAGGGTCATTTCTACTATGACATGTATGTGCTATTTTATTGCTATCACTTTGAGATGTTTTCTTGTTTTTTTGGAATGGGTCACTGTTCAGTCGTCTGGCTTGTCATCTCTTGTCACCCATTATCTTGAAATTTTTTTGTATTTTGGTTCGCCGGGTTCCTTGGAGTACAAAATGGTGTCCTTTTTGGGTATTGAAATGGTTTTTCGCTTGCCGGCTGACAAACTGGCATTTTTTGTTACATCTGGTAGACTTAGTAAAAGGAGCTTAGAAGGTCCAATTGCTTCAAATGCAGGTTCTTTTGGATCACTTGGCCTTTGCGTGTTGAGTTCTTTCCATGGATTGGGCGTTTTGTAGGCGGCTGTCCTTGGAGACGGTGGGTGTCTGGGAACCTTTTCATTACATTTGGGTTACTCCTCGCTTGCGGGCTGACCTTCAGGTCTGGAGTACCTTCCTGGAGCTCTACAATGGACACTCCTGCTGACTGTGGGAGGTGAACTCTGGAGCATATTTTCAGGGTCAGTGGTGTGGGAAGGGGTGGCCTGTGAGATGGCAGGGCTTAAATCTGATCAAGAATTTGACTGTTTTGGAGTTGTTTCCCTTCGTGGTGTCGTTGGAACTATAGGGCGATGCTCTTTGAAATCAAACGGTGGTTTTTCACACGGACAAAATGAGTGCTGTCCATGTGATCAATCGATCCTCCTCGGGCTCTCCTCCAGTCTTGCCACTGCTGCACCGGTTGGTTCTGCTAAGTTTGAAGTTTAACCTTTGTCTTAAAGCATGTCATGTCCTGGCTGTGTTAAACGTAGTGGCTGACTATCTTTCTCGGTTTCAGTGGGACCGTTTTTCGGAGTCAGCATCAGTAGCGGATCCGGTTTGTCGGAGATGCCCAGAATCCTTATGGGGGATCGATTTGGAGGATTGGGGGGCCTGGTAGCAGATTGGCAGTGTTGGCACTGGCTGTCATTGGTCTCCCGTGATCGGGGTGTGTCGACAGAGTCTGGGTGGTTGGTGGCGACTTTGACATTATTGGAGGATTTACTCCTGCAGGGTAAGTCCTGTTCATCAGCTGAAAAAGCCCTGGTCATGTTTTACTTTTTGTGTAAGCTTATTGGCTGGCGGGATGTCTCTAGGTAGTTTGATATTCAACAGGTTACTCGAGGTAGGAGGGGCACGGAACGCCTCCACCCTGTTTCAGTAGAGCTGTTGTGGCATATGTTGTCGGCTCTGGACAGGGCCGCCACCAGAAATTTTGGGGCCCCTAACTCAGCTCAGGGTCTGGGCGCCCTGGGGCCCGCCTCCAAATACCACCCACTGGGTACGCCTCCAAATACCGCCCAAAGGAATACACAAACAGACCCAAACACACACACTGATACAAAAGGACACAGATACATACTAACATACACACATACTGAAACAGACATACACGCATACATACTGATACACACAGGCATAGATAGTGACAGACAGACACATACTAACATACATACATACAGACACATACTAACATACATACATACATACAGACACACATGCATGAGGACATAAAGATACATACATACATTCATACATACTGACAGACATACAGACACTGACATCTATACACGCGTACATTCATAATGGCATACGGACATACACAGACATACATTTATAATGGCATACAGACATACTGACGGACATACATGCATACAGATATCCATACACACATACATACGTTCATAATGATATGCAGACATACATTCATACTGACATACAGACATATATACATACATAGACATACATGCATACAGTCAGACAGAAAAACACAGACATGCATACATAGACAGACTGACATACACAAACAGACAGACATACATACATAGGCATGCATGCATGCAGACATGCATGCATGCAGACATACATACATACATGCACATACAGACAGACATACATATACAGACAGATAGACATACATACACAGATAGACATGCAGACAGACATACATACAGACAGATACATATACAGACATACATACAGACAGATACATATACAGACATACATACAGACAGATACATATACATACAGACATACACATACATGCAGACATACACATACATGCAGACAGACATGCATGCAGACAGATAGACATACATACATACAGACAGACATGCATACACACACACACACACACAGCTCATTTTCCAGCCACCCTCCTGTCTCTTACCTTTTCTTTGCAGCAGGGTGGCTGGGGATGATGGAAGTCGGCGCGGCTCCCTCTTCACTGCTTGGCTCTCCCTCTTCACCGGCGCGCGCGCTCCTGCCGCGCGGCGTGAGCTGGGAGGAAGTGACTATTTCCTCCCAGCAGCACTTGCTGCTTTTTTTTTTTTTTTTAAGGGGCCCGGTCGCGCTATACCACAGCTACAACGCTGACCGGGCCCCTGAAGATATAGGGCCCATCGGGTGGCCCTAAGTGTGTGGTTGTCACCCCCTGATGGCGGCTCTGGCTCTGGAGGTAGTCTGCTATTCGGGATATGAGACATTATTATTTCGTTTTTTGTGTTGTTTTCCTTTTGTGTTTTCAGGCCGTTTCGCGTAATCGGGGGTTGGTCTCGTCGCTGTTGGTATCAGACGTCCGCTGGTCGGAGGCGGTGGTCGGTGTCTGTATTCACCGCTCTAAGACTGATCGGGAAGGTAGTGGCGCGTGGGTGCGCATAGAATCAACGGGTGTGGCGTTTTGCTTAGCCCGATTGTTTTCTTGCTACTTGAGTCATAGGCCAGGGGGTGAGATATGCCTGTTTGTTCCAGTTCACTGCAATGTTTCGTAGTGCATTGTTGGCGTGTGGTGTGGATGCTCGGGAATACTCAGCTCATTCCTTCCGTATTGGGCGGCTCCCAAGGCCAGGTTACTCAGCTGCAGCAATTAGGCCTCTGGGTAGGTGGGGCTCTAGTCGTTACCAGCCATATGTCAGGCCTAACTTGTTGTAACGTGTGTTTCCTCGTAGGTCCAGGTGCTCGCTACATCTGGATTTTGGGGAACTCATTCATTTACTGGGCTGCGTGGCGAGCAGAGGAGTGCACTTATGGAAGTAATTTGGGTTTCCCATACAAGGTAGCCAGGGTTAGATGGAGAGGCATTAGGGCCCTTCTATGGCAGCAAATTTACCTGGAGTGTGTGGCATTATGTAGGTTTGTGTCAGGCCCGGTCACTTTGATAATTCATGTGGGTGGGAACGACTTAGGCTGCATTAGGTCTGTGGATCTTATCCATGTGATTAGACATGATTTGGCCCGCTGCTTTGCTTTATTTCAGGATTTAACTTTAATTTGGTCTGAAATAGTCCCCAGACATTGGTGGCGTGCATTGCCGTGTGCACGGGGTATTGAGCATAGTTGGCACAAGCTTAATGTAACGATAGGTACATTTGTGCGCCATCTTGGGAGTTTTGTGGTTCAGCACATGGAATTAGAATGGGATCATTCTAATCTCTTGTGTAGATGGAGTATATCTGACTTTGATTGGGTTGAATATCTTCAATACAGGTCTTCAAGCCGCTATTGAGGCTGTGCTGTCTGTGGGGGGCGCAATGCCGACCAGCTGAGGCAATTAGGAAGTCATTGCCGTGGCGGTATTCCTGGCCAGGACAGTTAGAAGTGGAAGAAGGTGCAACTTAGGGACGTGATAAAAAGGGGTGAAGAGGGAGGGAACTCACCAGTGTAGAAGTGTAGGGAGCCTTTTCCCGCCTGCTCACCCAAGAGATACAAGTGAGGCTGTCTGTTTCGGAGGTTGTGGGTGCTGTTTTTTTGTTTTGTCACAACTCGCGGTATTCCTGGCCAGTGCAGTTAGAAGTGGAGGAAGGTGCCAAGTCGGCTTGGGGAGTCGCAGCCTGCTGAGAGCTGATGCCGGGGGCAGGCTTCTCTGGACTCTTGTTTTATACTGGATAGAGCTGTCTATTGGTGAAACATCCCAACAGCTGACAAAGTAAAGATGCTGGCTATTGAAATTATCAATAAAGCTGTGGCCGTTGCCCTCACCCAAATCATATTATTCTCGTGTGTTTATACGGGGTATGGGTACTTGTCAGGAGTCATGTCCCTGTTGAAGTCAAAGTGAACACTGCACATAGCCCTTTAAATACCGCGGCTGAGTGATTATGTTAAGCTGTGATATTTCTCTCACTGCCCCAAGCCTACTGAATAAAAAAAATAAAAATAAAAAAAAGTGGACCCTAGGTATCTTTCAATACCTGTGGGTCCCCTCTGTCGGTTGGGGTGACAATTAGTGGAACTAGACTGACAGGAGATCTATGAACAGCGCTCAAAGTGAGCACTGCTTATAGCCCTTTAAATTATTTAAACTCTGCGGTAGCACAATTGCGCTGCTTTGGGAAAATTAAAAATAATTTTGTCCCCCCAACTTGGCACTGTCTGAACCTGTGTTAGGTGATGCTGATTCTTAATATTGTTATGATGTACCCTTTACTTTTGAGACAAATGGAATGCTGATTGTGAGAATCTTTTGAGGCTAAATCTAGGGGGACTGCATTGAAGCAGTGTGATCTACATATAGGGGGAAGGTTTAAGAGGATTAGCTTTAGCTATATTGTCTATCAAATACACGTTGCTGGCTATCTTGAACCCCTCCAGTATATCTAATATATTTTACTGCTTTGCTCTATAACTGTTGTGTTGATTTGTATCACATTGTGCCACTTGTTGCTAGTGGTGAGGAATAAACTGTTTGCACTAATTGCGGTCTAATCAATACCATAGAAATCTAAAAGCCAGTTACTAAGAGTTAACTATTTTATGGTATAGATAGCTTGTGTTGTTAGGTTTCCAGTGAAAGAGTGGAATTGGTACTGTAACCACTTTAGTTTTTTGGAATATACCACAACTGAGGACCACATGTGCTGTTGAATCTTTTGTTTACTCAGGAGACCGCCAAGTGTGCCAATATAATCATAAGTGTCTAAGCCCAGATACTTAGTATCTAATGTGTCTCAATAGAAGGAGTTGCTTCCTTAACCCCTTAAGGACACATGACATGTGTGACATGTCATGATTCCATTTTATTCCAGAAGTTTGGTCCTTAAGGAGTTAAAGACATATCCTCTGTTTAATTGGGATATAAACTTTAATCTAAAACTCATTAATATACAGCGTAACTTGTCATGAGTATGATATCAAGTTTAGTACTCTTTATAGGATCTCTTTGGGAGTTGGATCTCTATTTGGTTTGTTTGAAATTTATCAGGGGTTATCCCTAAATTTGTAAATCCAACTGCAAATAGAAGTGCATGTGATTCAAAAGGCAAAACTATTAGTTCAGTATAAACAGATCCTAATAAGGAATAAAAGAAAAAAAAGGGGTGGGGGAGGGGCAATACTCCTCCCACCTAATTGCTGTTTGTATTGGGAATTCTGTGACTACTATTAACCCCTTAAGGACTGGACCTTTTTTGCGATGTTGTACATTTGCGACCAGGCATATTTTTACACTTTTGTGGTGTTTGTGTTTGGCTGTAATTTTCCGCTTTCTCATTTACTCTTCCCATACAAATTATATATTGTTTTTTTCAGGACAAAAGGGGCTTTCTTTACATACCATTATTTATATAAACTCATGTATTTTAATTTAAAAAAAATAAAAAAATATGATGAAAAATTGAAAAAAATACATGTTTTTTACTTTACTTGAAAAATCTTTTACTCATCTACAAAAGCGAATGAAAAAAACTGCTAAATAGATTCAAAATTTTGTCCTGAGTTTAAAAATACCCTGTGTTTACGTGCTTTTGTGCTTTTTTTTGCATGTTATAGGGCTATAGGTACAAGTAGGATATTGTGGTTTCAAAACATACATTTTTAAAATTTATCAATAGTGACATTGTAACACTATTATCTGTCATAAATCTCTAAATAACACCCTACATGTACATATTTTTTTTAAAGTAGACAACCCAGGGTATTCAATATGGGGTATGTCCAGTCTTTTTTAGTAGCCACTTAGTCAAAAACACTGGCCAAAGTAAGCATTCATATTTGTTTGTGTGTGAAAAAAGTAAAAAAACTAAATTGAACGCTAATTTTGGCCAGTGTTTGTGACCAAGTGGTTACTAAAAAAGACTGGACATACCCCATTTGCAATACCTTGGGTTGTCTTCTTTTGCAAATGTTATGCCATCATGGGAGTAATTCTCATTCCTGGGCTACCATACGCTCTCAAAGGCAACGTAACCAACCTGGCCATTTTCAATGTAAAAATATTTGACCCATATATTTGACCTTGTAACTTTCAAAAATGCTATAAAACCTGTACATGGGGGGTACTGTCTTACTCGGGAGACATCGCTGAACACAAATATTTGTGTTTAAAAACTGGAAAACGTATCACAACTATTATATCATCAGTAAAAGTGCTGTTTGTGTGTGAAAAATGCAAAAAAAGTCATTTTCACTGACAATATCATCGCTGTGATATGCTTTACTGTTTTTAATCACTAATATTTGTGTTCAGCGAAGTCTCCCGAGTAAAACAATACCCCCCCATGTACAGGTTTTAGGGTGTCGTAGAACGTTACAGGGTAAAATACAGTGCTAGCAAATTAAATTCTCTGGAATTTCGGCCTGGGTTGGCAGGCAGGTCCCTCAAATTGCAATCAATAAAATTACTGAATTATGTAAAAATATTACATAAATACGCACGTAGAATTTAAATATATATGCATATTTATATATTTGAAGTCTACGTGTATATTTATATAATTATTTATGTAATTTTGTATATGGACATATGTATATTTCGTATTATTTTTATTTATATATACATAGATATATATACAAATTCATTCTAAGTGTATTTTGATATAAATATATATATATATTAATTTTAAAATACAGTTAGAATAAAATTTCATATAGATATATAATTTTTTTTAATTTTTTTTATTTAAAAAAAATTAATTATTTATATTTTATAATAATATATACAATATATATAGTTATTATATATATTATATATATACGTGTGTAATTTAATTATAAGTGTATTTTTATATTGATATAAGTACATATTAATATAAAAATACACTTAGTATGACATTATATATATATATGATATATAGACATATATATATCATATATACACATATATAATAATTATTTATTTTTTATTAACACTAACTTTATTTTTTTTTATGATTTTACACATGCAGGGAGACTGCCTGTCAGCACAGGCAGTCCCCCTGCAGGCAGACACATGGACACCTATTGTGA
Source organism: Pelobates cultripes (assembly GCA_933207985.1). Taxonomy (NCBI): domain Eukaryota; kingdom Metazoa; phylum Chordata; class Amphibia; order Anura; family Pelobatidae; genus Pelobates; species Pelobates cultripes. Next base: position 194,327,580 of record OW240915.1, read on the forward strand.
CCATGTGATCGCTGTATTAAGCGATCACATGGCCACAGGGGTCCTAATCCAGTGTGGGGAGACTGTCTGGGCTGCAGGCAGTCTCCCCACAACCGGAGCCACACTGATCGCCGCCGGGGGAACGACGGCGATCAGGTAAGTAAATAGGACCGTTAGGACGGTTCAGGACCGTCATCGGTCGGCAACGCAAAAATGCCGATGACGGTCCTGAACCGTCCTGGGTCGCGAAGGGGTTAAACTTGTAATCTCAGCATGCCAGATTTTGCAATGTTTTAGCTTTAAAACTGTAATTCATCCCCTGCAGTATTTTTTCAACTTTTAAAAATGTATTGAAATCCTAGACATAAAGCAAACCATAAATGAAAAATTTAAATCTCTGTGATTTGTCTTTTATATCCTGCGGGTAAAAGGTTTCTAAATACCATCCCATTTACTCTGTAGTATGTAAGCTTTGATCGCTGTCCATAAAAAATCAATAACTTTCACATAGTTTTTTTGTTTGTTACCCTTTTGATCTTGACATATTTTCTTATCTTTTCTTCACAAACGCACCCTACTTCAAGAGTGTGCGTGACGTAGTTGTTGTGGTGGGAAAAGGGTTAAAGTTTACTATTTGTCCTTAACACCACCCACACTTAAACATACTAATATAACTATTACTATTTTAACACTGCCACCACCAAGACAATTTATAAATGGGGTGCCTTGGTCCCCCAGGTAAATCAATAATAAAAACCCACCAAATTTAACTTAGCACAATAGCTATATGTGACGAGACCAATCTCACCACTGTGCATTGGAGGAGCCTGGTTGCCTGCCTGCTGCCTTTTGACTATGGACCGGCATTTAAATACTTTATTTTCCTATGCAGAAAGGTCTATTCATGTATTTCTGCCCTGGCGTTCGGTAGATTCTCAGATTTACTGAATGAACTCATTTAACCCAGATAGCTATGCCATGGAGCCTATTCGTGTAATAAAAGACTTTGGCTCCAGCAATGGAATTCCCACGCTCAGAGCCATATGGAGGAGGGAAGGAAGAAGACACTGATATAGTGTAGTATGTTAGGATCTTAAGTGATAAATAAAGGGAAAGGAATTGCACTTACAAATTTCTGTAGTTTATACTCCGCTCCAGATATGTGCGCCTGGACAGTATAATCCCTGTCTATGGATATGTAGATGGTCCTTGGATATCCTAAAAAGGGGATCTCCAGAGGTGGTAGGGTATTTCTCCTTTCCAATAGCAGTGGGCTGGTATTCGAATAGTTGGTGATATATATATATATATGTGTATATATATATATATATATATATATATATATATATATTTAAAAAGTATAGAAACACAAAATAGTGCTCTCTGGATGATACAGAATAAAATGGAAAAAAGATTGAGGTATACTCACAAGTGAAGACCAAATGGGAAATTGCTCAATATATGTAGATGGTATGATCCCACCAAGGATGTCACTCCTCGAGTCCTCCAGTGGGGGGTGTTGGAGAGTTTAAGGGAATTCTATTTTTAAAAAATAATAAAAATAAAATGATAGGCTTAGAGGCTCCAGTAGCATAAATGGGCTATCTTTATTGAAGACAAAATCAGTAACATAAAACAGCTTTAAAATCACTAACGCGTTTCTCCTGCAAAGAGGCTTTATCAAAGTGTTTAACTATTATTCTGTAAGTAAATATTAATGTTTCTTTCTTTTGGATATAATACTGGAACCCACGGCTTGTTTTTCTCTTTTCTTGAAAGCTAATGATCATTAACAAATCAAAATAAATCAACTAATTATTTAAAAGATACAGGTCAAATGGCTGAAGAGACATCCAGGCTTTTTCTGATGTATAATATCACATCTCACAGAGCCTTGATTAATTCACATCCATATGGTAAATCCTTTTCCCATTCCTATGCAATTCACACAACCCTTTCTGTCATCTGACCTCTGTGGGGGTCCCAGCTTCAAAGATGTAACCCCTTTTGACCTCCATACAATCAAATTAACTCCTTTTGACATTGACAATACCATCTCTGCCATGCCGGCAGATGTTTAATGCACTACACATATTGCATTAAAGGACAATATTCCATATTGTCACTCTTGCCGTGACAGTTATTGTTTAGGTTTTTTTGTTGTTGATTTTTAGTCTTAGTATTTTTTTCATGTATACCTGCAAGTTGTTTTTTGGCATCCACGACCAATATTCGTCCCTTGTGGATTTATGACATTATTTTTAAGGGAAGAAAAATAAAGACATTACGTTCTCTTTAAATAGGGTAAGTGTGTAGGACTTGGTTCCCAGTTTCAATGTACTTTGCAGGGACCCAGCTACCACGTATTATACACAACTTGCACCTCACAATTTGCAGGACTTCAAAGATCTGCTGCTAATGTCTTGGTGCCAAAAAACACAGAACAGGCCTAAGTAAGGGAATCACTACCTGTTTGTAGTGTTTCTGACGGTCTCCAACCAGGATGCAGATAGTCACCTTGAAACACTGCACATCCAGAGATAATAGGCGTGCGCACGGGGTGTGCTTAGGCACACCCTAATCCCCGCGGCCCGCACTATGTGCCTCCCTCACCGACCCACAGGCAGGAGAGGACCCGGGTGTCACGTATTCATCCGCTTATAGAAATGTGGTTAATGACATTTACTGTCCACACAGGAAAAGTTGTGCCGAGCAGCAACCTAATCCACAGAAGGGTTAATGCTGAGCAGTAATTGTGCAAATGAAACCTGGTGTCATGTATTCATCCGCTTAGAGAAAAGTGATTAATGACATTTACTGTCAACACAGGAAAAGTTGTGCCGAGCAGCAACCTAATCCACAGAAGGGTTAATGCTGAGCAGCAATTATGCAAATGAAACCTGGTAACTGACTTTGGGGTCAAAGGCCGGTTACAGCCTATCAGAACTAAAGGAGGGGTATTTAGGCCCAGTTCTCAGCCTGCTCAGTGCCCTGTCGTGGTTTCCCTTGTGGTTGTCTGAGAGCGCGTTCCTGTTTATAGTTTTCTACCTGGTTTTGACTTTGGCTTTGTTTATTGACTTCTCTATATTCTGGTATCCTGACTCCTGGCTTTCCTCATCGCTGTGTCCCTTTCTGTGTTCCCTGACCTCGGCTAGTATTTTTGACTATTCTTTGTACGTTAAATCCGGCCATTCTAAGGACCGGTAATACGTTACTTATTTGTCATCCGTGCTGTACAGTTCTACGTGCTGGATCAAACAGTAATCCTGACATTACGACATGGCCATAGATCCTGTAGAACTGTGTCAGCACATAGCTGCTTGCGAGAGGAAATTAGAGGAGAATGATCACCGCATGGATCAATTCACTCAGGCTTTAAGTACGCTTCTCGCTAGAACGGAGCATCTGCAGCCTGCAGCGTCTCCTCCTATAGCACCTCTACCCTGTGTACCTCCACCCACTGTTAATAGGACTCCTTGCATCTCCTTATCACCATCCCTACAGTTTGATGGCAATATCCAGGAATGCAGGGGTTTTCTTAATCAGGTGGAGTACCATTTTGAGGCCTCACCAGGGTCATTCCCCACGGACAGAGCAAGAATTGGTTATCTAATGAATCAATTAAAGGGCAAGGCCCTTGCCTGGGCTAATCCGTTGTGGGAGAGTAATCGGAGCATAGCTCATAATTACCAGGAATTCCTTGCCGAATTCAAGCTCACGTTTGAGCCATTGGGTAGAGAGGATGACGCCTCCACTGCCCTAATGCACATCAGACAAGGTAACCGGTCTATCTCGGATTATGCTATTGAATTCCGTACCTTAGCTTCCGAGGTAGACTGGACTAACAATGGGTTAATCTCAGCATTCAAAAAGGGTCTCTCAGAGACTATACTAGATGAGATAGCCGCTAAAGAATTACCTAAGAGTCTTAACGAATTTATTACGTTTGTCATGCATATTGATAATAGGTTAAGACTCAGAGAAGTCACCAGAAGCAAGACCAGACGTACGGCTATGTCCCTAGCACCTCAATTCTCTAAACCTGTTTTGTCTAACCTCCCTGTACAGTCCGAACCCGAACCTATGCAGTTGGGGGTCACTAGACTGTCAGAGGCCGAAAAACAGTATAGGAGAAGGGAGGGGTTATGCCTATATTGCGGTAGAAAGGGACATATGATAACTAATTGTCCAGTGCGTCCGGAAAACTTCCGCACCTAAGAACCTTAAGGGGACAGATCTTAGGTGTGATGGAGTTGTCCTCTAACAAAAACAAAAGTAGATTCCTCCTTGAGGTATCTATTTCCCTTGATAACAAGAAGTTTTCTTGCAGTGCCCTAATGGACTCAGGTGCTGCTGGAAATTTTATTGATGTCCAGTTTATTAGGGGTAATGAGATACCGGTCAGGGAGAGACCTACGCCGCTAGCTGTAGAGGCTATTGATGGTAGACCACTCACACAACCGCTTATAACCCACGAAACTGTCCCTATTACGATCTCCATTGGGGCCTCCCATAGGGAGGAGATGACGTTTCAGGTTATTACTTCTCCATCATGTCCTATCATATTAGGGTTTCCGTGGCTGAGTAAGCACAATCCCTATATTGACTGGGCTAATGGGGAGATATTAGAATGGGGTAAAGAGTGTATGGGGAGATGTATAAAACCAGTACTAAAGAGATTGGATACTATTGACCTTCCCACTACCACTTCCCAAACTCCTGGAGTTCCCATACAATACCGAGAACTTCAGGAGGTGTTTAACAAGGCTCAATCCGATGTATTGCCTCCCCACAGAGCATATGACTGTGCCATTAACCTGTTTCCAGGCGCTATGCCACCTAAGGGGGCAGTTTATGCCTTATCTCCCCAGGAGAGTAAAATAATGGAGGAATACATCAAAGAATCCTTGAGCAAAGGGCACATAAGAAAGTCATCCTCACCAGCTGGTGCAGGATTCTTTTTTGTTGAGAAAAAGGGTGGTGAGTTACGCCCTTGCATAGACTACAGGGCACTTAATAAAATCACTGTAAAAAATGCATACCCTATTCCACTCATTTCCGAATTGTTCGATAGACTTCAGGGAGCTAAAGTATTTACTAAGCTTGACCTTAGGAGCGCTTACAATTTGGTTAGAATTAAAGAGAATCATGAGTGGAAGACGGCATTTAATACCCGTAGTGGACACTATGAATATCTGGTAATGCCATTTGGGTTATGCAACGCCCCGGCCGTATTCCAAGACTTTATAAATGATGTACTCAGGGAATTCATTTACTCATTTGTCTTGGTTTATTTGGACGATATTTTGGTGTATTCCCCTGATCTTCAAACTCACCACTCCCATGTGAAACAGGTTCTGCAGACGTTGTTGAAAAATAAACTTTATTGTAAATTAGAAAAGTGCATATTTGACCAGCCTGAAGTCCACTTTTTGGGTTACAACATCTCTGCATCGGGATTTCAAATGGATCATAAAAAACTAGAGGCTGTACTACACTGGCCATTACCCTCTGGTTTAAAAGCCATTCAAAGGTTTATTGGTTTTGCCACCTATTACAGAAGATTCATCAAGGGATTTTCTTTTGTAATAGCCCCAATCACAAATATGACTCGCAAAGGGGTTAGTAGCACGGTATGGTCCAAAGAGGCTGTGAATGCTTTTGAGACTCTTAAACAAAGATTTGCCACTGCGGACATACTAAAACATCCTGACACCAGTAAACCTTTTATATTGGAGGTTGATGCATCCGAGACAGGGGTAGGGGCTGTTCTCTCTCAGAGAGAAAGCCAGGGAACACCATTGCATCCTTGTGGCTACTTCTCCAGAAAGATGTCTCCTGCTGAGCGCAACTATGATATTGGCAATAGAGAACTGTTGGCCATTATTCTTGCCCTCAAGGAGTGGCGACATCTTTTGGAGGGTTCCAAGGACCCCCTGTTGATCATAACCGACCACAAAAATCTGGCATATATAGGGGATGCCAAACGTTTGTCTTCCAGACAGGCTAGATGGTCACTGTTCCTTTCACGTTTTAACTTTCTCATTACTTATAGACCTGGTTCTAAAAATACCAAGGCTGATGCCTTGTCCAGGCAATTTGATAATGAGTCAGCTCCGGAACAGATGACATCTCCTATTATTCCACAGAGTGTATTATTGCTACTACTGTCCTCTCACTGTCTTCTCCACTGCTTGGCACCATACTGGAGGCCCAGCCTCAGGCGCCCAGTGGTAAACCGTGTGATAAACTGTTCGTTCCCCTATGTGAAAGGGTTAATATCATGAAAGTGTTCCATGACAATATAACTGCTGGACACCCGGGCATCAATAAGTCCACTGCCGCGATCACTAGATCATTTTGGTGGGATTCACTCAGGAAAGATGTAAAGGAGTATGTGCAGGCATGTCCTGTGTGTGCAGTTTCTAAGGTGACTCATGCACTTCCTTGTGGCCTGTTGCAGCCACTTCCTGTTCCTGAGATTCCATGGTCCCACTTATCCATGGACTTTATTGTTGAGCTTCCTAGCTCTGCTGGGTTCACTACTATTCTCATGGTTGTAGACCGATTTTCTAAGATGGCTCACTTCATTCCTCTCAAGAAGTTGCCATCTTCGCAAGATTTGGTCCTAATTTTCATACGTGAAATTGTCCATTTGCATGGCATCCCCCACAATATTGTGTCTGATAGGGGCTCTCAGTTTGTGTCCAGGTTCTGGAGGGCGTTCAGTAAACAATTGGGGATTGATCTCTCCTTCTCTTCCTCCTACCACCCACAGACCAATGGTACAGCTGAGAGGGCTAACCAGTCATTAGAAGTTTATTTGCGTTGTTTTATTAATAGCACACAAGACAATTGGTCCGAACTACTCCCGTGGGCCGAGTTCGCTAGAAACAATGCTGTTCATGACTCCTCTGGGCACAGTCCATTTTTTGTCAATAATGGTAGGCATCCTACGGTTCTCCCTGCGGTATTTTCTGATACTGCCATTCCTGCTCTGGATGGCGTCTGGCCTCCATTCGGGATACCTGGGTTAAGGTTCAAACTGCTCTAGGGGCTGCTGCTGAACGCTTCAAACATTTTGCTGATAAGCGTAGGAGTGCCAACCCGGTGTACCAAGTGGGGGACCGGGTTTGGTTGTCATCTCGCAACATCAAGCTTAAGGTCCCTAGCATGAAGTTTGCCCCCAGATTCCTTGGTCCCTATAGAGTGCTTCGTAGGATCAATCCAGTGTCTTACTCTCTGGCTCTTCCTGCATCTTTAGGGATTCCCAACACTTTTCATGTGTCCTTACTCAAACCTCTTGTCTGCAATAGATATGCTGTTCCTTGTGTTCCTCCCCCTCCGGTGGTGGTGGGTGGTCAGGAAGAGTATGAGGTATCTTCTATCGTGGATTCTAGGTTTTCTCGGGGCACTTTACAGTACTTGGTTGTTTGGAAAGGTTACGGTCCTGCTGATCGTTCTTGGGTTTCGGCTCCTGACCTGCATGCGGGCCGTAAGATCTGCGCTTTCCACGCTAAATTTCCTCTCAAGCCTGGTCCTGTCCGCCCGGTGGGCGTTCTTCAGGTGGGGGGTAATGTCACGTATTCATCCGCTTATAGAAATGTGGTTAATGACATTTACTGTCCACACAGGAAAAGTTGTGCCGAGCAGCAACCTAATCCACAGAAGGGTTAATGCTGAGCAGCAATTATGCAAATGAAACCTGGTAACTGACTTTGGGGTCAAAGGCCGGTTACAGCCTATCAGAACTAAAGGAGGGGTATTTAGGCCCAGTTCTCAGCCTGCTCAGTGCCCTGTCGTGGTTTCCCTTGTGGTTGTCTGAGAGCGCGTTCCTGTTTATAGTTTTCTACCTGGTTTTTGACTTTGGCTTTGTTTATTGACTTCTCTATATTCTGGTATCCTGACTCCTGGCTTTCCTCATCGCTGTGTCCCTTTCTGTGTTCCCTGACCTCGGCTAGTATTTTTGACTATTCTTTGTACGTTAAATCCGGCCATTCTAAGGACCGGTAATACGTTACTTATTTGTCATCCGTGCTGTACAGTTCTACGTGCTGGATCAAACAGTAATCCTGACACCGGGGAGCTCTAGCCGTAGCAACCCTCAGATCTCGCAAGAGTGAACTTTAGCCCCGCAGGCTAGAGTTCATTCTCCACTGGACCACCAGGGATGACAGCAGCATGGTACCCCCTCTCTACAAAAGGTAAGAAGGGAGGGAGGATATTTACTAAATGGTCCCAACACCACACAATACACACAAACAACACACACTAACAGAGCACACACACAGCACCCTTACACATACAGCACCCTCACACATACATGCACACAGCACACACTAACATCACCCTAACACACACATAGCACACGCACCACCCTCACAAACACAGCACCCTTACACAGCACCCTCACACACACACATACTGCACCCCCACACACACAACAGCATGTGTGTGAGTGTATGTATATACACTGCTCAAAAAAATAAAGGGAACACAAAAATAGCACATCCTACATCGGAATGAATTAAATATTTTTCTGACATACTTTGTTCTTTACATAGTTGAATGTGCAGACAACAAAATCACAAAAAAAAAAAAAAAATGGAAATCAAATTTTTCAACCCATGGAGGTCTGGATTTGGAGTCACACTCAAAATTAAAGTGGAAAAACACTACAGGCTGATCCAACTTTGATGTAATGTCCTTAAAACAAGTCAAAATGAGGCTCAGTAGTGTGTGTGGCCTCTACGTGCCTGTATGCCCTCCCTACAATGCCTGTGCATGCTCCTGTTGAGGTGGCGGATGGTCTCCTGAGGGATCTCCTCCCTGACCTGGACTAAAGCAACTGCCAACTCCTGGACAGTCTGTGGTGCAACGTGACGTTGGTGGATGGAGCGAGACCTGATGTCCCAGATGTGCTCAAGTGGATTCAGGTCTGGGGAACGGACGGGCCAGTCCATAGCATCAATGCCTTCGTCTTGCAGGAACTGCTGACACACTCCAGCCACATGAGGTCTAGCATTGTCTTGCATTAGGAGGAAACCAGGGCCAACCGCACCAGTATATGGTCTCATAAGGGGCCTGAGGATGTCATCTCAGTACCTAATGGCAGTCAGGCTACCTCTGGCGAGCACATGGAGGGCTGTGTGGCCCCCCAAAGGAATGCCACCCCACACCATTACTGACCCACTGCCAAACCGGTCATGCTGGAGGATGTTGTAGGCAGCAGAACGTTCTCCACGGCGTCTCCAGACTCTGTCACGTCTGTCACATGTGCTCAGTGTGAACCTGCTTTCATCTGTGAAGAGCATAGGGCGCTAGTGGCGAATTTGCCAATCTTGGTGTTCTCTGGCAAATGCCAAACGTCCTGCACCGTGTTGAGCTGTAAGCACAACCCCCACCTGTGGACGTCAGGCACTCATACCACCCTCATGGAGTCTGTTTCTGACCGTTTGAGCAGACACATGCACATTTGTGACCTGCTGGAGGTCATTTTGCAGGGCTCTGGCAGTGCTCCTCCTGTTCCTCCTTGCACAAAGGCAGAGGTAGCGGTCCTGCTGCTGGGTTGTTGCCCTCTGTGGCAAACCTAGCCACTTAAGACTATTGCATGTGTGGATATTAGGAGGTTTGCTGGCTGTGAGAGCCAAGTGTAATCTAGTATGGAGCATTCATGCGAACAAGAGCGTCCGTATGCTTGTAATACGTGAAACCCAGCATTGCCTATGCAGTTTCACGAACAGTGAGTTTAAACACTGTTCGTGAAACGATTGACCTACCGAACGGTCGACCACACACAGGAGGTCGTGTGGAGCCCATTAACCGATTGCAACATTGTTGCAATCGGTAGTTAAAGACTTCCCTAGGTGGCCGTCGTTCGGCTACCAACCACGCGGCGGTCGGCCATCTTGATTCCTTTGTTAGCCCATCGGGGATTTGGCGTTGAGCGCCTGGAACTAAAAACGGCTACTCGACGGCGCGAACCCCGCTGGACTTCCAGGCCGTTCGGGAGTCCCGGCCTTTCGGTAGTTTGTTCCCCTAATATCAATCGTTATTTTAACCGTATGTTGGAAATCATGTGTATTTCGTACGGCGTTCGGTTAGTTAGACTGGGAGCTGAGCGGTATTTCCACGAACTATGCGCTCAGCCTCCAGCTATCTACCGAACGTCCATTCGTGTAAAACAAGTGAATATTGTTAAATTTATGGATTTTTATGTAAAATATAAGTTTTGCTGCACGGAGGGATAATCCCATTAACTGTATATTCCAGTGGGAGTATCCCTCTCGTCCAGCAGTGCATGATGGGAGAAATGTATGTGTTTGGCAGTTCCCCATGTAGTCCCCTACTGTACAACCCCTGTAATGTCAGTAGGGAAACCCCTTGCATGGGGAATCCCATAAATACAGTGTCCTGTGAATAAAACCTCAGTTGACTCCCAGCCTATGTGTCGTCTAGTTCTTGGGAAGGAAGGATTACTACAACGCTACCGGGATTATTGTATGCTGTGCTTATTCCCCTGGATTATTTTATGTTATTCCTGTTACCCAGCGGAGATATTGTGGATTATACTGCCTCTCCGCTACACCCTCCTATGGCCTCTTCCACGTTTCCTGATGTACTTGCCTGTCTCCTGGTAGCGCCTCCATGCTCTGGACACTATGCTGACAGACAGCAAACCTTCTTGCCACAGCTCGCATTGATGTGCCATCCTGGATGAGCTGCACTACCTGAGCCACTTGTGTGGGTTGTAGACTACGTCTCATTCTACCACTAGAGTGAAAGCACCGCCAGCATTCAAAAGTGACCAAAACATCATCCAGGAAGCATAGGAACTGAGACGTGGTCTGTGGTCACCACCTGCAGAACCATTCCTTTATTGGGGGTGTCTTGCTAATTGCCTATAATTTCCACCTGTTGTCTATCCCATTTGCACAACAGCATGTGAAATTGATTGTCACTCAGTGTTGCTTCCCAAGTGGACAGTTTGATTTCACAGAAGTGTCATTGACTTGGAGTTACATTGTGTTGTTTAAGTGTTCCCTTTATTTTTTTGAGCAGTGTGTGTGTATATATATATATATATATATATATACACGCACACACTGCGTGTGTGTTTGTGCTTTAGGGTGCACACCCTTATGCAATAGGCTGCACACGCCTATGCCTGAGATATTGGCAATTATGTGCTGGGGGTGGGGAGGGGGGGGGGAAGTAGAACCCCCAGCACATATCTCTAAAACCCAGAGGCAGTTTGATACACATTTTCTATCACTATGCCTCACTCCCTCTAGCATTTAAGCTTATTTGAGCAGGACCTTCAACACCCTCTGTGCGTCCAACTCGCCTGGTTAAAAATACGTGTCTGTTAGTCCACCCATTGTACAGCGCTGCGGAAATTGTTGGTGCTTTATAAATAATAATAATAGTAACAACAAAGTTATGCATTGCATGTAATATTACATTCAAATTACAAACAGTCCATATAGTTTACTATTGTACTCTCCATGTTAATAATCAGTGCTGTGAACCTAATAGTACAAATGGGATTGGCCATCTGATACCACAAAAAAATACTTGCATACACTGTTGTGTTTGTGTTGTCATGGTAGCAAGCACATTTGGTGAAATCTCTTCTTAAAAAAAAAAAGAAAAAAATGATTTGTCCTGCTGCTATGTACATCAAAACATTAACAAGGATTCACCTGCTCAATGCGTTCCACTAAATGTGATTGGGGTCTCTGGGCATTTCATAAAAGAGTAAACAAATGAAAGGGTTTGAAGGTCAATGTCGTAATCTAGTCAGTCAGTGACTGTTGTAAAGGCAAGATATAGTGAGAAATGAAAGGTCAGATGAAGATCCCACTGATGTGGATTGTATAGAACACAATGCAGATTAGCTACGGTTTATTTATTCTAAATAGAATCCAGTATAATGTTCCCTCATGTGAAAGAGCGCTTTGTAAAGTTAGTGAAAATTAAAGGAAGCTTTCCATTACTACATAGCGACTAAAAAGGAGTCTCCCCTGCCCAAATACAATACAAAACTAGAAAAGCTACAATTTCTGGGGAAATTGTGTGAAGTGTTCTTGCCGCCACCAGTAGTCTACAACTGGAGTGGGCGGAGTAACTGTTATTATTTATTTATATAGCACATTTAATTGCAACGTTGTTGCCCAAAGTGCTTCACAGTTACATTAAAACATACATTTATAAAAACATTAGCAGGTGTACAAAAGGCCCTGTCTATGACATCACTTGCTGCTCCAGCCTGGCACAGGTCAGAGTATTTTGGCGGATGCCATCTTCAAACGGTCGTATTTTAGAAACTCTAAATCCTACAGCGAAGAGCTTTATATTGTGAGAATCACAACACCCAGACCTACATTTTGATGCATAGTATGTCTCTGAGATATTAACAATGAAGGCACAGTTGCAGTTTACAAATTGCCCTTCAAATTTGAACTGGCTAGAGTGGATTTTCAATGAATGTCAATGGATGGCGTGAGTTGCAAACAAATGGTCATATTTTTAAAACTATCAGGACTATGACTTAGCCGTGGACATTTTTAGTCTGCCCACAGGGATGCAGTGACTGTAGGGCCGGTGCAAGGATTTTTGCCGCCCTAGGCAAAAGTAAAGTTTGCCGCCCACCCATGTGACATCACAATGCCCCACCCATATGATCTGCCATGTTAAAGGATCACTCTAGGCACCCAGACCACTTCAGCTTAATGAAGTGGTCTGGGTGCCAGGTCTAGCTAGGGTTAACCCATTTTTTTATAAACATAGCAGTTTTAGAAAAACTGCTGTGTTTATAAATGGGTTAATCCAGCCCTCAATTCCTCTAGTGGCTGTCTCATTGACAGCCGCTAGAGGCGCTTGCGTGATTCTCACTGTGAAAATCACAGTAAGAACACGCAAGCGTCCATAGGAAAGCATTATGAATGCTTTCCTATGAGACCGGCTGAATGTGCGCGCAGCCAGCCGAATAGGAGGAGAGGAGGAGGATCGGAGGCGGAGAGCTCCTCTCCCGGCGCTGGAAAAAGGTAAGTTTTAACCCCTTTCCTCTCCCCAGAGCCGTGCGGGAGGGGGACCCTGAAGGTGGGAGCACCCTCAGGGCACTATAGTGCCAGGAAAACGAGTATGTTTTCCTGGCCCTATAGTGGTCCTTTAACTAACACCAGTGCTGCAGTGCCGCCGTGTTTACATTAAAAGGCCTGCAGGGACAGGCTAGACGCCAGAACCACTACATTAAGCTGCAGTGGTTCTGGGGACTATAGTGTCCCTTTAATGTGAGGTAAATTAGAGATTAGTGCCATGAATAATATGCTAGATTTCCTACTTACAACCAGATGAGGATGATGATGGGCTCTAGCTGCCGTCTGGCTCCACTGGACTGGTGTAGAACAGGCTCTCTGGAGGCGGTTTGTAACTGTGGTCACAAAAATCAATGTTCTGGGAGAACGGGAAGCAGCTCCATTTTTTTGAGGGCCCTTTACACAGCTCAAGGTCTGGGTCCCAGGGTCCACCTTCATGTTCCACCAATGAGTTTGTTCACAGGGGGTGGAGTGTGTGTGGGGGATGTCCTGATGTGTGTAAGGAATGCATTGTGTGAATTTGTGTTTGTATGTGTAAGGGCTGCAAGGTGAGTTTGTGTATGTATGGGATGCAGTGTTTGCGTCTAAGGGATGCATTGAGTGTGTGTAAGGGGTGCATTGCTTGTGTATGTGATGCATTGCTTGTGTATGTGTGTCTGTGTGTAATGCATTGTGTGTTTTTCTGTGTGCAAGGGGTGCATTGTGTTTGTGTGTGTGTGATGGATGTCAATCTCTCCCCTTCCCCCGTCAATTTCCTTCTCCCCCCCCTCCAATTTCCTTCTTCTCCCCCTCCCTCTCATTTCCTTCTTCTCCCCCTCTCTCTCCCTCCAATTTCCTTCTTCTCCCCCTCCCTCTCCCTCCAATTTCCTTCTTCTCCCCCTCCCTCTCCAATTTCCTTCTTCTCACCCCTCCAATTTCCTTCTTCTCCCCCCTCTCCAATTTCCTTCTTCTCCCACTCCCTCTCCAATTTCCTTCTTCTCCCCCTCCAATTTCCTTCTTCTCCCCCCCAACTTCCTTTTTCTCCCCCCTCTCCAATTTCCTTCTTCCTCCTCCCAGCTTCCTTCTTCTCCCTCCTCTCAATTTCCTTTCTCCCCATCTCAATTTCCTTCTTCTCCCCTCTCAATTTCCTTCTTCTCCTCCCTCCTCTCAATTTCCTTCTCACCCTCCCTCTCATTGCCTTCTCCACCCCTCCCTCTCCAACTTCCTTCTTCTACCCCCTCTCAATTTCCTTCTTCTCCCCTCCCTCTCATTTCATTTCTCCCCTCAATTTCCTTCTCCCCCTCAATTTCCTTCTCCCTCCCTCCAATTTCCTTCTTCTCCCCCCATCCAATTTCCTTCTTCTCCAAATCCCTCTCCAATTTACTTCTCCCCCCTCTCATTGCCTTCTCCTCCTCCAGCTTCCTTCTTCTACCCCCCTCTCCAATTTCCTTCCTCTCCCCCCCTCCCTCAAATTTCCTTCCTCTCCCCCCTCTCCCTCAAATTTCTTTCCTCTCCCCCCCCTCAAATTTCCTTCCTCTCCCCTCAAATTTCCTTCCTCTCCCCCCCCTCAAATTTCCTTTCCCCCCCTCCCTCAAATTTGTGTTTGTATGTGTAAGGGCTGCAGCATCAGTGCGGTGCACGAGGGAGCTGAAGAGGAAGCACTCAGCCAGGGAGAGTGCTCTCTCGCGCGCCCACCGGGTGACACCAGGGCCAGCCTCGGGGTGACCGGCTGCTGGGCCCCCCAAGAGAAGAGGCTGGCCCAGTGGGTACATACCGGGTCGCAGGGCCCCCTGCGACCCGGTATGTACACCACTGAATGTGGGGCCTGGACGACCTGAGCAGTCCGGGCCCCCCAGGACCGCCGGGCCCATGACAACCGTTATGGTTGTCATGCCCTGATGGCGGCCCGGACGATTTGTGTAGTTGGGTTTGAAAATGAGGGAGTGGTGGCAGTTTAGAAATCATGTCCTGATTTTTCTGCTTTTGCCAGCTCCCATTCTAGTTTTGAACATTTTGCCATTCATTCCTATGGGACCAATTTCGCCACAAGAATGATGATATTCCGTGAACCATTCGGCGAAACGTTCCACAAAGTAATGGCAATCCAATCGGGAACAATCCGCATGTTTCGGTATATTACTGTCTATGTAGGGTAAAACCTGTGGGAGGAGTTAGGGTGGTAAATTTGGCTATAATAAGAATAAGAATAATATATATGTGAGATAATATTAAGTGGTCTGGTTATGCAAGAACACTTAAAGAGAAAACAGTTTAGTAGATATTGTGAATATATGAATATATATCTAAAACCAGCTTGCCCAAGCTGCAGTTCTCTTGTTTGCTGCCTTTGCAAACTTTCCCTTTCGAACTCCGCCCAGACTTTATGTGGTTGTCCAATCACAGACTTCCAAGTGCAGCCCAATGAGAAGTCTTTGCAAAGCAGGTACTCTGGGCAATTGCTGCCTCTTGAGATTATATTTTACAAAATGAAAATAGAGGACACACTCTGCACACACAAAGCACTTGCAGGGGTCTGGAGTGTCCCTTTAAATCGGCACTGTCATGCCGAACTTACCCTTCCCCAGTCACTTCTTCTTATCTTCCTCTCTCAGAATCTGTTCTTTATTTCTTCCTATCTGATCTTCTTTTCTTTAAAACATAGGTTATACAGTCGGTTATGGTGTTGTGAGGTTTTGAGTCAGTCATTGGCTCAGAACCACGGGATGTGGGGGGTATCCAGGTATACCCGCACCATTGTTCTGTTAAGTAAAAAGTATTTGCACTTTATTGGTTATGTGTTATATATATTAACATGTTGTTATTTATGGTTGTGGTCATTGCCATGTTTATTATTTGGGTCTGTTCAAATATGAGAGGGATGGGGGGGAACAACTTTTTGTTTTGAATATGTTTATTGGTTTCACAACATAAATTCCAATTCAAACGTATTTGTGTTTAAGCGGGTAAGTGCCTGCGCAGAGGCGTAGTTATCAGTACACGAGTAGGTATGCAAATTGTTGCCTGCGCAGAGGCGTAGTTATTAGTACATGAGTAAATAGGCAAGTTGTTACCTGCGCAGAGGCCAGTTAATCAGGTTGCATGTTTTACTACTTTTAGTCTCATATTTGACAGAGGTGTGTGTGTGTGTTTGTATTGTTATCTTGTGTTGGCTTGGTCGTGCTGTTGTTTGTATCAGCAGGTTTGTTGATTTGTATTGTGTTAGTTGGTGTGTGCTGGTGTTTGTGTTGGTTGGTTTCTGCATGTGTGATGTGTTAAATCGTTTTTATTTTCACGTTTGTGTTAATTAGGCTAATGTACTTTGGTTTCAAACTTGTAATCCAAACTTGTGCGTCGACATTGCCTGGTCAGAGGCTCTGCCCGTATAACAAAGGTGGCGGGCGATATGTCCGTACTGATGCTGAAAGTTGGTATTGCTCTACCATATCATGGTAGTCGGTGTGCTGTCTTCATAGTAGTTCAATTATTGGTACTAACGTTGGCCTGTTCTGGTGTGATGCTGTGGTGGTCCCTTATATCTTCATGTGTGAGCTAGTGTGTGGTGTGTGGTAGGTCTGCGGTGTCCTGTGTGTGTTTCCCCGCGGTCCTTAAGGGTAGGGTGTTTTTTTTTGTTTTGTTTTTTTGTTTTTGTTTTGGGGGGGGGGGGAAATATGTCCCTTTTGGGTGTAGTGTGGCTGCCTTGGGTATTGCCGTTGTTGGGCTCGTAGTTGGTCGGGTGTGTCGGGGCGGTCCAGGTGTTCACTGTTCCGTGGGCCTTGGTGGTGCTTTCGTTTGACTTAGTGGGTTATGGGTCTACTAGTTGCTTTTTTCATTGCGCTTTTGATCTTGGCCCTGTCTATCTTTGTCTATTGCATGGCTAGCCTGTTGCGCGGCCCTTTCTATGGGTTCCTGTGTTGGGTGTTGTGTGGTTCTCGGCTCTCGCTCACGTGTGTGTATTCCCTGTGTCTCCCTGTCTTGGTGTCTCCGGGGAGGGTCTCCCGTTATGGGCCGGGTGTTCCTGTGTGGGTTTGGTCCTCTCTGCGGGTTATGTGTCCCTGGTGTGTTCCCTGTGTTCTTGTGGTTGGGTGAGTTGTCCGGGTTGGGTTTTGTCATTGGTTGGTGGTTGGGTCTTGTGTGGTTGTATGGGTGGTCGTGGGTCTCCAGATTATGGGTAGCTGTATTAGTGGTTCGTTGAGCGTCTGTGGGTGGTGCGTTTTCCCCCAGTTTTATGTTCGCCTCCTGTTGGAGTGCGGCTATTGCAAAGCCTTGGTGGGTCTGGGTTTGGAGGGTTGTCGCGGTCTCCGTCTCATGTCCAGTATGGTCATTGTGGTGTGGGGGGGGAGGTCTCGTGAGTCAATGGGATCGTACTCCCCGTCGCCGCTCCCGGTCCGCCGCCCCCCAGGCCCTCTACCCGAGCTCCCCCGGGTGCCCCTGCGTCTCTCGTCACACTTTTGCCTATGGTTCGGAGATGTGTTGTAGGAAGTCGTCTGAGTTGATGTTTCGGAGCCAGTGGAACCAGCGTTTTGTGTAGTTGTCTTTTTGTTTTGGGGTGGTTGCTTTCAAATCCTCGTACTTTCTCACTTCCTCCACTTCCTCTATCCAACGTCTTATGGGTGGTGTACACGTCTGTTTCCAGAACATGGGGATCGTTGTCTTGGCCGCGTTCAGGAGTCTCGGGATGACGGATCTGGAGTAGGCCGGTGTCGACATGGTGGTGTGGTGGAGCAGAAAGGCGGCTGGTGTCCGTGGCAGGGCCTCGTCCGTTATGTCTTGAATTATTTTCCGAATCGTCTCCCAAAAGGGTCTAATGCGTGCACATTCCCACCAGATGTGTTTGAACGTGCCTACCGCTTCTTCGCATCGCCAGCATGTGTCTGGGATCTGGGGGTCTCGTGCATGGAGGCTGGATGGGGTTATGTACCACCTGGTAAGGATTTTATAGGAGTTTTCTTGGAGTCTTGCCGAACCCGGTGTCTTCTGTACGTGGGTGATGATTTTGTCCCAATCTGCGTCTGTTAGGGTTTCGTGTATATCCTCCTCCCATCGTCTAATGCATGGGGGTGCTAGGATGTATCTGTTTACGATTATGGCTGAGTAGATTTGCGATATGGCCTTGGCTGGTTCCCGGTCCTGAGTGCATAGGTGTTCGAATTGCGTCTGTTCTCTTATTAGAGACGGCTTTTGGGGGATTGATCGGGCGTATTGCACTATTTGTGCTCTAGCTAGGGTATGTGTGAATGTGTGTGGTAGATCCGGGAAGAGTTCTGTCGTCGGGCGGACTGCGAACGGTTGTTGAAGTACGTCTTTGATGCGTAGGGTTGGTATGTGTCTGGTGAGGGCTGGTATTGGGCCCTGATCTCCTGCTGGGAAATCTGGGTTTCCTCTCAGAGGGAGTAGTGGGCCTGGGTCCGTCGTTAAGTATTGTTTAGTGCCCTGTCTGTGCCAGATCCGCATGGTCGCTGTTACAAACGGGTTATGTATTTGTTTGTGTCTGTATGCGGCTTTCGTAATCCATGGCAAGGTCCTCAGGTCACAGTTTGTGGTATCGGATTCCAGCTGGGTCCATAGTTTTGTGCTGCCTTCCACGGACCAGCTCAGGATTCTGTTGAGGTGTGTTGCCTGATAATATTTTTCGAAGTCTGGGAGCGCCAACCCCCCTCGAAGTTTGGGCAACGTCAATTGAGAGTGTGCTATTCGTGGGGATCTGCCCTTCCATACGAACTTGCGGACCTCCGATTTCAGTGTGGTGAAGAACGCATCTGGGGCCAGTATCGGTACTGTTTGGAATATGAAAAGGAGTTTGGGTAGCAGTGTCATCTTGATCGCGTTCACCCTTCCTAGCCAGGAGATGTAGTATGAGTTCCATGAGCGCAATTCTGCTATCGCCTTTTTTAGGATGGGGGTGTAGTTGTGGGCATAGAGATCCGTCGGGTTCGGTGTAAGCTTAACTCCTAGGTATCGCATGGTTTGGTCGCACCATCGGTAAGGATGTTGTCGTTGGAGTGTCCTCCTGAGTGTGTGGTTGATGGAGAGGCCCAGGATTTCTGATTTTGAAGAATTGATTTGAAGATTTGAGATACGGCCATATGCCTCAAACTCCGACTGTATGGCGTGTAAGGTCGATTCTGGGGATGTGACTATGAATAGGAGGTCGTCCGCGTAGGCCAGTGTTTTATGGTGTGTCTGTCCTATCTTCAACCCCTGTATGTTATCGTTACCTCTGATGCGGTTTAAAAAGGGTTCTAGCGTCAGTGCAAATAGTAGGGGTGACAGGGGGCAGCCCTGCCTGGTCCCGTTATGAATCTGGAATGGATCGGTCAGCGCTCCATTGATCCGAATGCGGGCTGTTGGGTGTGTGTATAGTGCTTTTATCCAGGTGAGATAGTTCGGTCCGACGCCGAGGTGCTGGAGTGTGCCGAACATAAGATCCCAGTCTACTCTGTTAAACGCTTTTTCAGCGTCTGTGGACAGAAGGAGTGTTGGGGTTCTCTGTGTTCTGGCGTGGGCTATGATGTTCAGGGCTCTGATAGTGTTGTCCCGTACCTCTCTCCCCGGGATGAACCCCGTTTGGTCCGGGTGCACTGTCATGGGCAGCAGTGGTGCTAGGCGCGCCGCCAGGACACTGGCTAAGAGTTTGAGGTCCGTGTTTAATACGGAGATTGGGCGGTAGCTTGGGCAGAGTGTTGGGTCCTTACCGTCCTTAGGTAGGAGAGTGATGTTTGCCGCTGTGAACTGGGCTGTTGGGGTGGCTCCCTCCAGAATGGAGTTGAGGGCCGTTTGCAGTTTCGGGAGGAGCTCTGTTGTAAAGGTCTTGTAGTAGGAGAGGGGGAAACCATCCGGGCCCGGTGCCTTGCCTGTTTTCGCTTTTTTGATGGCGAGGGCCAGTTCCTCAGTTGAGATGGGTGTCTCCAGATTTTCTCGGTCGGCGTTTTCTAGTCTGGTTCCGCTCGCTGTTTCTAAGTATCTCTGGATCTCCTCGAGTTTGTGGCGGTGTGGTTCCTCTGGTGTGTCTTGACGCAGATGGTATAGTCCTTGGTAATAGGTGAGGAACGCGGATGCTATTTGGTCCGGGAGGTGAAAGTGTTGCTGTTGAGGGCCCTTGATTTTCGGGATGTACAGTTGGGACTTGCGCTGTTTTAGTAGGTTCGCCAGTAGCCTCCCGCATTTGTTCCCATGTTCATGAATTATGTGTTTGAAGTGTTGGTATGTGCGCTGTATCGAGCGGTTCAGGTGTGTCGAGAGTTGTTCCCTCTTGACGGTCAGGTCTCTGTATGTCTCCGCGTCTAGGGTGCGTTTGTGTTTGGTTTCCAGGGCTGCGATCTCCTTGCTGAGGGCTATCGTTGCCTGCGTTGCTTCTCGTTTGCGGGTGGCGCATGTCGCAATTAGCTGTCCTCTGATCACCGCTTTGTGAGCCTCCCAGCATGTCAGGGGTGTCGTGTCTCCTTGCTCGTTGTCTGTGAAGTAGTTTTGTATGGACTGCCTGGTCTTATCCACCACCAGTACGTCCGAGAGGATCGATTCATTCAATCTCCAGGAGGTTTGTCGCGGTCTGTAAAGAGACGATTTTATTGTTATTCGAACCGGGCAGTGGTCTGACCACGTCATAGGTAGTATTTCCGCCTTGTTGAGGAGGGCGAGGTCGCGGTGTGGCATGAGAAAATAGTCTAATCTAGAGTATGTCGAGTGCGTTATGGAGTAGAATGTGTAGTCGCGTGTCGATGGATGTAGTGCGCGCCAGCAGTCTGCAAGTTGGTGGTAGTAGATGGTGCGCAGCGTTCTGGCGTTTCTGTTGTCCGGTGTGGGCCCGTGTTTGGCCGTTGAGTCTTGCTCTGCGTGCAGTGGCAAATTGAGGTCCCCGCCGACGATCAGGGGGGAACAACTTTTTGTTATGTTAATATATTATATTTTTATGTTCATTAAAAGCTGTGGACAAATTTTTCCCATACATTGTAGTGTTTTATTTGGGGGGGTTGGGTAAGATTCTCGAGGTTCAGCTTCACCTGCCTTTATGGCGACACTGCACCTGTCATGTATGTTTTTTTAGCATGTCTCTGTAGTTGATTTCTTTATGTCCTATCCGACAGTTCTGGAGATGGAGGAAAGGGGTAATGGGTAGTTGTAAGCATATATTCTCTATGCATTAACTCGCATACTACCTGCCAGAGTGTGAAGGAATAAGAAGACCATACCGGTAGGTCTACCCATCGTGGTTAACAGCAGCTGCAGCCTTGAATATAAGTAAGATTTTACTATAATTAGGCAGGCCAGGGGGGCTAGATGGTGGTTTAAACACTATAGGATCAGGAATACATGTTGGTGTTCCTGACCCTATAGCAGGGATAGGCAACCTTCAGCACTCCAGATGTTTTGGACTACATCCCTCATAATGCTTTTACACCCATAATGCTGGCAAAGCATCATGGGAGGTGTTGCCTGCCCTATAGTGTTCCTTTAGGTACTTAACATTTTGTGACAGTGAGATGTTTGTAAATAATAAAAATAATGTTTTTAACCCTTTACTTAATTGCAGGCTTGTAGACTTAATTGAGACAAGAAAAAAAGAGATTATCATGATAATAGTGGTTCTGCAGGCAACATGGCAAATACATCCAGAGCCCCAGTTGTTCAGCACTGACAGGGCCATCTGCACTTCAGTCTTGCTAGTCTGCCGATTAGTGCTGAGGAATGTGCCCTTTCCAGGACAGGGCTGAGGACTTTTTTTGTTTTCTCCCCTCTTGCATTATGACAAATTGGCAGTGAGTTATAGACCTAATAAAGCACTTTCCTAAGTCGGAAATTAATTGCAAAGTATCAGAAATGTAAAGCCTGCTTCCTTAAATTAAACTTAAATTGACATAGAGATTTTGAACTTCATGCTAATAGTCAGTTTAAATTCTGGAAGTAAAAGAAAATTCGTTCATTAGTAAGTCTAGCTGTGGGGACAGACCACACATACCAGCCACTCCCTACCCTTTCTAAGGCACTTTCGTTGCATGGTAACTTCTCATAAAGCTTGCTGGTGTGTGGTTATAAAATGCAGACTATTTGTGAAGTTGTCTGCTGGACTTCATTGGTTAGAGTGCATAATAAAGTATAAGGTCTTGGCTTAAAACCAGAATCTTTTTTTCTTAGACACCTGTTAGAAAGACCACTGGTGATTTTTCCCTCAGACACCAGATTTTACATTTGATCCACATACCAATTTCACGCATTACAGATATCAAATATACTGCCAGTATGCTGACACTGTGCATGGAGTCTTAACCACAAATTTCACTCACACACCTTGAAGGGATACTATAGGCATACCTAGGTTATTTTTCAGGAAGTCTTCCCCCCTGACCCCTGGAAAGAGGGGTGGGGGCATGACTGTTGCCACAGTGGTAAGCATGATAACCAAAAGGAAACCTTACCTGGACTGACAGATGATGCCCAGAAACTGTTGAGGGAGTCTGACAGTTTTTGTCCTGGTGGTTTCAATCACTAAAAAAGATAAACATATAGAACTGTTTTATAAATAGTCTGGTAGCTATATTCTTACCCCCATTTGCCAATGACTACTAGCAACTCCAGGGAGGCCTTACTGGCATTGATGGTGGCTTTCCAGTGCACTCACAGGCAGGAGGTTTTGTCTTCCCTGATGCAGGGCATCCAGTCTGGGTTGGTGGAAAGGAGGGCTGGAGCTTAAGTGTGTAGGCGGAGGGATCGAGGCCTTCGTTGCGTCTTTTGCCGAGTCCAGGACCAAGTGCTTCTGGTTCTGGGACATTGATGACACTGGCCATGACCAGGCCTGTAAGATGGAGGAACTGGCGCAAATCTTCTGCCTGAAGGGTGGACCAGGATGGAGGGCTGGTGTCGCAAGACAGACAGGGCTCAGTGAAGCTGCATTGTTTTTCATCGTGGAGCACGCACGTGACTTTAATGCGCCCACATGTGCTGGCATTACAAGCCCCAAATCCGGACATTTGCACCCTAGCATACAAATTCGGAGCAAATGCAGGAAATCAGAGATCGCTTTGGAGTTGGTTCGGTCGGCTGTTTGCCAAGTCTGAAATTTAGTTTGCAATTCGGCTTCTCCCTGTACCCAGACTCATTCCATTTCTTGGGTTGTAATTTTCTGGGGGAATTTTTCTTCAATATGTGTCTCACTATGCGATGTTCCATATCCTGTTATTTTTTGAGCTGTTTAGTTCTTTTCTTAAATGGGGACTTTCGTTTTTTGCTTCTATTACATTATTTGGATGATTTCCTTTTTGTGAGTCTGGGTTGTGTTGAACTATTGCAGAGTTTTTAGTTAGTTCTGATTTGGGGATTCCAATCGTGGAAGAAAAGACCCTACTTCGATGCTCTCGTTTCTGAGTATTGAGATTGATACTGAAAATATGTTTATTTTGTCTTCCTGCTGATAAATTGGAAACGCTACATGTTTTGGTGGAAAGGGTTAGAAGTGCTCAAAAGGTGCAGCTGCGACAACTGCATTCTTTATTGGGGTACCTCCAGTTTACATGTCATGTCATGTCCATGGGTCATGTGTTCTGTCGCCGTATGTGCCTGGCAACAGTCAGTATTAGACAACCCTTTCTCTTCATTTGGATTACTAAATGGATCAAAGCAGATTTGCTTATTTGGAGTTTCTTTATAGCGACCTATAATGTGCACACTTGTTGGCAGCTAGGGAAGGTACCGAATTCAGAGCTAGAATTATTCACAGATGCCTTGGAATTGGTGGGGTTCAGAATCTACTTCAGGGGTCTCTGGTGCACAGAGCGATGGCCGGAGGCATGAAAGGAGTCGGTTCTCGTTTGAGTTTCTTACATTTCTGGAGCTCTTCCCCATCGTTGTGGCAGTGGAATTATGGGCCACCTTTTGCAGTACAGGCTGGTAGTCTTTCACACTGGTAATATGAGCATGATGTTAGTTAATCGGGCTTCATCTGGTTCCCATCCAGTGTTGATGTTGCTGAGGCAACTGGTGTTGCACTGTCTGGAATTTAACATTTTGTTTAAGGCTGCATATGTTCCAGGGGTTACTAACATGATTGCTCTCTCTCGCTTTCAGTGGGAGCACTTCAGGGAGGCTGCTCTGGAAGTGCAGGGCCCTCACTTTTTGTGGACACTCGATTTGGGAATCTGAAGTCGCTCTTCCATAAGTCACTGGCTCCAGGTTCATGGAGAGCATATCTGTCGGTTTTTAGGAATCATGGGATATGTCATCAGAGGAGGGTAGGTTGTTGGCTACCCTAACAATGTTATCTCTAATGTGTTTATCGTCTGTGTACTTGGCAGAGTGGGCTTTGGTAGCTATGCTTTTCTGTGAGGTTTTGAATTTGGTCTATCAATCTCCTTTAGAGTTTCTTCTTTACCAGGTTGCCTTTTTGCTGTGTTTTTATGCTGGTGAAGTATTGGTTTCTTTGGCTGAGGCTTCCTCTCTGCTGTAGTTATTAGATGAGGGTCTTAGTGAGGACTGGATTGATCTCCAAATTCTGGAGCATTGGTTAGGATTTGTGCTACGGTGGGGCATGGTGTCTAGTACCTTTCCTGTAGCGTATCCTAGAGATTCTCTGGCTTCCATGATGATACATGAGAATGGGTCGGCTATGACGCATTATCACTTAACAAGTTTATGTGTTTAAGTCAGGTATGGTAGCGGATCCGGTGGGATTCTCCTCTCATTCTTTTCATATCATTATTATTATTATTATGATATTTATAGAGCGCCGTCAAATTCCACAGCGCTTTACAATGGGTGAATGAACAGACATGTAGTTGTAACCAGACAAGTTGGACACACAGGAACAGAGGGGTTGAGGGCCCTGCTCAATGAGCTTGCATGCTAGAGGGAGTGGGGTAAAATGACACAAAAAGGTAAGGATAGTATTAGACTAGTGACAGTTGCAGAAGAGGAATCAGTCAGGAGCTATTAACAGTTTAATTGATACGCTTTTATGAAGAAGTGGGTTTTTAACGATTTTTTGAAGGAGTGGAGACTGGGTGAGCATCTAACGGAGGAGGGAAGCTAGTTCCACAGGAATGGTGCAGCCCTCGAGAAATCTTGAAGGCGCGCATCAGAGGTGGGAGTACGGACAGAAGATAGACGTAAGTCTTCAGCAGATCGTAAGGGCTTAGACGGGATATACTTGTGTATAAGGGAGGATAGATAGGTGGGAGCAGCATTATGTAGAGATTTGAAAGCAAGAACCAGAATTTTAAATTGAGCTCTCTATTTTATAGGAAGCCAATGTAGGGACTGTGTAGTCAATGTAGTCAAGGCGAGAAAGGACAGTGGAATGGACCAACACCTTAGTCGCATCTGGTGTTAAGTAGGGGCGGATGCGCGCAATGTTTTTGAGATGGAAATGACAGGATTTGGCGATAAATTGAACATGAGGCTTGAAGGAGAGGTCGGAGTCAAAGAGAACACCTAGGCAGCGAGCCTGCGCAGATCGTAGGGGCCTAGACGGGACATACTTGTGTATAAGGGAGGATAGATAGGTAGGGACTGACAGAAGGGCGAGGCATGGGAGGTGCGGGCGGACAGGAAGATTAGCCTCGCTGCCACATTAATGAATTAGAGCTCAATTTAAAATTCTGGTTCTTGCTTTCAAATCTCTACATAATGCTGCTCCCACCTATCTATCCTCCCTTATACACAACAGTATATCCCGTCTAAGCCCTTACGATCTGCTGAAGACCTACGTCTATCTTCTGTCCGTACTCCCACCTCTGATGCTCTCTTTCAAGATTTCTCGAAGGCTGCACCGTTCCTGTGGAACTCGCTTCCCTCCTCCGTTAGATGCTCACCCAGTCTCCACTCCTTCAAAAAATCGTTAAAAACCCACTTCTTCATAAAAACGTATCAATTAAACTGTTAATAGCTCCTGACTGATTCCTCTTCTGCAACTGTCACTAGTCTAATACTATCCTTACCTTTTTGTGTCATTTTACCCACTCCCTCTAGTATGTAAGCTCATTGAGCAGGGCCCTCAACCCCTCTGTTCCTGTGTGTCCAACTTGTCTGGTTACAACTTCATGTCTGTTCGTCCACCCATTGTAAAGCCCTGCGGAATTTGATGGCGCTATATAAATATCATAATAATAATAATAATGACTTAGGGAAAGGTAGAACAGTGGACCTTATACACTCGTGCAAACATGATATGGTCATTTGAAGGTTTAGGGTACTGGGTGGTCAGCAGTTGAGACTGTGTAAGTCAAATGCATGGAGGTATTACTAGAGCTGTATAGAGATAGTGATTTAACTCCTAAATGGCAGATAACTGAGCAGTGAGACAGCAGGGGCATAATCAACTCCTTTAACCCCTTAAGGACCAAACTTCTGGAATAAAAGGGAATCATGACATGTCACACATGCCATGTGTCCTTAAGGGGTTAAAGGGACACTATAGTCACCTGAACAACTTTAGCTTAATGAAGCAGTTTTGGTGTATAGAACAGGCCCCTGCAGCCTCACTGCTCAATCCTCTGCCATTTAGGAGTTAAATCCCTTTGTTTATGAATCCTAGTCACACCTCCCTGCATGTGACTTGCACAGCCTTCCATAAACACTTCCTGTAAAGAGAGCCCTATTTAGGCTTTCTTTATTCCAAGTTCTGTTTAAGATTTTCTTATCCCCTGCTATGTTAATAGCTTGCTAGACCCTGCAAGAGCCTCCTGTATGTGATTAAAGTTCAATTTAGAGATTGAGATACAATTATTTAAGGTAAATTACATCTGTTTGAAAGTGAAACCAGTTTTGTTTTCATGCAGGCTCTGTCAATCATAGCCAGAGGAGGTGTGGCTAGGGCTGCATAAACAGAAACAAAGTGATTTAACTCCTAAATAACAGTGAATTGAGCAGTGCAATTGCAGGGCAATGATCTATCCACTAAAACTGCTTTATGTAGCTAAAGTAATTTAGGTGACTATAGTGTTCCTTTAAGGATTGCTTTTGTTCTCACATTCTACATACTGAGTATGTATTCTCCTAACGTGATTATGTCTATTCTCTGTGGGTGATCCTCAGGTCTGTCCTATGTATTAATATATGCATAGTTTCTTCCCCCAACTGCTAACCAAGCTAACCTACTTATATTTTATCCTATTCAAATGTCTTCCTCCAATCCCTATGCTGGGTTTCCATCTCTTCCTCAATTCTATTCTCATTTTCCAACCACTTATCAGTCTTTTCCCATCAAAGCATTATTTTTCTCAACTATTAATATTTTCTTCTCCACCCACCAATATATCATCCACTCCTCTCAGATAGATGATGATGATAATAGATAATAGATTTAATGATCTATATACAAACTGTATCTGAATAGATCAATTTTGCAATACTTACATACATCAGAATCATATACTTAATGATTCTCATTATATGACCTTGCCTTCGTACACATCACCACATTTGACTAAACAGAAGAAAACTTATTGTATAGGTGGTATAGACAACCAGGAGAACATATGACAAAGCTCCAATGGAAGGTGAGTATGGAAGTACTGAACCACTGGTAAAGATGAAAGAGAGAAGTGCTCATGCCACTGTACAGAACATTGGTGAGACCTCACTTGGAGTATTGTACGCAGTATCTTCAGAAGGAAATTGATACTTTGGAAAGAGTTCAAAGAAGGGCTACTAATCTGGTTCATGGATTGCAGGATAAAACGTACCAGGAAAGGTTAAAGGATCTTAACATTATAGCTTGGAGGAAAGACGAGACAGGGGGGATATGATAGAAATACATAAAGGGAATCAACACAGTAAAGGAGGAGGCTATATTTAAAAGAAGAAAAACTATCACAACAAGAGGACATGGTCTTAAAGGGGCAAAGGTTTAAAAATAATTTCAGGAAGTATTACTTTACAGAGAGGATAATGGATGCATGAAATATCCTTCCAGCTGAGGTGGTAGAGGTTAACACAGTGAGTGGGTTTAAGAATATGTGGGATAGGCAAAACGCTATCCTAGATTAAGATAAGGCCAGGGACTATTTAAAAGTATTTCGAAAATTGGGCAGACTAGATGGGCCAAATGGTTATCTGCCATCTCATTCTATGTTTCTATGATACGGAGATAGGTGTGTGGTGTGAAAAAAGGTAAGAACAAAGATGCGACCACCCCTGTTTTATGGTGGGAGAGGAGACACAAAATAATCCCAACACTGCAGCATAACAGTTGAAGATGACCACCAACCAAGCTGCAGGGAAAGGATGATTGTTACTGTGAAGAAAAATTGATATGGGAGAGTGGAGTTTGAGAAAGACAATGGTTCTCCAGTCAAAGGTGTCTGGAGGACAAAGTATATTTGGGAAATACGAGTGACAAAGCAGGACACATAATGGATGTGTAGGGATATAGAGAAAAAGTGTGTGATAAAGAGAGCTCCTTAGAGTCTAAAAGACAAGGTTCAAGGTGGTGAAATGTGCGACCAGCTATACTAGACCAAAGGGAACAATATGGCTATAGTAGAAACTTTGCTTTAACAGAGTTATCCACTGAATCGATAATTGCTCATTTTTATTGAAATTACAATAAGTCATCAATTTGGTGTGTAGTACATTTCCCGCCACAATTCATCCAATTAGCCACCAATACAATTTTCTCAACCAGGATCAGAAAGGATAATTGAGATAATGTATTTTTAATAAGATTATTACATTTTTATTTTTTTTATTAGCAATTTTCAGGTTTTGTTTTTACATTAGGTTACAGTTGTTTACAGGTACATAATAATAATAATCATCAGTACAGACTCCAAGATTAGTCATTCAAGCTGAAACTTCCTTTAATTCAGAGATATCAGAAAATGCTTTCATTTTTGTCACTATGGTCATTTGCGTAAAGTATGTTTTATAGTATTTTAGGTGTGGCTAGAGCTAGTTGAACAAGCTTTGCATAAAATGTGGGTGTGTCAGGCACAGAGAGCTTTAACAGTCCCAAGGCATTCAACTAAATGTGATTGCAGTGCTTGAACCAAATAAGTTTATTCTCCTACTGACTAATGGCAGGACACACCTAGATGTGAATCATAAGGATGCCTCCACACCTTAGGAAAAATGGGTGAGAGACAATCAGGAACATTCTGCCCAGTCTTCATGCATCCAGTCTTAACTAAACACCTTTTTTTAATTTTATTTTTTTAAAAGAACATTGTGAACACTTCTAGCAACATAACCACCGCTGCAGTGGTAAAGGTGCCAGGAATGCATTGATGCCACCCACCCGTCCTCATTGTAAGTAGCTAAACAGCTTGACTTCTTAGCTGGATCCGCCGGGTGACACTCCCCGCCTCCACTATTTCTTCTGAGCTTAGCTCAGCTTCCGCTCTCCGTTTGACACAGTGGAGAAAGTAAGCGTCACCTGGCAGCCCACAAGTGACAAATCTAAAACCGTTTGACTACTTACAATGGTGGGGCCCAGAGCACTTCTGGTACCATAACCCGTACAGTGTGCTTCTATTCCTTTAAAGTGACCTGTCATACTACACACCGTTTTATTGTAAATGCAAGAGAGAAATGTTTAATCTCTACAATGTCCATGAGAATTGCTAGGATATGTACACATGTAAAATAAGGTCTGATTGCTCCCCTCACTTATCTATGTAGGTATATTTCAATATCTGAGTGTCGGGAGAACAGGAGAACCTTTCAAATGGTAGATATTCTGCTCTCCTTCACAGCAGTTAATTGGCTTTGTTAGAGCAATATAGCAATGGAGTTACGAATGTCACTGTTTTAACACCAATTCTCTGGAAATTAAAGGAACACTGTATTCCTGTCCCTATAGTGTTAAAAACACTATCTAGCCTCCGTCATCCCCTAAATATAGTACAATCTTATCTTCATTTCAGTCTGCTGGTGCTGGCTCTGCCTCATGCAATGCATCTCTATAAGGAGATGCTGATTGGCCAGGGTGGCATTTGGCTCCGTCCCTGGTTTGCCTCCTTGACTGACATCATCAGAAGTGATGATCTCAGCTAATCACAATGCTCTCCCATAGGAATGCATTGGATTAGCCAAGATTGTCAATTCTGATAATCTCAGTCAAGAAAGCAGGCCAGGGACGAAGCAAAATGCTTATAGAGATGCATTGGATGAATGCATCTCTATGGGGAAATGTTCTGTGTCTCCATGCAGAGGGAAGAGACACTGAATGGCAGTGCTGCACAATGTGCAGCATTGCCCAGGAAGCACCTCTAGTGGCCATCTGAGGAGTGGCCACTGGAGGTGTCGTTAGGCTTTAATCTAAACATTGTCTTTTCTCTGAAAAAACTGTGTTTACAACAAAAGGCATGCAGGGACTGACAATGCTCACCAAAATAACTACATTGTAGTATCCCTTTAAGTCTCTCTATTGTATCATAGGGGAAGTGTGCCCCCCTTGGGAAATTCCCAAGCAAAGCCAATCATGTATAAGTAGTGCTGGGTATAAGTAGTGAGATTTGCAATGCATACCCATTGCATCATAATAATCCCTGTGCACCATTGAAGGAAGATCCAAGCTTTTTCAATCAAAAACATTTAAACTCAGGTTTGGAATATCCACATTGAAGCACCACCATTAAAACATGTTCTGTGTGCCCCTACATTTAAAAAAAAATGTCATTCTTTATTTTTCTCAGATTCACTGATGTGAGGAAGCAACATTTTACAGGTACTGACAATACATAAAAGATAATAGAATATAGGGTCATAATTTTCAGCCCCAATGGTGCTAGTGAGCTTGAGGGTTTTATGGGTGTAAAGGTGGTAAATGATCTGTCATGGTAATCTGACCAGCCAGTGGACCATCTTTGTATGTATAAATAAGCTTACAGTGTTCAAAGTAAGCGAGACGTGTGAGTATGGTATGCTCTTCTCTATAACGTGGAGTGGCCAGCTAGCTGGGGATAGGTACAGTTAGGGGGGGTGATTTTAGGCGGTTGAGATAACGGGTGGTCTCCAGTGTCCCGTGTATTTCTGGTATGCCCTTGTATAGGCATTAGGTGCTGAAGTTTTGGGACTTCTATCTAAGGTTTAATGCTTCACTGCCTCCAGGGTGTGTTGTGCCTACGGTAAGCATCTATGAGAGGCGGGGGGGATGTTGGCTAATTTTGGCTACAAAATTGGCTGACACGTCTGTCCTCATTTCCAAGTTTATGGAATATATTCCTTTCCAGCATCAGAATTTTCTTTTTATTTAAAATTCTTAATTTTAAATTGTCGTTAGTCAGAAAACAAAACAGAAATTACATTTCATATATGAAAGGGTGTTATTCCATTAAAGTTGACAATATAGTAAATCAAATGGAGCTGCAGTTTACGTAGCAGAGTCATAATAATTTAACAGTAATAAGAACCGGAATAGCAGTAAACAGAGGTAAACCAAACTTGCAATACCCTCTTGCTTTTGGCGAGTGTGTGTATATAACATAAGCCTGCTTAGGTGTTAACTAAGTTCCTCACCTTGGGTAGTCTTTGATGGAATGACAGGTATAAGCACTAAAGATGAACAAGAAAAATAGGGATATAGATGAAACAAGGTGAAAATGGATTAGGGTTTTAGGGGTTAAGCATCAGAATTTTCTAAAGAAAAATTGTACAAGGCTACGGAATTTGCTGGCGCTATATAAATAAATAATCATAATAAAAAATAATTAAAGGATTTTAGTTCATTTGGAGTCTGTGCTGCCATGGGTGAGGGTCATTGGGGGAACTGTTTACCAGGCCTTCCCTATGTATATAAAATACAAATAGTATCCAATATACACCAAAATTGGAGAATAAGGAAAAGAGCTACTTTGCTTTATGGAACAGCTTCCCAATGTACCTTCCCTGGTGGTGACCTCACATAGACAAAATATATACAGAAAATTGGATACATCTGGATATCTAAAATAAAAGAATAACAAATAATAGTGCAACACTGTTGGAGTAGGTTTGTAGTGCCACCATGGGAGGTCTGGTTACTCAGTCAGCTTGGCGCCCTCTGGATCAAAGTCAGGAATCAGGTAGGTAGATATAAAATGATTTATTACATATAGATTTCAATAAAATAAATATGTTAAAAATTGGTGGTATATCACCGGTCCTACGCGTTTCGCTTCTATGGAAACTTCCTCAGGGACCACCTATTATACAATAACAATCATAACATCTAACAATAAAATATCCTCTATCTATAACTAGTATAACTTCCCTATGTATAATTAGTTATCCCACAACCAAGGGGAATGCGGTAAGATGTGGTGAGCAGCATAGGAGGAGGAACAATTTACTGCATCCTTTCTTGTTTAACAATTGAGTACCAGAAGTGTGGGTTAATGTTGGAGCAGCAAATTTGGTAATAAAATTCAGAAAAACAGAAAAGGTCAATTTGGTTTGACCCTTCAATGGGTCAAACCAAGACCAAAATAAAGAAAGAAAAATCCAGAATGATTTATTTTCCCCATGCACACATATTGTAGTCATTCTGGTGGTGTAGTTCCTTTAAGTATTTCTTTGTTTCATAAACACGAGATGTATTTTTTTTAATCTACTCCTTTTCAAAAGGCAGTTCTCGCTATTCAATTTGTTTGGAGTGAAACTCCAAAACTCCAAGAGATTTTGAAAAGAAAATGATATTTCATATTTTGTAGAATTCAAGAAATACAATCTGCGTATGTTCATGTTTAAATACACGTGACTGGTCATATGATTGTCATGCATACATGTGTGTCTTCTCTGCATTGATAAAGGGAGTCACTGAACATCTGCTCATATCGCATTATACCTATTTTACTTAACACATCAAATCTGAACTGGTACAGCAGGGGAAGAAAATAAATAATTACCATTAATAAAATCGTGTTATTTTTCCTCTGGCATACATCTCTGTATTAAATCTTAAATTAATTATAATTCGAAATGAATGTTTTAAAAAGTTTGTTGGAATCTCCATATTATTAAGTGGATTTAAAAGTTCTAACTTGCCCACACATGCACAAAGAAAATATAATTAAAGGTATTTCAAAGGGAGGAGAAGCTGCAGAGAAGCAGACGCCCTGGTGGTGTACAGGTTGGCATGAGATAATATACATAGTATAAAAAAATTGTCGTGGCATAATACAATGCTTTAATCCTATCTGGTGTAGCAAGAATTACAACATTTAGAAGTATAAGTCAAATGAATAAAATAATAGGAACATAATTTAAAATAGACTTGTGCACAACAGGAAAACTTGGTTTTCCCTGTTTAATGTTCTATTAATCGAGTTCCCTGCCACTACATCATGTTTAGCCTCTTTTCTAATCTGCCCCCCTCCTCCCCCCGCTCCCCCTGCCCCTGCCATTCTAGGGCTGTTCTCTGGCCTTTAGAAGGTGTATGGCCACACACTCTCTTTCATCCCTGGAAACCACAGCAACTTAACTGGCTTTTCTCTTCTTGTACCAATAGTAAACTCTAGTCAGCACACCTCTGTGAAGGTTACCAATCTCCCTGAGAAGGAGATTGTAATTTGCTTCTGTAGAATCTAAGTGACCAAAGAGACCACTCATTCACATTTGCTAAAGAAGAATGGACTCTGGACTATTTAAATCATTACACATACTTTGTAGTCAGAATAAAATACAAAGTGGATAAAGTAATATGAATCTGTGATGGAGCCAACTGGGCAGCACACAGTGACAGAACAGGGCCCCTCTATCCCCACATGGAAAAAAACAGCAAGAGACAAAGCTCAAATCATACATTTTGGAGTCTCTTACGCAGCTCAAGGCCAGGGCTCCTGGGGGACTATTTCAAAAGAGAGGGGGGGGGGGGCAGGGGGGGGAGTGTTCCTGCAATAGCCTGTTGTATTTAAAAAATTAAATATATATATTGTTCAGAAGGAGTTTTGTAATTAATATTGGATGGAGTTTGCACAAAACAGGGATGACAGCACTGTAGGTATTTATGGGTACAGACAATACAGGAATATGGTTGCCACATGATAATGTACGGCCCTATGTTGCAAGGATCTGTACACAATTCCTGGAAGCTGAAAACATCCCAGCTCTTGCATGGCCAGCATACTCACTGGACATGTCACCCATTGAGCATGGTTGGGTTGCTCTGGATCGGTGTAAATGACATCATGTTCCAGGTCCTGCCAATGTCCAGCAACTTCACACAGCCACTGAAGAGGAGTGGACCAACATTCCACAGGCCACAATCAACAACCTGATCAGCTCTATGTGAAGGAGATGTGTTGCACTGTGTGAGGCAAATGGTGGTCACACCAGATACTGACTGGTTTGTGGATCCCCCCGGACCCTCCCAATACAGTAAGACTACACATTTTAGAGTGGCCTTTTATTGTGGCCAGCCTAAGGCACAGCTGTGCAATAATCATGCTGTCTAATCAGCATATTGATATGCCACACCTGTGAGGTGGATGGATTATCTTGACAAAGGAGAAGTGCTCACTGATACAGATTTAGACAATTTGTGAACAATATTTGAGAGAAGTAGGCCTTTTGTGTACATAGAAAAAGTCTTAGATCTTTGAGTTCAGCTCATGAAAAATGGGGGCAAAAACAAAAGTGTTGCTTTTATAATTTTGTTCAGTGTATATATATATATATATATATATATATATATATATATATACCTGTATTGTCTGTACCCCCTAATGGCAGAGTGGCCCTGTATGTAAATACCTACAGTGCTGTCATCCCTGTTTTGCGCAATATTACAAAACTCCTTAACAATATACTACTTTAAAATATAATATCTAGCATAGACTGTTTTAACATTAACTAGAAGAGAAGAGCCTCAGTGAGTAAGCTCATTTCATTCATAAATATATATGTATAAAAATGTCAAAAGGAAAGTTCTGCTAGAGCTATTTCATTTTGTTATATTTGTAAGATGTCTGAGAAGTCAGTACCTGCAGTCCCGCGCAATCAGGTTTTTTAGTACTTTTTGCACATTGTGCAAGGATTTACAACTCCTAAGATTTTCTCAAGTTCTAAACCTACCCTCCAGGCTATAGGTGTAACCAAGCTTCAGACAGAGAATACTTTCACGTGTCAGCACTTTTACATTGATTGAGTTTCTCATATCTTTGAATAGACACACATAATTTTGTTATATTAAATTATCAATAAAGTCAATGAAGACTTTCTCGTAGCATTAAACAAATAGAAAGCTGCCTTGAGATGTATTAGCAATTAGACAACTTTTTATATAGTTCAGAGTCCGGAGGTACAATTTGTGTCCCAGCTTTAAAAAAATACAAAGATGGCTGTGGGTGTTGCTTTGTGTTATGTGATTTGTGTGAGTTGGGTCTCCAGATCAACATATATGTGTGAGACACGTACAATTCTATATTTGGTCACATAGTTCAAATAATGCAGTAGTGTGCTGCAAGAAAATAACCTTTGCAGTATTTCAAGTGTTGGGTATATTTTAAAGTTTAGGACAATCAGGTAACAATGCTACCTGTACATGTATTTATATGGTAGAGTTCCTTATGCAGAACCATCAAATGTGTGTTTTTCTGTGTTTGTGTGTGTCTAGAGAATGGAGAAGGGCGTTTCTCCATACGCCCAGAGCTAAAATGCTTGAATAACAGATTGGAGTTAGCAGAGGCCTGGCAGCTTTGATGGCTGTGCAGTTTTCTCCCACCCCTCAGGTAAAGGTGTGTGCTGACAGTCAGGAGAGGCTGCGGAAGGCGTTGTAGAGTCATTAATCGCTGGTGTTGAGTTCTCACACAGCGACCAATCAGCTTGTCAGCTGCAAAACTGTGTATACTTTTAAACACAGTTCACTGTTTCAGTCATAAAGCCTTTATGGTTTAGCTCACTTCCTTCATTCATTGTTAACACATGAGATTGATTTTTTTTTTTGCAAAGTACAGCATTTTAGCTGTTTATTAAATTATGAAGCCTTAGAATAACTAGATAGTGAAATGGTATTTTCTTCAAATGGTTGGTCATTTCTAATCTGTGACAAAAACGCTCAATTTAAAGCCTAAAATAACCAGATAGCACCTAATCCTTTGCTGGTATTAAGCCATCGGGCAGGAAGTACATAAACACTGGAATATGTTTATCTGATTAGAAGATTAAAGGAACAGCAAGGCCTGTGTTTACTTCCTGCATGCTATAGCAAACTTTGCAATTTTTGATCTACTTTCTAAACAGTTAGACTTGTCAATCCATGTCTGAAACGCAGCTGTTCATTTGTTTTCAAAGCTAAGAAAGTTTGCTTTTCCCAGATGTTTTGCTATTCTAAATGCATGAAAAGCATTATGGGAGTTGTTCTACAACATCTGGGGATCTACATTTTTGGCACCTTCACTCTAAACAATCCCATGTTATAGAGTCATGATACTTTGGATAATTTCACAATAAAAACTTGCACATACTCTTTAAAGGAACACTCTAATGTTAAACATTAGCTTACTAAAACAACCTTTCTCTTTCAATTAAGTCATGAGTTTGGATAACGTTTGTCCAAGCCAAAGCTTCTCATAGAGAAGCATTAGAGACATAGGTTTCTGAGCTGGCTTGTTTTGTTCCTGATTTTTGCTTTCCCTAGCCCGACTAAGTTATTTGACATTGACTTTGTCTTGTCTAGGGTTATATAAGTTTAATTTATTAGCACTGATACTTCCTATTTCAATCTGAGAGTTAAACATGCTGGTGAGGTAGCTCAGTTGGCAAATTACCTGATTACAAAGCCTGTTGAAAAATGCAAGGTCACAAATTCAAATCCCAGCACAGTCATCTCAGCCCTTCATCCTTCCGAGGTCGATATAATGAGTACCATCAATTGGGTAATAATAACATCTATTACTATTCAGCTGCTGATTTTGTTAGTTCCAAGACTAAAAGCACTTTGAGTCCCACTGGGAGAAAGGCGCTATATACTTGCTAGTTATTATTATTATTAAACCTGGCCTGTTTATCATTTGCTGGCCTGTATCTTTCTGATCTAAGTTCCTGACATAAGGAGGAAGAGCTTCAAGTGTCTGTCTGTCTGACAGCCTCTAGAGGCTTGTTTTACACAAAATGTAAACATTGCTGTTTCTCAGAAATGGAAATATTTTATATTGACAAATAAAAGAGCATGTAAGCACCAAAACCACTATATCTAGATAAACTGGTTTTGGTGATTAGAGTATATGTTTAAAATTACACTAAGTTAGCAGATCTCAGTCTTAAATATTATTCATATGCTTTACATTACAAAAGTAAATGTTTTCAATGAGGTAGAAATTCAAGGCATATCACAAATAAAAGGTTTCGCAAATAAAAAAATGTGCTTATTGGGCAGTACATAGCTACACGAAAACAACAAAGTAATGACATAATGAGCATCCCGATATAATAATGGACACAGAATAATTAAACAGAGCTGTGAATCATCTGAAAGAAAGAAGCTTTCTCTGCAACAAATGCTAGTACAATGTTGAACATATGAAACACATAACATAATTGCAATAAAACATATGAGCAATGACTATTAAAGTGTTGGTGTCTCTTGCAGACAAGTTGTCAATATATAAGTACTCATTTTAAAGTGTCAAATTTAATCCTCTGCTGCAACTTCTCAAGCCTTTTGCTCAAATATACACTTAACGTGTCCCTTCTGTCTTACTTTGTCATCCAACATCCAGACCAGCTCATTTGATAGTTTGATAATACTGCTGTGCAAACACATTTTCTATCTGTCACCTGCATGCAAAAAGTAAATATAGTAACAGGGTTCAAATTTAGGGCCAAAGTTTCCAAACTTTTGTAAATAAGTCTGTTTGTATGTAGCTATTTTTCTCTTTTTTCCCCGCCTTTTTTTGCAGCTTGCAGAGATATTCACTAAACTGGGAGTTCAAACTGGATGTTTCAAATTTTAAGCTGAAACAACTCAGATAGGAGATTTGTTTCAGATCAGCTATGCTAGCTTAATATTTGGTAAAATCCCAGCAATTCGGTGTTTAGTGAATAAACATATTATGTACCGCAATAAACACGTCAACTAATCAGTGTTTATTAGCACAAAATTAAATAGTGATTTGCTGCCTGCACCCAAACCACAACTAAATGTGTGTTGACCCTGCCTTTGTCACATTACAGTGTGTAAAACCAAATATAAAAACAGGTGTGACAGACGGAGACATATATATTAATCTGGCAGCAGCAAAAGTTAGATATGTAAAATCACTTTTTATTTGTGGACGACTAAAAACAATTACACCCAACCAGAAAGCAAGCTTTGGGAAACGTAAAATATTATGGAGTGTTTTGTTCTCCCACACCTCCACCCTCGATAACGCGCATCTATAAAGTCTCCAACCTATCAGCAGTGTCTGTATATCTGAACAAACAGGCACACCTAAATCCTCATTAAATCCGAAGCTTCTCTTTCTTCATAATCACAACTGGCTGGGCTCCAAATTTACTCATTCTCTACCTGCTGATAAAACTTCCCCATCTTTTTTTCCATGTGACTCTGAGATGGTTTTAGTATACGATTATACAAGTCCCCATTTACTCAATATTAAAAAAAATTCCATGTAGTGTATATTTATGTACACCATAACAACTTATTCAGAAAAAACTTGTTATGGTGCTATTCACGAACAGTTTAACCCAAGCATCTTGTATTCAGTGCTGTTTAGCTGCCCCAGTCCTTCTCTCCACTTCTTGAAAAATGAAGACTCATATAGCCTCGGACAGGAGTACTGCGGATTGGCTGAGAGTGTCAGCTAGTGCTCTAAGCCAATCAGGAGCTCCCTATTCATAAATGCAGCATGAGAAATATATGTATGTTTCTCAAGCTGTTTTGTGAATGGAGAGCTTTTGACTGTGTTAGAGCATCAGCTGACACTCTCAGCCTATCAGGTGGAGAACTAACGGTGTTCAGCTGGTGCAGCCGCACCATTGCTCCAGCAAGTCTCGTGCCAGTCGACACTAGGTTGAGTTGCAGGCGGCATGGGGGCCTTACTGCCTGCACTAGTACTGCCGGTAGTCCACAATGCAAATGCTACGGCCTTCAGGAATGCTTGTTTAGATCCAGACTCATTAGGCACCAGGGTGGACAAGTATGCATTGCAGAAGCGAGAGCTGGACTGAGAGAGAGTGAGTGTGTCAGTATGTGGCCTGGTTAAAAAAAATGTTTAGGGTCCTCTGTAGAAAAAAGGTGATCAAAAGGTAGATCCACAACTGCTGTATGCCGTCCACTGCTTTTCCTGCAATAGATCTACCATTTGCCCCTCCTCACAGGATTCTATTTGTGAGTAGCGCCTGTGTGCAATTATATATGTATTTTATATGCAGTATGTGTGTGTGTGATTGTGTGTGAATGTTTGTGTATCATGCTGATGTTTTCATGCAGGGGTGTGTAAGTGTGTAATTCTGGTGTATGAATCCAGGGTATGTATTTGGTTAGTGTTTGTGTTTGAATGCAGGCGTGTGTTTATAGTGCTAGTGTTTGCATGCACAGGTGTGTTTGTGTACAGCTGATGTTTGCATGCAGATTTTATTTTTTTAATTTTTATAGTGTTAATGTTTGAGGTTTGAATGTAGGGATGTGTTTGCAGTGTTAGCATGGGAATGCAGTGGTGTGTTTATGTGTAATGTTGGAGTCTGCTTCCAGAACGTATGCCACAGAGACATGCACAAAGACACATACACACAGATCCACTCCAAGAGATAGACAAAAACAAATGTTGCACACATGCACAGATACACACACTCCTTCATGTAGATTGGCACAGATCCACATACTGACAAACAGACACACACAAACCCTCCACTAACACAAATTGACACACACGTTCAGATTCACAAATCTGCACTGATCCACACACAAGCACAGATTGACACACATCCACCTGTAGGAGTTCTCACTCTGTTTTCTCTGTTATATACGTCTTCATCAGTCGATTTGGGACTTGAAGCTTATGTTGCTAGTCCTAAAGTAAGAGCCAGACGAGCAATTGCCAGAGTTTAGGCCCCGCCTAAGTTTTCCTCCCAATCTATATTTTTGCTACCGTAGCTATTCTGGCAGAATAATACATGGATAGAATACTATACTCTCTAAAAAGAGAATAAGTTGTGTGCACCGTGACCGGCAGCCCTCAAACATAGACAGCTTGGAGGCTATCTTACCAGGATTTGCACTTTTAGGAAGCCCCATACATTACCCTTCTCTGCCTGCTTATTGACAAACTGTAAATTCATAATATTAGTATTGTGGTTACTGACTGTTAGCTATGGTTTACTTTGTATTCATATCGGAATTAACTTACTAAGTGCCTGCTACTTAATACACTGGGCAGCCTGCAAGTTTACAAAGGGTTAAGTCTTTCTTCCCACCTTGTATTAGGCAACGCTTATCTAACATAGACCTTGACTTTACACTAATGCCTTTTGTATAAAGAAGTTTTCCTTTTTTCACACAACAAACTAAGGAAGGAGTGGGACCCAGTGAGCAAACTGAACGCTGAGTGGTGTCTTTGTGTGTCTGGAGTGGGGAGGCTAAGGGAGCACCACTCCTTTGGGTGTGTCGCAGCATTATTTAGATAAAGCAGCAAGGATGTTTGACTCACTGAGAGACTTTAACCTGGAGAACACACCTCTTGGTTCCACGCCTGCTGTGGATGGAAAATATTGTTTGCTCGCACAGTTTCATTTTTGTCATGTTGTTACATGTTAGTCAGAAGGCACATTGTGTAAAAGAAATTGAGACGCATATTTCCAAGCGTGCAGTTTAATCTTGGATACATTTGAAAGAGTTTAATTGTGAGAAATTCTGGCAATGGCAAAAAAAAAAAAAGTTCAATAATACCTTATAAGGTATAACCATGCAATACATTCTTTACACTGTTATCACTACATGCTTTATATTGCATGATGCTTAATCAGTAAATAGGCATATTTACTAAAGGGAGATGAGGTGTGCGATCCTAGGTGGTGTTACCGCCCATCAAGGATGTATGTGAGGCTTTTATACGTTTTACAAATATTTACTTTAATCTTTCATCATAATTAAACATATTCAAAAATAAACATGCATTTTGCATTTCATATTATACTACTAAACCGATCTATTCCGCGTGGATGTTCTTTACTGACAGTTGATACAATCAGGATATGCAATGGGGAAGAAATTGTCCTCTCATATTTTAGCATCACATCATGGCAATATGCACTTATTTAATATGAAAGTTTAATGAAAGAGACTTTTAAAAATGCTTAATTAAAAATGACAGTGACAGTGTAATGATGCTTTATTTATAAGGGTGCTGTCTGTGTTGGTTTATTGAGTACCTACACTCAACACTGGGCTTCGTTCCATACCACTGTCATTAATGGAACTGTCAACGCGTTTTTTTGGAGTTTTAAATTTGAATTTTCTTGCAGAAATAACAATTGCAACTTGTAAATGTGGGTGTCATTGTATCTTGCAGTGAAACAACAAGCACTGGTTTCGCATCATTTAACCCCTTAAGGACTGAGCCAAATGTACACGCTTTGATCAAAACAAAACGTAAACAAAAACTGGAATTTGCGCTATATGTCAGTTCAGGTATAATTCACCTCTTTCATATTATGTGCACCCACACTTATTATATATCATTTTATTCAGGGGAAACAGGGCTTTCATTTAACATCAAATATTTAGGTATGAAACATAATTTAATATGAATAAAATATAAAAAAATTGGGAAAAATAAGAATTTTAAAAAAATGTTTAGTTCTACGTGAGATTCTAACTGTGAATGTCTTAATACTGTCTAGTAAGTCAAAATCAGTGGATGGTGAGAGCACACTAATAAATATGATAATGCACGTTACCCTTATTGCACGTTGAGTTATTATAACAATCCCTACTATAAATATAAAAACAGGGAGAATACCAACATAGGGTAATAACGCAGCAGCTAGATATAATTTTGACTGTGAATTGGTAACACTCACACCCACTTAATAAAAGCTGGCTCAGGCTAGAAGCTTATCAGATGAATGCACTTAGTAGACTGCTCCAAGCTGTATCCCCTCGGTGGTCCTTGGTTTCTGCTATTTTAAATACTCCAGGATGCAGGAAGTATCACAAAAACACTTTATTGGACACACTACAGGTAGCTGGATAAAAAGAAAATAAATGGCGTGAGGCTCCCGAAAGACCTAGCACATATCTACTAAATGAACTTCGCACCCTTACTAGCACCTAATTTTGACTGTGAATTGGTAACACTCACACCCACTTAATAAAAGCTGGCTCAGGCTAGAAGCTTATCAGATGAATGCACTTAGTAGACTGCTCCAAGCTGTATCCCCTCGGTGGTCCTTGGTTTCTGCTATTTTAAATACTCCAGGATGCAGGAAGTATCACAAAAACACTTTATTGGACACACTACAGGTAGCTGGATAAAAAGAAAATAAATGGCGTGAGGCTCCCGAAAGACCTAGCACATATCTACTAAATGAACTTCGCACCCTTACTAGCACCTAATTTTGACTGTGAATTGGTAACACTCACACCCACTTAATAAAAGCTGGCTCAGGCTAGAAGCTTATCAGATGAATGCACTTAGTAGACTGCTCCAAGCTGTATCCCCTCGGTGGTCCTTGGTTTCTGCTATTTTAAATACTCCAGGATGCAGGAAGTATCACAAAAACACTTTATTGGACACACTACAGGTAGCTGGATAAAAAGAAAATAAATGGCGTGAGGCTCCCGAAAGACCTAGCACATATCTACTAAATGAACTTCGCACCCTTACTCGCAACCTTGCAACAAGACATAAAGCGTTGGACAACCCAATATATCTCATGG
Source organism: Pelobates cultripes (assembly GCA_933207985.1). NCBI lineage: Eukaryota > Metazoa > Chordata > Amphibia > Anura > Pelobatidae > Pelobates > Pelobates cultripes. Next base: position 194,370,423 of record OW240915.1, read on the forward strand.
TTTGGCCGCATAAATGCCATTAAAATTAATGTAATGCCCCAAATACTAAACTTATTTCAGATGCTACCTACAAGTATCCCGCGGACGTTCTTCCAGACACTAACGACAATCATTAGACAGTTCGTCTGGAACCAGAAGCCAGCACGCATTCGGGAAACGACCCTAGAACGACCAAAGGGCGAAGGCGGCATGGGACTGCACCGACTGGTCAACTGGCACGCTAGCCCAAGCACCAAGCAATGGGTGGATCTGGAAAAACAACAAGCTCAGGGAAAAATCCCTGCCTTGCTATGGCTTGGGGGAGCAACATACAAGGATATGTGTACAGACAACCCGATGATAGATGCCACATTGAAGGTCTGGTGTGGAATACGCTATTCCAAGAGGTTCACATCATCACCCAACCCACTCACACCCATAACTAACAACCCGAAACTGGCAGGGGGGCTCAACCCTGCCGACCTAAAGAACTTCGGGGCAACGGACTGGGTTTGCATACACCAATGGTGCAACAGATCGGCTCTCAAGTCCCTGGCCGAGTTGCTACAAGACCGCAGGCCAAACAGACTGGATGAATTCCGCTACCACCAACTAAAAGCGTACATCGCCACTATAACTGGCAAGGACCACCTACACCGCCTTTGAAGACCTATAAAAAAGGACTCATCATACACCTGCTTACTGCGGCAAAATCGCTCATCCCGACATTATGGAAAAGCACAGCTGTACAACACTGGGTAGAAAGAATTGAAACGATTTTCAGCATGAAAATGATGACAGCCTCCCTGCAGGGACGCTCAGATAAATGTGCCCTGGCTTGGTTCCCGTGGATGGAATATACAGCAAAAGGAGCTGCAAGAGACGTCTCGGCGGGGATTGCGGGCACGCCCACACCGGCACAATCACCCCGACAGACCGACGCACAGCTACTGTAACAACTGACCCCCCCCACACAACTGACCCATCTGCCCAACCCCCCTTCACAAGACTGTTGACGGACCATGGAGACACAACTTTCGCAGGCACCTGCACCAACCCACACCACTACATAACAAAACAGAAGGCTGGTAACCAAAATGAGAGGGAGGGTGAACGACAGAGGAAGGCCGAGAAATAAAAGGGAAATAACCCAGGCTGCAAATGAATAGACATATCTGGAATAGGAGGAAAGACTGTAAAGACAACACCAGAAGACAAGAACCGTCCACGTATCCGACACAAAACTCTAATGCCCACTGGGGATGATAACTACTCCAGATACCCCAAATTAGTCAACACCCAACCGCCTAGAACAGTCAGAGCAAACACAGATAAAGGACGCACTGCAGAACACACATCTACATGCAGGACATAGGACAACAAGCCACACAGGACTAGGACGAGGTCACCTCAACAACAAGATTCAAAAACAGCACACCTCTTCGATAATGACTGACACATCACAACACACAAGTGACATTAGCCAAATAACCCACTGCGATCAAGTCATAAACCTAGACGGATTGAGGAAACTCTGTAGACACCTCGAAACACACACACACATAACCACTCAAAACAAAACAAAGGGGAAAATGACATAAACCACACAACAAAGCAAGTACACCAGGAAGTAACGCACAGGACAACACATACCTTACACTAGACCCTACCTACCTCATGTCTACAACTACAACTGAAAATACCAATGTTAAAGTAAAACCAAAAGTCATCAGCAGCAGACTCTGATGATACGCAGCCTTAGCTGACAAAGGCCCATACACCACCGGCTTAGCACCGGTAGTGTCTGCCGCAGTCAAAAGCCAATAACTCAATGTTTTAATGTTCAACGAATGTTCACCTAAATTGTTTTCAAAGTTGTGACACACTAAATTGCTGTTTAAAAAAATAAATAAATAAAGATTGTCAAAAAAACAAAAAAAGACAATAAATTCCTAAAAAGTCCACTGTGCATGGATAGAACTTGATGCGTTTCGGCAAAATCTTTTTCAAAAGTTCATCCTTCATCTTCTTCTTTAGTTGTTTAAATATCTTCTAGATTGGCGCCCTTTTCGTCCGTCAGGACGCCGTCACATCACCCTTCCAGTTTCCGGCGTCTGACCGCATCCTTGATTCTTGTGCCACTTCCGCATTCCTCTCATGACATCACGACGCTGTCTCCGTCCTAGCGTTGTGACGTATACGTTGGGGTCAGAGCCATCCGCTTACAAAGTCCTTGCCATGCTCTAAGTTGGATTCCCACAAGCCCAAATTGGGCAAAAAATTTAATCAACACATAAATACATAATCGGTTGACCATCAATACTAATACATAGCACAACTCATTAATATTACCATAAAAATTGTAATACCAAGCTCTCCTTTTCGTTTTACAATTTTTATGGCAATATTAATGAGTTGTGCTTTGTATTAGTATTGATGGTCAACCGATTATTTATTTATGTGTTGATTAAATTTTTTGCCCAATTTGGGCTTGTGGAAATCCATCTAAGAGCATGGCAAGGACTTTGTAAGCAAATGGCTCCGACCCCAAAATATACGCCACGATGCTAGGACGGAGACAGCGTCATGACGTCATGAGAGGAATGCGGAAGTGGCACGAGAATCAAGTCAGACGCCGGAAACCGGAAGGGTGATGTGACGGCGTCCTGATGGACGAAAAGGGCGCCAATCTAGAAGATATTTAAACAACTAAAGAAGAAGATGAAGGATGAACTGTTGAAAAAGGCTTTGCCGAAACGCGTCAAGTTCTATCCATGCACAGTGGACTTTTTAGGACTTTATTGTCTTTTTATCCAGCTACCTGTAGTGTGTCCAATAAAGTGCTTTTGTGATACTTGCTGCATCCTGGAGTATTTAAAGTAGCAGAAACCAAGGACCACCGAGGGGATACAGCTTGGAGCAGTCTACTAAGTGCATTCATCTGATAAGCTTCTTGTCTGAGCCAGCTTTTATTAAGTGGCTCATGACCATTTGAGTGTTACCAATTCACAGTCAAAATTATATCTAGCTGCTACGTTATTTACCCTATGTTGGTATTCTCCCTGTTTTTATATTTATAGTAGGGATTGTTGTAATAACTCAACGTGCAATAAGGGTAACAGCATTTGTTACCCTGTCCGGTACTGTCCTTTCACGTTTGTCTACGAGTGTATAAACTAAAGAAGGTTGACATTAATTTACTGTTGAATTCTCAGAGATGGGTGCGAGGCATACAATGCACAACAGGTTATACATTCCTTACTGGTCCTGTCTGGACTTTGCATCCTGTTCGGTCCTGTACAGTGAGTTCCCTCACTGGTCGTCACGTGACCAATCCCGCCGCCGTCCGGGCTGTGGTCTATGTTGGTGTAATTGTAGCTATGATTGTGTATTATCCGGGGCGTTATCAGATCGTTATCAGTGGTCTGCAGTCGGCTAAGGTTGCCCTATGGGGGTGTCACTATCGGTCCGTTCAACCGGTTTTCATGAAGTTACACCAGGGTTCCCAGGTGTTTGTGTATATATGGTATTTGTCAGATAGCGAGAAGCTGATCTACTCCAGCGTTCTGATGCTTTCCACTTTCTGTACCCAGTCCCTAACGGTTGGTGGTGCGGCTTTTTTCCAATGAAGGGTGATGAGCAGGTTTGCCGCTGTGAGTAGATGTGTGCCTAGAGTTTTTGTGGCTCTTGGTATGGAGAAGGTCAGTATAAGAAATAAGAATGCTTTGGGTGTGTAGGGTATGGTGTTTTAACAACAGGTTTATGTGGTTACCCCTATGATGTATTCTTTCATTAGCTCACCTTGATTGCAAGGATTCTGCCATGATGATTAGTATTTTATGGTTTCAGACTTGGACTGATGTAAAAAAAAAAGGTATGTTTTCCAGTACATTGGCATAGCAACTCCACCAGGACACTGAAATAGTTTTGCACAGTGCACATGTCCCCTGTGATTGTCTAACAAGTTGCCCTTTGTGCTTACTATCCATCTATATATTTATTCATCTGTCTGTATATCTATCTATCTATCTATCTATCGTCTCTAGCATTTTCAACAGCAGCCTGGATCAGAGCCGGACTGGGAAAAAAATTTGGCCAGGGCATTTTTCAATCACAACGGCCCCCTGATAAGGGGGCGGGGCCAGAGAGGGTGTGTTTTGTCATGACTAATGACAAACACGTCGCCTCTCAAAGGTTGGTTCAATGCGCAGAGCCCTGCTGAAGAGCTCTAGCATGAGAAAAAGGTTGTGTAAATAAGTCAATTTCATTTGTGTTTGTGGTGTAATCTGTGTGGCTAGGGGCTATAGAGAGTGTGTATGTATAGGGGGTATAGTGTGTATAGGGGATGTAGTGAGTGTGTGCAAACAGGCTGTTGTGTGTGTGTGTGTGTGTGTGTGTGTGTGTATAGGTGACATAGTGTGTGTAGGGGTTGTAGAGAGTGTGTGTTTAGAGAATGTTGTATGTGTTTGCTTACATGGAATGTAGTGTGTGCATGGGGGATCCAGAGTCTGTATGTCAAGAATGTAGTGTGTGTGTAGGAGATCTAGTGTGTAAAAGACCCAGAGTGTGTATAGGAGATTGTGTGTGTGTGTAGAGGATTCAGAGTGTATATTTTATATGTTTGGACGTATTTTATGTGTGAGGGTCGCAGTGTGTTGGATGTGCTGTGTCAAAATATGCAGCCTGCTTTCATGAAAAATACCATATGTATTATGGATCTGTAATAGTAAGCAGACACCAGTATATAAAAAACTGGCTGCTCAAAGCAATGTAACAAAAGATAGCTTGGTCGCTAGAGAGTAGTAAAGTATGAAAAATAATTTATTGAAAAAATATAGAAATATATTAAAAAATATGTCCACAATTAAGGCAATGAGTGATAAAAGGTAAGTTTAGTACAGAGACCTTTGATGCCGGCACGGATGGATGTGGATGGTGATTCCTCGTACAGTGTTGTGATGCTGGTAACCGGTGAGGTCGGTTTGCGTGTCACAGTGCGTTCAACCTCGAGCCTCACTTTGAGGGGAATGACACTGCTCTCCAGATCGTGCTGTTGGGAAGAATGAACTCCAAACCGATCTCCGGATTGTTGTGCTGGTGTCTCTTCACCTTCACACTCTATCGCTGTGTGGACTCTCGAAAGAGAGTCCACACAGCGATAGAGTGTGAAGGTGAAGAGACACCAGCACAACAATCCGGCGATCGGTTTGGAGTTCATTCTCGAGAGAGTCCACACAGCGATAGAGTGTGAAGGTGAAGAGACACGAGCACAACAATCCGGCGATCGGTTTGGAGTTCATTCTCGAGAGAGTCCACACAGCGATAGAGTGTGAAGGTGAAGAGACACGAGCACAACAATCCGGCGATCGGTTTGGAGTTCATTCTTCCCAACAGCACGATCTGGAGAGCAGTGTCATTCCCCTCGAAGTGAGGCTCAAGGTGGAACGCACTGTGACACGCAAACCGACCTCACCGGTTACCAGCCTCACAACACTGTACGAGGAATCACCATCCACATCCATCCGTGCCGGCATCAAAGGTCTCTGTACTAAACTTACCTTTTATCACTCATTGCCTTAATTGTGGACATATTTTTTAATATATTTCTATATTTTTTCAATAAATTATTTTTGATACTTTACTACTCTCTAGCGACCAAGCTATCTTTTGTTACATTGCTTTGAGCAGCCAGTTTTTTATATACTGGTGTCTGCTTACTATTACAGATCCATAATACATATGGTATTTTTCATGAAGGCAGGCTGCATATTTTGAGGGAACTATGCCTGTTCATCTTTCTAACTCATATTGTGTATGAAAGTATATTAATTGGCATAGATTGTTGTTACCCAGAGATTTTCACTACCTGGGTTAAAAATCCTGCCACACATATTTGTATATTCCCAAACACTCTTCTATTTGTAAAATAATTTTTATTTTATTTTATTTTATTTATTTATTTGTGTCTCTATTTTTATCGGAATTTTTTTAGTATTTATTTGTTAGCTCCTGGATTCCTATTGCTGCTGATCTAGTGGAAAATATATTTTTAACATTGCTTAATAGGTTTTTGGTGGATCCCTATTTTTATCCAGTTTAAGAGCTATATATATTAGGTCTATTTCTCCCTCTATCTCTTTGTATATATTTTTATACAAGAATTAATTTTACTTTGATAGATTATTGTTTAGATTTTCACAGAAATATTGGGTCTTGGCTAATTTTGTTTGTTTTGTGCATATATTTCGCCATTGTCTATATGCACAGTGGTCATTCATAGAGCCAGTACGCTTGAACTTTGACCACAAAGAATCCCGAAACTCGTACATTTGGATGAGGTCAGCTGTGATCCAATCAGTCTTCCAGAAGACTACCTGTTGCAAATGGCCGTGGAACAGCTGATTGAGCTCTGAGTTCTTTGCTGGACTGGATATGTTTAAAAACCAGACTGTGTGAGAGAGATATATATTAGGGTCAGATGGGGGGATGCATAGATGGACATTTGATTTAAGGTTGTTTAAGGAAAAACAAAGGGTAAGATTGAGAATTACAGAGATAAGACAGAGATATTTAAGTAGGGAAATAAAAACATTAAACAAAGAATATGGGCCTGAGCTGGTTAAACTAACTTTTAACATGATGGACAAATAGCTCTAACCACATCTAGAGTGTGCCAATCTACCTCCTCAGGAGTAGAAGGATTAGGGTAAAAGGATGGCAACACAATTTCTTGGTTCAGGTGGAAATTCAACACCACTTTAGGCAGAAATTCTGGTATAGGTCGAAGGACTACTTTGTCATGTTGGACCATGGTAAAAGGAGGTTCACAGGACAAGGCCTGGCGCTCACACATTCTTCTAGCTGAGGAGACAGCCACCAAGAGGAGCACCTTTTGAGAAACATTCGTCTTAAATGCATTTTAAAGTGGCTCGAATGGTGACCTAGTCATGGCTAGTCATGGCATGCCGGCATAATACCTTAACAGGAGGCAGGATCTTAATAACTGCCTTCATGAAAGGTATTACCAGAGGTAACGAGTGGCTGTCAATGCTGTGGGTGCAGAGACATGAACCTTCCGAGTATTATAGCTCAGACCCTTATCGAGGCCAGCTTATCGGAAACTCAGCACAGATGACAAGGATGGGGGATTAATAGCCACCCCTTGTTCCTGGCACCAACAGACGAGCACATTCCAAATCCTCTAATAGGAAGATGTGGTAGAGCATTTGCGAGCCTGTAAAAGGGTCCTAATGATGGTGTCTGACATTTCTACACCACTCAGAGCTTCCCGCTCGATCTCCAGGCCATCAGTCTGAAGGATTGTGGATCTGGATGTTGGAGGGGACCTTGTAACAATAGGTCCGGTTTGGCTGGAAGTTCCCTCTGAGGTTCCCGACTCATCCGATTCGCCATAGGGAACCAGGGACGACGTGGCCAAAAGGGAAGGATAGCAATCACTTTTGCCTTCTCCTGCAAGATCTCTTTCAGAGTTGCATAAATCAGGGGTATTAGAGGGAAGAAGTATGCCAGTCTGAAGTTCCACTGTTGGGTCAGAGCATCCTGGCCTAGGGCTCTTATGTCGAGATGTCTTGAGATTATATGCCCGAATCTGTCTGTTAATTCTATCTTGGGAGTTCCACATCTTTGGGCTAGTGCCTCGAACACCCTGGGGCATAATTACTATTTGCCCTTATTTATGGTGACATTACTCATCTGCTTTGGTATTCTGAACACCAGGAAGGCGGACTGCCTGAATATACTTCTGGCACCATATCATAATGGGAGGTTATTCCTCCATTAACTGATGGTTGTGTGTCCCACCCTGATAGTTGATATAGGACACTGCTGCTTGGTTGTCCGAGCGGACATGTATCCATTTGTTCCTCAGAGTATGTTGGAAATGCAGAAGAGCTCTGTAGATTGCACGCAGTTCCAGAATGTTGCTTGAATGTGATTCTTGTACATTCCACAAACCTTGGGTTACTAGGTCCTGACAGTGCGCTCCCTATCCTCGGGTACTGGAGTCTGTCATGAGTATGATCCAGAGTGGATCTGCCAATGGGAATTCCTTCAATAGATTCTCCATTCGTAGCCACCAGGTGAGGTGAAGTCTTACCATCCTGGATGTTCTCAGGGGTTGATCCCAATTCAATTTCCATCTGTTGAATTGAATTGATCCCAATTCAATTTCCATCTGTTGGAGCATAGATTCACCTTAGAGGAGGCGTCAGCTCCTCAATATCGTAGCCACAGAGCTCTTCTAGCCGCAACTGACAGAGTCATAGTACGGGAGAAAATCCTCGTAATATCAGGGATGCTTCAGCTAAGAAGTCAGTTGCTACGTGTAGATCCCAAATAGCATCACGAAGATTAGCTCTCTTCACACCTCTTTCAACTTCTGAATCAAGCTCTCTAATCCAGCTTTTCATGGCCCTGGATACAGCCGTGAGAGCTACTGCGGGATGACATCCTACTCCAGCTGCAGTATAAATCTTGGATAAGTTAAAATCCAGCTTCTTATCCATGGGTTCCTGTAAGGAAGCGGAACTATCAAAGAGTAGTGTAGTTCTTCTGGCCACCCTAGAAATAGGGGCATCAACCTTCAGAGGAGTCGTCCATCTCTTGGAAATGTGTCCCTCCAACGGGTAAAGTCTTGTCACTCTATTTAAAATAGGAACCGTCTTGTCTGGCTTCTCCCACTATGAGTTGATCAAATCTTTGATAGACTTATGAAGGGGGAAGGAAAGCTTCAGCTTGTTAAGATCAGCGAAGTGCTTATCTGAGCTGTCCACTTTAGGCAGATACTCTGGTATCTCCAAACCTTCCTCACCATAAGGATGAGCTTGTCCATAGTCTTGGAATCAAGCGCTTCAGACAGCATCTCCACTTCACTCTCATTGGAGTCAATTTGATCCAAGATCTGGAATTCATCAGTCTGTTCCAGGTTTAAGTCTGAGTCTGAAGAACCTGAGGATACCTATCCTGGTCTAGGTCTCTTCTCAGACCTCTTTCTGCCTTCCATGGCCTCTTAAATGCCTTGGGCGACTTCTTTTCTTATCCAAGCCAGGGTATCTGGCGATTGGACAGGTGTGGGTGAGGTAGCGGCGGCCAACTTCTGGATACAGAGTAGGCACAGCTGTTTACCTTCAACTGCTTTCCCCTCACATCCTGAACAGGGATTAGCTTTCTCTCTCTTCTTCCTAGGGGGAGATATGGTCTGTTCATCATTACTAAAAGTAAGTGGAGGACAGATTTAGAGAAGGTATTTAAAAAGCACATTTATATGAAATATGAGAACCCATACTCCCCTACTTGCTGAAAGGGGAATGGGTTCTTGGAGGGGAAATCATAACGGGCTACGAAAAAAACAAATAAGCATCATAACATGAATATCCCCTAGTCATTACTAGAAAGCACATAACCACGGAAGTAGGAAGGAAAATCATACCTGTGGCAATAGAAAACAAAGATACAGGCACTTTAGAGATCCAGTACAAGCTCAAACATCCAGACCTGGCTTCAAAGTACTCATGGTCTATCAGAGGCCTATATATAAGCAAAGCAAAATAACTGACCTCATTTTTGGCCATACTGGTCTTTTTAGGCAATTTGCCCTCAACAAAGATGCCCGGTGCAACTTACCATACCCATAGGTCGCGATTTTGGTGGCAAATTTATAAATGCACGAACTGCGCATGACTGAGTGTGTGTCTGGGAAATGCAGCGTGTGTTTGCATACAGGTGATCTAATGTGTGCATAGGGGATCTAGTGTGTTTGTAGGTGGTACAGTGTGTGTATAAGGGATTTAATGTTTGCAGGTGGTGCAGTGTGTGTATAAGGGATGCAATGCTTGTAGGTGCTGCAGTGTGTGTATACGGGATGTAGTGTCTTCTTACCTTTTTCCAGGGAGGGGTGACATTGCAAGCCCCGGTGAGTGTGAAGTGTGCAGTATGAAGTATGTGTATAGGGTTGTAATTGTGTATAGGGGTGTGGTGTGTTGTAGGGAGGCAGTGTGCATGTGGGAATGCAGTGTGTAGTTGTGCAGTGTGTGTGAGGGTTGCAGTGTATGTAAGGGTGCAGTGTGTAAAGGGTGCAGCGTGTATAAGGGGTGCAGTGTGTTGAAGTGTGCAGTTTGTGTAGGGGTACAGTGTGTAGAGGTGCAGTGTATGTAGAGGTGCAGTGTGTAATTGTGTTTGGTGGTAGAGGGTCTATATTGTCTCCGGGGTGAGATCCTTTGATCTGCCCAGTTGGCCGTGGCCCATGGCCAACACAGCCCACCGGGCATTTTCACCGTTTGCCCAATGGGCTGCACTACACACGGCATACACTATACACACACTGCATACACTACACACACACACACACTCTGTATTCACTATACATGAACTCTGCATCCATCCATCACACACACACACAAACACACTCTGCATCAAATATATACATACTGCATCAAATAGCAGCCCTGCAGGTTAAACTCTGCCTTCCCTTTAAAAACATTTATTCCACTGTGACACTCTAGTACAGTGGTTCCCAACCTTTTTTCACTTGAGTACCCCATTGACAGCCCATCTCCATAAATTGTACCCCTCATATTAGCGAAATGTTTGAAATAACAGGAACTATATTAATAACAAATTTAGATGTTTTCTCTGCCCATCTTCCCTTTTTCTCTGCCCCAGACTCCACTACTCCTCCTCTGCTTCAGGATCTCTCTGCTATTCCCCTGTCCCAGGCTTTCCCTTCTTCTCCTCTGTTTCAGGCTCTCCCTACTCTTCCTCTGCTCCTAGCATCCCCTGCTTCTCCTCTTCCCCAAGTTCCATTGCTCCTCCTCTGCCCTAGGCTCTCACTACACCTCCTCTGCCCCAGGCTCTCCCTGCTCTCCCTCTGCACCATGCTCCCCTGCTTCTCCTCTGCCCCAGGCTCCTCTGCTCTTCTTCTTCCCCTGCCGCGAGTTCTCCTTTCTTCTCCTCTGTTTAAGGCTCTCCCTGCTCTTCCTCTGCCCCTAGCATCCCCTGTCACTCCTCCTCCCCAGGTTTCCCTGCTTCTCCTCTGCCCCAGGCTCTCCCTGCTCTTCCTCTGTCCCAGGTTCACCCTGCTTCTGCTTTAACTCTGGCTCCCATGCTTCTCCTCTGCCCCAGGCTCCACTACTACTCCTCGGCCTCAGGTCACCCTGCCTCTCCTCTGCCCCAGGCTCTCCCTGCTTCTCCTCTGCCCTCGGTTCTCTTGCTCTTATTTTTTTTTTCTATTTGTTTTTTAATTTTTAACCATATTTTAATGTACAACATGGCCAAAACAGTCAGATCCTGAAGGGGTTAAGAGAGATTCATGTAAACACCAATTCGTATTTTGAAAAATATATGTTTGATTTTGAGCTGTACGATTGACTCTCGTGAATTAATAAATGGTAATTGAATTCATGTGAAAGATTCCATTGGGAATGAAAAATAAGGATTTTTAGGGGATTAGCCCGTATCTAACTTTAGAAAAAGTATTTTCTTGCAAACGTGTAATTTTGCAAGATTGGTTTTTAATTGATTTCTTGTAATTTGGAAAATCATGATATTGGCTCTTGGTCGTAATTGCCATTGCCAGTTCCATAGTAATTTTAACATGCATGCAACATTAATTTTGAATTGAAAATATGTTTGCTGTTTAAGGAAATAAATGTATTTAGTTAGTATTGTTGGAATTGGAAGTGAGAAATTAGCTCAATGAAGAACGAAGTGCATAAACTCTTCTAAAATGTTAAAGCCATTGATAACGTTTAGCTGTGTCCACCGTTGTTGCCTACAGCAGTTGGACAACAAATTTATTTATCAAATTGTGGTCCATACAATTTGCATTTTATCACTGTGAGATATGGATACTTGCATTTTGCTCACCAGAGCTAGTCTTCCATACATAGCTGTTTGCCAGTATGTTTTGAATATGCTTTGTTCGCTGTATTGCTGGCAAATCATCTTGACAGCAGCATATTTCTTCCCTGATGCAGTCTATATAATGTATGATAACATCATGAATAATTAACAATGGCAACACGGTCATCAATAAAGCAACTGCTGAGCCTTTAGGCGCAGAGTAAATAAATGTCAGGCAAACTATACAATGATCCCAGTTTGGAGGTCGTTAAGACGTGTTGGAAGTGGCTCTTTGTCTGAAAAAAATGTATTTGCATGAAGTTTATATTTACATTTTTAAATCAGTTAACATATTTAATTGGTAGCTGTTGTGGTGTACTCTACCCACCTTACTTTGCACCATGCCTCTCATGTATTAATTCACAATCTGCACAGGCTTTCATTGGTCAGGTTATTCGTGCCTGTGGATTCCAGACGCCCATCAGCTCCTGGTCATATAAATGTGTAAGTTGTTGTTAAAGGAATTCTTCAACAATAGAAAACAAATACATTTATTATAATGGATACTCTCTTTCTTTCTCGCTTTCTTCCTCTCTCTCTATTTTGTTATCTCTTCGTTATCGCTATTTTCTCATGTTACTTATGACATGACTGTCTTCTTCAAGAAAGAAAGAAATTAATATATTTGGAATAATAGAATAGTCTATATTTAATAACATTTCTGCATGTCCCCCAAAGTAAGCTGTTGTGTACCTCTAATATAGAGGAGAGAGGATTTCCTTATTGCAGCTCTACTCCACCCCATGCCAATCCAAAGCTAAACACAGCAAGCACTCAAAGTGTGCAAGGAAGAGTGTCCTCACAGCTGTCTGCTTGACAACTGGGAGTCTACAACAATACAGATAAGACAGAGGGTACACTATGTTAAACCCTAAAACTTGTCATCAAGTTGAAGAACTTTAGACATTTGGATGTCAGGACAATACAAAGGCCCAACACGCAGAACGAAGTCAAACAAGGAAAAAATAAACTAAGGTTAATCGTATTACCGGACCTTAGAAGGGACAGAATTAACGTATATAGAATAACAAGTAACTAGCAGAGGTCAGGGGTACAGATAGAAGCAAAAACGTAAAATACAAAAGCCAAAGGGTCAGGAAGCCAGAAGTAAGAATAGTCAGAACAAGCCAAGATCAAAAACCAGAATACCAAATACAGGAACATGCTGCCGGATAACCAAACAAGAATGGAAATCACGACAAGGCAAAGAAGGAATACACAAATGGGTTTAAATAGCCCATTTCTTACTATCAGTGGTGGGCAGGGAACAGCTAATTCCAAAATGTGCGTGTGTGCTGATGACGTGGGGGCACAAGCACGTCCATGTGATCCCTCAGGGGCTACAAATATTCTTAGTTTTGCAGAGGCCGGCGTCCATAAGAATGCCACACTTGCTCAGGTGCGGTCACGTGCCAGGTTCTCAAACAAATAAATCTTGTTCATATATATAAGTTATGTTCATACAAATAAGTTATGTTCATACACGGACAGAAAAACACTAGCGTTAATGTTATATATCACCAGTCCTTGCTTTTGCCGGAACCATGAACAAATTCATTTTGTATATATTATATAGTCCTTTAAGGAATAAAGACAGTTTGTGAGAATAACTGGGTGTGTTAGCCGCAGGAACTAGACTTGATTAAACTATAGGATTATGATAATGTACAATTAGGAAATTAGCTCGGGTGGAATCTTTTTCCTACTTAAATATGTTTCCATTGTAGCTATTTTTGCCTAAAATGTGCAGAATTAATTCTTTAGACCAGTATTTTCCTGGTGTTGTACAAGTTGTATGTTTAAAGTTTGCAGAGCTGATTCTCTTATTTTATCATTGTTTGTCTTCTGTTAAATGGACATACTTAAAGAGCAAATGATAAAAATCACAATACGAACAATTTTAATTCCAAAATATGTAAACAAAAATACTTCTTCATGGTACTGTAAGCCCTCTCTCCTTATCCCCCCTTTTTCTCGCAGACATGTCACCCAGGGGGTGTGGAGTATTTGCAATAAAAAGAGAGGTTCTACAGGTACAATTTATAGCCATAGACACATGGCAAGATTATATGGTGTTTCACAAAATGAAATCTTACAACTAAGATAAAACTATTATATATTCAATTAAATAAGACAAATTAATAAACATGAATTTTGTTAAACATAGTATCAAGCTTGTGTATTTTCACTAATATGCATTAATAAAAAATTCTGTCTTGATACCCTGTAATATTCAGTTTTTCAAAAAACTTTAAAAGTCTACACAATCTGATTAAACAACCTCTTTAGGCAAATAATTTCGTATTTTTATTCTAATTGAAAATTAAATTTCGTCTGCTATAGGCAACATTTCTATTCTTCAAGTTTCAATGAACAGCGCGTTCATAAAATTTCATAGGTTAAAGGGACACTATAGTCACCTGAACAACTTTAGCTTAATGAAGCAGTTTTGGTGTATAGAACATGCCCCTGCAGCCTCACTGCTCAATCCTCTGCCATTTAGGAGTTAAATCCCTTTGTTTATGAACCCTAGTCACACCTCCCTGCATGTGACTTGCACAGCCTTCCATAAACACTTCCTGTAAAGAGAGCCCTATTTAGGCTTTCTTTATTGCAAGTTCTGTTTAATTAAGATTTTCTTATCCCCTGCTATGTTAATAGCTTGCTAGACCCTGCAAGAGCCTCCTGTATGTGATTAAAGTTCAATTTAGAGATTGAGATACAATTATTTAAGGTAAATTACATCTGTTTGAAAGTGAAACCAGTTTTTTTTCCATGCAGGCTCTGTCAATCATAGCCAGAGAAGGTGTGGCTAGGGCTGTGTGGCAAACATAGCCACTTGGACACTATAAAGAGACTGTGCCTTTAAGGGTTGCCTGTATGGTTGTGGGATATGTGCTTAACTATGTAGAATGTATACTGGTTGTATATTTGCTGTATGGGCTATCTGCCGAATGCAGATAGCTGTATGTATTGTATTTTCTTTCGTTTCACGAACGGCACTTTTGCGGGCCGTTCGTGAACCGAAAATACCCCCATGTAGTAGCCCACACACTTATAGGCATGTGGCACTGGTTAACCGATTGCAACAATGTTGCAATCGGCAATTAGAGGCTCTCCTAAGTGGCCGCCGTTTGGCTACCGACCATGCGGCGGTCGGCCATCTTGGATCCTTTGTTCCCTCAGCGGTGTTTGGTCGTCGAGCACATGGTACTAAAAACGGCTACTCGACGGCGCGAACACCGCTGAGCTTCCAGGCCGTTCGGGAGTCCCGGGCCGTTCGGTATTTTGTTCCCTGGAAGACAATCGATATTTTGAACCTGTATTTTAATGAATGTGTTTTTCGTGCGGCGTTCGGTTGGTTTAGCTGGGATCTGAGCAGTAATCTCACGAATGATGCGCTCAGACCCCAGCTATCTACCGAACGTCCATTCGTTTAAATGAACTGCAATTCAAAGAGTTATGGATTTTAATGTAAATTGTCGGTTCTGCTGCACGGAGGGATAATCCACTTAACGGTACATTCCTGTGGGAGGATCCCTCTCGTGCAGCAGTGCCTGATGGGAGAAATGCCCTGTATAGTAAGTCCCCCATGTAGTCCCCTCTTGGAATGCCCCTGGGAGGGGACTCAGGAAACCCCTTGCATGGTGACTTGTATAAATTGTGGAGCTGAAAATAAAGACCTCAGTTGACTCTCAGAACTGTGTTTCGTCCGGTTACTGGGAGGTTTGGGATATTGCCTTGCTTTTTCCAGCGCTTATCTGTGGATTACTTCCTGAACCAGCGGAATTCGTGGATTTAATATTGGCGTTCCGCTACAGGCTGCATAAACAGAAACAAAGTGATTGAACTCCTAAATGACAGTGAATTGAGCAGTGAAATTGCAGGGGAATGATCTATACCAGTGATGGGAAACCTTTTTGAGCCCAAGTGCCCAAACCGCAATACATGCCAACTTTTTTTTCCTTAAAGTGCCAACACAGCAATTAAACATCAATACTGAGGTTTAAGTTTAGAAAAAACAACTCGTACTGTTGTCCGAACTACTTAACAACTTTTGTTTTAAAAGAACACAACAACAGAGAGTTCAATGATACAAATTTTAAATAATGATATAAATAGATAAAATTAAGCTTATGTTTATTAGTATCTCCAACAAATGCAATACATACACACAGAGACTGCTGAATACATACATACAGGCTGCTGAATACACACACACAAGACTGCTGAATACAGAGACTGATGAATACACACACACAGTCTGCTGAATACACATACAGACAGACTGCTGAGTACACACACATAGACTGCTGAGTACACACACACAGACTGCTGAATACATACACAGTCCGCTGAATACACACACAGTCCGCTGAATACACACACAGACTGCTGAGTACACACGCACACACAGACTGCTGAATACACGCACACACAGACTCCTGAATACACACACATACTGCATTGAGGGGTGTAGTGTATGTGTTTGTGTGAGGGGTGCTGTGTGTCTGAGGGTCGTAGTGTGTGTGTGATGGTTGCTGTGTCTGTGTGTGAGGGTTGCTGTGTGTGTGTGTGGGGTGCTGTGTGTGTGTATGAGGAGTGTTGTGTGTGAGGGGTGCTGTGTGTGTGTGTTGACGGGTGATGTGTGTGTGTGGGGGGTGCTGTGTGTGTGTGTGTATGAGAGGTGCTGTGTGTGTTTGTGTATATGAGGGATGCTGTTTGTGTGTGAGGGGTGTTGTGTGTGTGTATGAGGGGTGTTGTATGTGTGTTTGTGTGAGGGGTGCTGCGTGTGTGTATGATGGGTGCCGTGTGTGAGAGAGGGGTGCTGTGCTGTGTGGTGGGTAGGGGTGCTGGGCGGGGGTGAGGGTGCTGTGCTGGGGGATGTAGCAGTGCTGTGTGTGTTGTGGGGGTGCTGTGTGGGGGGGTAGGGCTGCTGTGTGTGGGGGTAGGGGTGTTGTGTGTGGGGGTTAAGGGTGTTGTGTATGGGGGTAGGGGGTGCTGTGTGTGGGGGTTAGGGCTGCTGTGTGTTGGGTGGTAGGGCTGCTGTGTGTGGGGGGTAGGGGTGGGGAGGGAAGCTGGGTGTGGGAGGGAGGATGCTGTGTGTGGGTAGGGGTACTGTGTGTCGGGGTAGGGGTACTGTGTGTGTTGGGGTAGGGGTGCTGTGGGGGGGTAGGGGTGCTGTGTGTGTGGGGCTGGGGTAAAGGTGTTTACAAAAAAAGTATGCTAAATCAGTATCCCCCCTCCATCCCTCCTTCTTACCTTTAATGAAGGAGGGGGGGACACAGCCATCCCTGGTGGTCCGGTGGTGGCAAGCACTGCTTCCATGTTGGGAGGCAGGGGGAGGGATCTGTGAAGCAGGTTCCCTGTCCTCCTGCGCGATGCTGTGTGGAGCGTTGCCATGGTAACGCGTGACAATGCTCCACACAGCTTGCTCGCGGGAGGACAGGGGAGTTGCTTCACAGATCCCTTCCCCAGCCTCCCGACACGGAAGCAGAGTAGGTGCCTGCCGTTTTGGGCAGGCAGGTGCCTACTCTGCATTGATGGCGAACCTATGGCCATGTGCCCACAGAAAGGGCCCGGCGTGCCACCTGTGGCACACGTGCCATAGGTTCGCCATCACTGATCTATACACTAAAACTACTTTATTTAGCTAAAGTAATTTAGGTGACTATAGTGTTCCTTTAACTAACACAGCTTTACTGAGTCTTGTGGGTAGCCTATTGTGAGTCATACAGTAGCAACTATCCTAAGCAAAACAGAATTTCAGATGTGATATTCGGGAGGTAACAGGTCTTATTATAATTTATGGGCTTATTTTGCAGAATACTTTATGGGCTTGTCTCATGTCTGAACATCTGAATAATTTATATTTCCATCCCCTCAAAATGTTAAGGTTTGCATGTTACCACACAAACCTCATCCAAATGTCAATGTTGTAAAGGATATAACAACACCACGCTATAGCAAAATGAAATATATTATTTGAATGATACTGCAATGATCTTACAGAGATATCCTGACATTTAATTTAGAATTTTAACAGCTGTAGATATAGTCCCCACTTTGGCCAAAATAATTCAGTAGATAGGGTGCTCAAAATACATTGAAGGATTTACAACTTAAGTTTATTTCCCTAATATCAGCAGTGGAAATACTTTAACACTCCTAGCAAGATGATAGCTTAGATTAAAGATTTGTAATGGTGATTTATAGCATGAGAATTATTCACAGCAACCACATGCAAGCCACAGAGTTCATTCGCCACAATTCCCTGTAATACTGCCAGCCTCAAAGAATGATGGGAAATGTCTCCAATCAAAACATAACATAAAAATACAACATGAAGATGACCAATGAGGGTTACTCATAATACCAGGAATTATTAAAGGACCACTATAGTGCCAGGAAAACATACTCGTTTTCCTGGCACTATAGTGCCCTGAGGGTGCTCCCACCCTCAGGGAACCCCTCCCGCCGGGCTGGATGGCGAGGAAAGGGGTTAAACTTACCTTTATTCCTCCTCTCCGCCTCCAATCCTCCTCTTCGGCTGAATGCGCATGCGCGGCAAGAGCTGCCACTAGAGGAGACAGCCACTAGAGGATTTGGAGGCTGGATTAACCCATTTATAAACATAGCAGTTTCTCTGAAACTGCTATGTTTTTAAAAAAAAAAAGGGGTTAATCCTAGAGGGAACTGGCACCCAGACCACTTCATTAAGCTGAAGTGGTCTGGGGGCCTAGAGTGGTCCTTTAAGAGTTGACAAATGACATTTTAGGTCAAAATTGGAAAATCTACAAATTCAGGTAATTTATTAATTAACAAGAGCATTAGCCTAATTTGTTAGAACAGCTTTAACTGAATTTGTCAGAATTCTTTTACTGGGCACAAAATGTTGCATGTCAGACAGATAAAATGTGTGATTAACACAGCTCACACCCAAAGGTGTCTGAACACAGAACAAATAGTTTAACATCGTAAGATGATGCTACGCAGTCTGACATCTAACAAGAAGAATAAAGTGTGCAATCTCTAATACAATACAGAAGGATTTTTGAAATACCCCTATAGCACCGGATCCAGTACAGCACACTGTAGTGGTTATGGTGAATTGAGTGACCTGATGCCCTCTCAACATAATCTGTAAAGCCATTTTAGCATGATTTGACACTTGACATGACTCCAACTGAGTATCTGTGTGGCATGCTGTTCTCTCGAGCAGTAGAAGCCGGAATGCCGATTTAGGCATTGAGTAGGCATTCGAGAAGTTGAGCGCTCTCAGAGAGAGAAAGAGAGGGGAGAAATGGACCTTGAAAAGGATGTATTCGCTACTAGGAATTATATAGGATTGTTTATAAAACTGCTAAGAATTGGCAGGATTAGATGTCTTTACAAATAAATTATTTCTATTTTTTTTATTTTTCACTACAATTTACTGTTTAGAGATCCATCAATCAATTGGATCAGTCTTTTAATCTATTGCGACTGTCTGCAGTAGGGTAAGCGAAGATTACAGTTCATGTAAACAAGTCTGATGTTTTTTTTCACAGTTTAAACAGAATATTCAAGGATATAATTGAGGTTAAAAGGCTGGATTAACCCTAATGTAAACATAGCAGTTTCTCTAAAACTGCTTTGTTTACAGCAGGCAGGGTTAACCCTAGATGGACCTGGCACCCAGACCACTTCATTGAGCTGAAGTGGTCCAGGTGCCTATAGTGGTCCTTTAACATGTTCTTAGCTTTTTTTTTGTAAGTTATAGGGCTACAAGTACAAGTAGGGCATTGCTGTTTCAAAATATGTATTTTTAAAATTTATCAATAGAGACATTGTAACACTGTTATCTGTCATAAATCGCTGAATCACATCTCACATGTACATATTTTTTTAAAGTAGACAACTCAGAGTATTCAATACGGGGTATGTCCAGCCTTATATTTGACCCTGTAACTTTCAAAAACACTATAAAACCTGTACATGTGGGGTACTGTTATACTCGGAAGACTTCGCAGAACACATATATTAGTATTTCAAAACAGTAAAACGTATCACAATAAAATTATGTCATCGGTGAAAGTGCCATTTGTGTGTGAAAAATGCAAAAAACATCACTTTCACTGACAATATCATTGCTGTGATATGTTTTACTGCTTTGAAAAACTAATATTTGCATTCAGCAAAGTCTCCCGAGTAAAACAGTACCCCAATGTACAGGTTTTAGGGTGTCATGGAAAGTCACAGGGTTAAATACAGTGCTAGCAAATTAAATTATCTGGACTTTCTGCCTGGGTTGCCAGGCAGTCCCCTCAAATTGCAATCAATAAAATTACTTAATTATGTAAACATATTACATAAATATGCACGTAGAATTTAAATATATATATATATATATATACATATATTTATATATTTGAAGTCTACATGTATATTTATGAAATTATTTAGGTAATTATGTAGATGGACATATATATATGTATTATTTTTATTTATATATATATATATATATATATATATATAATTTCATTCTTAGTGTATTTTGATATAAATATATATATATTAATATCAAAATACAGTTAGAATAAAAATACATATATATATATATATGATTTAACAACTCTTATTTTTAAAAAATTTTTTATTTATTTTTATTTACTTATTTTTTATATTTTATAATAATTTATATATACAATATATATAGTTATTATATATATTATATATACGTATGTAATTTAATTTATAAGTGTATTTTTATATTAATATATGTATATATTAATATAAAAATACACTTAGTATGACAATATATATATATATATATATTTTATTTTGACTTATTAACAATTTTTTTAAAATTGTTCCCCTGCAGGCAGCACTATTTTAGAGCGATCAACTGGCCCGCGGGGGCCTAATTTGCCGAGGGGGGACTGTCTGTGCTGTCATGCAGTAGTCCCAGACCGGGAGCAACAAGATTGCTGGTGGGGGAACGGCGGCGATTGGGTAAGTACTAAGGACTACCACAGATGTACTAGGTACGTCCTCGGTCCTTAATGACCGTTTTTGTCAGACGTACCTAGTACGTCCACGGTCCTTAAGGAGTTAAGCAGCAGGTGAACAGTCATTTCTTGAATTTCATGTGTAGGAAGCAGGAAAAATGGGCAAGCAAAAACCTCTTTGACAAAGGTCAAATAGTAATGGCTAGATGACTGGGTCAGAGCATTTGTAAAATAGCAAGTCTTGTGGGTTTTTGCTAGTATGAAGTGGTTAGTACCTACCAAAAGTGGTGCAAGGAAGAACATCCGGTGCACAGGCATCAGGGTCATTGGTGCCCAACGCTCATTGAAGCACATGGGGAGTGAAGGCTTGTTCTGGTCTGATCACACAGAAGAGGTACTGTAGCTCATATTGCTTAAAAACATAATGCTGGTCATGAAAGGTGTCAGAACACACATGGCATCACAGTTTGCTGCGCATGTGGCTGCATAGAGTGCACATCATAATCCCTGTCCACCACTGAATGTGCCTTCATTGGGGAAGAGAACATCAGAACTGGACATAGAACAATGGAAGAAGGTTGCCTGCTCTGGTGAATCACATTTACTTTTAGATCTGGTGGATGGTTGGGTGTGTGTACATCATTAACCTGGGGAATAAATGGCAACAGAATACACTATGTTAAGAAGGCAAGCTGGCAAAGGCAGTGTTATGTTCTGGGCAATGTTATGCTGGGAAACATTTGTTCCTGTCATTTATGTGGATGTTACTTTGAGATGTACAATTTAGCTCAAAATTGTTGTATATAACATGAATCCCTTCATGGCAATTTTGTTCTCCGATGGCAGTGGCCTCTTTAAGCAGAATAATGCACCCTACCACCCTGCAAATATTGTTCATAAATGGTTTGAGAAACATGACAAAGAATTCAAGATGTTGTCTTTGTCTCCAAATTATCCAGATTTCAATGTGATTGAGCATCTGTGGGATGTGCTAGAACAAAAAAACTGATCCTTAAAGCCCTCACCTCGCAGCTTGCAGGTCTTAAAGGATCTGCTGCTAAAGTCTTGGTGCCAGATACTAAGGACACATTGTGAGGTCTGGTGGGGTCCATCCTTCGAAGCATCAGAGCTGTTTGGCAGCACAAAAGGGACCTACACGATAGGCAGGTGGTTTTAATGTTGTAGCTGATCAGTGTAGAATGGCTGGACTTAAAAAGACGCTCCACTGACCAAAAACAAAAATAAATAAATTAATAAAAATCACTGTTTATTACCTATAAGTACAACATAATTAATGTGCTTCTAATTCTGCATGTTTCATTGAGGGTATATCTAAAAACAGCTTGCAAAGGCTGCAGTTCTCCTGTCTGCTGCCTTTGTAAGCCGTCCCTTCTAACCCAACCTAGACTTTCTGTGACTGTCCAATCACAGACATCCCAATGCAGCTCAATGAGAATACTTTGCAAGGCATGTGCTCCGAGCAATTGCCTGTCTCTTGAGTTTAGCTCAACTGAGCTAAACAAACCCGGAAGCATTAGTACCGGTTGTCTGATTGACAGTCAGGGGGTGTAACAAGGTTAATTTATAAACGTGTAAATTTCTATTGATATTTGCCCTTTTTGTAGAATGAAAAAGAGAAGACAAACTACTCAAACATTTCAGCAAGCTAAATACTTTAAAGAAACACTAGTGTCAGGAATATTGAAGGATTCACTGTTTAGGACCCGTGCCCTCCTCTCTCTGGACATTTAAGGTTGAAAACTTACTTTTTCTCACATGCTGTACTGGTCTTGCTGTGGCTACTCCCACCTCACTGATCTCAGCCAATCCAATGCTATCCCAGGAAATCATTGGGAGGCTATTGTGCAAAAAAACATGCTACGCAAATCAGCATCTCTTCCTAGAGATGCACTGATTCAATGCATCTCTGTGGGGAGCATTCACCACTGAACACCAGTGCAGCACTGGAATAGGAAACACCTCTAGTGGCCATTTGAGTGACTGCCACTAGAGGTTTTCCTAGGCAGTAATGTAAACACTGCATTTTTTAGAGTGCTCACATTGCAGGGACAGGCTATAGAAACCAGAACCACTACATTAAGCTGTAGTGGTTTTGGTGACTATAGAGTCCCTTTAACATGGAACAAAATGCATCTCTAATAGGTGAAGCAAAACAAGCAACAGGTAGAGATCAGGGACACCAGAAGTTGGAATAGTAGAATTACAAGCAAGAGGTCTGTACAAGCAGCAGACAGAAAATGATCAGATAACAAGCTGGGTCAAACCCAGGACACAGACAATAAGTATCACAGTACCAGTGGCATCGCTAGGGGCAGTGGTGTATCCTGGTTTTGTTCTGCCCCAGGCACTCAGGCACTCCCCCTACCCCCGCCCCGCCTTCTAAATACACATACAAACTCACTGACAGACACATATACACTCAGTGTCAGACACACACACTCACTGACAGACACACATACACACTCACTAACAGACACACACACACACTCTCACTGCCAGACACACACAGTCACTAACAGACACACACAGTCACAAACAGAAGCACACTCACTAATAGGCACACATACACTCTCACTAACAGACATACATACACACTCACTAACATACACACACAGTCACTAACAGACACACACAGTCACTAACAGACACACACAGTCACTAACAGACATACTCTATGCCCACCCCTCCCCCCGCCCATTGAGTATAATGGGAGGCAACACATAAACTCATTTGCAGGCAAATCTGTGTTATGTAGCAATTTCAATTTTACCACAGGTGTTCCCCAAGTACAGCAGCAGATTGTAAAATTAAGAGTAACTGGGATTATAGCTCTTTTCTATAGAATGATAGGTGAATGACACAATGGAATGCCCACAGAGTATAATGGGAAGCAATATGTGACTTGGAATCTGAACCGTGAAACATATCAAGTAAATCTTTTACTGGCATACTTTCCAGGTTCAGTGTCAATTTTTAAAATTGAGATTAAGTGGGATTATCAATGTTTTCTATGTAATGACAAGGGTGAGTGACTATAGAGTATAATGGGAGGCAACACATAAACCCATTTGCAGGCAAATCTGTGCTACATAGCAAATTAACCTTTACCACAGGTGTTCCCCAAGTACAGCAGCAGATTGTAAAATTCAAAGTAACTGGGATTATAGCTCTTTTCTATGGAATGACAGGTGAATGATACAATGGAATGCCCATAGAGTAGGGAAGCAATATGTGACTTGGAATATGAACCATGAAACATATTAAGGAAATCTTTTGCAGGCATAGTCTCAAGGTTCAGTGGCATTTAAAAAAAAAAAAAAATAGATTAAGTGTGATTATAAATGTTTACTATAGAATGACAAGGGTGAATGACTAAAAAGAATGCCCATAGAGTTTAATGGGAAGCAAAATATAAACTCATTTGCTTTAAAATCTGTGTTATTTAGCAAATTAACATTTACAACAGATGTTCCCTAAGTACAACAGCAGATTGCAAAATAGAAATTACCTGGGATTATAGCTCTTTTCTATGGAATGACAGGTGAATGATACAATGGAATGCCCATAGAATATAATGGGAAGCAATATGTGACTTGGAATCTGAACTGTGAAACATATCAAATATATCTTTTCCTGGCATACTCTCCGAGTTCAGTGTCAATTTTTAAAAATTGAGATTAAGTGGGATTATCAATATTTTCTATGGAATGACAAGGGTGAATGACTAAAGGGAATGCCCATAGAGCAGGGGTGGGCAATCTGCGGCCCTCCATATGTTTTGGACTACATCACCCTTTATGCTTTGCTAGCATTATGGCCCTAAGAGCATTATGGGAGATGTAATCCAAAACATCTGGAGGGCCGCAGATTGCCCACCCCTGCTATAGAGTATAATGGGAGGCAACACATAAACTCATTTTCAGGCAAATCTGTGTTACATACAGGGCCGGCGTCACCGTATGGCGAACTAGGCATTCGCCTATGGCACCGGCCTGCTGGTGTATGTCTGTCAGTGAGTTTCTATGTGTGTGTGTCAGTGAGTGAGTGTATGTGTGTCAGCGTGTGTGTGTGTCTGTCAGTGAGTGTGTGACATGAAGGGGCAGCAAAATGGATCTTTGCGTAGGGCGGCAGAAATCCTTGCACTGGCCCTGGTTACATAGCAAATTAACCTTTACCACAGATGTTCCCCAAGTACAGCAGCAGATTGTAAAATTTCAAGTAACTGAGATTATAGCTCTTTTCTATGGAATGACAGGTGAATGATACAATGGAATGCCAATAGAGTAGACTGGGAAGCAATATGTGACTTGGAGTCTGAACCATGAAACATATCAAGTATATCTTGATATGAGTTGAGTGGAGACTGGGTGAAAGTCTAACGTAGAAGGGAAGGGAGTTCCACAGAAAAGGTGCAGCCTTTTTTTATGGAAATCTGTAGGGAAATCTGAAAGACACAGCAAGTTGAACAGGACATGCATCTCTCCTTAGACAACTGTCTCATTCAAAGGATTTGCCTTTAAATGAGACACTTGTCTCATGCTAGATTAAGAAAAAAATAAGTAAATATGGAATTTTTTTTCATATTTACCAGTTTTGTCTCGCTGCATATTCCATATCCCCTTTCCTGAACAGGTGCACAGCTATATGTGGATAGAAGCGCATCGCGGCGCTAGGCCCATCTCCCTCACACTTAGCTCCGCCTTTTATATTAGATGCCCTTATCACACAAGGCACCTGGGACCACAAGGGATCTGGATTCCCCCTCCCTGTGCCAAGGTAAGTCTCAGGGAGAGAGAACAAATTAGTATTTTTTTTTCTTCACCTCCTAACCCCCTACATGAGTCACTAATCCACCACTACAGCCCCTACCCCTCAATTGCAACCCCTACATCTTACTACAGCACCTAACCCCTACTACAACCCCTAACCACCAATTGCAGCCCTACATCCCCTAACCCACCCCCTTTGTAATCCCTATACCCTACTACAGACCTTACTCCCCACTTACTCTACTAAAACCCCTAACCCTCTACTACAGCCCCTTACTATAAAATTGCAGCCTCCATACCCTACTATAGCCCCAAACCCCCCGTTAAAATCCCTTTAATCCAACAGCAGCCCTTATCCCCTCACTGCAGCCACTGCAACCCCTAACTTCACTACAGCCCCGATCCCCTCTATCACAGCCCTTTATTCTCACTGCAACCTCTATCCCCAAAGACGTATATATAAAAACCCAAAGGTGATATATACAAATAGAGGGTGGTTGAGAACAATACAACCTGGATATGGCTGAAAATGAACGTGGAATCTATAAAATAGCAAAATACAAAATATAGTGAAGTAAGTTAGGCAAAATTGGATTTGCACGTGGTAGAAAACTTACAAGAAGGGAGTAGTAATCACGCCTGTCATCTTGTCAGGGGTACTTTCCACATTGGAGACCGAATATATATGGCGAGGACTGACAATATCACTTTTTCTTCAGCTCAGGAATAAAATATCCCTTTTTCCTTCAGCTCAGGAACAAAAGAAAAAATATAGATAGTGCAGATTGTATAAAAATAACAAAATTTATTCCAAATATTGCACTTACAAGAAATCAGAAGTAAGACAGCATATCTCCATAATGAAGTAATGGCCGGGTCTTTATAAAATAAATAAAAATAACAAATGGACTATAATAACAGCTGTATATTAGCATAAAAAGTCCAAAAGTAGTATCCAACGCGTTTCGTCACTATGGTGACTTCCTCAGGGATATAGATGTGTTGTAATCTTCATGGTTTATATATCATGCCAATTTTCAAATTCGCGGGGAAATTCACATGTTACTTCCGGTTTTCGGCCCTTAGACTTCCTGCGTTCCACCTTCCGGTTTCCGGTCTCATCCAATCAAGAGGGCTTCTTGCGTTCCACCTTGGAACGCATGACATCACTTCCGGTTTCGGATCTAATCCGATCGAGGGGAGCCCTCTTCTGCTAGCACTAATAGAAGTGCAGCAGAAAAGGCTTCCCCTCTGGGGCAACAATCAGTTTCCATTATACAAATATGGGACAGAAAAAGAAGTCTGTATGCCATGAGAATAATAAAGCATTAAAAATCTGCATAAGATAAAAAAGAATAACTATAAAGGACTAAATGGATGTTATATAATATGGACCAGATTAAAACATGTCATATATAAAACATGACATGTAAGACATTATAAAAAAGGAGTAATAGTACAATGTATATTCTGTAATATCAGAATGCATGATTGTTATATACATGAAACCCCAAAAGGGTACAAATTTGAAAAAACAAATGTATAATATCATTGTAGCCCAATCCAATGTACAATGGGAACAGCATGTACAAATATTAATAATAACTGAACATATATCAAAGATAGTATATATAGCCTACAAAATATATATAATTTTTTTTTTCCGCATAATATAGCACTCTCAAATACAATAATTAAATAAATACAATTAGATAATATGCAAATATAAAGTGTAATGAGTTCAACATCCATCTATAAGATAGAGATAAGAATTAATATCCATATAGTACATATAATACAATATATCCAGATGTGGAACTTATATAGGTAAATATAGACAAATTTCAAACTGCTATCAATAAGACCAGGATATAGAAAAGAGAAAAAGAAATTTTGGAAGAAGGATAATTATTGGATTAATTTGTACATCATTAAATTAGACCAGTTAAATCAATATCTTGGTTTAAACCGGTTTTAAGTGTTCTTAAATTGTATATCCATTCTGCTTCTTTTTTAATTAGCTCTTGCATTCTGTTACCTCCCCTCCAGTGTACATCTATCCTATCGATTCCAAAGGCACGAAAGGTGGACCATTCAAAAGAACTACATGTGTTACAGTGTCTAGGTACACTGTGATCAATTTTTTTGTTTCTTATATTAAGGAAATGTTCTCTGAACCTAATATGTAGTTGACGGGTAGTCCTACCTACATATTGTGCCCCACATCCACATTGGAGCAGATATATGGCATATGTAGTGGTACAATGTAAAAAATTTTTAATTTGATATGTTTTTTGGGTGTATGTGCCTTTGAAATCGACAATCTTTTTGTCTAAGTTTATACATGTGGAACACTTTCCACATTTATGGAAACCTGGAGTTTTTGATGATTCCAAAAAATGTTTCTTTGGTTTATTAGTATATAAAAGGCTGGGGGCCAGTTGAGATTTTAAATTATCGGCTTTCTTATATATGACCAGGGGTTTGTTTGGTAAAACCTGGCCTAGCACTTCGTCCTGTTTAAGGATTGCCCAATGTTTTTTTAAAATATTTTCGATCTTTTTTGCATGTGTGTTGTATTTTGTTGTGAATGCAAATTCGAACTTTCCTTTATTGTGATTCCCTTTTTGTCTATCTATTAGAAATTCAGATCGATTCTTTGTTTTGATATTCTGTATCTCCAAATCAATTCGTTTCTTATTATATCCCTTCTCCACATATCTATTTTGTATGATTCGAGATTGCTCTTCAAAAGAATGTGTAGTAGAGCAATTTCTTCTCATACGGATTATTTGTCCCTTGGGGATATTGTCCAACCATAGTGGATGGTGTAAACTATTGTTTTTAATTGCAGTATTGCAGTCGGTTTTTTAAAAAAATGTCTTAGTTCTTAATGTGTTTTCCTCGACATATATAGTCAAGTCTAGAAAATCTATTGATTCGTGATGTATTGAAGAAGTAAATTTTAGATTATAATCATTTTGATTGATGTCCTCAATAAAATCCGTAAGGCTGGTGTGATTGCCTTCCCAAATAATAGGCACATCATCTATGTAGCGTCGCCATAGGACAAGGTTCCCCCCAAGGTGGGATCCCAAGGTGACATGTTGCGACTCCCAATGGGCCACATAAAGGTTGGCAAAACTTGGGGCGAACCTCGTCCCCATGGCGACACCACATAGCTGTAAAAAGAAGACTGAATCAAACCAAAACAATTTTTTTGTCAATACAAACTGAATACACATAACCAAAAAATCTATTTGTTGTATGCATAGACCATTCTGTTGGGTCAAAGTATCTTTAATAACTTCCAATCCCTTAGAGTGAGGTATGTTTGAATATAGGGAGGTAACATCAATTGTAGCCAGTAAATAGGAGGACTTCCATTCGAAGGTCTGTAGATCTTGTAAGAGATGCTTAGTATCTCTTATATAAGAGGGACAGAGAGGTACAAATGGTTTTAAGAAGGCGTCTACATATTCCGAAAGATTGCAAGTGAGGGAGTTAATCCCACTGATGATAGGTTGACCTGGGGGGGAGGTAAGGCACTTGTGGATTTTGGGTAAAAAATAAAAAATGGCTGTTTTACAGAAAGGGTTAAACATAAACTTAAATTCGTCTATTGAAATTATATTGTTGTCTAGACCTTGTTGTAATAATGTTCTAAGTTCTTGTAAAAAGATCTTACTAGGATCTTGTTCTAATATTTTATAAGTGACTTTATCTCCTAGAATATGATACGCCTCCTGCATATAGTATTCCCTACTCATAATTACAGTGCCACCTCCTTTATCTGCCTCCTTGATCACTAAATTGTGGTTTTTCTTAAGATTTTTTAAAGCTTCTCTTTCTTTGATAGTGAGATTGTGTTTATAATTTGTGTTTTTAATCTTATCCAGATCAGTTTTTACGAGGTCATTGAAAACCTCTAGAAACTTCCCTCTTGCAAAGGAAGGGTAAAAATTTGATTTCTTTTTTAATTTGGAATGTATAATGCCTTCAAAGTCATTATTTTCATTTTCGTTTTCATTTATTATGTCTAAATTATTTGTTAAATTGGGGTCTTGGATCACATTTGAGCTATCTTGAGTTCGTTTTTCAAAGAAACGTTTAACTGTAAGTTTCTTTAAAAATTTCTGATTATCAAGAAATAGGTCAAATGGTTTTATTCCCATAGTTGGAGCAAATTTTAAACCTTTATGGAGCAAAGATAGTTCTTGTTTTGAAAGAGTTACTCCTGAAATATTGAAAATACCCACAGAATGTGGGTCTAGTGGGATTTGTATGTCGCCTTTTGGGGTGGTGTATTGTCTTCTTCTTCTAATTCTGTGTATAATCTCTTTTTTCTGGGAGATTCCAAAACTTGGAACCTGTTGCGGGTGTTGGGATATTGGTTTGGATGTCTTTTCCTTTGGTCTAGCCCCTTGTCTAAAAAAGCATACAGACTTCTTTTTCTGTCCCATATTTGTATAATGGGAACTGATTGTTGCCCCAGAGGGGAAGCCTTTTCTGCTGCACTTCTATTAGTGCTAGCAGAAGAGGGCTCCCCTCGATCGGATTAGATCCGAAACCGGAAGTGATGTCATGCGTTCCAAGGTGGAACGCAAGAAGCCCTCTTGATTGGATGAGACCGGAAACCGGAAGTGACGCTATGCGTTCCAAGGTGGAACGCAGGAAGTCTAAGGGCCGAAAACCGGAAGTAACATGTGAATTTCCCCGCGAATTTGAAAATTGGCATGATATATAAACCATGAAGATTACAACACATCTATATCCCTGAGGAAGTCACCATAGTGACGAAACGCGTTGGATACTACTTTTGGACTTTTTATGCTAATATACAGCTGTTATTATAGTCCATTTGTTATTTTTATTTATTTTATTATTATTTTTTATTTTTTTTTAGTTTGTGTACCTCCATTTTGGGATCTCTCTCTACTTTCACCTGGAGACCCGGCCATTACTTCATTATGGAGATATGCTGTCTTACTTCTGATTTCTTGTAAGTGCAATATTTGGAATAAATTTTGTTATTTTTATACAATCTGCACTATCTATATTTTTTCTTTTGTTCCTGAGCTGAAGGAAAAAGGGATATTTTATTCCTGAGCTGAAGAAAAAGTGATATTGTCAGTCCTCGCCATATATATTCGGTCTCCAATGTGGAAAGTACCCCTGACAGGATGACAGGCGTGATTACTACTCCCTTCTTGTAAGTTTTCTACCACGTGCAAATCCAATTTTGCCTAACTTACTTCACTATATTTTGTATTTTGCTATTTTATAGATTCCACGTTCATTTTCAGCCATATCCAGGTTGTATTGTTCTCAACCACCCTCTATTTGTATATATCACCTTTGGGTTTTTATATATACGTCCTTGTGTTTATTCTTTATAGTGTGTGTGTGAGGTACACTTCTCTGAGGGTGTGTTTTTCTAGTGTATCATATAGTAAGCATATCCTTTTTTGTATCTCTATCCCCAAATGTTGCTCCTATCCCCCACTACAGTCCCTAAATTCCAAACACAGTGAAAAAACAAGAAATACCTAAACATATAAACAAAGAAAGCAAAAACATTACTCATAGGGTAATAACATTGAATTTCTCGCGAACGGTTCACCGCGGCAGCTCGTGGCGAACTCCGGTCAGCTGACACGTCCCGGCCAACATGTTTCAACATGGATGCTGTCCAGGAAGTAGGAGGGTCTGGGAGGGAGGGTCTGCTGGAGATTGGCCGGGACGTGTCAGCTGACCTGAGTTCGCCGCGAACAGCTCGTGGCGAACTGCGGCGAACCGTTCGCGAGAAGTTCGCGGACGGTTCGCGACATCTCTATTTACAATGAAATACTCATTTAAATGTTGCACTCACAAAAGGAAGGACTATTCAGGCTCATTGACAGTGTAGATAATCCCACCGATCCATCATTATTCAAATATCCAATGATGCATGTAAAAGATATAAACAGAAATAGTACAGCGCTGATTTAAAAATATTCACACGCTTTTAAAGTTGCACTTACAATAATCAAGAGGTTCAAGAGCCCATCAATATAACTCTGCGTTCACCGGTCTTAGCAATGCAGAAAAAGAGGAAGGAATCTTCACAGATATACTTGGCAAAATAAACATAAATATTTAAAACAAAATATTAAAATATAAACTCTATGCGTTTCGTCTAGTAATCTAGACTTCTTCAGGAGTAAAAAATAATTTAGTACATACAGTAATACACAAATGAAATGCTAGCATCTGATTTGTGTATTACTGTATGTACTACATTCTTTTTTATAATGCTTGCATTTGATTTGTGATTTGTGCCTGCACCAATGTTTCAAAAAAGGGGGGAACGGTGCGGCGGGGGGAACATCTGCGCCCTGGGCGACACCTGTTGCCTCGGGGTCTAACGTCGGTTAGAATAGATGCGATGCTGCCGTGGCTAAGCCTCTACGGTAACAGGGGTGATGCAGAGTTGTTGCGGTCTGTTTTTATGCATGGTTTTGTTATACCGTTTCGGAACAGGGAGTTTGCTTCGAGCTTTCGTAACTTGAAGTCCGTAGGGGAATTCCCGGAGGTGGTTCATGAAAAGCTTTTCAAAGAGGTTCAGTTGGGGCGGATGGCGGGGCCGTTTGAGGATTCCCCGCTGCCTGGACTGCCGTTAGGAGTGGTCCCTAAGAAGGAAGCGGGGAAGTACCGTCTCATCCATCATCTGGAGTGACGCCATGTCACTAAACAGCGCGCAAGGGAGCAGAGAGGAACTGCAGGATGGTTACTGCTCCCTCACGTGTCGCCTCCATGCTCCCCCCGTGGCGGCCAGCTTTAATGTTTCCTGTGTGGCTCAGCAAAGGACTGAAAAATGCCAGGTGCCAGGACAAAATGTCTAGTCACCATAGCGGCCAGGCGCCTAGAATTTGTTGAACCCTGTGTATGTGTGTGTATGGTTGTATATAATGTAGCGGACCATGGGTAACCCGATCGGTTACCTCCGCTATTTCCCTTCCTTCAGCCATTCAGGAACCCTAACAACAAGCAAGCATCCATTTTCCCTCCAGTAACTGGACGAAACACAGTACAGGAGGTTACAGTCGGGTGGAAGGGGTTTTCATCCACACTTTGTTTAGCAATGTATTATATATATATATATATATATTTTTTTTGTAATTCTGTTTTTATTGAGAAGTTGTTCAAACAGTCAATACATACGTTAAGAAGATTTGCATTTTGGGACACGCAGGTCTCCAACATACCATCAGTTTGAGGATACTAATCACATCGTGTTAAGGTTCTTGATTAGGTCGAGGATAAAAGCTGTAATTTGATCCCCTGGTTCTTTTGGCTTGTTAGCCGAACCTTTTCCATGTTCCTCATTCCATTCCTCATTCCACAGAGCATCTATCTCCGAAACTAGTGTTTGTTCTTAATTTGCGATCCTGCCTTATCCGTTAGTTATGCTTTGAGTTCGGAGCCTGTGCTGCTGATGATGTTTGGCGTTTTGTCATCCCCGTTAATTTATTATGTGCCGATTTGATGTTCCCTTTTATTCAGTCTAATGGGGAAGCAGTTGTTGCTTTTATTTGGGGGGTTATGTGACTGATATCTAGAATGGTCAAAGGTGGTTTTCCAAGGCTGTTATGCATCTTCCCTGCTGCGTTTTTGGGATCTGTGTGTTATGTGTGTGTATGATATGTGCCCACTGGTGGTGGGAGGGTTCTGCTGGGTGAATTGTATATGTGTTGCGTCAACTATATGATGTGGCGCGTTTTCGGTGGGAGTTAGTTCTCCCTTCTGTACGTCAGGTTTTCCTCAGTCTTTCCTAATCAAAGTATGAGTGTGAGGGGAGCAGGGGTAGGTATGGGAGGGAGATAGGGGGAGAGGAAGAGGAGATAGAGCTAGGGGGAGCAGTGTATGGTCCATGTTAAGGGGGAGTCGGAGCCCGTGCGCAGCCCCCGCCCCTGGGGTCCCCCCCAGTCCGCAGGTATCGATATATATATATATATATATATATATATATACACATATTCGTTTTATAAGTGCCCCCTACTTTTGTCTCTGGCCCCTTATGTGCCACCCCCCCCCAAGTATGAATCCTGGAGATGCCACTGCACAGCACCCAGGGCCGGCGCTACCATAAAGCGGCTCAGGTGGTCGCCTTAGGGCGCACCAGCCCTGGGGACGCAACATCAGGCTGACCGAAAGGAGGGGAGCGCACTGCGCTCCCCTCCAGCCGGTTACTACTTGTAGCGTGGCAGAGCGCGGCCCAGAGATTCCCGCCAGCGGAGCCCAGCCTTGGCCCGCCCACCTCCTACACTGATGTCTGCCGGAGGCTGTGTGGAGGGGGCGGGGATATAAATGACATCATATCCCTGCTCCCTGTGTACCCCACAGCGCAGCTGGCGCCCAGTGATGGGGCTGGGCTGCAGGACGGGACTCCCCAGAGCCGGACAGCATGCACCCAAAGGACAAGTTTTAACAGATGTAATTATGGATGTATGTATGTCTCTGTATGTATGTCTGTATGTCTCTGTATCCATGTATGTATGTATGTATCTGTATGCATGCGTGTATGTATGTAACTAAATGTATGTTTGTCTCTGAATGTCTGTATATATGTCTCTGTATGCATGTGTGTAACTGTATGCCTTTATGTCTCTGTATGTACGTATGTATGTATGTATGTATGTGTCTGTGTGTCTCTGTATGCCTGTATGTATTTGTATGCATGTTTCTGTATGTATGTATGTGTCTGTATGACGGTTTGCCTCTGTATGTATGTATGTATGTTTGTATGTGTCTGTATGCCTATATGTCTTGTATGTATGTTTCTGTATGTCTCTTTATGTACATATGTATGTGTATCTATGCCTGTATGTCTTTGTATGTATGTTTCTGTATGCCTGTATATCTCTGTATGCATGTATATATGTATGTGTCTGTATGGCGGTATGTCTCTGTATGCATGCATGTCTCTGTATGCGTGTATGTCTTTGTATGCCTGTATGTATGTATGTGTCTGCATGCCTGTATGTTTCTGTATGTCTGTATGTATGTATGTATGTATGTGCCTGTATGTCTTTGTATGTATGTTTCTGTATGCCTGTATGTATGTATGTGTCTGTATGACGGTATGCCTATGTATGTATGCATGTCTTTATATGCCTTCATGTCTCTGTATGCATGTATGTCTTTGCCTGTATGTCTCTGACTGTATGTGTCTGTGTCTGTATGTCTCTGTATGATTATTTCTGTATTTGTATGACAGTGTACCTGTATGACTTTGACTGTGTGACTGAAAACTTATGCCTGTGGCTTGGGAGGAAATACAAACAGATGAAGATGCCTTTTTCTTTTTTTAAATCAGGGTGAGGGGTGCAAAAATGCATCTTTTCTGTGTAACTAAAAATCCTAGCACCGGCCCTGACAGCACCCAAAACACTCCTAAGGTGTCTGAATCATGAACAGGCATTGAGGACTGTGAAGTCTGGCTTTTTACAGCTCTTCCTCTTGCACACCTAATTGACGCCTGTAAGAACCAGAAAAGCTGATGCTTACATCTATCAGCATAATCATTATGTACAAGGAGCAGGTTCTGTGTCAAATGCCCTAATCAAAAGGTAGCCTTCTAGAGGACCATATAAAGACATTATCCTGCATATCATCACTTCATTTTATTTTAGACACCTTGTAATATTTTTTCTCCCCTACTTTGTAACTGCAGCCTCTACTAGCCATAATTTGTGCATCCTGGGCATATTGCATACGTTTTCACCTTTATGTCTTGTTCAGCTTAGTTTCACCAGCCCTGCTCGATATATTTGGTTTGTTTAATTGTTTTATTCATCTACATGCATACCTCTAATAACTTTCCTCTGTGATTTTGCCCTTCACTCGTTCTTTTATTGATACCTTGCCAAATTTTTTTTTTTTTTGTAATATCCCTCATTTCACATCTACATAGATGCATCTCTCCATTCCTCAGCTTTATTGCAGGCCTCTTTGACCCCAACATATCTCTTTCCCACAACCTGAATGACTTGAACAGAACAGCTGATCAACTCCTCCTGAGCCATAGTCAAATGCTCCATTTCCCCTATCTGACCACAATCTGCTGACCTTTGACATCGGTATACCCTGTACCCAAATTATACCACCCTCGGTATATCAGTCTTGCAGAAACTTGACAAGTCTTGACCTATAGCAATTCTCCACCAACCTCCAAACTCTGCTTTTGCCTATTTAAAACCTCACCTGCCCTAGCTCTGCAACCTCCTTCTACAACTCTACCCTTTTGTCTCAACTAGATATCATGGAACCTCCTACATTTAAATGTTGCAAGAGCCCCAGATTAGAACTATGGCAAACTGACCCTATGCCTCCAAAAATGCTCCTGAACTTCTGAATGCTACTGGAGAAAGTATCATTCTGAAACACCTCTTACCCACTTTTAACTCTCTTCTTTGCCGTGTTACTGCTTCTCCTCCTACTAACTTAACCGCTACAAACTTCACAACTCACTTCACTAAGAAGGAGCAGAGGCCAGACGTAGCAAGTGGCAGAGCTGGTTCGGAGAATGCCCCATCGTAAGGCGGCTGGTGGGAGCGGAAGGAGGATGTCTATGGCGGGTTCCGTCATGGAGGAGAGCGCTGCTGGGCAGGACTTCTGCATCGGAGGTGCCCATGGACCCGGTGAGTCAGCCTCTGGTGGTCTTGGCGGCACTGCTGGAGGAGGGTTGGAGGAGGGTCGATGCGGGCCGAGGGTCAATGAGATGTTGGGGTCAGGTTGGTGGCAGGAATTACCCAGGGGACCCTCTCAAGGACAGCGCAGCAGGTCACCAGATGTCACAGGGCGGAGGCAGGCATTTACACAGCACAGAGAAGGGACCAGGCGCAGCAGGGACAGGCGGTCCCCAAGGCGGTGTCCGAGCCAGGATAGGAGCCCTTCTGTTTGGCGCTACAGCAGGGAGCCTTCGGTGTGTTCAGACAGGTAAGTGCGCAGCCGAGGAAGTGCTTCTCAGTCATGTAGCAGAAGCCCACTTATGGGTAGGCTTACCCCATGCGGCCAATCAGGTCAGGCTCGAAGGCGCAGCTTGGACAAGGATCGCATGCGGGAGCGTGGGGAGGATGGGTGGGTTGATGCTACCGAGAGCAGACTTCCCAGGTTTTCTTCACCCCGCAGGCAGTGAATCTTAATTTGCATCACACTCTGGGTCTTTGTTAGACAGTCTGAAGTCCTTTTTGAACACTTGGTCGGAAGGGGGGGCTCAAGGGCACAGTTTAGCAGAGTATGGGATCCCCCAGGCAGGTGTAGTGTGCCTGGCGGTGCGGTGGTAGCCGGTGACGGGAGCAGCCCGAGGGTGGGAACTGCATGCAGATTCATACATGAATGTTCTGGGTGTGGGGGGACTCACGGGCTCAATCGATGCTTTAGGCAAGGTAATACATCTGCTACGGGGAGAGCGGGACATCTGCCTCTTCCTCTGTGGGCAACCCCAGTGAGGGTAGCACAAAGCTTCCACAGAGGGCTGTAATGCCTAAGGATCAACAAACAGCGACAGAGCTCCTGCTCAGCCAACAAGCACCTGCTCGGCATACCCTGAAACATCTCACCGTAAAGCCTGATTAAATCATTTCACTTGAGGGCATCAGTTGAGCTGGGCTACACGATGGGACTTCTGGGACTCATGCTACTGTGTCTGCTTTTAAGATATACTGGGACTACCATCAGGATCTACCATTACCTTTATGGGCCTCATATGGTGGATAATCTATACTAATCTATACTACTCTATAATTATGCTGATTCTACTTTTGCCTTATTTAGTCTAACTAATTGCACAATTACTGCTGTTTCTTTTCCTCCCAAGTCACTGTTCACATCCTAACTACGGTTTGCTATGCTCCCTCACTCAAGTACCTCCAGGTTTAGCATCTTGAACCCAGGGACCAATATACTTGGCGGCTTTCTACTCATGCTTTCCCTCTGTAGTCAGAATGTTAAGTAGAATTATAATTTATGTCCTTTTCTTTCTTTCTGTTTTACCTCAGACCTGTTCTCTATATATTTTAAAATAGTGCAATTCTCTCACATGCCATGCCTATGTATCAACCTGTCTGCTATTAAAAGCTTGTCTGTAAACTCTTGCACTTCAAAAATAAAGAATATATAAATTAAACAAATACATATTTTTTTAGGTGAAAGTTGTCCTTTAAGTGTTTTAAGAGTTAGGACATTCAAATATATTTATGACTGGATGGAAAGCTAGAAATATAATCAAGATGAGCCAGTGTCAGCCATAGGGTTATGCACTAACATGAGAATTCAAAGTGGATTCAAAGTGATTTTCAAAATTTAGGCCATAGAAGCTGAACTGGAAGCATGGCTGACTCGAAGAGTTTACCATTTTGGTAAATAACACTGTTATTATACATTATAGTTGAGTTTAACATTTGTCACCACTCTGCCAGCTATCAGTACATAAATACATTTTTATTATTCCATTACAAATTGTTATGCCATTCCAACAGGTTTGGGTTTATACTGTATATTTAATGTGGTATGTGGAGACATTTATGCCATAATTCTGTGGATTTTTTTATTTTATTTTTACCAACTCTATCCAGTCAAACAAAACTCTATCCAGTCATCTCTTACTCATGGTTGACAG
Organism: Pelobates cultripes; assembly: GCA_933207985.1. Classification (NCBI taxonomy): domain Eukaryota; kingdom Metazoa; phylum Chordata; class Amphibia; order Anura; family Pelobatidae; genus Pelobates; species Pelobates cultripes. Next base: position 194,408,762 of record OW240915.1, read on the forward strand.
GAGTTAACAGACGACATTCCAGATGTTATGGAAAAGCAGAGAGGGTCGACATTTGGATTGCAACTATTATTCATAGGAGTGGTTTCGGAGCCTCCTCATTACATATTACTCACAGCAATTTTAAAGCTTACTACTGGTTTTATATTACATCACACCCTATTGCAATTAATGTCTTTTTCTCACAATCTCAAAAACAATACATAATGATCCAGCATGGAGAAGAATGTCAAATCAAAAGAGTGACATTTACTTTACTAAAAATTTTGCTTTTAGATTTCAGAAAATGTCAGACCTATGGAGATTTGGCATCAGACCTGGTATTGGACATAGACCCTAAATGTCCTCCAGTGACTTGCATGTACCAGATCTGCTCTGCTTTTTAATGCTCATGTACTCCTTGGTGTGTATTCATCAGCTGGTCCCTTTTACTGTGCCATCACTTAAAGGGTTACTCCAAGACTCTAGACCACTTCAGTGACTTGCCTGGAATCTGTTGTGTAGAATTTTACTTTGAAATGCAGCACATCTAGAGATCTTCTGCTGTAGGTGTAACTCCACCTCCAGCAGCGTCATAGTGATGACATCAGCCAGCCCAGAACTAGAGTTTCAGGCTGGCTAATGTCAATTCTGTGCAAATATTGTTGCACACAATGACAGTCATTGGTTGGGAGCGGTCTGCTGATACAGAAACCGGAATTGTAGAAGCATCACCATGAAGCATCAGACACAAGCAAAGACCCAGGCAAGGGCGCAAACTCTTTCTTAATGGTATATGCCATCACCATCTAACCGGGCTAAGGTGCTCCTGGCATCATAACCACTACAGCAGGCTGACATCCTAACTGGCTCCAAGAGTGCTTTAGATTACAACTGCATTCATGCTTGTTTTGGGGCTGGAATGTGTATTCATGTGCAAGCCATTATGTCTGCAGCACAGCTCTCTATTTGAGTGCCAATAGCCTTTATTAACATGCAGTGCATATGCCCTAACACTATGGGAGAGATTTATCAATGACTCTATGGGAAATATTTATCAATGCTGGAAAATAGTTCTTTTTGGTCTCTAATTTATTTGCATGTATTACATTTTTCTAAAAAGGTCCAAAAAGTATCAGCCTTAATTCAGGCTATTTTCATACACATACCTGCTCTTCCAGGAGTCCAACCTGCTGCTGGGGAGGAATGCAGACTACCTCTTTTCCATGTAGCCCAATCTGCTGTTGGGGAGGGAGGTTGACTACCTCATCTTCCTAGAGCCCAAACTGCCTTTAGGGAGGTTGACTCCCTCCTTTTCTTGAAGCCCAATTTGCCGCTTCAAAGCAAAGTCAACTACAACTGGAGCCCCAAATGCCGCTAGGGAGGGAGACTGACTACCTCCTCTTCCTGGAGCCCAATCTGCCATTAGGTAGGGAGATCGAATAACTCCTCTCCCTGGAGCCCAATCTGCCTCTGCAGAGGGAGGCTGACTATCTCCTATCCCTGGCTCGCAATCTGCCGCTGGCATGGGACCAGGGGGATAGGGATCTGGGCTGACTGCCCAGCACCCCTGTGATACAGGTGTGGAAATCACGGTTCCTTCCACACTGCCCTTGCCAATATCCTTGGATGTTAAGTCTATTAAATCCAGTCACAGGGGCCTGCTGCTGTACCGAGTCAAGGAGTCGCCTATAAACCAGTTCTAGCTCCTACTCCCTGGTGGCTAGTTGGGTAGTTCAGGTTCCAGATCTGTTGCTGTTGAGAGATTAAGGAGGTCTTCCCTAGTTTCCTGGATGTCCCAGAGTAAAAAATCCTCAGGACTTCCAAATGCAATCCCTGTCAAAGGCTTCCCAGGATATGGCAAGGGCCATCATAGTCCTCGCCCTCTAGAAGGTCATCATCAGCCCGCCACGGGTATTTCTGAAAACCACCGTAAGGCCTGGTAAGCATCATCCAGTCACAATTCCTTCAGACCAGCATCTTGAGTTCAACCAAACATTCATTCAGGGGCTCTTCTCCTAGAAAAGGCATTCATTTGCAAATCCAGTCTCAAAGTTGGTGCTCTGTGGTTGGCAGGGATTCTTTCTGGAGAACCTGCTCGAGGTCCTTGGTTCAGAGATCCTTTTGGATCATATCTCTCCAGTCCAGCTCAACCTCTGCTGAGACAGGTCCAGCAAACTGGGACAGAGCTTCCTGCATTCGCTGCTCAACTCTGAGGTCTGGCACCTAAATTTCTGCACTCCACAATCTGCTTCTGCTCCGGCCTGGTCAAACTCTGTAGTCACATCCTCCCAGATCTGTTGTACCACTTCTGCTGATGGATTGGCTCCAAAGAAGCCAATCTCTGTGACACTCATCGGATGAGAATGCTATACAAATGCTAACTTTTATCCATATCCTTAAATTCTGGAAGATGTGCAGTGATTCCAGTGGATGTTTCTAAAACAGCCAGAATGCCATCCCACCCCTGCCAACAAATGTGACGTAGCTCCTGTACTCCAACTCCGACCTCTCTGCCAGGTCAGCTTACTCGCTACTGCCACGGACTCTGGAGCACTTCAAATCCAGTCTCTGAAATATGACTGGAAATTCTGAGGATCTCTTCCATTGGACCAAACTGCTGTTATTGTAGCTCTGGATACCTTCTCTCCTGTAAATCAGAGACTATAGCTTTTCCCCCACACATTAGAAAAGTCTAAATTCAGGGGATAGAATTACCATTATTGCACAGCACACAGATAATTATGCACAGATATGTTAACTCTAAATGTAGAGGGTACCTCATTCAATGAAATGTACTGTACAGATGTCCTTCCACGTGCCACTTTGTCTAGGGACCTAATTACTTTGCCCTAAGCCTCTTTCCCTGGACCGTGCCCCAAACAATAAATATGCCTGGAAAGCTTGCCACTGAGCACCCACTGGTTAAATAGCAGCCTGATTGGAGAGTCTGTGCCCAAGTTCCAGTGTGTTAAAATGTTATGGGTAGCGGCTATTCTCCGATCCAGTGAGGAGTTCGAGGCATGCGGCACCTTCATCCTGGTCTCACAAAAGGGATTTCTGGACCTCTGTATAAGGGAGCGCTCTAAAGCCTCAAGTATGCCTCCTTGCGTCCCCAACCCCCCCTTCAAATAGCGCTCTATTTGGAGTTCAGGGGACCAAGCGATACCGGCTTAAAGATTTACCGGAGGCAAGTCCCAAACTGAGGAACAGTTCCAGATTGTTTCAGGGCACCTCCCGTTTTAACGGTCAATGTATTAAATGAGTCCAGGTGATCCCCAGAGGTCATCAAGCACTCTAAGTGTCTGGAGCCCCCATACCTCCCCTCATAGTGAAAATAGCCTCTTTAAGGAGCTCTTAGGAACAGGACCAAAGTCTTTTGGGAGGAGCTGTCCTTTAAGTCTCTTCAAAAGTCTGTGGTATCGGAGCTTCACAGCAAATATTACAAGAAGAGGGTAGGCAAAAGATGAACTTATTTATTACATTACTTGCAATAATGCAAAATTCTATTTGACTGGCTCTCTGTCTATCTATTTAATGCAGGGTTTCCCAAAGTGTGGGTCGGCGGATGATTCCCAGTGGGTCGCGCTGACCCATGACTCCAGGGACGCCAGGGACCTAGGAAACTGTGAGGCAGACTCATTAGTCGGGCCCTCAATCCGTGACTGTCAGACCTCCTCCAATCAGTCTGCCCAGAACAGTGTGGGGAGGGTGGCAAGGAGAGAAGGAGCTACGGTGTGGGGAGGGGGGCAGGGAGAGAAATGGTTACAGTATGGGGAGGGGGGCAAGGAGAGAAGGTGTTACAGTGAGGGGATGGGGGCAGGGAGAGAAGGGGTTACAGTGTGGGGAGGGGCAGGAAGAGAATGGATTACAGTGTGGGGAGGCTGTGTCCTACCTTTATTTTTAATTTAATAAATTCCTTGGTGATCCAGTATCTCTCCCTTGTGGTCCGGTGGATTATCTCTCCGGTCTGCAGCTCCGCTGGGTGCAGAGCTGCAGACCATGTGATGAAGGTCCCAGAGCGTTACCATTGTAACTCTATGGGTGCTCGCGAGACTTCTATCACACAGTCTGCAGCTATGCACCCGACGGAGCTGTAGACCGGAGAGTTAATCCACCTGACCACCAGGGAGAGACACTGGATCACCAGGGAGAGACACTTGACAACCAGGGAATTTATTAAATTAAAAATAAAGGTAGGACACAGCCTCCCCACACTGTAATCCATTCTCTCCCTGCCCCCTTCCCACACTGTAATCCATTCTTTCCCTGTCCCCCACATTGTAACCCCTTCTCTCCTTGCCTCCCTCCCCACACTGTAACCCCTTCTCTCCCTGCCCCCATAACCTTTTCTCTCCCTGCCCCCCACTGTAACCATTTCTCTCCCTGCATCCCTACTGTAACCCTTTCTCTCCTTGCCCCCCCACACTGTAACCCTTTCTCTCTCTGTCCCCCACTGTAACCCTTTCTCTCCTTGCCCCCCCACTGTAGCCTTTTCTCCACCTGCCCTCACACTGTAACCCTTTCTCCCCTTGCCCCCCGTAACCCTTTTTCTCTCTGTACCATACTGTAACCCTTTCTCTCCCTGCCCCCCTTGTAACCCTTTGTCTTCCTGCTCCCCACACTGTAACCCTTTCTCTACCTGCCCTCCCACTGTAAAAATGTTTCACCCTGTTCCCACACTGTAACCCTTTCTCACCCTGCTCTCCCCACTGTAACCCTTTCTCACTCTGCCCCCCCCTGTAGCCTTTCTCCACTTGCCCCCACACAGTAACCCTTTCTCGCCGTGCTCCCCCCACTGTAACCTTTCTCCACCTGCCCCCACACTGTAACCCTTTCTCACCCTGCTCCCCCCCACTGTAACCCTTTCTCACCCCTGCCCCCCACTGTAACCCTTTCTCACTCTGCCCCCCACTGTAGCCTTTCTCCACCTGCCCCCACACTGTAACCCTTTCTCCACCTGCCCCCACAGTAACCCTTTCTCTCTCTGTCCCACACTGTAACTCTTTCTCTCCCTGCCCCCCACTGTAACCCTTTCTCTCCCTGCCACTCACACTGTAACCCTTTCTCTACCTGCCCTCCCACTGTAAAAAAAAATGTTCACCCTGCTCCCACACTGCAACCCTTTCTCCCCCTGCTCCCCCCAGTGTAACCCTTTCTCACTCTGCCCTCCCACTGTAGCCTTTTCTCCACCTGCCCCTACACTGTAACCATTTCTCCCCCTGCCTGCCCACTATAGCCCTTTCTCACACAGCCCCCACACTGTCAACCCCCCCTACACATTGTCACCCTCACCTCCGGTCTCTGTGTGTGTGTATCTGTGTGTCCTTTTGTGTCAGAGTGTGTGTATTTGTGTCTGTGTGTCCTTTTGTGTCAGAGTGTGTGTATTTGTGTCTGTGTGTATTGTGTGTCAGCGTGTATCTGTGTACATGAGTGTCTCTGTATCTGTGTGTAGGAAACTAGGTGTCATTGTGTGTATCGCTGTCAGTTTGTGTATTTGTGTGTCTGTGTGTGTATGTGTAAACACTGCACACAATTGCACACCTGCAATCAAACACCAACATTCACACACATACTCCATACAAAAACATGCTTACATTCAAGCACACATTGTGTATATGTATATTTTATATACACAATATACACGCATTGCATCCACTACACACACACTGCATCCACTACACACTAAAATTACATGCAAACACCCCTTCATTCAAACATCAACACTACACACAAAAAGCACATCTGCATTTAGAGACCAGCACTATATACAAACACCCCTGCATTCAGACGCAAACATTACAAACAAGTACACCACTACATACCAATGGCAACAGTACATTTGTGTGTAGAGGCGGTGTTTGAATACATGCACACAAATACCTAATATAAAAACATGCTAACATTCAAACGCTCAAACACTGCTCACAAATATAACCCTACAACGATGGGCGCAGATGGTAGATCCCCAGCTGGCATAGCATTGTTAAAGTTCTCCGACAGATGGGGATCTGACTTTTGGCCACACTTGCACTAAAGGGAGGCCCAGAAAACATACTTGCACTAGGGCTCTCTCTAAGTTAGTTCCACTTCTGGGATAATCAACGCAAGGTGCCTGGATGAAAAAGCAGGACAAAGCACTTCTGATTCTGACTGAGTCTGTGAGTAAGCAGTTGTATGTGTCTAAAACGGATTGCCATAATGTGCCAATTTTTTGCCTCTAAAACTGCCATGATATGCCATGTTTCTGCCTCTAAAACTGCCATGATATGCCAAAATTATACCTTTAAAACTGCCATGATATCCTAGAATTATGCCTCTAGAACTGCCATGATATGCCAATTTTATGCATCTAAAACTGATTGCCATGGTGTGCCAAATGTATGCATCTAAAACTGATTGCCCTGATGTGCCAATTGTATGCACCTAAAGCTGATTGCCATGGTGTGCCAATCGTATGCTTTTAAAACTGATTGCCATGGTGTGCCAATTGTATGCATCTAAGACTGTTTGCCATCATGTTCCAATTTTATGCATCTGACTGTCTGCTATGGTGTGCCAATTGTATGCCTCTAAAGCTGATTGCCATGATGTGCCAAGTTTATGTATCTAAAAGTGATTGCCATGATGTACCACGTTTATGCATCTAAAAGTGATTGGCATGATGTACCATGTTTATGCATCTAAAAGTGATTGCAATGATGTGCCAAGTTTATGCATCCAAAATCTGATTGTCATGGTGTGCCAATTTTATGCCTCTAAAGCTGATTGCCATGGTGTGCCAATTTTATGCATCTAAGGCTGGTTTCCATGGTGTGCCAATTTTATGCACCTAAGGTTGCAGTGATGTGCCAAGTTTATGCATATAACAGTGATTGCCAAGATGTGCCAATTTTATGCATCTAACAGTGATTGCCATGATGTGCCAAGTTTATGCATCTAAAACTGATTGCCATGGTGTGCCAATTTTATGCCTCTAAAGCTGATTGCCATGGTGTGCCAATTTTATGCATCTAAAGCTGGTTGCCATGGTGTGCCAATTTTATGCACCTAAAGTTGCCATGATGTGCCAGGTTTATGCATCTAACAGTGATTGCCATGATGTGCCAAGTTTATGCATCTAAAGCTGATTGCCATGATGTGCCAAGTTTATGCATCTAAAACTGATTGCCATGGTGTGCCAATTTTATGCCTCTAAAGCTGATTGCCATGGTGTGCCAATTTTATGCATCTAAAGCTGGTTGCCATGGTGTGCCAATTTTATGCACCTAAAGTTGCCATGATGTGCCAGGTTTATGCATCTAACAGTGATTGCCATGATGTGCCAAGTTTATGCATCTAAAGCTGATTGCCATGATGTGCCAAGTTTATGCATCTAAAACTGATTGCCATGGTGTGCCAATTTTATGCCTCTAAAGCTGATTGCCATGGTGTGCCAATTTTATGCATCTAAAGCTGGTTGCCATGGTGTGCCAATTTTATGCACCTAAAGTTGCCATGATGTGCCAGGTTTATGCATCTAACAGTGATTGCCATGATGTGCCAAGTTTATGCATCTAAAGCTGATTGCCATGGTGTGCCAATTTTATGCTCACGCCCGGGTGGGACACGCAGTGGACCAAACCGAACGCCGACGGGAGAGGTGGGAAGACACCCTGACCTACGAGACTCGAGACAGTAAGCATGGCCAAACTAAAAATCACCTCCTTGAATGTCAACGGCCTTAACACACCAACTAAAAGACGATTACTAATGAGGGAACTAAAAAGACAGAAGGCTGACATAGCTTTTATACAAGAATTACACATCCTGCGCTCAGCCAAGATTCAACTGGCTGATCATCTTTACACCAGGTCATACTCCTCCAGGGCTTTAGTAAAGAAAAATGGAGTAGAAATACTAATGCATATAATGTGCCCTTTTGTCCTACAAAATACACAAACAGATACCGTGGGAAGGTACACCATTCTCACAGGGGCTATATACGCTACCACGTACCATCTAATAAACATATACGCTCCCAACCAACCAGACCCGGAATTCTGGGATCAACAACACAATACAAACACTGTCACATGGAATAGTGATACTGGGAGGCGACCTAAACTCGACGCCCAGCCTTGCAGTTGATCGTAGCACACAAAGGCCCCAGAGGGTAGGGGGTCAAGACAAAATATTAGCCAGATTCATACAAAAGACAAAACTGCTAGACCCCTGGAGGCTACAACATCCAGGGGGGAGGGACTATACGTTCTATTCGGCGGTACACTCAACATATTCCTGGATCGACCTGTTCCTGGTCAACCAAATAGGAATCCTGTGGATCCAATCGGCAAGAATTAACCTTATAACATGGTTGGATCATGCCGACATAGAGCCCACGCTGAGACTCCTGGGACCGAAACCCCCATGGAAATGGAGGTTAAACAGCACACTTATAAAAGACCCAGAGGTGACAAAAACTATACAAGACGAACTAACAGCCTACTTTGACATGAACGACACGCCAGAGGTAAAACACAATCCACGGTTTGGGCTGCCCAGAAGGCAGTCATTAGGGGTACCCTTATTAAAATAGCGACCAGACGCAAAAAATTAAAGGCAGAGACCCTATTTGAACTACAAAAAGCGCTGAGAAAAGCTGAAGCCAGACATAAACAGAACCCCACGACAAAGGGACTCCAAAATCTCAGAGAGATACGCCACAAAATTAGGGCCACAGCGGTGGAGGAGCTAGGTAGGGACCTAATCCATAAAAAACGCCACTATTACGAACGCTCCAATAAGATGGATACCTTACTGGCCAGGGCACTTAATCCGAAACCACAATATCGAACCATAACAGCGGTACGCGACCCACAAGGAAAAATAACCCATAATCCTATGGAGATCAATCAGATCTTCACGGAGTTCCTCTACAATATATATAATCACTCCCCAGAGCTGAATACCAACAACGGGAACTACACACAAGCGGTCACAGACTATGTCGCAAAATCCAACTTGCCACAGGTAAGCCCTGAGGTCTTATATGCCATAAGAATGCCCATTGAGGAAGAGGAGGTGGACAGGGCGATCACCGCCCTAAAAGGGAACAAAGCCCCAGGGCCAGATGGCATTGACGGCTCCTTTTATAAAATCTTAAGGGACACACTGATCCCAAGGCTAGTTAAAGTATACGCAGAGTGGATGGCCGGGGGATGCCCGAATCCGGAAACGCTCACGGCAGACATCTCACTCATTCCTAAACCAGGTAGGGACCCAAGAGAAGTGGCGAACTACAGGCCCATCTCACTGATTAACTTTGACGTGAAAATATTCGCAAAAATTCTGGCGACACGGCTGAATCCCCTCTTAACGACCCTGATCCATCCAGATCAGGTTGGCTTCGTACCGACTAGGCAATTATATGAGAACACTAGGAGGGGAGCGGACATTATTTGGTGGGCGGTTAGGACTCGGACGCCTTCTCTGGTCCTATCTCTGGATGCGGAGAAGGCGTTCGATAGAATACAATGGCACTACCTCTTCTCGCTACTAGAGCACCTGCAAGCCGGGACCATTTATCAGAGGAATAAAAGCCCTATACTCAGAGCCCAGAGCACAAACCACCATGCTGGGAAATGCCCCATCCCCCTTTAGACCAGAGAACGGCACCAGACAGGGATGCCCCCTGTCCCCCCTGCTGTTCATCCTAGCGCTGGAGCCACTACTACATAAAATACGGGAGGATGAAAACATAACGGGGATACGAGCGGGAGGAGAGGAATATAAAGTCTCTGCAAATGCTGACGACGTACTAGTCACACTTACTAAACCCCTACAATCCCTGCCCCGTCTCCTGTCCCTCCTGGAGGAGTACAGACACGTAGCGGGTTATAAAATTAACCTGGAAAAATCACTGGCAATGCCAATAGGAATGGACCTAGAGGAAATAAACAGTATAAAAACCATTTACCCCCTCAAATTCACACAATCCAGTATAAAGTACCTAAGGATTAAACTCACGGCCAACCCTGATAACATATATAAGGCGAACTATACGCCCAGTATCCAATCACTTTGTCGAGACTTGGAAAAATGGCACGAAAAACCAATCTCACGGATAGGCAGACTACATGCCATCAAAATGACGCTGCTCCCCCGACTGCTGTTTTTCTTACAGGCCCTACCGATTAAGGTGACCAAACAACACCTTACTCCTCTACAGAGGAATATAGATAACTTCATATGGGCACAAAACCCCCACAGAATAGCCAAGCAAGTGTTGTATAGACCGAAATCTAGAGGCGGACTGGGTCTCCCAAACCTATTTCAATACTATCTAGCAGTGCAGCTAGCCCAAATCGTAGTATGGCACACACAGGAAGGCTCCCACCGGTGGGTCGACCTGGAAACAAAACTAATGAGCACAGACCTACCACAATTTTGGATATGGGTACCCAAACAAGACAGACCGCACTTACGAAACACGTGCCCTGAGATTCTAAATTCCATACGAATTTGGGATCAGACGGCCACTAAATACGCCCTAAAACATACACCCTCACCACTTTTTTTTCCGTATTTACAGAATAAAGCATTCGAACCTGGGCTGAGCGCACAAGACTTCCGGGGAATAGAGAGCACTGGGATGCAGAGATATTGCCACATGTACGATAATGGGGATTTTAAAACGTATGACACCTTAAAAACCCTAGCACCCCTGACCACGAAAGATGTATTCCGACACATACAACTACGAGACTTTGCTAAAAACCACGAAGTTAGAAGGGCTGCACACCAGCAGATGACGTTTTATGAGAGACTATGCAACGCGGAAGCCGCAGAAAAGGACCTAATAACTGCAATATACGCACAACTTAGCGCACCAGACAAAGACGCTAAGGCCCCAAGATATATAAAACAATGGGAGACAGACTTGGGCGGGGAATTAGAGGGGGAAGACTGGGTGGACATCTGGGAAGCGACTGCTAAAACATTGATATGCATGATACAGCAAGAACAATCGTATAAAATGCTAATGAGATGGTACACCACACCGGAACAACTGTACAGAACTGGCAAAACCACGACGGACACATGCTGGAAGGGGTGTGGTGACAAAGGCACTTTCATACACATGTGGTGGGCAGGGCCAGGTTAAGAGCCCAGTGGGCCTGGTGCTGACAATTATGACGGGCCTAATTACAGAATCAAATCGACCAGAAACAGTAAAACACTCCCAAGCATCATGTATCTGATGGAGATGGTGCTGGAGAGAAAGAAAACAGCAGCTATAAGAAAACACATACCCTAGGCTAATCTCTCACTAATTTATGTTTTCATCTTTAAAGTAAATCCATAACCCCTAACAGCAGTGTCCAATCAAGCAGGAAGTCAATGGGCACGGTAAAAAGGTGTGCCACTGACACAAATCACATAACCTGCCAAAAGGGGCGAACATGCCCAAGAAGAGGATATGTCTGCCCATAGAATTAGAAGGCCAGCCTGGTATGAATGCATGCCAGGCTGCCTTCCAATCATGCAGCTGGCCAACTAAGGGCATACTATGCAGACAGCACCCTGAGCTTGGCATAAATGCATTTAATGATGCGCTCGCTCAACGCTTTCTAAAGACTGTCCCCTAGCACTCGCTGGTCCACTTGTCTCCTCACCTTCTTACTAGCAGGCAGAAGCTCCTGGTATATAGTCTGGGACAGAGAAAAGCTGTATGTAGTGAGTGTAGAAGAAAGTGAACATACCACAGTGTTAGAGAGACCAAAGTCAGCATTACCTTAAAGGATCACTATAGGGTCAGGAACACAAACATGAATTCGTGACCCTATAGTGTTAACACCACCTTCTAGCCCCCCCTGGGCCCTTCATGCCTCCATAAATATAGCAAAATCTTACTGTATTCAAGCCTGGAGCTGTAACTCTGCATGCTGTTAGACTCAGAAAAACAAGCAGTCTGCTGACATCATTAGAAGTGGTGGCCTAATCCAATCACAGTGCTTCCCCATAGGATTGGCTGAGACTGACAAAGAGGCAGATCAAGGGCAGAGCCAGCATTATTCAAACACAGCCCTGGCCAATCAGCATCTCCTCATAGAGATGAATTAAATCAATGAATCTCTATGAGGAAAGTTCAGTGTCTGCATGCAGAGGGAGGAGACACTGAATGTTTGGATGCATTTTAGGCAGTCATGACCCAGGAAGGATCTCTAACAGCCATCTAAGGAGTGGCCAGTGAAGTTATCACTAGGCTGTAATGTAAAGACTGTAGCCCCATGTAGCCAAAGCGCAGCTAAGCGAAAAAAGGCCTTGACAGGGGTTAGGAGGCGGGCATAGGAGGAGGGAAGGAAGTAGGGAGTTATGGGTAAGTAGGCTTGGCTATTTAAATAGGCAGCCATTTTAAAGCCTTCACTTTTAATTACTACCTTGCTGAGTTTGTGTGCACTCCTGTGTCCACAGATTTGGTTTGGTGGGGTCTTTGTTTTTCTCTCCTTCTGCAGGGTCGAAGGATAACATGGAGGAGCTGTTGGAGCGGATCCGGTTGGCGGCTCAAGGACGTGGCGTGGACTGGCTGCGGGCGCAACTTGGACCAGCCCTGGCGGGTGCTGCGGATCATGAGGGCGGCGGAGGTCGGCCTGTGCGGGCTCGGAGGCCGCCGAGACGGCTGAGCCCAGGCGCGGAGTCCGGTGGAGACGGTTCCAGCGGCCGGGCGGCGGCGGGACCAGGCCGAAACGGACCCGGTAGCCGCATGGTTGAGGCTCCGCCTCCCGGCGCGTTACCGGGACGTCGGAGAAGCGGTAGCCGGCGGGAGGCTACCCGGGAGTCGGACGGTGCAGCTCCCAGTGCGGGGAGGGCTGCGCCTGGAGCGGGGGCCGCGGGAGACATCGGGCGGCCCCCTGGAACCGGTGAGGACGCGGGATTGCAGCCCGGGAGGGCATCTACTACACCCATGGCGGGGACTGGCGGGGCCGGTGCGGAAGGAGCTCGCGGACCGCCCCTGGAACAGGCAAGTGCAGGGGGTTCCGGCCGGGACCCCCTTGGCGCGAATCAGCGCAGGAGAACTGGGCACAGGGTTCAGAGACCTGGGGGGGACGTGGAGAGGGGTCAGGTGCCTTCTAGAGCGGGGGCAGGGAGGTCTAGGGGGGAGGGTGCGCAGGGTAGTTCCAGGGTAGTGAGCTTGGAGCGAGGGCCAGTAGCCGGGAGGGTGGAAGGGCCAGGGGGTACGGCAGGGGGAAGTTTGCCATCAGGGGGGGGCAGGAGGTCGAGGTGCGCAGGGCGTTCAGGACAGGTTAGGGGTGCGGGGTCTGGGGACCGGCTGGAGGTACCGAGGGGAGGGGGTGCTTCTAGTCGGGGGGCCCGCCGGGGTGGGGGGTGGGGATTTCCCCGCGCTGGTGAGCAGATAGGTGGGCGTAGTTCTGGGGGGGTTCAGGTTTGGGGTCAGGTGATAGCAGCCCGTCACCGGTTAGGGCCCGGGGGTCCGGGGGGTTTAAGGGAAGGGCTCGGCGTGTTAGGTCCTCATCTAGTAGCTCAGGGGGGGAGAGTGTCATGGCCCCCAGGCTGGTTACACGGGGGCGGGCCTCTGGTAGAAACGGGAGGAGTCGTAGTCCCAGAGGCAGGGCCGATCGGGCCTTGGGTGGGCGAAAAGGAGTGGTTGCGCGACGGGAGGCTCTGGTGTCCAGCGGGCGCTCTCAAGGTCGGGACGGGGGGGCTGCTCATGACCAGTATGCTCTGCCCAGGACTTCTTCTCCTCGTTACAGATCTCGGAGCCGCTCCGCATCTGATGTGGCCGGGCACCGGGTTGGCTCCCCGGTTGGAGGATCGTTAACGGATGTCGCTCATCCTGGTCAGGGGACAGTACACAACGCAGCCCCAGGAGCTTCGGGGTCGAGGGGCTTGGCCGGTGAGTCCTCTGCTTCTCTGCACTCCAGTGCATTGGTTCACACACTTCAAGCACTTCTCCACTCACTGGGAGCGGGGGGTGCCACAAAGGGCGGTGTGGGGCAGGTTTGGGCTCAGGGGGCCGGGGTGGCGGGCCCGAGCGAGGTTCCCTCCGCGGAACAGAGTTCGGGTGGGGACACTGCAGTGACGGTTACTGGGGCGGAGGCGACGAGCGAGCGGGCTGAGTTGACGGGGGGGTGGTTCCTGATGCGGCCAGGCAACACGCATATGTGTCGTTTGCGGGTCCGCTGGGGGTCCACCTCAAACAGGAGGTGAAGGAAAAAATCTGGAAGGGTGACTTCTGCGAGATCTTTTCTCTTCTCCCTTTGGAGGATTTTATTGATCTCAAAGAGGACGATAAAAAAGATGAGAAGAAGGAGGAGGAAGAGAAGAAGAAGCGGTATCGTAAGATTCCCAAGTCTTTCGGTAACTGGCTGAGGGCCTTTTGCGTGTTGGCCAGTGTTCTGGGCGAGAAATCGCCGGGCCTGTGCTCCTCTCTGTTTTGTTATTTGGATGGCATTTGGGAGGCGTATCGCACCTATGGCGGACTGGCATGGTGGCGGTACGACGAGCAATTCCGGCAGCGTTTGGCGGCTAATCCGGGTATGCGGTGGGATCAAATGGACCTGCCTCTCTGGATGAAGCTGATGATGGCGCAAAAAGCGCAGCCATTTCAGCCCACGGCCGGCGCAAAGGGGCAGTCCGCCTCGTCGGCCGCCATGCAAAAGGGCTTCTGCTGGCTCTTTAACGAGGGCCAGTGCAAATGGGGAAACGCCTGTCGCTTTAAGCACGAGTGTTCGGGCTGCGGAGGCGCGCATGGGCTCAACCGGTGCTTCAAAAAAGGGAAGTCGGGGCACACCGGGGTCCCTACCTCGGCTGGGGGGGGAGGGGGAGTTTCGCTTGCCCCGGGGCCTAACCCCGGTGAGGCTAGACGCGATGGAGCCGTGGCTAAGCCGCTACGGTAATAAGGCAGATGCCGTGGCGCTCCGGGCGGGGTTTGGTCAGGGGTTCTTTATCCCTTTCCGGAACCGGGGGGGGACTGGGGTTCGGCGCAACCTTAAATCGGTGGCTGAGTTCCCGGGTGTGGTGCGGGAAAAACTGGGCAAGGAAGTCAAATTGGGGAGGATGGCAGGGCCGTTCCCGGCTCCTCCATTGGAGGGTCTGCGGGTTTCCCCGCTCGGGGTGGTTCCCAAGAAGGAACCGGGCAAATTCAGGCTCATTCACCACCTCTCCTACCCGGAAGGAGAGTCGGTGAATGATGATATCGACAAGGACTTGTGCTCGGTCTCATACGCATCATTCGACAGGGCGGTTGAGCTGGTAAGGAAGGCCGGGCGCGGAGCACTGTTGGCTAAGGTGGATATTGAAGCAGCGTTTCGGCTGCTTCCGGTCCACCCAGCGTGTCATCACTTGCTGGGGTGTTTCTTCGACGGGGGGTACTTTGTGGATTTGTGCCTTCCAATGGGTTGTGCTATCTCCTGCGCCTACTTTGAGAAGTTTAGTACTTTTCTTGAATGGGTGGTCAAAGTTGAGGCGGGGAGTGGGGCTGTGGTACACTACCTGGACGATTTTCTCTGCGTAGGACCGGCGGGCTCCCCCGCCTGCCTACACTTGCTGAGAACGGTCGAGTGGGTGGCTGGCCATTTCGGGGTCCCGCTGGCGGCGGACAAGACAGAAGGGCCGGCTCAGTGCCTTAGTTTTCTGGGGTTGGAGATAGATACGTTGCAAGGGGAGTGTCGGCTGCCGCTGGAGAAGTTGCGGCGGCTGAAGGAGGAGGTGACGACGGCGGCTCAAGCCCGTAAGGTTACATTGCGGCAGCTGCAGTCGTTGATCGGGATGCTGAATTTTGCATGCCGGGTGATCCCAATGGGTAGGGTGTTCAGCCGGAGCCTGTCGGCAGCGACGGCGGGGGTGCGATCCCCGCGTCACTTCATTCGGGTGTCGTCGGCCATGAGGGCCGACTTGGCCGTATGGGAGACCTTTTTGCGGGAGTTCAATGGGACGGTGATTTTTAGACAGGAGGGCGTGTCGGCTGCGGAACTGGAGCTGTTCACAGACGCGTCTGGTAGCGTGGGCTTCGGGGCTTATTTTGGGGGACGTTGGTGTGCGGAGCGATGGCCGAGGGAGTGGCGACTGAGCCCCCTCATGCGGAACTTGGCTTTCTTGGAGCTGTTCCCGCTGGTCGTTGCGTTGGCCCTGTGGGGGGATAGGCTGCGGGACCGGAAGGTGGTCTTTTTCTCGGACAATATGGCCGTGGTGCACGCTGTGAATAACCAATCAGCGGCATCGAAACCCGTGGTTAGGTTGCTACGTCATTTTGTTCTGTTGTGCATGTCGCTAAATGTTGTTTTTCGTGCACGCCATGTGCCTGGGTTCATGAATGATGTAGCTGACGCCCTGTCTCGTTTTCAGTGGTCACGATTCCGGACGGTGGCGCCGGAAGCCCAAGAAGTGGGGCAGGCTTGCCCAGACGAGATTTGGCGGCTCGGGGCGACCTGCTTGGGGGACTGGTGAAGGCTTCGCTGGCGCCGGCCACATGGGCCGCTTACAGTAAGGTCTGGGACTCCTGGGAAAGGTCATGGGAAGGGTTGGACCGCCTGCCGGCGGGGGAATCGCTCAAGGATGCGTTCCTCTGGTACACCTGTCAATTTCTGGCGAAGGGGGCATCCCCGGCGGTGGTTGACAGGTCCATGGCGGCGATGGCTTTCTGGTTCAAGCTACATGGGGAAGAGGACCTTACTAAGGCCTTTGTCATAAGGCAGGCACTGAAGGGGTACCGGCGGGGCCGCAGACGGCCTGACACTCGGCGCCCAGTATCGGTGCGAGTGTTGAGTGACCTGGTCGGTTTATTGCCTACTATATGTTTCGACAGGTTCGAAGCATCGTTGTTTCAGGCGGCGTTTCTGTTGGCCTTCTTTGGAGCCTTTCGGGTAGGGGAGTTGGTCAGTGCCACGAGGACTGCGGCAGGAGGGGTACAGGTGTCGGGGGTCCGAGTGCTGGAAGGGAAGGTGGTTGTACACCTGGCAAGATCCAAGACGGACATGTTAGGCAAGGGCCGAGATGTGACGCTGCGGGCCCTGCCGGGCTCCGCTTTGTGCCCAGTGGCCGCGGTGGCGGGGTACATGGCACGGAGGCCGGGGGTTGGAGGATCGCTGCTGGTACACGCGGACGGGTCTTCCCTCTCCCGGTTCCAGTTCACCAAGGTTTTTCGGTCTGGACTGGGAAAGCTAGGACTGAGGGTGGATACTTTTGGTACACACTCCTTTCGTATTGGGGCGGCTACGGAGGCAGCTCGGTTGGGTCTGGGGGATGACATAGTGAAACGGATTGGGAGATGGGAGTCGGTACGGTTCCGTTCATATGTGCGTTTGGGTTTATTGGAGTAAGATGGGGAAGGGCCTTTGGGGGATCCCCGGGGGCTGGGTGCATAAGGGGCTGGTATGATCTGTTTTCCTTCTCTCCCCCAGGCCGTGTCGCATGGATCGTGGGCCATTCATTTGTCTTCTGGGCCGAAAGGAGGGCTGCAGCTCGAGCTCAGGGCCACCAGCTGGGCTTTCATCGGGACCAGTTGGCAGTACAGTGGTTCGGGTACAGGGGTTTTTGTTGGGGGGAGGTCTGCGAAAGGGTGTTCCGGATGGTAGCAGGCGGGCAACGGCCGGACCTGCTGGTGCTCCATGCGGGGGGCAACGACTTGGGCCTCACTCCGCAGCGGCGGCTAGTGAAGTGGATGAAGCAGGACCTTAACGGTTTAAGGGACCTACTTCCGGGGGTGATGTTGGTCTGGTCGGAGATTATCCCTAGGAAGCGGTGGCGGCATGCTAGGGACCCGGAGGCTATTGACAGATGTAGGAAGAAAGTGAATAGCTTGATGGCAAGCTTCGTGCGGAAGCTAGGGGGTGTGGTAGTTCGACACAGCGAGTTGGAAGGTGGTTTGCCGGGGTACTACCGCTCGGATGGAGTTCATCTCTCGGCAGTTGGTTGGGATCTGTTGACCCTGGGCTGGCAGGAGGGCATAACTAAGGCTCTTTTTCTTCGGGGTGGCGGAGCTCAGACAGCTTAAGGAGTCAAGGTCTGAGCTTGTGGCGGGATAGGGAGCTGAAGGAGAAGAAATAGGCTCCCTAGGATGAACGTCATGGAGACGTAAAACTGTGGTCATTGGTGGTTGGTAGGTTCCGAGTCCTGTCGGTGGCTCAGAATCTGGTGGGGCAGGGGTATCCGGGTATACCCCTGCCATGGTTAATTTATGTTTGGCACTTTAAGTTGGTATGTTGGAATATGTTGATACGTATGTTATATGTTATATGTATATGTATATATGTTATTTATATGGGGGTCATTGCCTGTTATATTAACAGAAGGATTCGGTTACGAGGGCGGAGTATGGGGGCAATGACCCATGTTTATTGTTAAAATTATTATTGATTAATAAATTATTATTATTCAAGATTGGTTAAATAAAGCTGTGGACAAATTTTCCCATATACCTTTGTGTCAGTGAGTTATTGGGTTGGGTATGTGGGAGGGTTGTCCTGGAGTCCGACTGCCCATATGGCGACTATACACCGGTCATGCATTTTCTCTGAAAAGACAGTGTTTACAGCAAAAAGCCTGACGGTAATGATTCTACTCACCAGAACAAATTCAATAAGCTGTAGTTGTTCTGGTGACTCTAGTGTCCCTTTAACTATATTCATTGTCAGCCAGTCCACACAAGTTTTGTTCCTATCCATCCCTCTTAAGTTTCCATACTTAAATAAGAGTATGTGAAAAGTAGTTAGGGTTGCCACCTTTCTTGGAAAAACATACCGCCCTTGCTAATTTGCATAATTAAATATGTATGGGTGACATCACATGATGTAAATCACAAGGAGTGAAAATGCTGTAAAATCACCAAAAAACTACTTAGTTTGATTCTGCTGTATAGATGGATTCCTCCCAGTGGCTCATGTCTCCCAGTGCCCCCATGTGTCGATTACTCCAGGTCTCAGTGTTCCTATGTATCAGTGTCTCAGTGCCCCATGTCTCCCAGTGTCCCCTAGTGTCGTGTCCCCATGTCTCCCAGTGTCCCCTAGTGTCGTGTCCCCAGGTCTCCCAGTGATCCTATGTATCACAGTGTCTCAATGCCCCATGTCTTCCTATGTCCCCATGTATCCCAGGGTCCCCATGTCACCAGGAAGATGGGAAGACCTGGGGACACGGGAGACCTAGGGACATGGAGACACGAGTGACACTGGGAGACTAGGGGACTCTGGCTGAGATGCATGGGGACACTGGGAAAATAGGGAACACTTGAAGACATGGGGACACAGACACCAGGGACACAGACACTAGAGACACTGGCTGGGGGACATTGAGACATGGGGGCACTGGGAGACATGGGGACAAGGAGACACCAGGGCCACAGACACTAGGAGCACTAGCTTGGAGACATGGGGACATTGAGACACTTGAGGCACTGGGAGACATGGAGGCACTAGGAGACATGGGGACAGTGATACACTGGCAGACTGGGGGCACTGGGAGACTAGGGGGCACTGAGACACCAGGGACACTGGCTGGGAGACATGGGGACACTGTGTCCCCATCTGTCTGTGTCAAAATGTTTCCCAATGTCCCTTAGTGTCTCAGTGTCCCCATGTCTCCTTGCAGCCTTCCACCCATCCCTTACTTCTCTGAGCTGTAGGCTGTCTCTGCAGGGTGGGAGTTGCTGTCTGGACTCTCTGTAGCTGCACCCCTGCAGATCAGTGAGTATAGATAGGCAGGGAGGGATATGCTGGATTGGAACTTCCTATCCCTGCCTGTCTCCACATACAGCGACCCCTACTGGTCAGTGCTGGTATTGCATAGTAATCTCTTGTTTATACTGAGAAAAATACCAGCATTTGTATTGCCAGTATCACTGTAATATTGGCACCAGCCAGGCAGCCTCAAATACTGGCCGTGCCAATAAAATAAAAGCCAGGTGGAATCCCTAAGATTAGTATGTGAAAATTTTTTTTTAATAAATCAATGGGCCTATTCCATGGGCCTGGGCCTGGAGCTGCAGCTCCATCAGCCCCTATGTTAATCTGGCCCTGGTGGTGTGAATGCCCGAGAGTCAACAAATACTGGAAGCAAATACAGACATTACTGACAGACGTCCTGGAAAGACATTTAGACTTTGATCCATGGTCTGTCCTTTTGTCCAGGCCCATTGACGGCCTTCCTAGAAAAGAACAACAACTCTTTAACAAAATAACCCTAATGGCCAGAAGGGCACTGGCGCAAGCCTGGCTGAAACCCACACGCCCCACAAACGACGAAGTGATAGTAAAAACCAAAGACATATACCTAATGGACAAGCTCACAACCCAAATTAGAAACACAGAAAGTTTATTCCATAAAATCTGGCAACCCTGGGAGGATTATGCTAATGAATGAGCTTCCTCGAACTCAGAGACGGGGACACTGGGCGGGACCGGGGTCCACCGCGCATGCCCCCCCCCCTCCCCTGCAGAGACCGTTTACTAACACAACAAGGAGCTCGGGACTATCACACCATAATAAACACACTATGAAAATACCCCAATAGGTGTTGATGAGATGGGGGGCACCAAAAACACGACACTGGCATAAAAGCCTATATAGCAGAATCACGACCGCCTAACCTAGGACCCAATTCCACGGGGGCCAGTGACCTACACAAACATACACGCACCCCGGGTCATATACTATACGGGAGTAACTCAAAAGTGACCGATGGCACCAATAATCCAACCTGCCCAGAATACTTACATTCCGCTCCTGGTATATAAATAGAACGCCACGAGGACAAAGGGTCCACTCGGTTCTATTTTATTTTATTTTATCTTACTTGATTTTACTTGACATTTTGTTATTATGAAATGTTTTACGTGTTTAACTGGATAAGATGCATCTATAAATGATGAAAACCCGACGAAGAGCGGCAGACCGCTACCGATAACCAAACTGTGACACCACTTCTCTATTGTAACATGCAAAGTGTACAGCTATTGTTTGTTAGCCTCTGTTCGAGACAATGTATAATGTGATGCTAAGTGTCGAGACAAAAAAAAAATGTTTAATACATATATTACCAATTCTCCAAGGGTATGAAAACTTTTTAGAACAACTGTAAATTTAAATAACCTTAAAGTACCATTAATTAGATTTGTAATCTTTGTAATTTCTGTAATACATTTAACTTTACCCATTTAACTATTTCTGTGCTGAGAGGAAGATGTCACATTCCTCAGCAGTATGCAGAGCTAACAATCAATTTGCTCAGGCTTGTATCTAACCTGCGTTGATATCTTGTAAAATCAACGGGAGGGTGGAGGTGCTGGGAGTGGCCCATATGTTAGTAATAATCTGTGGGAATTTGAAGCACATACAGATGTGTTACAATCTACCTGGATTGTGAAAACCTTCCTATTTCTAGTAATGAAACATTATAGTTACAGTTTACAGTATCGTGGCTACAAATACAACACAAATTAAAACTGACTAATGCACAAATAAAAATGCATGTAGTATATAGGTCTTCTTATTTCATATGTATGTAATTATCACTTTTAATGTACAAGGTTTGGAACCTAATTGATTTAGTGGCAAAGTTGGTAGACTGGCTAACTAAGTTACTGCCAAGATTAGCATTAATTACAATATACAAGTTTTCACAAGATTGTTGCTAGAATCACACATGCAGGTATATCATCTATGGTGGATGTTCTTAACATTTTTCTCAGACTCAAATTATGTACATGGCATTAGCAGTTTTTAAAATTTCCACTTGCCACCAGCCATTTCCAAGTGAAAACACTGTATAGCTCTGGTAAATTGAATGTGAATGTGCCATGGACATTTTTTTGTTTTATATATATATATATATACTTATTTTTTATTTATATATATATTTATATACACACAACAAGCAATATGAATTTAGCAATATCTTGCTTTATATTACTAGTATGCTGTGAAATGCTCACTATGAATAAAATATATGATCTCATTTGCATGTGGTATTTCGGACCCTCATGCAGGATTCCTGAACGTTCAAGTGAATAACTCAATCTTTATTTTAGGTGCATTTGTAAAAAAAAAAAAAAAAAAGCATCCCAATTGAATTGCAGGGGTTATGCCCAAATGAAGTCTGTTACTGCTTTAATTACATACAATGGTTGATAATTTCTATTTTAAGTGGTTGGATTGTGGGGGTTTTGAGCTCCATTAGTGTAAATTCAAGTGTGGTCATTAGTATTGCAAACATAGGTAAAACTTGCTTAATTGGAGAAAATATCCACCTCATCCCTGCTTTTTACCTGAATTCTGCATAATATTTTTATATATGGGTCAGGACCAAAATGGGGCCCCCATTCTATTGCAATGGATCCCTAAATGTTGGAGAGGGCACATTACGTTCATCAACTGTGAGCTCCCGGCATTAAACTGACTGCTGTAGTGTACTGATTTTTCCAGTGCAATGGAGACTTCTCTGCTGGTAAAAGTATAATTAAGGTGTTTTTACTGAATATCTTTTGTTATATGCTGCATAGAAACTGAAGAAGTGTTAATTTTGTCGACTAACAATTGTAGTCAGATTTTAGTAAAAATGAGACAAATGAGGGGGCTGGGAGAATGAGACACATGAAGGAACTGGGGGGTAAATGAGCACATGTAGGAGCTTGGGGGGAATGAGACATGTGAAGGGGCTGGGGGGCATAAAGCGACATAGAAGGGCTGGGGGAGAAAGAGACAAGGTGCTGAGGGGAAGAGATGCACAAATGGGGCTATGGAGAGAAAGAGACACACAGAGGGGCAAAGAGCCACAGATGTGCTGAGAAGGGTGGGGGCAAAGAGCCACAGAGGGGCTGGGCAAGGGGCAATAGAGACAGACATAGGCTTCGAGGGGAGACACCCAAAGGGGCAGGGGGGACACAAAGACACACAGAGAGGCTGTGGAAGGGGCAAAAGAGACAAACCGGGGCTTTGAGGGGAGACACCATAAGGGGCTGGGGAGACACAAAGTGACAATGAGGGGCTAGGGAAGGGACAAAAGAGACAGATAGAGGTTTTAACTAAACCCATTAGATTTTAGTTGTGTTGACTGGAGATTTAGTCAACTAAAACTAGACTAAAACTAAAACAATTCAGATGACTAAAATAAGACTAAAACTAAAATGGCTTTCTAGTCAAAAGACTATGACTAAAAATTTGTCACCAAAATTATCTTGGAATTAAAGAAAGGTGACTATTAGCACTAAATCTAACCGTGGGCATAACATAGATGGCAAACTTGTTTGAGAAGGGCCTTCTTCACCTCTTGTTTCTATTGATATTATTTTGTCTGTCAATTACTCATTGTCAGATGTCCCTATTCTATAATTGTAAATTGCTGTGGAATGTGTTAGCACTATATACATAATAATAACAATAACAATAATTTTAGTAATAATATGGCATTTACTTTTTATTGTCTTTATTATTTTAACATAATAATATGATAAATGTAAATGACTGGGACTATTTCTCTCATGTTTAACATATTTATCTGCCAGCTGATAGCAAATATTTACATTCTTCAAAGTACAGCAGTGTGTGACAGATGCTGAGAACATATATTTTACTAAACAAACAAGACCAAAGAAAGCCTGCAAACATTGTGTTTTACTGAAGGTCAATGGTAACTTGAGTCCAGTGAGCCATGTTGGAAATTAAATATCGTCTGGCTTCGTAATGCCATCAGTCGCTGGTAAATCCACTGATGATATTGCTTTGCATACTCGGCTGTCATAAAGGTCAAAACAAAAACTATTGCTGGGTCACTTATTTGACAATGAACTCAAAGAGTAGATTGTAGGCACAAACTAATTATTTTACAGACAATTATGTATTTAACAATCTATACTGAGTAGTAGACAAATGGAAATGTACAGTATCATTCCTCAAAACATATTAGCCCGCAGAATCAGGATAGGGTACCCCTGAGGGTGCATGGCCAGTTATGCTGTCCATGTCACCAGCCACACCTATAACGGGTAGACCCACTGGGAAAAGTGGGGCAGTGGTCCCCAGCCTTCAGGACCATGCAGGTAAAGTGCTCTCTCTGCAGTTATAGTGCATGCTGCACAGAGCATCTAATGATGTACTTGCTCTGTGTTGCTAGGGATAGTTCCTTGGTGTACCCAGATTTATGATATCAGGCTACTAAAGTGGGATGGCGGGACAGAACCTTAAAATGGGGAAGGTACTGTTGGGAGGCCTGCAGTAGTGGTAATATCTATATATTTATAACTTATATAGAGAAAGAGAAAACATTGAACAGTGAAATGTGTATTATAGGAAAATAATGCCATTAGGAGCTCATAAAAACCTATTAGACAGAAGGTCAAGTGGTTTATAAATATTTTCAGAACCCAGAAATATCATTATTTTCCCCTAAAACAAGTTTCTACACTAGGTATTTTTTATATTGCATTATTTGTCTAATCTACAGTTAGTGTGTTAGGGTTTGTACTTAGAAATAATGTGTTTGTCATACTTCTGGCTGCTCACTGTCGGGGTCCTGTTCTGCTTCTGTCTGGCTGAACACGGCGTTCTCTACTTCCTCCGACACAGAGGACTCGCGGTGTTCTCTGGTTCCCAATACAGGACATGCTCTGTGTAAGGAAACCGAGTATATTTAACCTCATTCGGTAGTTTCCTCCCAAACCACCAGAGCCTTAGTGATTATAGCCCTCCGTTCGGTAGTTAGGGTAGACGAATCCTATAGCAATTCCAATAGTCTCACCAGATAATTCCCTCAGTGAAACACACGAATCCCCAAACATCAGCCGAAGTCAAGAAGAAGGGTACAAAATGAACTGTCCTCTAATGGGTGCACACAGCTTTTATGCAAGTCCCCATGCAAGGGGACAGCCCTCAGGGAGGAACAAACAATAACCAATCACAAACAGTAAAATATTAACACACACCTTCAATTCCCTCCCCTAGCCCAGGAGATAATTTAGTCTGATAAAATAGTAACTTAATTATCTCCGGGCTGAAAAATCACTTTTTCCCCAACTTTCAGAACACCCCTTTATACTGGGGGTATCTACATAAATTATGTGTCCTGATAGCCCTGATCTGGGTGACCAACATATTCGAATTTCACTCAGATCAGTTCAGGGTTTCGCAAATTTTATGGAAGTCTTGTGTGACCGGCTCACCCTGGGCTGCATTCCCGAAACAGTTCCACGAATTTGGTGGGTTTTGCCGGTCACTTTTGGAAAACATAAAAATGAATAAAAGTACCGAATGGATCCCTCTGGCTCCTAGCAGCGTTCGTGCCCCTCTGTCGAATGCACCAAAGTACCAAATAGCGCTCTTCTAGCTATTAGGTAAATAGAGTTCCCGCGTTCATCTGTTTGGGACCGGTGTTCGGGAAGTAGAGTGTCCGTAAAACAGTTCCATGCGCTAGACGACCAGGTCCCGCTGCCTTTGTTCGCATGAACAAAGATGGCCACGGTTTTCTCTGCCACGTGGCGTTCGACTAACGAATGCTGGCCGCACAGACAGAGGTAGCAATTTCACCTAAACCTTTGATGTTTAATGAGCCAGAGGGTGGTCCTGGTTCGGCAGTTTCATCTACCGAACGCAATAGGCAGCAAATAGAGGATAAAAAGGGAATGCAAACAGTAAATCACATAGGGAACAGGGGGGTTTCTTCACACTCTGCAAGTCACACGACATGCGAGGTTGAGGCACACGTTAAGCCTGGCCACTCTAAGGTCCGGTGTACGTATGTCTCTCTTTCTGTTACAGCCTACTTGCTAGCTGTTTCCCTGTTCTGTGTGTTAGGGTCACCCCATCCTGACAGAGTAGGGTTGGACGCGTGTACATGTACTGCTTAAGTTTAGTGGGAGTTATAGTCTGGGACAGCAGCCTTTGCAAAATATACTCTTTGTGAGAGAGCCTTGTGCACACAGGAGCCT
The DNA here is from genome assembly GCA_933207985.1 of Pelobates cultripes. NCBI lineage: Eukaryota > Metazoa > Chordata > Amphibia > Anura > Pelobatidae > Pelobates > Pelobates cultripes. The sequence continues at coordinate 194,434,651 of OW240915.1, forward strand.
TGCGCTCTGCTGTAGAAAACTGAGAACCCAGGCCCATGACTCAAATGCTGTGGGAGAAGCCCAGGAAGCTTGTAGTCTGCATCATCAGTGAGTGCAGACCAAGTGCATTGGAATGGATCAGAACGTTGCTGCAAGTTACCACAGCAATGCTCTAATTCATTATGAAGAACCAGACTGAGGCAGCAGTGTACTTCCTGGAGGTGCAGATCAGATAAACTGCCCTGGACCATCAGGGATTAACCTTCCCCCCTTCCTGGTCCAAGATGAGCATGTGGGAGGGGAAAACTAATGTTTAGTTGATTTTATTTATTTGTTATAACTTTCTTTTAATGCCTAACCTAAAGCCCCCACAATACCCCCCACTACAGCCCTAATCACCTCTTACCTCTGATGCTGTCGACACACACTCCCCCGCACACATTACATTACCCTATTCACAGACACATCACACACATTAAAGCCAGATTAAACCACAAACAACCCTCTCCACGCACTACATGGCAGATAGCTTCATCCAAACATTCAACCCCAAAAGCAGCATTCCAACAAACAAGCATCACCACAAGCGGCATCCATACAAACACACAATATCCCAAGCAGCCTCCCCGCATAGCACCACAAGCTTTTAGTCACTGATATGGAACACCAGAAATGGCTTCCCAATTCATTTGCAATACTACAAGCAATCTCCACACATATGCACACACGACTCAAGAACATCTCAATACATATCTCCACATTTACACACTGATGTGTACACACTGACCCTACATTAAAATACACCCGACAATTACACACCGATGGTCAATAGAAATACACTCCCATGTTCACACACTGATGCTCCACAAAAATATACTCCACATTCACACGCTGACAGTGCCATCTTAACAACATTATGGGCCCCCGGGCAAAGCAGTGCACAGGGGCCCTGCCCACACAACAACTCACATAAATAAAAACATGAATTATAGATGCAATTAAGCTTATATTTATTAGTACCTCCAACAAATGCAATACGTACATACAATATATGCACATAGACTGCTGAATACATTCACACACCGACTGCTAAATACACGCACACAAAATGCTGAATAAACATACACAGACAGCTGGATACACACAAACAGACAGAGTGCTGAGCACACACACACAGTCGGCTGAATACAAACACACACAAACACACACTTGCACTCAGACTGCTGAATACATACACACAGACTGCTGAATACATACACACAGTCCGCTGAATACACACACACACACACACATACACACACACACACTGCTGAATACACACAGACTGCTGAATACACACAAATACTGCTGAATACACGCACAGACTGCTGAATACAGTAACACTGCTAAATACACACACAGAGACTGCTGAATATATACAGACTGCTGAATACATGCAGACTGCTAAATGCACACATACACATTGCTAAATACACATACAGAGACTGCTGAATACATGCGTACTGCAGTGAGGGGTGCAGTCTATATGTTTGTGTGTACGGCTGCAGTGTGTGTGAGTGTGGAGTGCCGTGTGTGTGTGTGTGTAGTGCTATGTGAGTGTGGGGTGCTGTGTGTGTGAAGTGCTATGTGAGTATGGGCTGCTGTGTGTGTGTGTGTGTGTGTGTGTGGAGTGCTATGTGAGTGTGGGGTGCTGTGAGTGTGTGGAGTGCTATGTGAGTGTGGGGTGCTGTGAGTGTGTGGAGTGCTATGTGAGTGTGGGTGCTGTATGTGTGTGTGTTGAGTGCTATGTGAATGTGTGTGTGTGTGGAGTGCTATGTGAGTGTGTGTGTGTCACGCTGATGCTACAAAGAAATACACATTCACACAGTGATAAGAGGAAGTTTGGCTAAAGGTACATAATTATGCTGCAGAAAGCTACAAAACCTTTCTATATTTACCAAAACTAATGTGATTTAAATGTAGAGAAAAGTATAATGAGGCAGTATAAGTATGAGACACCCAAGGCAACAAAACAACTCAATCGGAATTAGTTCTTATGGTCACAGTAGGTTCTTTGCAATGGTGAACCTTCAGATATTAAACAAACAAAAAGAGTGCCCATTTAAGTTGTGCCAGTGTCTCACCATTTTCCTTAGCAACTGATAAGTAAAACGAAAACAAAACTACTTATATATGAATGTAGATTACACAAACCCATTAATCTTTCTTTCTTTTTTTCGCAAGGATTTTTTTTTTTTTACTTAAGTATAAATTAGTAGAATTTAAAGAAAATTAGGTTAAAATAGCAAAATCAGGAAATTAGCCTACTCCTGTATGTTTGCGATGTTTGGCATTAAAATCTAAATTTACTTCACATTTCTGTCAGCTCAATTACATTAACAGCTCAATTCCATTTATGTTAGTATGCTGTTGATAACAGTTATTACCATTATCCTAATTTCTATAGTACCAACGTGTTGCTCAATTCTGCACACTGGGAATATAAAACCATTAAATAAATGACAAACATGTTAAAAGATATGTGAGGAGGTGCAGAGAGGGAGAAACTTTACTATTTGGATAAGTCCAGGTAAGTCTTTTAAACGGTGTCTTTTTATTTGCATTGTGATTAGTTGAAACTCTTGCTCTGCTTGCTCATTTTACTTTCTCACCATAAAAAAAATGATCTGAATTGATACATTACCAACAAGCCCCTTTAAGGTCCAAGTGATTTGCTGTCCGTGGGAGGGATTAATAGATTATGTTTTCAAGCAGAGGGGATGCACCTGACTTGGCAGAGCCGAAAGTTTGAGACAGAATTGCTGAGGATCTGCTGTGACCATGAGGCCTTTCAGGTAAAAGATTTATTCTGCTTGTTATTAGGGAGTTATGTATCACCTTATAACCCCATTTTCGCTGGTAGTGATAGATTGAATTCACCAGGGAAGTAGAAACATGACTTTTTACATTTTGTGGTATTTTTTTTGTGCCACAGCAGCACAAACTAAACAAGTTTGCAGATAAAAGTCAATGAAAACCATAAAATGTATGTATGTATGCAAACACATACATAAAATAAACATTTTTAATTAAATCTTATTCCAGTTGAACTAGTAATTAACCAGGGGACATAGTGTACTGGTAGGTGAGGAGCAGTGGTAGTGTAGTGGTAGGTGGGGGAGCAGGGGGCACAGTGGTGGTGTATTGGTAGGTTGGGGAGCAGGGGCACAGTAGTGGTAGGTGGGGGTGCATAGGTATTGTAGTGGTAGGTGGAGATGGGGGGGGGAATCGGTAGTGTAGTGGTAGCTGGGGGAGAGGGGGCTCAGTGGTGGTAGATGGGGGAGAGGGGGCACAGTGGTGGTAGATGGGGAAGGGCGTACCAGTGGGTAGGTGGGGAGCAAGGGGCACAGTGGGTAGTGAGAAAGGCACAGTGGGTGGGGGGGAGCAAGGGAACAGTGGGTAGGCGGCAGCAGCAAGTGTAAGTATACGCAAGCAGCAGGGGAGGAGGGGGCACAGGATGAAGAGGTGTGAGAATATGTAGTGAGCAAGGGCACAGTGGGTAGGTGGGGGGAGCAGGCACAGCTAGTAGGTCAGGAGGCACAGTGGTAGGTGGGGGACAAGGCAAGGTGGGTAGGTGGGGCCAAGGGGAATAGGTGGGTAGGTGGTGTGATAGGGCACAGTGCGCTATGGCACAAGTGCGTAGGTGGGGGAGAGGGGGGTACAGTGGTGGTAGGTGGGAGAGCAGGGGCACAGGCAGTGTGTATAAAGGACACGTGGGTGGGTGAGCAGGGCTTAATAGCAGGGCAGAGGTGCACAGGCAAAGAGGTGTCGGCGGCAGGCGTGGCGAGGGCCCAGTGCAGGAGGAGAGCCAAGGCAGTGGGAGAGCAGGGGCGCCGGCAGTGGAGCGCGTGGGGCGGTGGGTGGGGAGCAGGGGGCACAGTGGCAGGTGGGGGAGCAAGGCACAGCTGTGTGTGGCTGCGCCAGGGAGCAAGGGGCAGCCGTAAGTGGGTGGGAAAAGCAAGAGGCACAGCTGGGGCAGGAAGAAACAGCTTGGCTAGGTGGAGGGAGCAGGCAGTGGTAGGCGTGGGGAAGCAGGGGCAGTGTGGTGGTAGCTGGGGGAGCAAGGGGCACAGTTAGGCTAGGTGAGGGAGCAGGGGCAGTGTGTTGGTAGCTGATGTTCGCCTGCCTGTAGTTCCGACCCGCTTACTGTGTAGCTCCGCCTCTGCTTGCCGCTTAACTTCGCCCCCTTTGCCCTCACTGATAGAGAAAGGGGACTATCAGTGAGGGCAAAGGGGGCAGAGTTAAGAGGCCGGGTGGAGGAGCGCGGCCATGCTACACAGCGTACCCTGTATTATCACAGCTGTCATTAGGAGAGTGTGCGAGCTGTGTCGGCCGCATGGCACCCCCTACTGCCATTGCACCCTGTGCGACCTCACAGCTCGCACACCCCTAAGGCTGGCCCTGGCCCCCCCATTAGCGGTGGGTGGGGGCCCTAAATAAGGATAGGGGTCTAACCTATTGTCCTGCCCAACTCCTATCCATTGACAGTGGGTGGGCACCTAAATAAAATAAACGGGGTACACTACATCCCTCATTTATTTAAATGGCCCCCACTTGCAGGTCATGGAGGGATGACAACACAATGTCACCCTTAATCATGTGCACAAGGGCACAAACTTATACAGCCGAGTGTTAGCTGTTAAACAAGCTGGCAGGGAGATCAAAAGGTCTCCCTGACTGGTTTAGTGTCAACCCCAGAGAAGTCCCAGTCTGGCCCCTTCTGCTGTGGTGGAAGAGTGAGACTTTGGACTGTACTTGCTGGCCAAGTTCTCTGGTCCTTCTACTGTATTGGAACGTTGCCATGGGTTACCTCAGCAACGCTTAAATAGATTTTGCAGGTCGAAAGGAGCTGTCTGCACTCACTAGAGGTGCAGACATGCTGCTTTTTACCACCGGACCACCAGGGAACAGAATTCTGCCCCTCCCTGGCAAAAGGCAAGCTTCATGAAGTGAAGTTACTTTTTTTTAAAATTAAAATTCATGTTTTGTATCTTCCCCCTTAATACCTTATCTACCCCACTACAAGTCCTAACACCCTCAATAAAAATGACTGAATATTATCCAAGAGTGAATGATGGGGCATAATTTAGTTTGGACAAGTTCTACCACGCAGGCTCGCTGCCTAGGTGTTCTCTTTCACTCCGATCTCTCCTTCAAGCCTCATGTTCAATCTATCGCCAAATCCTGTCATTTCCATCTCAAAAACATTATCCGCCCCTACTTAACGCCAGATACTTAACACCCTTCTGTCAGTCCCTACATTGGCTTCCTGTAAGATAAAGGGCTCAATTTTAAATTCTGGTTCTTGCTTTCAAATCGCTACATAATGCTGCTCCCACCTATCTATCCTCCCTTATACACAACTATGTCCCGACTAGGCCCTTACGATCTACTGAAGACTTACATCTATCTTCTGTCCGTACTCCCACCTCTGATGCTCGCCTTCAAGATTTCTCAGGGCTGCACTGTTCCTGTGGAACTCGCTTCCCTCCTCTGTTAGATGCTCACCCAGTCTCCACTCCTTCAAAAAATCGTTAGAAACCCACTTCTTCATAAAAGAGTATCAATTAAACTGTTAATAGCTCCTGACTGATTTCTCTTCTGCAACTGTCACTAGTCTAATACTATCCTTACCTTTTTGTGTCATTTTACCCCGCTCCCTCTAGCATGTAAGCTCATTGAGCAGGGCCCCCAACCCCTCTGTTCCTGTGTGTCCAACTTGTCTGGTTACAACTACATGTCTGTTCGTCCACCCATTGTAAAGGGCTGCGTAATTTGATGGCGCTATATAAATAGCATAATAATAATAATAATAATAAATATATAAAAGTTTTAACCCCACTAAGCAATACTCTGCCACCTAAACAGACACCTGTCCATTTGTTTAGAAACTGGAGGCTGTGACTTTAGGTAAGCTTATAGCTGTGCAGATTGCCATATTTCTGAGACCCTATTCTGTGGAGGGGAAGGTTAAAGGAGCACTATATGGTCAGGAACACAGACATGTGTTCCTGACCCTAGAGGGTTAAAACCACCATGTAGCCCCCTTGGCCCACCTCATGCCTCCCTAAATTAGTAAAATCTTACTTGTAATCAAGCCTGAAGCTGCTGGTTTTGTCACTGTTTCCTTTTGACCTGCCCACTGCCTGCTGACGTCATCAGAAGTGGTAGCCTGATCCAATCACAATGCTTCACCATAGGATTGGCTGAGAATAACAAAGAGGCAGATCAGGGTTAGAGCCAGCATGATTCAAACACAGCCCTGGCCAATCAGCATCTCCTCATAGAGATGAATTGAATCAATGCATCTCTTTGAGGAAAGTTCAGTGTCTACATGCAGAGGGAGGCGATACTGAATGTTTGGATGCATTTTAGGCAGCCATGACCCAGGAAGGAGCTAACGGTTATCTGAGGCGTGGCCAGTTAACTTTTCACTAGGCTGTAATGTAAACAAAAAAAAAGCCTGAAGGGAATGATTCTACTCACCAGAACAAATTCAATAAGCTGTAGTTGTTCTGGTGACTATAGTGACCATTTAATGAGATAACGACAAGGGGTCCATGGAGCTGCTGTATACAGTTCTTAGGTGGAGTGGCTGAGTGGTTGGGCATAGCCCTTGGATTGGCAAGATAAACAGGGGCAGACGCATACTGCCCCTCCTTCGAGGACCTGTTTTACATTATTATTTAAACACATGGTATTTCTGCATCTCATGTTTCAAATAAATTGTAAACATTGCTTTCTATGACACCATGAAACTGGGACCACTTAAGTCCTCACTTTTTCTTAGTTAATGTTTTACTTGTCACAAGCTATATTTCTTTAGTTCTGTTCATGATGATTCAGTTGTTATTAACTGAAATTGTGTATTTTTTTTTTTTTTTTCAGGCCACCAAACTGGAAACATGGCAGGTAATCTTTAATTTAATGGGAGACTTTAAATTGTATGAAATGTTACTTATTAGCACACAGAGTATGTCAGGTATAAATTACCGTAAATCCAGCGCTCTGCAAAGCTCCGTGCTGCTTGGCACTCCCAGTCTGATGTCATGGCAGCAGTCACAAGTTCTAATTAAAGGCTGCTTATAGAGAAGCCCTTTTATTGGACCGTTTAACCTGCTCTGAGCGCATCTGTGCTTTGAGCCAGGGAGATAGAGTGGGGAACGAACGAGAGAGGGAGGGAACTTAATTTAACAGAGGGTATAAGGAGCCGGGGCTGACTGCAGGGAAGGTGGTGTGAACGTCTGTCATCAACGTGCAATGCCCACTGACGACAGACGTCAATTTTGAACAGAACTAATATTTGGCAGTATGGCAGTCAAGATTTTTGTTAAAAATTAACACGTGCCAGGGGCGAAGCTAGCCCCTAGCACACAAGTGCAAATATCTCTGGATGTGCAGTATTTCAAGAAGAAACAATGCACATACAGATTCCTTCCTCCATGACCACTTTTAAAAGCAGAAGTGGCCATTGATGTTGGTGTAACCCTTTAATTGAAAGTTCATAATCCCTAAACAATGAATTGTGGGATTTAGTAACAGAGTTGCATAAGAGGCCAAACTATGTGGTGCTGTGAATGTTTTAACTGCAGACTTGGCGTTCAACTTGCAATCTGCTTGTAAGTTCACTCTTTTGTTAATGAACTGGTTGGAATATCTTTTATTTTGATTTGATAGTAACAATAAAACAAGTTATTTTCCTGTACGCAAGAGTTGTAGAACGCTAAAGTGCCTATGATGTCATTTGAAAATGTAATCCAACAGAACTAGTAAACCTTATTCATAAACAAGCACATCATCTATAACCATCCCACCACCCCTTGGTTGCAGTCCGTAACACCCAGTATGTTTTCTTAATCTTCACCTCTGTAATGATCAGTTTAGTGTTCTTTGTCTATACTTTAATATAGTAATAAACTAGTTTAATATGGATGATGTAGATGTAAATAATTCAGGAAGGTAAATATTACTGCATGGCTTTTATAATGTTAAAACTTGTGCCAGCTGTCCTACAATTGGCCTCCTGGAGATTTAATAAAATGTGCCCAGTGTATACAAGCTTTAAAATATTTTTTTTTCTTCTTTGCTTGGTAGAAGAACTGTGATCAAAACATCACATTATTGTGAGCCTTGTTTCTTTAGTACAATCTGTCGAGGCGGAACCCCTGATGGAGTAGCGATCACAGGATGAAAATGGCAAGCTTGCTGTGCTTTTCTGTAGTGCATATAACACATCTCCACTTGTCAGACCTACACAAATCTGATAGTCCAACCTATCACCAACTCTAAATGACTTTGTTATTTTGCCACACAGGTTAGAGTGCGGTATGACTAATGTTGGGAATATGCTAAGTAACGTGTTGCAGCACATGAATTGATGGTGCCTATCTCTGCATGGAGTTATTCAATTGCAAAAAAACTAATTTTTGGTCCACCGCAGTCTGTCCGACTCCTTTTGAGCTGGAGCACACGACCTCCTACTACTGGAAGTGTGTTTTATCTCACATTTGTTTGTTTTTTTGGGGCCCAGGCAACAGAGTAAACAGGACTGGTCGTGATCCAGTGCATATTTACATTCAGATACTCATATCCAGCCATTTGGCAGTGTTAATATAATTTAATATGGAATTTAAAACACAGTGTGCTTATTGGCTAAAAAAATTTACTTTACTGATTTGCTACTTGACACACAGAATGTGTGACATAAAACCTTTTTGTATAAATTTAAAAATGTGCAATGTGCTACTGAGCACAAAAGCTTCTGTCTGTAATGTGAATAGCTGAAATGCCTTTTGTTACAAATAAGAACAAAAATGCGAGGAGACAGGTACTTCACAGTTTGCAGTACGGAAGTATTGTGCCATTTATTGTGTGACTAGGAGAAAGGCACTGTTGAGGACAGGGTCCTCTCTGTATTACAGTTACAATGCTTAGAAGGTAAGTGCGCTGCTTTCATTATCTAAGGCTGCAAAGGTGAGACCTAAATAGCCAATGACTGGAATAAGTTCAAACTCCTTGTAATAGGAGTCTCATTGAATAGATGGGGTTAATGTAGTTAAATGGGAGCATGACTTGTGAGTATTGGTTGGTGATTAATTTACAGCTTGGTGTGTGGTTCAAATAACCTGAAGACTTCCTTCAATATAGACATTGGTCTCAGCCCAGGGAGGGACACTGTGTACTGTGGAATGAGACGTATGACTGACTTTCTTGCAAGCTCACATCTCTGGGTATATTCAACATAATTACTGGTAAGAAAAGGAGTCAAGATGGCCTTAGAAGGGTTTGATGGGCCATTTCTGAAGTAGCTACAGAGAGAAGATTTAAAATAACGTGCTTCCGTTGGAGGGTTTAAAATTCCGACAATGGGAGCACTGGACTGTGCATTGTAGTAAAGGATGTACCTTATTACCCTGCAGCAGCAATCACCTGAAATAGTTTGGTGTTGTCACATTGCTGTAGAGAGCTACAATGTTGATAGCTAGGATGGACTTGATGAAGGTCTAGTATTTAAACCTCATTGTGGGCTATAAATATGCTTGAATTTGGAATACTATATTGCTGCAACCGAGCACTTTAGAGAGAATAATCTGGGTGGCATGGACTAGAGTGCTTATCATGATTGCAAGGATATAACGAAAGCAACCTATCAACATTTTTAAACCAGGTGTCTTTTAATATCTATAAAGATCAGCTATTCTACAACATTCGTTCATTTTCCTTTATGCCATTGTGGATATTTTTATAAAGTGAATTTAGTGATGACTATTTTGAGGGGGACTATATATTTCGTATGTTGACATTTTCTTTAACTTTCTGTTCTTGGTTAGTAGTGCCCCTCAGACATCCTAGAAAGCCACACATCTAGTCTGAGTATTTGTTGTCATGTCAGAGTTTGGAAGTATGCCAGATGTGTAACTATAAGGTGACATTGTAAGGATTTTATGTAGAAATCTAATATATTTTATAATATATATATCTCTATATCTTGCTTTCATTAGTTTCAATAATGTTTCAAACTTCATGATGTTTATTCATATATTCAGGAATTGTGGGAAAATTTGAAAAGAGAATTTCGTTTTAGATAAATGTCAAAGTTTTACAGTCAGCCCAGCTTGGCTGTTTTTAAAAATTGCAATTCTCTTGTCAGCTCTTCTTTATGGCGAAGAAACCCTGTAAGTTTGAATTCTTGTTGTACTAACCTTACTTCCGTATACATGTCAAAATGACTACATATGCTGAAGATGGATGCAGATGGTACTTATATAATATTGCTTGCGGAATTATTGAAATATTGGCTTTTCGAGATTGCTTTCTGGTAGCAATTGAGTGTTTTGTAGACGTACAATGTAAATAATGCTTTGCCAAACTGTACTTAATCATTGCATTCCGATGTGGGCATTCCATCCCTCCTAGCCATTGTTATTCTGTTGTAATGTCTGTTGTTGAATCAAGGATTTGAGGTAACCCTCTAGCTTTTGTAGGACTACAAATTCCTAGATCCTTTGCTAGCCTATAAACCATTGGTAATAGCTTGCAAAGCATAATGGGAGTGTTAGTTCTAGGATAGCTGGAACGAATTACCTGTTGGCCACAGCTGACTAAAACCCTGTATAAACAATTCAGTGTATGCACCCACACATTCTAGATTATACGCTATGTGCTAGAGCAGGGGTGCCCAAAAGGTAGATCCCAAAAAGGTTTTAAAACTACAACTTCATTGTCATTCTGATGGCATGCAAAGCATCATGGGAGTTGTAGCTCTACATCTAGGGATCTACCTTTTGGGCACCCCTATGCTAGAGAGATACCTCTTCGGATCGACATAGGCTTTAGGATATGGGCTGGCAAAGCATTGTGATATTTCTAGTTATACAATGCATGGTGAACAATCTGGTGACAACTGAAATTCTAACTTGTGGCTACCTCTGATTTGGGATAGACTCTGCAGAATGCATTGCAATGTTTTTGTGCAAGAAACACTACGCACTTTCTGTGAATAATTTAATTTGACCTGTTTATGCTTTTATCCTCTGCAGTTTTCTGTTGCGTTTGTTAATATTTATCCTGTAAACATTCAACAAAAGGCAGATATTTTAGCATGTAATATTAGGGCCTCTCCTACGTACTGAATCAGTTTTTCTCTGTCACATTTAGGAAAGCAGTGAGTAGAAAACATCCATTGTTGGTGCTGTATAAGAGTTTGGATATTGTTGTTTATTTTAATTTGTTTTTGCAAACATGCTTCCGCACTCTGTTCAGTGCACAGAGAGCTTGCTGTGTTCATGTGAATAAAAGCTGTCATGTCTTTAGGAATTGCAGCGCTGGACATGGAAGCAGACAGGATAGTTTAGGGAGTTACCAGTAATCACAATACTGTGGTGAAACACAATAACAAAGGTGTGCCTCTAGCCTTTGACATGAGGGCTGGATAAGACCTGCCACCTCCCGCTCCTCCCCCAGTCTCTGACTTCAGACTCACCCTGCAGGCAGAGGCACAGAGCTTTTGAGAGAGCAACAGGAGAAAGCTCTGTGCCCTGTCTGCATTCTTTTGAATATCCTCAGCTCTCCCTTGTACACTGATTTTTATTATTTTTTTTGGCTTTGTGGTTTGTTTTACTTGGCTTTGCTTCTTGACAGCCCTGGGAGCAGCGGTCCAGGTTGGGCTTAGCTTACCTGTTTACCTCTAAACTCCCATTTTAATTTTCTCCTCCCCCCTACTCATCTGCAAAGGTGTACTGCACATTTATTTTTCTTTATCCTTGAGTCGAATGTGTGATTTTTAAGTTGAAGACAAAATGAGTATCAATGGTGGATCGCATACTCGGATCAACACTCTAGGACGACTTCATAGAGCAGATTCTGGTCAGGATCTCATTGGCATGAACAACCATCACAAGAGGTTGCCCTCCTCGGCGTACCCCCAGAAGACGTTGTACACACAACATTACAGCACCAGTGAAACCATTGGAGATGGCTATGGGTAAGGCATACGGGTGACAGTGGTGTACATGCATTTATCTTACACGGATTGTCTTGGCATTTTAAAACCAGAATATCAATCTATTTGGCCTGATTTTTGGTATAATTTCATGGGTGCTATAATGGAATATCTGTCTTTCTATAGCTCGAGGATGGTATAACTTTAACCAAGCTTTTAGAACTCTTCTTTGTGTCATGTAAATTAATTATCCTTTGAGTTGGGCCAAAGCAATTTTTATGTTAACCCTCCTATTCACATTGGTCTTTCTGGGTTACTAAATTATTGAAAACGTTTAAAAACAACATTTGAAATTCACACGTTAAGGCAGATATTCCTTAAATTCAGTAGATGGCCTGCAAATAATGGGACTTGTGTCTTGGCATCATCTGGGTTGCCACAGTTTGAGATGCCTACCTATGGTTTGTGTAACCGCTCTGCAGGATCTGTAGATACTCTAAATATTAATGATAACTGTTTATACGTATTCTTCATCTTGTTTCAGTCTGTTACAACTTGTTTGGGTTGGTGTTTTAGTCAGAAGTGATTATGCATTTTATAAATCGAACATTTGTCACACATGCGAAAGTAGTTGATATTGCTTTTCTTATTCTTGTATACATGGTATCAACATTTTATCATTGGAATTAGCATGTGTGCAACTAAAACTCTCCATTATTAATTTGTTCACTTCCTGGTTTAATATATGAGCAAATCTCCACAACCATACTAGTTCCTCCGTTCCCACGCAACCTTTTGTACAAATGAAAAAATATACCTCCATTTTCAAATGATACAACGCAGCACAGAATGCTTGTTAAACTGGTCCATCCAGTGGTAGGCTTGCAGTTGTATTGTGGATTTCTGTGTATGTGTTGTATATTGGGCCATAATCTGACAGTGATTCTGTGTAAAGCTGCTTTATATATAAAAGTGTTTCCTATAAATGTCACCTGTAAAAAAAAAAAAAAAAAAAAAAGTGTTTCAGCTATTTGTGCCTAAGTACGGCAGCATTTTTTGAAGTTGTTACAGAAAATATACACTGCAAAGCTGCGTTCATATCTTTGTTGCTCAGGATCAATGCCTAATATCCAGAGGTAACCTAGGGAATGAAGACTCGGCTGGTGGGAATTCTGCATTTCATTACTCCCCTTTTTCAGTGTTGATGTAATTTTGTAGGCTTGTTTCCTTTTGCTGTATTAGAAGCATTTTCTGAACAAAAAAAGTTGTAGGTGATGTTTCCCTCCCCCCTCCCCCCACGTAGGTGGAATGCACAGGTCAGTTTGCCTGCTCCATGAGATCACTTCATTATAGGTGTAGTGACTGTGGTTCTTGTACTTCCCTGGAAGGGAGTTTTGTGTGTAGGAGGGTTTTGTTGAATTTCTCCATTTCCCACCAGATAAGCACTGTTTTGCTAATATGCTGATACTAATTATGATTCACTGTACATCTTTGGACATGAAGGCCGTCTTTATTCATGCTTGTAGTCTGGGACTGAATAAAATATCAGGCACCAAACCTGCGGTCACACGCTTTTAGATAGTGCCATGAAAATCATTCTTTAGAATGTGTGTATGTATAAATATATATTTTTTTCCTTCTTTTGTCTTATTGCAGATACAAAAACATAATGTACACAAATACTTGTTTCAAAGCTTTAGTCTTTTTGTTTCTCTGTATCAGGAAATATATACTATTTTTCTTTTTAGCTCTTACCTATACTATTTGTGGCATGTTGCCACAGAAATTAATTAGGATGGCTCAATCGTGCGCAAATCAGCGGTAAAAAACATCATTTTTGTTTATATTCAAAAGCTGTGCTTAAAGGTTGAAAGAAAAGGCAAAACAAACAAAAAAAGAAACTTGTTAAATTTTTGTTGGCAGCAAATCTGGTGTGGGAATGCTTATTGTATCCCATAAATCTTTGGCCTTAGAGCTGCATAATTCACAACTTTTTCAATGGTCAAAGAGAGACCTTTTAATTATGTGGGTGGGGGGGAATCTAGGGGTGAAGCTGTTCTTATAATTTGTGATTTACTAAGAAGGTATGCGACTAAAATGTTATTTTGGAAAAAGTATATATATTTTGTTTACACAAGCCATCTTTTAAATACAATTTTTTTTTTCTACTTTAAAAAGACATTACTGTGCGTATTATTGCTGTGGGACTCTGGTTTAACCCCTTAAGGACCAAACTTCTGGAACAAAAGGGAATCATGACACGTCACACATGTCATGTGTCCTTAAGGGGTTAAAACCATACACCAAGAGTACTATTGAGCAAATACAAAACAAGGACATTTGGAGAAAAAAAAAAAAACATGCATTTTAACCCAATAGAGGGACTAATTAAGGATGCTTAGAAGGAATGCAGTATTTAGGAATAGGTAAATGGAGACATAATCAAGGACATTGTGTGAATCATAACATATACAAAGAGAATAGATACCAGTAGGGAAGTATTTAATCAATGTTTATTTTTATTAACATGAAGTTAATATTTTCTTTTTATTCACTCTGAGCAGAGTGACCTAAAATTGCTTGAAAATTTCTCTTATAAATTTACCACTGGTAAAATAATTATTACTGCCCCTAGTATATTCACAATGTAACCGCTTCCATCTGTTCTTTTATCAAATCACATTACACCATTATGCTGGTATTGGAGAGCTCACTGGCTTCTTCACAAGAACCCCACAGATGCCGTAGAATTGTGCTGCCATAAACACTACGTTGAGCTGTGATTGTTATTTTGCTTATGATCATTTTAATGAGACACCCGTTACTGGCTATTTGTACGTTTATTTTGTCACATCTGTAAATCCTCTAATTTATGGTTAAGTGCATAAAAATATAACCTCCTTTACTGTCGCTTTTTATTGAACTATGATCTCAGTGGGGGCGGAGGGGAGGCAGCCATTTTGTTTATCAAGACAATTTCTACTCATTAAATTGTTCTTCTCCATTGAGCCTGTTTCTGGCAGCCTTTGAGAAAGAATTGGAGGTGAGTTAGTAATGGCAGTTTAGCTTTGCATGCCACTGAACTTTGACCTGCTGAGAGAAACTCCATAAAACAGATCAAAACAATGACATCAGCACAAAAAAGAGAATTTAATACAAAAAACAATGAAAGGGCAATAGTGTGTGTGTGTGTGTGTTTTTATATATATATATATATTATATATATATATATTTATTTTCTGTTGGAAAGCAATTAGTGTATCACTGCAGATGGAATTTCTGAGTACAAGAACATATAGCATTATCAATTTATCTAGAATGAATTTTAATAATAAAATAAGGCTTAAAGGACCACTAAAGTGCCAGGAAAACATACTCGTTTTCCTGGCACTATAGTGCCCTGAGGGTGCCCCCACCCTCAGGGTCACCCTTCCGCCCGGCTCTGGGGAGAGGAAGGGGTTAAACACTTACCTTTCTCCAGCGCCGGGCGGGGAGCTGTACTCCTCCTCTCCTCCTTGCGCCTCTAGCGGCTGTCAATGAGACAGCCACTAGAGGCTCTGGAGGCTGGATTAACCCTCAGTATAAACATAGCAGTTTCTCTGAAACTGCTATGTTTATAAAAAAAAGGGTTAATCCTAGAGGGACCTGGCACCCAGACCACTTCATTAAGCTGAAGTGGTCTGGGTGCCTAGAGTGGTCCTTTAAGAAAATAGTAAAAATAAATAAATTAACAATAAAACCAAATCACAAATCTACATACAACTGTTCCCTTAGCCACCCACACTAAATAAATCTAATGGTACATTTTGCTGTGTAATTGAGTCATATAGTACCAGGATCCAACCCATTAACAAATGCACAGGACTGTAAGCAATTATATTATATTGTGCTTTCTTACAGCATCTAGACAGAGGATCGCAATTGTGAGCAATACATCTTGCAATATTTGTAAACTCAGACAGGTGGTATCACAGGTGTGATGATGCATACTCTCAATATTAATATATATTAATAGTGTACCTAAAAAAATTTTTGTACAGATAAAAACAGACATTTATGTGCATCTCTTTTTTTCGCATTTACTTGTCTCATATATCATTGAATTCTCCATAAACCCGCTACATTTCTCTTTAATTGCTTATAAGGACAATTATTTAGCCATCCAGCAGGCAATGCTGAGCAGACGTCTGCCAATCTGCCCCTCTGTCACTTGTTGTTTTGGGTTTTTATTTTATTTAAAACATTTTTTCTTATATTCTTTATTTTTGTGCATGAATACATGGATATTGCTCATATACAGTAAGAAAGGCAGTGTAGAAAATTATATCCAGCATGTAATACAATGGTCCGCATAATTTTTACATTTTTATTTTTCGTAAAGTAAGATAACGAGAGTACTAAGGAAAAACAAAACAATGGAGCATAACAATTGCATTAAATGCCTAGTTAGTAATAAGTAAGTGGTGAGACAAACTAGACTAGCTGATCTGTTCAGCATCACAAGGTTACCACCCCATAGGCCCCTCTATTTGGATGGAAGAAAGGTATAATAGATTAGTGGAAAGGCATAATAGCACAAAAAGCGGTAATTTGCCCACAATTAAAGGAGTAGCTTGTACATCAGCAGTTCTCTGCAGGGTAGGCTTGCATGGCCCAAAGAGAGCCGCGTCAAGGCCCCCCGATCACACTTCAGTTGATGCCTGTTCTGGGCAGGATACAGTCCGTAGTATGATGCTGTGGAGACGTGTGCTTCAATCACTTGTGACAAATTGGTAGAATGAGCGGTCAGTCCATGCGGTATGCACAGTGCTTCCCATTGCTCTGCAGGTGTCACACTGAACACTGCTCGTGGCTTGCTGTTGACCCGCTTCTGTGTTGTGCCATGTGATGTTCACTTTTGGTGCTGCCGGCGTGGTCTGTGCCATCGGGAACAGGCAGTCATTGGGCCCAAAGCTTCTCATCTGCCCCAGGGCCGCCACGCTACCCTTGCAGGTAAGGGATATGATGGGACTTATGTAGCAGGCTGGAGACACCTCACTGCAGCTCCCTTTCGAACCTGTCAAAGATGGTGTCCAGCCTGGACTATGGTGCGTCAGGGGACATGCAGCCTCCGCCATGTTAGGTAAGTTTGGGGTTGAGTCGCAGAGTTTAGCAGGACCACAAGTCTCCCATGGAGTGTAGGGACTAACAAGGTGGGTACCGGGATTACCCCCACCGGTGCAGAGAGGGGGTAGCGGGGCATCAGCTCTTTGGTGATTCAGGTTGGCACACATCAGGCAAGGAAATCGGCAGCGTTTCCCTACTACTGCGCTCGCCAGGCCTCGCACTCAATTTGTGAAGTGCCGTCGTCCGACTGCTGCAAGCAACCGCCGAGCTGGTCAATAATGCAGGATAGCTAAGAGTCTTGGATTGCTCCGGGTGAAGTGTAGACGGCAAGGGCGACTGGACCAAATCAAGGCATATATGAGGAGCTCAGTGTAAACACATCCAGTTGCCATAGTGGTCAGTCCCTGCCCCCCTCTGTCACTTATTTTATACTTTCCTCCACACTCTGCTTAATACCTGCCTTGAATCTTGCACAATAAGTTATTTATGCCACAATGAAATGGACACTATTGTCACCAAACCACTTTAGCTTAATGAAGCAGTCGTGGTGAATAGACCATGCCCCTGCAGTCTCACTGCTCAATTCTCTGCCATTTAGGAGTTAAAACACTTCCTGTAAAGAGTCCTCTAATGTTTACACTTCCTTTATTGCAAATTCTGTTTTAATTTAGAATTTCTCTTACTCTGTTAATGGCTTGCTAAACCCTGCAGGTACCTCCTGTATGTAATAAAGTTTAATAAACAGAGCAGGCGATAATAACTTCTAAAGTAAAAGTTACATTGGATTGAAAATGAAACAATTTTTTTTATGCAGACTCTGTGAGACCTAGCCAGAGTAGGTGGACCCAGGGCTGCATGAACAGGAACAAAAGTGATTTAACTCCTAAATGGCAGATAATTGAGCAGTGAAACTTCAGAGACACAATCTATACACCAAACTACTTAAATTAAGATAAAGTTGTTTAGGTAACTATATAGTGTCCCTTTAAGGGGACACTGAAAATACTTACCGCTATCTACCACTTTGTATGAAAATTTGCTCAGAACAATAACCAGCCTGAAATGTTTGTTCTGACTGGCTAATGATTTTGCCAAAAGTGGAGTTACACTTCTGGTAGCAAAGGGGTTAAACTTCACGTGGCTATGTTGCTTTTCAATTGTAGAGCTAAATATATGTATGCTTTCTAAAAGAGAATTTGAAAACCTACAATAAAACTTTGTGGAATTTGAAGGCAGAATGCTTGGGGGTAGGGTGGGGCAAGAAGGCCGTTGCATTCTTTTATGGTACACAGTCTGCAAACAATCTGTAGTGGGGTGAAGAAATACTGACCGAAGTAATGAATCTCTCCATTCACATTCTCCTTAGAAATGCTGGCAAATTTATTTTGTGAACTAAGCATATCCTTGGATACTTTCAAAAGGTGCCTGACCTTCTCTGTGGAGGCATTAGTGGCTGCTGTTTCTGTAACCTCACATTCCAGGACTGCCTTTAACAAAATAATCTGTTACACAAAACTGCAGTTGCAGGCTTTTGAAAATAAAGTTCTGTGCAAAATAGTTAAAGGGACACTATAGTCACCAGAAGAACTGCAACTTAATGTTGTTGTTCTGGTGAGTATAATAGTTCTCTTCAGGCATTTTTTAAAAAAAATTTCAGAGAAAAGGCAGTGTTTACATAACCTCTAGGGACACCTCCAAGTGGCCACTGGAGGTGCTTCCTGGGTCAGTGCTTTCAAAAAAGCAACCCTGATGTTCAGCGTCCCCACGCTCTGCATGGAGAAGCTGATTTTTTCTCATAGAGATGCATTGATTCAATGCACCTTTATGAGGATGTCCTTATTGGCCAAAACAGGAAAGCATTGGATTGTCTAAAAATCGTCCATTTTTATGATGTCACAAAGGGAGCGGAACCAGCGTCGGCTGGAAATAAGGTGAGTTTTAAACTTTTATAGTGGGGCTAAGGGAGGGCATGCCTCCTAAATGGTGGGTTAAACACTATAGGGTTAGGAATACCTGTTTGTGTTCCTGACCCTATAGTGTTCCTTTAAAATAGCCCTCTCTTATATCTCTCTCTCCTTCCTTTATTTAAAAAAAAAAATAAAAAAAATAAAAATTTTTTTAAACCAGTGTATTATATAACTCGAGTACTGTAGTAATCTATGCTTTACTCACTGAACACTGAATTGTAGGGAATTGAAAGCAACTGCAGAATTTAGGCCAACATTTATTCGCAATCTGACTAGGAACCTGCAATTAGAAATTTTGCTTTTTAGTTTAAAAAAACAAAGTTGCTTTATAGGAGACATTCATTTTATAGAGTGACACCTAACCACCTTAATGGACTTGTGAAATGTGACTCTGGGGAAATATTTATGGTAAAGTGCAGATAAGAGGACACAATGGACCAATCATTACCATCCATACATGGGTCAATACCTAGAGGTTTAATAAAAGTACATGACCGTTTATCTAACAATGCATATCTAGGATATATATTGACTCCATCATAATTTTTAAACACATTTTTGTCTTTGAGCCCAATGTGGAGTTATTTTTTTATTTATTTTATTTTTCTTCCTTTTTTCTCAATTATATTATGTTTGTAAACATTTAAAAATTGTGCATATCCTCAAATACATGGACTGTGCAAGATCTACAACTTTTGTTGTTGTTGTTGTTGGTGCCCTTGGCAAAACTTATATTTTAATCCTATACAGTGACAGAACTAATACAGAGAGGGCCCATATTCAGGGAATATAAAAAGGCATTTAAAAAAGAAAATGAGACATTAAAAAGAACAAAACAAATAACCTACAAAAAAAATATAGACCTGATGAATTGCTCTAGGTCTTTTTTGTTTTTAAATACATTTTTTAATTTATAATGCCCCATTGGGAATTAAGTCCGCCTCTCCCCCTCCCCCTCCCCATTATAAAAACCTATTTAAAGCACAAGGTGAATCTCTTCACGCTGGTTTTCAAACCTTGTTGACATCATAGCTTCCCTAACATGCGAGAGCTTGAAGCCAGTTCATCAAGGGAGTAAATATTTGGAAGAAAAATGAAAAAATCTTGGTTGTTAACCAAGCATTGTTGTTATTTTTTTTCATGTGTAATGCATGAATCACTGTTATCATACAGTGAGAAATAAACAACTTATTTATAACTGCCTAAGGACAGAGAAATACCCAATTATTGTATTCTTTTTGTTTTGGTTGTATATGTATCTAGCTTATTGAATTGTAGTGCATCCTCCACTTAAAGAAACTTTGTATATTATTCTTCAGCTTTTCAGGTTGGAGACTGTTATCCTCAGGAAGGGGAGTGGTGTTTACAAAAGATTCAAAGAGACAGCCTTATAGCACAGGTATCTGCAGAAATAGTAAGCGGTACAATTAAATTTCTCCAACAAAGGCCCTGGGCTGGATGTGTTTTTTTCATTTTTGTATTTCAAAAAGATTTTGTTTGTTTGGGCCGTGGCTGACTGCACAGCAAGAAAGACATGCTTTTGAGGAGCACTGTCCCAGAGCATAAAAGAAAAAAGAGAATTATGATTGAAAAGCTTCAAAAGCCACTCCGTTTATTGCCTCCCAAACAGTTGACACTATGGGGAGCAAAAAAAAAAAGGACCCAAGAGGCATGTAAATTTCCAGACATAAGCCTTTCTTTTGACAGGCTTACACCCCTGGTTCTTACTAAGATGGCACCTGCGGAGCTAAGCAAGAAGGAGGCTTCAGAGGCATCCTGAGTGGCCCCTACAGTGAGTGCGACTCAGAGGAAGACTCATCAACAGCACTGAAAGGAGATGTAAAAAATGTATTGCTGGAATTGAGACGGGTGTGGAAAGCAGACCTACTAGGAACAAAAGCTGAACTGGGGACCCTGCGTCAAGATTACCGATGTGCAGTCTAGAGAAAATGCCAGGGAACAAAGGATGCAGATCACCCAAGACTAGTTCCAAGACCTCTCCCAACAAGTCTAGAGACTTACCAGAACAGTAACAGTGCTGGAAGAACATCCGCCTCAGGGGGGGTGCCAGAAACAATTGGAGGAGATGCCTTACTACCTTTTCTCCTACGACTACTAACCTCCATGGGTGTCAAGGAAGGTGCCAACAAGGGCAAATGTAACCTTGGCGTTCCGAATCCGAAAAACTGCAGCTGCTCCTGCTTATGCTCCAAGAGACACATCGCAGTGACAAAAAACATAGCGGTTCGGTCCGCTGTAATGGCCCGTTCTAGAGAGCTTGGTGTGTGCTTTGAGGGCTGTAATGTAGCTATCTGAGACACCAGCTGCTAGACAGTTATGAGATGCTGCAATTAAGTATAGGTGGGGGATAGGCGGCTCACTAGTAGTTCAGCAGGGAGTCACCCTATGCTCATCTGTGGACCAGACGATCTTGCTCTTGCGTCTGAATTTGCTTAAATCCAACCAAATAGAAGCCCGTAAGGCTGGAAAAAGCGCAAAGTGCTGACTCATACTACTGGTTATACTGACTAGCTGACTCCTACACTATTGATGCTGCACAAGGATTTTAGTGTTCATTCACATAGCCTAAAGACCACAGTATTGTGTGAGAATATAGTTAAAAGGACACTTTACTCACCTGAACAACTTTTAGCTTAATGAAGCAGTTTTGTTGTATGGAACATGCCCCTGCAGCCTCACTGCTCAATCCTCTGCCATTTAGGAGTTAAATCCCTTTGTTTATGAACCCTAGTCACACCTCCCTGCATGTGACTTGCACAGCCTTCCATAAACACTTCCTGTAAAGAGAGCCCTATTTAGGCTTTCTTTATTGCAAGTTCTGTTTAATTAAGATTTTCTTATCCCCTGCTATGTTAATAGCTTGCTAGACCCTGTAAGAGCCTCCTGTATGTGATTAAAGTTCAATTTAGAGATTGAGATACAATTATTGAAGGTAAATTACATCTGTTTGAACGTGAAACCAGTTTTGTTTTCATGCAGGCTCTGTCAATCATAGCCAGGGGAGGTGTGGCTAGGGCTGCATAAACAGAAACAAAGTTGTTTAACTCCTAAATGACAGTGAATTGAGCATTGAAATTGCAGGGGAATGATCTATACACTAAAACTGCTTTATTTAGCTAATGTAATTTAGGTGACTATAGTGTTCCTTTAAGCTACAAATAAAAGCTCCTACGTATTTTACTTTGTTTCTCCTTCAGTAGTTTCTCCCTCAACCTACCTACTGATTATTTATACCTTGGGGTCGGGCACATGCCAAACCAGTTAACCATAGCTCATGACACAAGTTACAGGCCACTCATATAAAGATTAAAATTGCCAAGATCTGTGTAATGCCTCTTACATAATTTATTATACCATTGTTATCATCATCTTTGGCTACTCTATTACTGCAAAACAGTTGTATTTTGTAAGTGTAAACTACAATCAAATACAAATAGGGAGGAAAAAAGAACTGTGTCCATAAATGTTGCCTACCATTGTTGTCATTTGGCGGAAGCCAGGAAAATCTCCAGACACTAAATTCTGAATATTCATGAATTAAATCTGAATGTGAAAACTGTGGCAAAAATTTGCTTATCTCTAAAAAGAAGAAAAAAATTAGAGCCTTAACTTGGCTATTTTTGCTCTAGTAGTTCCATTCAGATTTAATTATTTAAATTCTGAGTTTAGTGAATAGCCTGTAAGTGTCAAAATCTGAGTCTCTGATTAACACTGATGGTGAAATATCTGCTAAATTGTTTGCAAATTGATATTGACAGCTATCATTCCTGATGATCTGGAGGACTTTGTGTGGGTTAGCCTACGACGACAGAGAAGTTTGGAATTTTTTACATCTTTTAAACAAATCACATATGGGTGGCGTAGTAATTAATGTCTTTAATGTTGAAAAAGCATTTTCATGTCTCTGATAATTCCTTGAGATAATCTTTACCGAATCTAAAAGCCTATTTCCGAATGATAGGTATGGTGAAGGCACACTCCTTGAAATCCCCACCCGAGTGGGTTCTCTTGGACTCTTTAAGCTCACTGTGGACAAGAGTGCAATATTTTAATCTTTTACTAAAACACACCAGACAACTTCTATCCAACTTTCTCCAGACCATCCAATTATCCTTGAAAACCTGGTACACTTAGTGATATAACTTGTGTATTCAAAACCCCATCTATGTGGAAACACCAATACGTGTTTCTCTCTTTTTTTTTTTTATATCTGCATTTGATTGTAGGCCTTAGTTTGCAGCAGGAATTGCTCACCTGTTCCAGCTCCGTGTGTATGGGAAAACCGATCATTTATACGTTTTGATATAAAATATAACCTGAGACCCACAGCCTTGCTCTTATACAAATCCATTTATGAGATCTATATCACTCAGAAGCCGTGATCCTCTAAAGGCGTCTTATTCAAGTTTTTAATAGGGTGTCCATTCTTAAAATGTTATCGACCTGTTAAATGTTTCCCCATATTGTCCCGCATATATTAAATCTGGTAAAGACATTGGATGTGAAAAAGATTAGGTGTGTTGATGCAGCTATTACAGAGCATAGAGTGTAGACAAACTATACTTTCCATCTAGAACAAATCTAGAAGACCGTCTACAGATGGTACCTGGTCCTGATCAAATTGACCATATGAAAACAAACACACTGATCAGCCACAACATTAAAACTATCTGCCTAATATCGTGTAGGTTCTCCTTGTGCAGCCAAAACAGCTCTGATGCATTGAGGCATGGACTCTCCAAGATCTATTACCATGTCCTGTGATATTTGTCACCAAGACCTTATCAGGTGAGGCCTCCAAGGATCAGATTTGTTGTTTCAACACCTCCTACAGATGCTCAATTGGATTGAGATCATGGGAATTTAAAGGCCAAGGCAACATCTTGAATGGTTTGTAATGTTCCTCAAACTATTCCTGAATAATTCTTGCAGTGTGCACAATCCTGCTGAAAGAGCCCACTGCCGTCAGTGATCACCATTGCCATGAAGGGATGTACGTGGTGTGCAAACAATCTCTAGGTAGGTGGTACATGTCAAAGTAACAGCGACATGAATGCCCAAGGTTTCCCAGGAAACCATTGCCCAGAGCATAACACTGCCTCCGCCGATCTGAATTTTTCCCTTAGTGCACCCAACTGCATTCTCTTCCCCAAGTAAATGATGCACCCGGCCATTCATCTGGGCTAAAAGAAAACCTGATTCATCAGACAAGGCAACTTTAAAAAAATAAATTGCACTGTAGTCCAATTCTTATGTCCCCAATGAAGACACTTTCAGCATTTGACCGGTCTGTAGTTACGCAGCAACCTAGGCCGCACTGTGTGTTCTGACACCTTTCAGTCATGGCCAACATATTTCAGGTATTCTAGCTACAGTAGCTCTTCTGTGTGATTGGACCAGATAGGCTAGCTTTCGCTCCCCACGTGCATCAGTGAGCCTTGGACGCACATGATTCTGACAGCAGTTTATTGTTTTGTTTCATCCTTGCACCTCTTTTGGTAGGTATTAACCACTGCATACCATGAACACCCCTCTAGATTAGCGGATTTGAAGATGCTCTGACTCAGTAATCTAGCCATAACTAGTTGGCCCTTGTCAAAGTCACTCAGATCATTTTGCTTGCCCATTTTTCCTGCTTCCAACCCATGAAATTTTAAGAACTGGCTGTTCACATGCTGCCTGATATATTGCATCCATTGGCAGGTGCCATTGTAACAATATAATCCATGGTGTTCATGTCACCTGTCTGTAGTTTTAATGTTGTGGCTGGTTAAGTGTACAAAACAAGTTTGCTGGAGACCCTCACTCATTTTATCAATTAATCAATTTAGGGATCTAGGATTCATATATAATGGAGCCTCTCTTAATTACCCCAGTATTAGACCTTGGTTCATTATATTGTCCTACTATCCACATCTTAAGGTTTTGTTGCATGAAGCATTTCTGAATGTGTCCTATGAAAATATAACCCACTGTCTGAACAATGGAACAACTTGTTAGTGGCATAGGAGATGATACTTTCATGCAATGATTTGTGAATGCTCTGTATATAGAGCAGACATTCAATGGTTATGAAGAATTGTATGTGTGGATAGCCGCCTCTGACCAACTGAATCTGGCTACTAAGTGACATTTGACTTTGTTGTACTTTTGTTTTATTTATTTTTTCTTTAGTTATAATTTTTGTCTTATTGTTTTCAGTGAAATTACATGTAATTCCAGTATTATGTTTATGCCACTTGTATAACATTTAAGGAATATTGATGCTTGGCGATTTTTTTTTTTTTTATTTATTTTTTTTTTATTTGCAAAATATGGAGTTTTTACACACGTTTAAGAAGTAGGTTTTACTAAATTTGGCTAATTTTAGAGTCAAAGGGCATCTCCAACCACCATGACCACTTCTGCTTTTAGAAATGGTCATGGTAGTGTTTCTTCTTGAAATGATGCACATACAGAGAAATCTACAGCTATGTGCAACTAGCTTAATGAAGTGGTCTGGGTGCCTGGTCCAGCTAGGGTTAACCCATTTTTTCATAAACATAGCAGTTTCAGAGAAACTGCTATGTTTATGAATGGGTTAAGCCTTCCCCCTATTTCCTCTAGTGGCTGTCTCATTGACAGCCGCTAGAGGCGCTTGCGTGCTTCTCACTGTGATTTTCACAGTGAGAGCACGCCAGTGTCCATAGGAAAGCATTATGAATGCCGGGGAGGAGAGGAGGAGGATCGGAGGAGGAGAGCTCTCCGCCCAGCGCTGGAAAAAGGTTTTAACCCCTTTCACCCTTCCAGAGCCAGGCGGGAGGGGGACCCTGAGGGTGAGGGCACCCTCAGGGCACTATAGTGCCAGGAAAACAAGTATGTTTTCCTGGCACTATAGTGGTCCTTTAACCCCTTAAGGACCAAACTTCTGGAATAAAAGGGAATCATGACATGTCACACATGTCATGTGTCCTTAAGGGGTTAAGCAGTCCGCCCCACCTCCCTCAGTTCTCAACATTTTTTATTTATTTTTGTTTTTAAATTTATAATTAAAACCTTCCCTCTTCTCATTGGCTTCAGAGCACGTGTCTGTGCTGTGAGCTGGTGAAATGGTCATATCAAATGTTTCTTTATCATAAGTATTTGAATGGACCACCGAAGAGGCTGTGTAATGACAGATGGGGTGTTTAAACGAAGATAGGACGAGGAGCGAGGAGTACCTCGTCCCGCGGTTGATTTGAGGGAAGTTTTAATCTATTTAACAGTGTTTATTGAAGTGGGTGGGCAAGATCAATTATGCCCAATATGGCATCATAAAGCTAAACAACCTTGTCAAGAAAAGGGTTGTACCTACTCTTTAAATGTGCAGTCAGGCAAGTGCATTAATATATTGCAAAATATATGTAATTATGCTGTTGGCTAGAACTCCTTTTTAAATCTTAAGATGGTCATCCGGAAACATTACAAGTGATAAAAACTTTTTTGTAATTTTGTTAATTTCACAGGCAAGCTAGTACCATGTCACGGCGCTCCAACACCATTCAGGATATGTTCCAGATTATATCTGACCACCTGATGCAAGCTGAAAATATAGTGCAATATGTAAGTAAAATGCTCATTTTTAACATACATTTCTGTTGCATGACTAACTATATAAGGCCCACCCTGTTTATAATAAACTGCAAGTCTGGGGCAAAAATTTAGTGTCAGAAATAGATTTATGGTTGGTCTTAAATTATCCTGACCCTTAATGTACAAACTACGTTTCCCTCTCCACATCCATAGCCATATAGAGGAAGGAGGAATAGAGCAGCTGATAAAGGGAGGGAAATGGGGTTCCAAACACACTCCTCTCTCATTACTACTTGTATTCATTCATGCAATGACCCTTTTGAAATATGTGCATCTGATCAACACATGCTGATTTGTAACTGTGAATCAAAACAAAATTCTGTTTTGTGTGCATTTGTGCTGGTATGAGACTTTATAGGTTTGGCTTATAGGTTAGGACTTTTAAAAAAGGTATTTTAGAACCACGCTGTTGTTGACTGTGAGATTTGACTATGGCTAAAATAACTCCCAAATGCAAGCCTGGTATAGCCTACTTCTTGGAAGTGGCAATGATGATCTCAACATTACTTTTTATTTTTATTTATTTTTTTATTTTTTAGGTGTTCATTTCTAGGCCTCAACTTCTGTTGCTCCCTGAATGTCTTTGAATTTTAGTAGGGTATCTGTGTAAGATAAGTCGCAAATTAGTTGTATGTCTTCTGCTAAACATATGCATGTGTTTAATATATTAAAGGGACACTATAGTCACCAGAAGAACTACAGCTTAATGTAGTTGTTCTGGTGAGTATAATAGCTCCCTTCAGGCATTTTCATGTAAACACTTCCCTATGGGAAAGCATTGGATTGGATAAAAATCGTCCATTTTGGTGATGTCACAAAGCGGGCGGAGCCAACGCCGGCAGACCTGCGCAGCCTTAGAAATAAGGGAAGTTTTAAACTTTTATAGGGGGGCTAAGGGTGGACAAGCCACCTTAATGGTGGGTTTAGCACTATAGGGTCAGGAATACATGTTTGTGTTCCTGACGCTATAGTGATCCTTTAAGTAAAGAATCCCCAAATTTTATATAGATTTTCGACTGCCTCCTTTCTAATGTGGTTTTTTTTTGCAAATGAGGTTACAGGTTATTAGATTCTGCATCTAGCAATTTGGTATGTTCCTTTTGATTAGATTTTCCCATGCCGCCTTTCAGATCAATAGGTGATTTATTACATTGCATATGCTTGTATTTGTACATTAAAGGAACACTATAGGATCAGGAACAAAATGTGCAAAACCCACCATTTAGGTAGCTTGCTCACACCCCTTAAGCCTTCTTAAAAGTTGATAAAACGCACCTTTATTTCCAGCGCCGCGTGGGTTTGACATCACCAGAATTGCAGATTTTTAGCCAATCCAATGCTTTCCCAATAGGCGAGGGGTTGGGGCCAAACACTGTTTTGGCCAATCAGCACCTCCTCATAGAGATGCATTGAATCAGTGCATCTCTATGAGGACAATTCAGCATCCTTATGCAGAGCGTGGAGTCGCTGAACAGAACTGCTGCCTACTGTGCAGCACTGAGCCAGGAAGCACCTCCAGTGGTCATCTAAGGAGTGGCCACTTGGAGGTGTCCATAGAGGCAATGTAAACACTGCATGAAAAATTCCTGCATTTAATGATTTATACTCAACAGAACAACTACATTAAGCTGTAGTTGTTCTGGTGACTATAGTGTCCCTTTAAATATTATTGCTTAGAGCGAAGTTTGCATATAGTGTTAAAGGATCACTTTAGTGTCAGGTGAAAACCGGTTAAAACCCCTTCAGTTACTCACCTTCTTCCACTGCCGGGCTCCCTTACCTCTCCTCCCCCGCCGACGCCAGTTCCCCCGTCTGACGTCAGTGGAGCGGAATGCGCATGCGCGGCAGTGCTGCGCGCGCATTCAAAGTGTCCATAGGAAAGCATTTTTCAATGCTTTCCTATGGACGCTCTGCGTGATGGAGGCACTAGAGGCTGGCTTAACCCCAAATGTACAGTTGCAGAGTTAACCCTAGAGGGACCTGGCACCCAGACCACTTCATTGAGCTGAAGTGGTCTGGGTGACTATAGTGTCCCTTTAATGATGCCAAATGTCATCTATTAATAACAATGGGAATATGTGCATAAAAGACTTGGAAATTAGGAATAGGAATAGAAAGCCAAATTTGAAAGGTTAGGACATATTCTATTTAGGAATGGAGTTTAAAATAAAGAGGCATTGTCACATCTGCAGGATTTCAAGTATTTGGTTTACTAATCGATATATATTTAACAAATATGTATTTGTGAGCTGACAAAAATTAAATTAAATCTAGAAAGCTACACCAAATTGTCCTGCAATTGGGTGCTTCCATTTTAGCTCTCTGTCAATCATTTTTCTAAGCTCTGTCCTTTAAAACTGGCAGTCAATCTAGAGGAAACTTACAGAGAAAAGGAGAAATTCAACGTTGCTATTATTTCTCCTGTCATGTGCAATGGATTTACCTGGTCTCAACTGGCTTATGATAAATTTTTGAAAAGATCGTATTATGTAAAAGAAATTCACCTTTAAATGACCACTATAGGCACCCAGACCACTTCAGCTCAATGAAGTGGTCTGGGTGCCAGGTCCATCTAGGGTTAACCCTGCAGCTGAAAACATAGCAGTTTCAGAGAAACTGTTATGTTTACATTATGGTTAATCCAGCCTCTAGTTGTTGTCTCTCTGACAGCCACTAGAGGCACTTCCGCGCTTCTCACTGTGAAAATCAGTGAGAAGACGCTGAGGTCCATAGGAAAGCATTGAGAAATGCTTTCCTATGGACTGTTTGAATTTGCGTGCGACTCTTGCAGCGCATGCGCATTCAGCGCTGACGTTGGAAGAGGAAGGAGAGTTCTGCTGGAGAAAGGTAAGTGTTTAACCCCTTCAGCCCAGCGGGAGGGGGGCCATGAGGGTGGGGGGGGGGGGGATATAAAGACCCTATAGTGCCAGGAAAATGAGTTTGTTTTCCTGGCACTATAGTGGTCCTTCAACTTGTGTTCCCCCTTCAAGGTTTTATTAAATGGTGTTCATGCCGGAGAAGTTATTTTCCTTTTTAATTTAAAATTTTTTTTTTCTAACCAAATACAAAAACAGACCAAAGCTATTACATTTTACTTTTTATACATTTGCACAGACAAAAAAAATGGATTAGCAATAGTAAAAAATGTGGCACCAAAGATCAGTAGAACCTTAATTTTGACAACACTAGAATATCAAACCCGCCATAAGGAGTATTTTCTTGACAGAAAGTTTAATAGTTTATTTTTTTTTTTTTGCTGTGAATACTTACTGCAAGCTATCATTTTAATTTTATGTTTAGTTATGTCTAAAAGGCCTATTTTTTTTTTTTTTTTGGTGTCTCTATTTGCAATAGGTTTTTTATTTTGCTGCGAAGAAATAATAATAATAATAAAGTAAATATTTATATAAAAATATTTCAGGAAATGAAAACTGGAGATGGTCAGATTCGAAGTAAGGAGGTTGATGAGGCTCTTGGAATTGCCAATGAGCAGATGGAAATGGCTGATGGCATGATACGGGAAATGATGAACATGGGCCACCAATGTGATGGTTATAATAGGAGGTAATCATCTACACAAACATTTTACATGTGACCGAGGTCTGAAATGGCTCAAACTAATTTTAATTTAATTTTTTAAATTTTGTAGGATGCTTCAGCTTCAGGATCAACAGCGTGCCCTTCATAAAGCAATTCAAAGTTCTCGCATGCGCAAAGGATCTCGGGGAGCGAGTGGTGGTGGTGGTGGTGGTGGTGGTGGCTTTTCATCGCAGAGTGGGTCAGGATGGGATGATTACACAAAGCGCACCACTACAGAAACATTAAATCAGATACGACAACACAGGGTAAGTGAATTTTAAAGGTTGTTTCTTTTTTTTTTTTACTTTTTACTAAAGCTGCTCTGTGCACGCTCCCATCTACTGTGGTAAGGTCGGAAGAGCGACCTAACTGTTTTTGTAACATTTGACAATGATATGACTGGCGTATAATGCATTTGTAAGTGTTCGGTTAAACACAGGGCACACGTGAAGCATACGTTTGGTAATCGGGACACCTGTTCTTTAGGCAACTGAAAGGCTTCCTTGAATAACTGGGTTTCTAGGAAAATCGGGCTATCCCTAATTCGATCACAATATAGTGATCGGTTTTGACCATATACAGTGTCTGAACTTGGTTGAACTGCATTTTTCATGATTTTTATCTAGCTCTGACATAAGGCAAAAAAAACAAGTGAGCTGAAGTGGTTATGGTATTTATAACTTTTGAAGTACAACTGCAGTGACATTCTGCTGTAATTTTTTTATGGTTTCCCTTAGAAAAATCACATTGCATTTAAATTTTGATTACATCTTCTGATGTGAACGACTTCAGAAGAATACATTTCTAGCTTGTCTGATTGTGCCTTGTTGAAGCAAATTCTTGTTTCGGCTCCTAGTCAGAATGCATGACTCATATGTCTAGTCTGGCATTTGGTGGATTGTGAAGTTCTTAGTGGCTGTGTGAGTTTTTAATTTTTTTCTTCTTGAACTGATGCCATTAACCCTCAGGTGTAGGTGTATCTTAGTATAGCATGTTTCTTCACAAATGATACATTCCTCTTCTGAACATCCTTCTTATTTTGAATGAGATTTTGATAAAGTGGCACAACTTTCCACAGCTAGAAAGTGAATCTACTGTGTGTATACATACACTCAATCACCACTTTATTAGATATAATACTTATAATACTGGATAGGAAGATAGGCTATTCTGCATAGTGCTGTTGAAAAGTATGATTATTCCAATTATTGTTGTCTTCTCGGCTCCTTGAACCAGTCTTACCATTCTTCTTTGAGGTCTTAATACAAATGCATTTTCATTCACTCGCACCACTTCTGTGCGCTGGATGTTTATCATTTTCCCCCCACCATTCTTTTTGAAGTCTAAAGCAGTGGTTCCCAACCCAGTCCTTGACACTCGAACAGTACAGAATTTCCCAACCTGGGCTACTGGTGTGGATTCAAGAGTTGGGAACCACTGCACTAAAACAATTATGTGTATAAATATCCCAGGATATCCACCGTACCTGAAATACTCAAACCTATTTTAGATTACAATTCTTCAACATTATGATGTTTTGGTTTGAACAGCAACTAAACCTCTTGACGTTGTCTGTGCTTTTATACATTGAACACCTCTTAAAATGTTTTGCCCATTTGGGCAGTGGAGTGTTCCTTTAAACAAGGCCATAAACATCCCAGCAAGACCTATAACAGATGTATTGCTGAAAACCATTATGTGCACTGTACCACTTTATTGATTTATTTACCATTTGTAAGGCACCAAAATACACAATGCTGGACAGTTACTTATAAAATGTGAATGTCTGCGTTAAGGAATGTTCATCCGTAATACAGCTGTGTGTGTGTATAAAAATATAAGACAAAGGAAATTTATTTGTTTTTTGCCTTGTTTATAATTTTTTTTTTTTTAAATGTATTTATTTTTTCTCTTTACAGCGTCAGATGGAGCTTGTGGACTGGGGGTTTGACGCAAATTCAGTTGAGCAGCAAATTAACAATCACAGAGTGTTCCATAATGCTATTGCTGAATACCGATGGGAACTAGACAAAATCAAAGTTGATCTGGTAATTTTCTACTTTTTTTTGTGTGTTTTAAAAAAAAAAAAAAAAATACAAATCTTTTCTATGACTTATGTAAGTTGTCAAATATGTTAGCAATTGATTTGATTACTTAGGGGACATGAGGGCATTCCAACATGCTGTAGTGGTTATGATGGAGTGTTACTTTAATGTTCTGGTTTTATATCTAGTCTTTGAAAGACTGACAATACCTTCACCTGTTTTTACTGATCTACATTGTATACTGATCACATGCATAATCTTAGTGTTTGACATTGGTGAATTATGAATTTGCTAATGGTTAATTTTTATTTATTTTTTCTTTAGAGAGAAAAGGGAGCAATTTATCAAATAGAGGAGGAATACGATGTGTTATTGGTAAGAATGTTTATTTTTAAGGTTTTTTTTTTTTCCTTGTCTTTCCTTTTTCCTCTTCTCCTCACTTTTAACTCTCCTCTCATAATCTACTGAAGAAATAATGCATCTACTAATATACCATAATGTATGGCAATTGCCATTATTATCTCGTAAAACAAAGATTTATTATTTTGCAGAAAGCATCTTTTGAAAGAATGGATCAACTGCGTCAGCTGCAGAACATCATCCAAGCGACCTCCAGAGAAATCATGTGGATCAATGACCGTGAAGAGGAAGAGCTGGTGTATGATTGGAGTGACCGGAACACTGATATCCCGAGAAAGCAGGAGGCCTTCTCTGTAAGTTAGTCTATGGCTGTCCAAAGGACATGGGGTCATTCGAATACTGTGCAGCTTTGAATGCAAAAGAAGTTCAAGTTTTTACATTTTTTAAATATTTTCTGGGGACTTTACCTTTTGGCAGGAAAGCCATTGTGTACAGATGTAGTGAATTGTGCCACTTTGGAAAATTTCTCAGCATTTGCAATTCTGTTTTCAATTCACTACAGGTTAATGATTAAATCTTGTTTACTTAAAATTCAAACCATAAATACCCTTTTTTATCGATGAAAACCCAATGCTGTTTTTGTTTTGCTCTTTAGTTGATCTTATTATTAAATCTTATTGTTCTTTTAGTGCCTTCAGTCCTTACTCCCCTCTGTCCTATCCCCCAAAATCTTTTATTATAATAATTAGAAGGCTTGGAAGTGCAGCTTCAAGCCAAGTCTCCAATCACTCTTGGTATGGGAGCTGGGACTGTTACTTCCTGGCTCTCATACCTATACATACCATGATGCCAATTGTGCATTCGCAGTGCCGTTACAGTCTGACATAAAGAATTATTGTATTCAATGATTCTCTATAAGCGAACCATAGACACATTGATACATAGCCGCAAGTGCCGCACATGTGCTTTTTGTCCCCAATGTCCCTCTGAGGAGCATTGGATTGGACTGTCATCCTGAATGACATCATACAAGGAGAGGGTCACAGCGGCGCCAAACAAGACGTGACTCTCTAAAGAAGGTAAGTACATTTATTTGTTTTTCGTTTGGTTTTCAAACACACTGGGGGGCCCTAAAACTAAGGAGGGACTTTAAAACTGTAGCGTTAGGAATACAGGTATGTGTTCCTAACTCCACCGTGTCCTTTTAAAATTATCTGCAGATTTAGTTTTTATTCATTATTCAATTCTGCAAAAGAGTCTGCTCTAGATGATCACTTTGCTTTTTCTTCTCCCCTAGAAACTCATGAGTCAGTTGGAAGTTAAAGAAAAAGACCTCAACAAAGTCAAGCAGGAAAGTGACCAGCTGATCGCCAACCATCACCCAGCATCCGATAAGATTGAGGTAAGTGTATACTAAACAGAAAATTTTACACCCGAAATAGCCTTGACCTGTGTAACCATGGTGTCCGTTTATGTCGCCACTGTTTATTCAATAAAAAGTTTGTTGATGGGGGAAAAAACATTCAGTTTCTTGTCAAACCCACCTTGTAGCAGAATGGTGAGAAACCTACCTCTTTCTTACAAAAATATAGCACTATTATAGAGCTCTGTTTACACCCCTGCCTGATAGAGCTTGAAGAGTTTAAATACCTGATGGACTTGACTGTGACATATGAAGAATGAAACTTGACCCACAAGACCTCTTACCACAGATGTTTACAGTATCATACACTCTATCATACTTGCAATTCATGCTGTTCTGTAATATACTATGCTCTTACAAAACGTTGTCTATTGGATTTTAGAATAATATGTAATTTTACCAACTTTGGATGTGGTTAGTATTCTGTTTGTAGAATAATGGCTATTCCATAGCGATGTGACCTGTTCCATGAATTACTATGGTGAACCATAAATAATAATGGATCTTCTATCGATCGTTTTGAATTATAGAAGGGATGCATTTACGAAAAAGATTTCAGATCCTGGAAATGTATTATTAGTCAGAAACCGTCCTTCTTGAATGTATTTCACAAACATTGCCACTATGGGGGTATGCATATTCTAATACCCAATTTTAAAGTATTTTCTCTGCATTTATATCGAATAAATGTTCTGGCAGCTGGGTCCAGTTCTAAATGTCTCATGATAATCCGCTTGTGGTCACTTATGCATGGGAAAATTATGCCTGTCATGCATATACTTGCAGAACATCTCAGGAAGATACAGTGTTTCAAAATTCCATGCAAGGGAGTGTATTTTATAGTTTTCATCTGCACATCCTAGCTCATTACTCCCTTTAGAAGGGAGTAGAAAAGGAAGTGGATGGATCTGTAGGGCAAGAAGACTGAATGATGAGAGACTTGGCAATAAGGCTAAACTTTCACAAATGCTCACTTCTTTGGCTTGGAGGACGCATGTGACATTCAGTGACAGGAAAAGACCTTCTACTTTCGTTGTGATCTTCTCAAGTAATACCAATATAGAGTATTTGCTTAAATGCTTATTGAATAGCAAAGTCTTTCTATATTTTATCTCTATATATGAGGTAAATAGGGAATACTAGTATAACCTATGTCATACAAACTTTTTACAAGCTCCTAACCAAACAATATTTTATTTGATATTTATTTGTTTTATTAATATAACAGACTTTCTATAGCAATGATGTTCCATGAGACTTAAAACTGTTGGTTCTCTGTCCCTTTCAGGCATACATGGATACGCTACAGACTCAGTGGAGTTGGATCCTACAGATTACCAAGTGCATTGATGTTCACCTGAAAGAAAATGCTGCATATTTTCAGGTAAGTTCTTCTGCTTGTACTATATTCCTGTAGTATTTGAATTTATTTTTTATTTTTTTAAGATTCTTTATTTGTATACTCTCTTTGTAATTAGAACAATGCAATAATGCCAAGACAGGGTTCCGAATTGCGCTACAATGCAGAACCAACGACTGCTATAATACAAACTTAATGAGAAACAATTTGACGGTTGTACTGAATGCGTGAGTTGAGGGTCAGTCAGGTTCCTCTGGAAGAGGAATGTTTCCATCCATTAGCAAGGGCTCCTTTAGGGACTAGAAGACTGGCCCTGACCACGGCCCCTCTAGGGATATTGACAATCTGGCCTCTGCACATGGGCCGTCAGGCTTGTGGGGTATTGTTATCGGGGGGAAGGCTTCAAATATTGCTACAGGGTCTAGCGGTAGTAGGAGTAAGTGGTGTTTAGACTGTACCCCGTAAAAATGTTATGGTTATGTAGAGCTGGTTAGTTCTTGACAGTGTAATGTTATATGTGGGAAAGAGAGGAAAAGACTGAGTGGAGGAGAGGTAAATGCTGACCCTTGAGCAGCCAAAATTAAGACAGTGGGACCAAGCGTTCGTAGCCAAGGCCCCAAACCTGGAGTGGAAGTCGGAAGTTCAGGGTTGGGTGGGGGGGGCGGCACGTGATACCTTTTGAGTGTTGTAGAGTATTTATTTGTAAGAGAGAATATTATCGGAGTTAATCAGAAGTTTACCAAGGGAGTGAGGGGTCTCCATTGAGCTAGGTGTCCCAAGTTTTATGAAACGTTTTCGGGGAGTCATGGACTTGCAGAATCAGCTTTTTAAAGCCTTTTGTAGTTGGGTTTAATAGCCTTTTGCATAAATATTGAGTAGGTGCAAGGTAGCATTTTGAGCTTTTCTATATATTATTAATATTGCTCTGTAATAAATCTAGGATATGTAGCAATGTGTTAAGTGTTAACTAGTGTTAAGTGCAGACTATGAGTAGTTGGTTAATTGCTTAAATCTACTGACCTAACAAACACCAAATATTTTTTTCTTCCAAACTACTGTGTAATCTATTTCTGTGAATCATGTAATGGCATAAATTAATACTTGGATTATTTACCCATCACCACCCCAGTTTTTTGAAGAGGCACAAGGGACAGAAACTTATCTGACGAACCTCCAAGACACCATAAGAAAGAAGTATCCTTGTGACAAATCTATGTCACTGCAACGTGTCCTGGAAATGATAAAAGACCTAGAGGTAAAATAATTTGGATTTCACTAAAAAAATAATAATAATAAAAAAATAATAAAATTAAAAAAATATCACTTGCAAAAAATAAATTGTATATTTGCTATGTTAATGCATTTTTATTATATCATCTTAGTTACTGCAATAAGTGACTTTTTCTAAATTTCTTTAATTGATTTACAACAATGGCTAATGGTACTGTAGCAACAATATTTGGTGATTTATTTATTTCCCTCCTCTTTTTATATACTTTTAAAAAGCTGACTTATTTCCAATTAATGTTTGTACTTTTTATTTTTTTTTTCAGAGAGAACGAGAGAAAATTAATGAATATAAAAGACAGGTGCAAAATCTGGTAAATAAATCCAAGAAGATTGTTCAACTTAAACCACGCAACCCAGATTACAAGAGTAATAAGGCCATTGTCCTCAAAGCTCTTTGTGACTACAAACAAGACCAGGTAATTACTGTGAGGTTTTCTTTGCTCTAATCTAGGAACTGCATGGTAAAAGAGTGAGAGGATTAAAAATGTAATCTGAACTTTTAAAGAAAGGGAATGTGGGAGAATGAGGGGGGCACTGCATTCCAGTGAAGAAATGTTGACTTAAGGAGAATATAGCTTTAAATAAAACCAATATGTGGACACTTTTATGTTATCAGGAATAATACACTGAACTAATTCAAGATTAGAGAATGTGTTTAAGTGGTTCAGCCTGTGTGTGTGCTATAGAGCAGAAGTAAACGGAGCAGATAGAAGTAACCTAGATAAGACGCATTCACGATCATGGTAAAGAGACCATATGAGTTAGAATGGTTGCTGATTTTTTTGAAAGCCTTAAAAATGTACACAAAATGGAATAAAGAAAAAGATACTAGAATCTGAATTTGCAGAATTTGATCAAAATCTGTAACTTTAGTTCAGCTATCAATATAATGTTAATTGGTA
Source organism: Pelobates cultripes (assembly GCA_933207985.1). Classification (NCBI taxonomy): domain Eukaryota; kingdom Metazoa; phylum Chordata; class Amphibia; order Anura; family Pelobatidae; genus Pelobates; species Pelobates cultripes. The sequence continues at coordinate 194,472,274 of OW240915.1, forward strand.
AAAAGGCATGCATTCATTTACAAATAGAATCCATAGCATGCAAAATCTTTTTATAAGTGTTTTATTTTCTGAAATTAAGGTGCAAGTAGCTACTGTACAGGAATAATGTTATCTGGTTGTGATGTATTGTAGAAAGTGATACACAAGGGAGATGAATGTCTCCTGAAGAACAACTCACAACGCAGCAAATGGAATGTGACTGGCCCTGGGGGTCTTGACATGGTGGTACCTTCTGTCAGTTTGATTGTTCCACCCCCAAATCCTGGAGCAGTGGATCTATCCACCAAGTAAGTTTCCAGCTCTGTTGTTTGTCATTTAACACATGTGTACTGTACCTTGTACATAAGACTTACAGGGTTATTTACTAAAGTGAGAATTCAGAGTGAATTTCAAATTTAAGGCCAGAGTAGCCAAAAATGAAAGCACTTTAGTCAATTGCTCTGAAATTAAAGGGACACTTCAGGCACCCAGACCACTTCTGCCCATTGGAGTGGTCTGGGTGCCAACTTCCACCACCCTTAAGTGTAATTATTGCAGTTTTTATAAAGTCCTCCTCTAGTGGCTGTATATCAGAACACGAAAAGGGTTATAAACTACGCTGGACGTCCTCCCGCTATGCATGAGTACCTCCAGCGTCACTGAAAGCACTATTGGAAAGCACTGAATAATGCTTTCCTACGGGGATCTCTAATGCGCGTGGTCATTGCCACTCATGCGCGTTAGGTCTCCCCTGCCGGCTGACGTTGGCGGGGTAGGAGCACGGGCAGAGCCTGATCCAGCGCCGTGGGACATCGCCGCTGGATTCAGGTAAGTCACTGAAGGGGTTTTAGCCCCTTCAGCAACATGGTATGGGGGCTGGGAGGGAGAGAGGCACTGCAGGGATCTGCAGTGCCAGGAAAACGGATATGTTCTCCTGGCACTGGAGAGTCCCTTAAACCCTTGTGTCAAATAAAGCAGAAGATGTGCCTGAAAGTGAAAGGTGCAGAGAATAGCCAGAAAGTCAATAAACACAGGAGAGTAAATAAGCTAGTTAACCCCCTTAACACCGTTACGGCATTCTATGCCATCCCCATTCTAATGGGCTTTAAAGCTGTTGTGGTGACATAGAACACCGTAACGGCTTAAGCCCCCAGGAGGCCTGCGGTACTTTCCTGTCAAACAGTACCCCTGCTGGCGGGAAGTATATAAAATTTTTTATTAAACATGTAAAATAAAGTGTGTGTGTGTGTATATGTATGTGTGTATATATGTGTGTGTGTGTATATATATATATATGTGTGTATATATATATATATATATAATATAATATAATATAATCTCTCTTTCCACATGTCCTGCACTCACTGCTCCCGGTCTTGTTAATGCCTCGGTGCAAACTCCAACCATAAGTATATATAGGTTCTTGTTGAAGTGCACTCACAGGATTTAATAATATTTCTAATCGTGCTGTTTATTCAAGCATCAAGTAATACAAAGAAGTGTCGACGTTTCAGTCCTTGCTGGACTTTTTTCAAGAGTCCTGTGAGTGCACTTCAACAAGAACCTATATATCTATTTATCTATCTATATATATCTCTCGTGTATGTATATATATGTCTATCCCTCTCTCCCTCTCCATATGTAGTTTATTTTAAAATTAATATAAGTACATATATTGGTATTAAAATACACTTAGAATGAAGTTACATATATGATATATATATTATATAATATATATATATGTATAACTACAATAATTCAGAAATAAATAAAAATTCTTACATTAAAATAAATTGTATATACATATGTAATTTCTTACTGTATTTTGTTAATATAGTGGTAACAAAATACACTTAGAATGACATTCTATATATAGATATAGATGGATATAATATAGATAGATATCTATATATAATATACAAATAACCGCAAATATATGTATGTAGATAAATATATATAATTACATAAGTATACACGTAGAATTTAAATATATATATTAAATTTCTACGTGTATATTTAAGTAATCTTTTAGCATAATTATGTGATTTTTATCAATTAAAATTTGATTGACATGCCTGACAACCCAGGCAGAAAGTGCAGAGAATTTAATTTGTGAGCACTATATTTAACTCTGTAACTTTCCAAGACACCATAAAATACATGGGGGGGGGGTACTGTTTTACTTGGGAGACTTCACTGAACACAAGTATTAGTGTTTCAAAATGGTAAATTGTACTACGACGATATTTTTAGTAAAAGTTAAGTTTTTGGTTGCATTTTTTTCACACATGAACTGTGCTTTTACTGATGATATTGTTGTAATAGGTTTTATGGTTTTGAAACACTAATGTTTGTGTTCAGTGAAGTCTTCCAAGTATAACAGTACCCCCCATGTACAGGTTTTATGGTGTTTTTGAAAGTTAGAGAGTCAAATATAAGGCTCGCATTTCATTTTTTTCACATTGAAATTTGCCAGTTTGGCAGTAAAACATATCACAGCAATGATATTGTCAGTGAAAGTGAAGTTTTTTGCATTTTTCACACACAAACTGCACTTTCACTGATGATATCCATGTTGTGATACGTATTCCGGTTTTGAAACACTAATATTTGTGTTCAGCAAAGTCTCCCGAATATAACACTACCCCCCCATGTACAAGTTTTATAGTTTTTTTGAAAGTTACTGGGTCGAATATAAGGCTTGATTTTCCATTTTTCACCTTGTAATTTGCCAGATTGGTTATGCTGTCTTTGAGAGCGTATGGTAGCTCAGGAATGAGAATTACCCCATGATGGCATACCATTTGCAAAAGAAGACAACCCAAGGTATTGGAAATGGGGTATGTTCAGTATTTTTTAGTAGCCACTTAGTCACAAACACTGGCCAAAATTAGCGTTTATAATTGTTTTTTGCATTTTTAACACAAACAAATATAAATGCTAACTTTGGAAAGTGTTTGTGACTACTAAAAATTACTGGACATACCCCATATTGAATACCCTGGGTTGTCTACTTTAAAAAAAAATAAAAAATGTACATTTGAGGTTTAAGAGATTTATGACAGATCAGTGTTACAATGTGACTACTGATACATTTAAATATATATATATTTGAAACCGCAATGTCATACTTGTACTTAAAGCCCTATAACTTTCCAAAAAAAAAATGTTAAGATGATTACAAATATATTCGGGGCCGATACAAACCATTGTGTGGAAATCTATTCACAAACCGGACTTTACATAGGACTCAAGGTCATGCGTTTAGACTGGAAGAAAGAAGATTTCGTCTAAGGCAAAGGAAAGGTTTTTTTCACTGTAAGAACAATAAGGATGTGGAATTCTCAGCCTGAAGAAGTGTTTTTATCAGAGTCCATACAGATGTTCAAACAGCTACTAGATGCATACTTGCAAAAACAGAATATTCAAGGATATAATCTTTCAATGTAGGGTAATAACTGCTTGATCCAAGAAAAAAAATCTGACTGCCATTCTGGGGTCAAGAAGGAATTTTTTTTCCTAGCTTGTTGCAAAATTGTGCTTCAAACTGTTTTTTTTTTGCCTTCTTTTGGATCAACAGCAAAAAAAGAAATGTGAGGAAGGCTGAACTTGATGGACGCAAGTCTCTTTCCAGCTATGTAACATTGGGTATTTCTAAACTCGGGACAGAATTTAGAAACTATTACTAGCATGGGTATTTTTTGGCGGTTGTAGATGCGTAACAAATTTCGGGGGTTAAAGTTACAAAAGGTGTGTTTTTTTTTGTTTGTTTTTTGTTCTTTAAATTTTTCATCATATTTTATAATTTTTTTCATAGTAAATTAGATGATATGATGAAAATAATGATATCTTTAGAAAGACCATTTAATGGCGAGAAAAAAGGTATATAATGTGTGGGTACAGTAAATGAGTAAGAGGAAAATTACAGCTAAACACAAACAACACAGAAATGTAAAAACAGCCCTGGTCCCAAACAGTAAGAAAATTTAAAAGCAGTCTGTTCACTAATTGGTTAATTTCAGAGGACCCCACACTCAAAGAATTATTTCCTGAGCCCCCCGTACTAGCATACAAATCACCACCTAACCTGAGACAGAGATTGGTTTGCAGCAAATTGACCACAGAACAGGAGCTCATACAGAAGAGCATGATGCAACAAATCACTCTGCAAACTGTGGCAATAACACAGCCAGACATACTAACAAATCATACAACATTAAGGGATCGTATTCATGCACATCTGTGAATGTGGTGTACATGATCCAGTGTACAGTGTGTGACAAAAGTTGCTACATTGGAGAATCAGTCCCCAACTGTGCTTGAATGGAATTATTGGCTAATAGAGCCAGCTTGATTCTCTCCGGTGATGAGTTCCGTCCAAATATTGTTATGATTGATATATCTAATGTGAAAGGGAACTTATACTTTAGTGATATCTGAAGCGGATTCTTGGACCAGAGAGAATCTTGGGTAAGTGTCAAACCATTTCACAACTGTAATACAATCCATTTGTGTTTTCCAAGGATGATTGAAATACGTCTTGTATATAAATCTTCTTGGTTTATTGGTTAACCAAAATTATGAATACGCATTCTGACTTACGGTTTCTTCAGGTTTATTCCTGCAGTTACTGATCCATAATAAAACAACAAAGGATGTTACAGGATAATGGGTGTTCAACAGTTGATGGTAATTGCTGGACTCCTGAAGGGAGAGTTAGAGTCTACATAGTTAGAGAACAGCCGGACAACAGAACAGCAGCAAGCAATAGGCAACCAACAGGCAGTAAGCCTTGTGGATCTTTGTTCACTATTCTAAATACATTGGCCATAATGACGTCAGACCTTTTGAATAGAACTCTGGCCATATAAGGACAAGACCCTCAATTACCACATTCCAGAGTTCTCATGGTACAGCATAGCAAAGTACCATCTGTTCTTTTTAACCTATTAGTCATCCATGCCTATTGTGAATATAAATGGGAACATGGTAATATTCTCCAAAAAACATTTGATTACTTTCTGTGTGATAGGACCAGGGGATTCCTGACACACAAACCATTACAGCAGGATGTAGTGAGTTATGATGCCTCACCTGATGTTCGTCATACTGCGGCAGCAGAGGGGAGGAAGCCATGGGCATTGGTGTTGGGCACTGGAGTCCCAACTTCAGGTTACAAAACAGTTTAACCCCTGAAAGTACAACTGTGTCTGGACACTCCTGCCTTGATAACTTAAATGTACTTAAAGGGACACTATAGTCACCATCTTAATGTAGTGGTTCTAGTGACTTTAGATTTTTACATTGATGCCTAGTAACACCTCTAATGGTAGTCACTAAGAGGGCCTTTAGAAGTCCTTCATAGTCCAGTGCTGTGCAGACAATGCTCTGCATGGAGAAACTGTTGATTGGCACTACAAATGGGCAGTAGCCTCCCGTAGGAAAGCATTGTATTAGCTGAAATCCTAAAGATTGATATCCGCTATGGAGGCAGAGCCTGGCAGGGCCAACTGGCTTTGGAGAAAAGGTGAGTAAAAATAACTATTCAGAGCAGGGTCGGTCACCCAAAATGCTACATCAGGACTATAGTGTCAGGAGTACATGAAATATTCCTGATACTATAGTGTTCCTTGAAGTTGTTGTTGAGGTAGGGTTGTTGCTTTACGTGTAAAAAAAAATAAAAATATATATATATATATATATATATATTTATTAATACACAAAATCCAGCACACTCTTATCCACTACAGCAATTTAAATGTTGACAGATTTGTATTCGTTTTTTTTTTTTTTTTAAACACCTAATCTAGGCAAAAATAATGGGGGTTTAGTTACATTATATGATCATACATTGCATAAGCCTGCCACAACGTCAATGTACCCCATCTTTGGAATGTTCAGGTGAGTGCAGCCCCCTGGTTTTATTTATTTATATATATTATAATTATGGGCACAAGCTAATTAAATGTGCTGTCCACACCTATGAGTATGACCCATTTCTAACAACATCAGGCTACAATGCTGCCAACATGTTCAATATGCTGCTTGGTTTGGAGTGCAAACTTTTTTTTTTTTTTTTTCCTTTCTCACAATCAATGTAAGTGCTAGCTAGATGGCCCAATTTCACTTGATAGGTTCAGTAATGTCTGACACTCTCGTAAAAGAGAACATGATAGATGTAGTCATTTGTAAGTCTGGCAGAGGGGAGAACGGAATAAGAGATTTTTCAGGACAGTTTACATTCGGGCTTTGATTTTGGAACTCTTCTTTTGATCTGTGTCTTCTCATCTGAAATTTTAACCTTGTGTCATCTGTTAGATCAGTGAATTAGCAGTTGTATTTACTGTGTTTTCAGGATTGAGCAGTTCTATGAGGCTATATTGACCCTATGGAACCAGCTTTACATCAATATGAAAAGCTTGGTGTCGTGGCACTATTGCATGATCGACATTGAGAAGATCAGAGCTATGACCTTGGCTAAGGTATGGAAATTTGGTTACCACTGACAAACCATTTTGTTCTACTTGTTTAGTAGAGTTATTGTTATCGTGCTTTTGATGTTTTAACTGAATATTTAATCATACTGAATTCATATTCATTATTGTAGCTCAAAACCATGCGTCAAGAAGACTACCAAAGGGTTGTTACAGATTTGGAATTGCATTATCAAGAGTTTTTGAGAAACAGTCAAGGTTCAAACATGTTTGGAGATGAAGAAAAGCGGAAAATGCAATCTCAATTCACTGAGGCGCAGAAGCATTACCAAACATTGGTAGTCCAGCTCCCAAGCGTTCACACTAAAGTGACAGAACATACTCTTGTACAGAGACAAGCACCAGTAGTCACAGGTCAGTTCACACTGCCAATATTAAATATACATTTCTCAGCATGAGTAATTGTCTTTCAAGGACACCTGTTATAACAATCTAACTTAATCTGAAATGAAATACAATTGAAGATTATACTAGCTTTAGTGTACTAATAATCTTAATTTTAGTAATGACAGGAGGCGAATATTTGCATATCTTTCTTTACTCAAAACTCCAGCAGCATAGTAACATAAACAACCAATCAGAAAAAAGATATAATGCCCATAAAAGGCCCTGTCTATGACATCACTTCCTCTTTCTTTGAAGCGAAACAATAAATAGCAATAGGAGACATAATCATATTACGTCAACAGTTCAACAACATATTAGAATATCCAACTCCACTAGTTCCGCGATGCAGAGGTATAGAAGGTGAATCTTTGTCACGATGAGAAGACGTTCACGCTGCAAGAAAAAGAAAAAGGTGAAAGGTATCTGGCGTGATAACTTGTCCGCATACAATAAGCATTAAGCATCTGACATACCAGCGAACATTAGAGTGTGAAACATATCAATATATATTTATTCTAACGCAATGATATTTAAGAATCTATAAACACAACATAATGCAAGGTTCACGTCTAATATTCAGCCAATACAAGACCCACAAGATACAGGTCTAAGTAGCAAACATACAAACCATACGTACTTACCTTCCTGAACATAAAGGACATATTCTGTTCAATACGAGGAACATGGGAGGGATTCTACAGGGTGGGAAATATTCGCCTCCTGTCATTACTAAAATTAAGATTATTAGTACTCTAAAGCTAGTATAATCTTCAATTTTACCACATGACAGGAGGCTTCATATTTGCATTTTTAAAGCTTTGAATTGACCAATGTGAAGGAAGCATGAGATGTTTGCCGAAAATAGAACGTTCTAAACGTACTCTCTCGCGCTCAGTCCGCGCAGCGTATAATGTCGGCTAGGGAAGCGTCGGCCGAAAAGGTTTGTGAGGCCGCTGCTCCCCTGACCGAGTGGGCTCCGAAACAAGGTTCGACGCTAAAGACAAAACCCCGCGGACCCATCTGGCCAGTGTTGCGGTAGACAGCGGTCCATGAGGGTTTACGTAAGAAGTCAGAAGGTGATCCGTCGAGTGAGTTCGAAGGGGGTAGAGATATTGGTGTACCCCATTAGCGTTCTGACCACGCATAGTGTGGCGTCTGACACAAAGCATGGGTATGACACTGAAGACGAATCAGACTTAGTTTGTCTCGACATGGTAAAGGTAACCCCGTCTGGTGTGAGAGAGAAACCATCCATATCGCAAGCCCTAACGTCCGCCACCGTCTAAATGAGACGAGGCATAATAAGAAGGCTAGTTTGGCTGAAAGTTGCTTCAGTGACCAACAAGGATTGTCCGGCCATTCCCTAAGGAATCTCGGCACCACATCCACCTGCCAGAGGCGTGAATATTTGGGTGCCGGGATCTCGACAATTCGGCACCCCGCAGTAGTCGACAAACCAGTGTATCTTGACCTACTGGTCTGCCCTGTACCGGAACGTGCGCCGCCCACATGGCGGATCTGATCATGTTGAGGGATCGATATGACCGACCCAACGAGACCAGGTGTGACAGATAGTTGGGGATCAGTGGGACAGGTGCGGTAAAGGGATCGGAATCCCTTTCCACACACCAATCACTCCAGGCCGACCAGGCAGAAATATAGCCTTTCCTGGTGCCGGGAGCCTATGAGTCCCATAGGAGGTCTTAGTTGATGCAATAGGTCGTGATCTGACCAGGAGCCCCTGAAGCCGTCCAGGCAACTAGTGTCAGTTGTCCTTCCATGACAAGGGAGTGGGCTCCCCCTCGAGGTCCCGTCAGAAGTAGAGGGAAGGTAGGGAGTAGTAGAGGGTCTTCGCGAGACATCTCCAGGCGATCCGGGAAATCACGGTTGGCCCTGCCCGAGGGGTGTCATGAGCAGGAGCGATATCTTGTGAGTGTGTGTGTGTATTGAAGCACCTTTGCTATTGTGGAGAAACGGCTGGGTCGCGTTTGCAGGGGTTCATCCATCGCCCCGTATCCGAAGGAAGAGTCAAAGATCGTTTTGCCAATCCAAGTTTGTATGTGAAGTAATCACCATCGAAATTCCATCCTCACTTCCGCCGACAGTGGGATCCAGTGGTCATATGAGTGAGCGGTGCGTACGTATCTCACCATCAGTCGTAGTGGGCCAGGGAATAACGCTTGTATGGAGGAGGAGAGGAGGAGAGGAATCCCACAATCCGACAGTTATCCTTATAGAGGCGCTCTTTGCCGTAGACTGACGCGGAACATAGTTCTCCAAGCCGATGTCGAAACTGAGGAACTGGCCCGATTCAGATGGAGAAGCGATCTTTGTCTGTGTACAACAAAAAATCCCTGGAGTCCCGAAAGTGAACGACAAATCTGTCTGCAAATGTAGTCTGGATTCGTAAAGAATCAGCAAGTCTTCCAGGTATACGAGGCATCGCACGCCCAAATTTGCGGATGTGTGCCCTCACTGGTTACAGTAGGTTCGCGAGCACCACGGAGTCGTAAACTGCCGTGTTTGTCCTCACCATCGGGATCGGAGGAAAACTTCGGCAGTCCAGGGCAACGGGTACCGACAAGCGTGCGTCCTTGAGGTCTAGATGTGTAAACCAGTCGTTATCGCCTAGGAGGTCTTGTAGAAGACGAATTTCCTCCATCTTGCAGCATTTTTATACCATGTAGGAGTTCCATTGATGTAGTCTCCTGGCTTCTTCTTGACCAGGAAAAATTTGTTGGGGAAGCCTTCCCCTCCGTTGCGTGTTGAATTGCGCACCTCCTGAAGAGGGTGCAGATTTTCTTGTCCACGAGGCGTTCCTGTTCCGCCAGCGTGCGTAATGGAGGTGAAGGGGCGACCTGTACGGCTGTGATAAAACTCTATGACATAACCTTGTACTGTCTGGAGAACCCAGGTGACTTTGGTAGTCGTCTCCCAATTCTGTAAAACAGAGACAGGTTGCCGGTCATAATATTGGAAACAGTTAGTTATGTAGGTTGACACACTAGTAGATGAAGCGGATGGGTTCAGACTTGTTTTAGCGAGGTCTGGGTTTAGTGTGGTGAATAAATTCACGTGTTTTTTGAGTACTGCAATGAACACTACGTCGAATAGTAGGCCTTGTGCTTTTGGGCCGAATACTTGTCGTTCCTAGGTCCAATAGTGTGTTGTCGATGCGGCCCAGTACAGATTTGCGTCTGTCGGCGCATAGTGCGTCATTTACGTTGCCCAGGAGGCATATCGAGCATTGAGACCATTCTTTGGAGGTGGTAGGGTTGAGTTGTGTACCCTGGGGCAACTCGGTCTTGAGGTGTGCGCATCCTTCCATCCCCCGAGGGTTGTGCAGCCAATAGTGTTCGTCCAGGAACGTTCCGTCTTCGGCTACTCTGGTTTAGTGCCGCTACAGTTATCTCTGCCTCAGCCGCCGTCACGGAGTAAGGTTTCCCTAACTTACTTCGAGGAAGTGTGGGGAAGGTCTTGCCGTTCCATTTCCTCAGACGGTGAGCTGTCTTCGTGTCGCTCATCTACCATGTCCAAAGTACGTGGTGGGTAATAGTCTTTTTTGTCGGAAGATTGTGGCGGACGGGGTTTGGATTCCCGGTGTTCCGCCTATTTGGTCTGTTCGATGGGCATCTTGCCCTTGACCTTAGTGGCAGGGGGGCTGGAGCCCTTCCCTTGCCGTTTTGACTTGAAGGCTTGTGGGCCTGAGGTCTCCATCAAGCGGTGTGGGGTAGAGTTCATAACAGAACCTTCTCCACTGAGGCCGTTACTGTGGCGTTTATCATTGTCTCGAAATCTTGGGAACGTTGAGAGTGTCCACCATGACTCGTTCCCGTCCTGTTGGGAGATAGTGTGGGGGTCAGCACGTAGGGGTGTTAGACTCCTGGTAGAACTGGGGATCACCCAGGTAAAAAGAGGGGTCACCTCTATTAGTTTAATCTGGCTACTGAGAGCCGTGGTGCAGGCGCGACTGCCTGGTAGTGGTGTCGGTCTGGCTAGCCGGGTTCACCACAAATGTACGCCAGAGCTGTATGCAGGGTTTTAACTACACAGGCTTACTATATAGGTGCATGGGGCCTGTCTCCATAAGGTCTGCAGCCGCAGGACCCATGTCTATTAGGCTGGGTTCATCCCAGGTGGTGTGCCATGGTAACCCAGAGGACACCCATATTATACTTATTGGCACCTTACAAGCATTGCATGCATATCTGGGAGTCATCCCAGGTGGTGTGTCATGAAAAATTACCCAGAGGACACCCACGTTCCATATGTACACTAGGCACAGAAAATATACATATATGTATCCCTGTGAAGGTTACACCGCAATACACTCAATTTTCTTAGTGATCCTGCCATCAAATCGCATCCGGCATGGTACTGTTGCTTTAATGTAAAACTGACAGGCAGTGTTTAACCCCTTAAAGACACATGAGATGTGCGACATGTCATGATTCCCTTTTATTCCAAAGTTAAACATCCATAGTTAAGGGTTAAACATCCATATATGTCTGTAGTAATCAGTGGTAAAGTTGAGGCGTAGGCCTCCATGCATATGATCGGGGTTCACCCCGGGTGGTGTGCCATGGTAACCCAGAGGACACCCACATCAAAGGTAATGGTCTGTCAGTGACCTTGCATGCATATCTGGGGGGTCACCCCAGGTGGTGTGCCATGGTAACCCAGAGGACACCCACATCAAAGGTAATGGTCTGTCAGTGACCTTGCATGCATATCTGGGGGGTCACCCCAGGTGGTGTGCCATGGTAACCCAGAGGACACCCACATCAAAGGTAATGGTCTGTCAGTGACCTTGCATGCATATCTGGGGGGTCACCCCAGGTGGTGTGCCATGAAAAAATACCCAGAGGACACCCACATAAATTTGCACCGTCAGGTACAGTAATATAATATGACCCTCTGTAGGGTACAATAATATAATATAATATGCCCTTTGTAGGGTACAGTAACATAATATGCCCTTCGTAGAGTACAGTGATATAGTTGATCTTGATATAGGTACAGTATATGTTTTGTATAACGACTGTGATATTGTATGGCTTCACAATAATACATAGATTGTGTGCCTGCTCATGAGAATAAAAAATAATAATTGTATATAATTTTTGCCAGTATGCCGTCTGATCCTGAGGAGATTATAACCATGTATAGTATAACCCTAATTGGGGTATAGTAGCTGATATGACCCTAAGCAGGGCCTAGAGACATAAAGGTCTGAAGCTGGCAAAAAAAGGGGGGAATGTTTGTCTCTTTAATGCATGCATTTATAATAGATAGGCAGCACAGCAGGCAGGCACTGGGCAAATATATATATAGAAAGGCAAAAATCCACTGTAACCTAATACCCTCCCTTAGTACATACTAGGGAGGGTATAAAGATGTGGAGCCCAGCGGTCGGGTGAGTTACCGATCCGCCGGGCAAGCGGGGAAGGCGGCCGTCCGGTATCTCGCGAGCCGCGAGATCCAAGATGGCCGCTGCCCGCGTGTGAAGTAGCGCCGCGATCGACCGCTCGGCGCCGGAATGACGAGGGAACGCAGTTCCCAGTCCCCCTCCACCCGTCCCCTTGCCGGCCCCACAAAAGGAAAAACGTTAGCCGGCCCGCGGCGCGCGGCACTGACAGCCGTTGCTCGCGGGTACCGGTAGTGAAAAGCAATAGGGGCCCAAAAGAAAACTGCAGGGACAGGGAGAAGGGAACAGCGAAAGTAAAAACTAAATAAATAAATTAATTAAATGAAATAAGTAAATGAAATAAATAAATTAGCTAAATAAATAAATTAACTTAGGTAAATAAATTAACTTAGGTAAAAATAGAACAATACCATCCAAAATACAGAGAAACAAACAATATATGTAAGCAATTGCCAGGGAGGCAAAATACTCTGACCTGATGTTGGCTGGAGCAGCAAAGAAAGAGGAAGTGATGTCATAGACAGGGCCTTTTATGGGCATTATATCTTTTTTCTGATTGGTTGTTTATGTTACTATGCTGCTGGAGTTTTGAGTAAAGAAAGATATGCAAATATGAAGCCTCCTGTCATGTGGTAAAATCACATTTTAGAATGCCATACCAATAAAGGCAAAAGTGTAGTAGAATTTGATAGTTGTGGGACCTTAAAAATCTAATTTAATCATAATATCAGAAGGGTGTCCTAGTGGTTATCCCATTTCCTCTTATTTTAGAGCAGGCAAACTGTATTCATTTGTTATCCAATTTTCTGCTTATATCTTTTTTACAGGACTGAGCAATGGATAAAGAAATATATGCAAACATTTGTTTTAAGTTGCCTTTTCTAATGGTCATTTTGCATGCATTTTATTCGCATGAGGGCCAGACTAACCTTTTTATAAAGTAACACCGCTATTGTTACCCACAGATTCCAAAACTGCACGAACTGTACAGACTGATGTCAGTGCAGTGGCTCAGTGCTTCTTACCTTGCAGTTTAAAACATTACTGCTCTATAGAAACCGAAATCTTTACATTATACAGTTAAGCACACCTCTAGCTGCTGTAGTCCAGATAGCCACTAGAGACTCTTTGGAAAGTGTTGAATTCAATTCTTTCCTGTGAGAAGCATTTGGATGCATCAGCAGCACTCTCTGCACATGCGTGTCAGTTTTCATTGCTTCCCTACCTAAAACTACTTTGCAAATCATGCACTATATTGTTAGGAATACAGATTTCTACTGAAAAACATGGGAATTTTTTTTTTTTTATTATTCAATTTTTCTTCTTCATTTCTACAAGGTGAGCGCAGAGAAGTGAGCAGTAGCTCCACTGTAGTGGTGGATGGAAGTAGTAAAGACATTGACCGGGATAGGGAAAAGCAGGAGAATTGGCTGCTACTTGAGCTACAGAAGATCCGGAGAAGACTTGAAAGCCATGAGACTCGATTTTTGCAAAGAAACATCTACAATGTTGACCAGGAAACCTACAGAGATTTAGGACACAGAATAAATGACTTTGAGGTATGTCCAGAATAATCTGAAAACCTATGTTTTTACAAGGTCTTTAAAGTTAAACTATTGCTTTAAATGGCTGAACATTAAAACGCTTTAATCAAGAATGCTTTATTACTATGGATTATTTTATTTTTTTCTCAAGATCATAAGTGGTTATAAACAGGGTCTCCCATCTTCAGTCAATATCGTTAGGAAAGAACATACATGTGATGAAATCAAATGAGTAACATTTCTGGCCATTATAATTGGTACCTCCTGCTTACAATCCACTATGATAGTCCCATCACCCTGTGAAAGATCTATTAATTTAATAGATACTTTACTAAAATGTAAAAAGAGAAATATTAAAAAGACAAAGTATAGAATGGTGCCACGGTACTTTGATAGCCATCTCTATAACAAAGTATAACAAAAACTACATTATGTTTAACCACTGACTGTAAGTAATTGTGCTTGTGACATGTAGTATAAATATTGAGCATACACATTGCATTTGTTTATCGTCTTGTTCTTTGCTTTTTATAGACTTTGCGGGGAGAGGGCCAAGGACTCTCTTCAAACTTCAACACCGTAAGAGAGACCATGATGAACTTAAAAGGTTCAGACAAAGCTTCATACTTGCAGTCGGAGCTCAATGTGCTCTTAAAGAAAATGGAGAGCATCAATGGGTTTTCTGTGGGGCACTTAGATAGGTATAATGAAATCTCTGTTCTAGAATGATGTTTCTCCATTTGTAAAATTGCTTTGAACCTGCTGATTCAACAATCCTTCCATAAAATGACTAAATCTAATACAGCAAGCTTGTCAAACTCAAAGGCTACAGGCCAAATAAGCAAGGTTTACGTTTATGTGGGCTGCAAAAAAACCAAAACTTCAGTTTTCATAGAAAGACAAGTTTATTTTGAAAAGTACAGTATAAAAAAAGTCACTGGACGTTCTCACGCGCATAGGATTTCAAAGTAAGCAAAAGAGCGAATTTATTTTAAGGAGACGTGCATTTGCATATCACTAATGTTTCAGTCCAACTACCTTGACATATTAAGAAAAGTTTGGTAATGGGACTGAAATGGTGAATGTGTGCTGTTGCAAAAAACAAATTACATTATCGTGTTGATTTTGAAGTCCTATGAGTGTGTTCTTCACGCTGGCTGACATCATTAAACTTGATGATCTCCGCCAATCCAATGCGCATTGGGAGACTGTTGTGCATGTGTGGCAAAACGCTATGCGACCAATCAGCATCTCCATGGGGAGTATTACGCGCCCCCATGCAGACCCAATTTAATACATTGCCCCATCTAACACACTGCCCCCAAATCCAATACGCTGCACCCCTGCCCCCAATCTAAAACACTGCCCCTCTCCCTCCCCCAACACCAAGTCGCAACACCAAGTTTTGTGGTTTTGTTGGTATCCGGTAGGTTCTTGGTGCATAGATAGGAATCCTGAGATCAAATGGTTAGTAGGGTTTAGATCCTGCTGCTGGACTTTTCCCAATCATAGAAAATATCTCACAATATAAATACAATAGTCCACACACAGGGTTGAGCCCCTAATGTCCATAGAAAAAATTAAATGGAGGATATGGAAAGTATGAAATAAGTGCACCGTAATTGGTATATAAAAAAAAATATATATATAAAACTTTATGGTGACTTTTTGCTAAAAATGTTTTAATTGTCAAAAAAAAAATGTCTGGGTGAAATTACATTTGTACTATTACCATAAAACTTGGAATTATTGACATGTTTAATTTTGGGTTTGCAAATAATGAAGAAATATTTTGTGACTGGAGATTAAAAAAAACAAAAACCATATGAGCATAGATAAATTTGAGGATTCTATTTTTTGAAGACCAATTGGCTTCATAAATGCCATAATATCTGTAATAACATAAAATGAGAAACCATTTTCTTAAGAAAGAATAAATTGTCCATTTATATTTCCTGAAACACTAGATGACAGGTCAATTTAATTACAGGAGAAACCAGATCTATTTTTTTCATGGCCCATTGCTTTTTGAAAGGATTACTACAAAATGTTAGTTTTTACAGCAAAATCAAAAATGTTAGATTTCTCACTTTTTCTAAATTGATTTTGTTTTTCCTCCTGTGCAGCCCCATGCTAATGCTTTCCATATTTAATTTCTACATATCAGGCTTCAGGCTTTGAGAGCTCTCCTGCAGAATATCCTTCAGATTGAAGATCTGATTAAGGTTTATGAAGCTCGGTTGACAGAGGAAGAAACCATTTCACTGGACCCTGCAAAGGTTGAAGCTTATAGAAGTGCATTGAAAGTAAGAACTTTTTACGTTTTTAAACCAGTGAATAATTGCAAATAAGGCTCTGTTGCTTTTGGTATCAGTCTTTGCCTCTTACCAGTGGAAATGTCGAAACACCCAGGAGCATTTAAACCAAAGTAGCCTTTCACACCTTTTAACATAATGTGCAGAGCATCACACAAACATGATCAACTTCCCATGTACTTGGGAACAACTTATATACAAGTTTTGTTGCTGCATTTACTTTTTTTTTTTTTAAAGAAAATATAGCACAATCTATATAATGTATTAAAATGATTAAACTCTGCAACATTAACACTACAGCATTCTCTAGTGGTTATGATTCAAGGAGTACCCTGGCATGCAGAGTAAGTAGTCATCTGTATTTGAACACTTGCTTAATTGACACTAATATCTGGATCCCTCTGGTATCTCCAGTGTGGCCTCCTTTTCAAATCACCTTCCACAATAAATATAAATATATATATATTTGTTGTTTTTTTGTCCTTATGTTGACAAAATTCATTGACATTTTTGGCCAATGAACACTATCCAAACATAGGTGAAGTTGTTGTCACTACAGTGGATATTTGGATTTCTGCATTCAGAAAAGTAGGCCAGAGTGGAGGTGTCTTGGAGATCAAGGTAATTGTCAAGTCATCTGAAAATGGTTTGACTACTTAACATGGAACGGCATCAGAGAACTGACACCGTAACCCCTACATATTTCTGTAGTGGTTGTGATCCATAGACTGCCCCTTTAATATGGGTGGTTAAAATCTTCAGTGGATTGTTGAAGTAATAAACTACAATAAAGACATTAGACCCATTAACTGACAATACCTTATTAAAAAATAATATGCAAAGAGTAAGACGCAAGACATAATATTCAGAATTCGCCCTGTCAGTCACCCAGTGAGATGATCTCCGTTGTGTTTTAGTTCACTTTTGCCATTACTAATAAAATCAGTGCACTTGGCATATCAGCCTGGTGACACACAGGTGGCCCAGAACCAGGAAAGCCTCCTTTTTTAAGGTCTACACAGAGGAACAGCCAATATCCCAAATACAGTGTAGAAGAAGTACTCAGAGTGGGCAACCAGCTATAGGACAAGCCATTGTTGTGTTTATGTTTACTCGTTGTTTCTTGCTCATTCTGCTATTTTATAGTCATCCTACGTCAGTCATCCTACTTAAAAGTGATAATCTTTATATAGACTGCTTGCTTAGTGGGTCAAAGGGGAATTTGTCTCCTCTCTCGTGCACACGTAGAAGAAAGCTGCTTGGTGTATTGGTGGTACTGTAAGGCTTTGGAACTTGTCTGAATATATTATGAAATAGATTTAATTTGTTAATGGCACAAATGAACTTGTTTGATCTACAGAGTGTGTGAAAACCTACATGTGGGGCAACACTGTTTAGAATGCAGTTCTGCCACAAATAGTTCACATAGTTTAAATTAACCCAAGCCCCTATTTATGTTTGGATTTTTTACCCAGATTGCTTTACAATATTTTCATGCAGCCATGTATGTACACACCGTAAAAGGTTTGTTTTGTAGGATGACACCTTTTCATTGTGCTGCTTATGTTTCTTATTATACATCTAGAAAATGAGAATGGAACTGGATCAGAAGAAATCTCTTCTGAAAAATATGGATACAGAAATGAAAAATGTACTGAAAATAAATGATCATGTCTCTCAAACCTATCCCTACTGTGAAGTGGATATCACCAAGTTCTGTGACAAGGTCAACCAGCTGACTGACCGCTGGCAGAGGATTGAAAAGGAGATCGATGACAGGTAAGCTGGAGCAGCTACATGCCATTATTACTGGTTGGATTGATTTATAACCTAGTTGAAGCCTAAGTCATCCTTTCCCAAGCTGTGAATTTACGTGAGATTTGCAGATGTTCTGTTTGCATATCTGACAATTAGTTTCCTTTGCCTTCTTCTGTGTGGTGTATAGGGGCAATTCCTGGCAAAAGAGGTCCCTACAAGAAGAGAGAGGGAATGGCCTGAAACTTGTGATCCTATTTACCATTTTAGAGGGCCCAAGAGAGGGCTGAGCTAGTTGAGAATGCAATGTTTTGGCTGATATTTTTAAAAATGTTTGTTCACCAAGGCGTACATAATATGGCATTTTGACGGTTTAATTTCGGTAGAACATTGCGTACCAGTAAAAGTAATTGTTGAACATTCATGATTCTTGAAAACCGATGTATGTGATGCTCTGGACATTGCTCCCATACAAACGATGTATTATTTGAACATGCTGAAAGTGCCAGAATTTTATTAAATTTTATTATAACATTTATTAACAGGTCATGGGAATTAGAAAAACAAGGCAAGCAACTGAGAAATTACCGAGACCTGCACCAGGCATTAAGCAAGTGGATCAGTGATACCAAGCACAAGCAGGACACATTGGAATCTGCCAAACTTACAGATTCCACGGCTGTTGCCAGATACTTAAATGAACAAAAGGTAAATGTCTATTCTATTTATCTGTATAATAGGTTCCTTGTATTTGGTGTATTCTTTTCAGAACAAATTCAAGTGTTTATTGTTTTAACTGTATATAAAAACTTAAATACTGCAATTTAACACTTTTTCAGTTGTTGAAGATTTAGTATTTGCCCGTACCCAGAATGTTTTTTTTTATTAAAAATTCTACTTAAGCCTACAAAAAATGGATGTGTTGCCCTTTTATTGAGCGGGCACATCATCCATGTGTGAAAACCTGACTTCCATAGTGTAATAGTAAAATATTTTGTATGCAGTGGCAAATAAGGTTTGAGCTAGCTTATTTAAAAAGTTACTTTCTATTAAGCATCAATAGAATGTTTCATACAGTAAAGCATCTGTGGTAGTAAGGCCTTTAACAATGTTGCACAAAGGTTGATACAGTGCTGAAAACTCAGAAATTTCAAGATAAAATGCTTGTGTGTGTGTGATATATTTTGTAATTTTTTTTTTATTTTACAGAGTTTGAATGTAGAAATTCAGGGTAAACGAGACAAAGTGGAAGAGGTCATGAAAACTGCAGATCTGTGTGCTTCATCCATCAAGGTAAAATACAATCTAAACATCTTGTGAGGAAAGATATATTATGTATATGTATATATGTGTGTGTGTGTGTGTGTGTGTGTGTGTGTGTGTGTGTGTGTGTGTGTGTATGTATATATATATATATATATATATATATATATATATATATATATATATATATATATATATTCTATCTATCGTAAGGTTTTTGCCACAGTGGTTAGATTTAAAGAGCAAAAAAGATTGAAATATACTCAGTGGTATAATTGAGATTCTTACAAGAATTAACATAACCCCTGCAGCTCAGTGTAGTGGTTTGTTGCCAGTAACAATAATGACTTTCACGCTTTTGTTAAATCGTTGAAACCTTTTGACAAAAAACCAAGGCTTTCCTCAGCACCTGGACACAACCTAATTCTCTGCTGCATAGATTTATACTTTTGCATCAAAAGTGTTATTTTTGTCCAACCTGGATGACCTTGATAGGCTGAGCACATTGGAGACGAGTTACCCAGGAACCCGAAGAGTCCAGCTACTCTTGCAACATAAACACTACACTGGACTATAGTGGTTATATTGTTTAGGGCAGGGGTGCCAAAAAGTTAGATTTCCAAATGTTTTAAAAACTACAGTTTCCAGGATGCTGTCATTGTAAAGGCATGAAAAGCATCATGGAAGTTGTAGTCCTACCTTGACACCATAAATTGTTTTTTGACTACATTTCCCATGATGCTCAGCTAGCTTATAGACTCTAAAAGCTAGCTGACCATCATAGGAAATGTAGTCCAGAAACAATTCCTGGTGTCCTGGTGTTTTGGTAGTTGTAACACCCACCTGCTGTTCACTGTTGCACATCTCCTATCTGCTTGTCCACACACGGAAAACCATTATGCTTCCTGAAGCAGGGAGCATCTATCCCGCCATGCCAATAGTTTGGCTTTATTGCCAGCAAATTAGTGTTCCTCTATTTCTTGAGAACAGGCAAAGTGCTTGTAGTCTTGCAATCACCAGGTAAGTCACAGTACCTATAGCTGTGCAATTACAATTCGATGAAATTATTTTGTGGGACATTCTAATGTCTTGAAAAAAATCCTTTAGACTTGCAAATGTTTTAGCCTTTCTGGTTAAATAATTTTATAAATACATTTTATCCAATTTTTTTTTTTTTTTAATGTGATGGATTCCGTTATTACATTTAGTGAATTTGATTTGGGAATATGCATTGATGCTACAGGTGAAAAATGAGAATTTGTTTATGATCACTTATTTACGAGTTAATATTAATTTTGCAATGAATGAATACATGTTTTATTTCTATATTACAGGATTATGAGCTCCAGTTAGCATCTTATAGCTCAGGACTGGAAACGTTACTTAATATTCCAATAAAAAGGACAATGGTTCAATCTCCTTCAGGAATCATACTACAAGAGGTAACTAATTATTTTTTTTTTTTTTTTAAATCAAGGTTTAATGTATTCTCTCACCTTTTATAATTAACGTCAAAATACATTTCCCAAAAGAGTAATATTCTTTATAACTACATTCTCTAGTATCTGATAAAGGTATATGTATTTACCACGAGAGCATCAGCCAGCTTGTCCATGTGAGGAGTCACATTTGAATGCATTATAATTTTCCAAATCTCTGTCAGTGTTGATTGTTGGCATCAGACTTTATCATTAACTGTGATTTATAAAAGTCTATGGTTTTTGTTTTCTCTATAATCCCTGGTAAAATTGAGAGAAGATGTTGATTAAAGGCCATTTAGCAGCTAGGAAGCATAGGTTGCCTAGTAATCACACAAATTATAGGCAGCTTTTTAAGAGCTATATGATTAAGAAAGTCTATATTTGATTGGACCACGTTACCCTTTATTTACAGAGTCTAAAAGTTGTAAAATGGCATAGCTAGACTATATGTTGAAAAATGTAAAACACATCTGTGAAATAAGCTGAAGGTAGACCTGCAGGAATATATTTTTTGTATTGTAGAAGGGCAGGTTTTTGTAAAACCTAAAATATATTTTCAGTCACATTAATTATTTATTCATTTTCGTTTTTGTAGTCTGCCGAAATTCAAGCTCGCTATATTGAACTGCTTACAAGAGGAAATGATTTCTATAGACTTCTGCATGAAATCTCAAAGAGCATGGAAGATTTGAAGGTAACCACACATTGATATTCTAAATCAAAATGACCCACATTTGCCTGTTTGTGTCATAATTTATACTTTATTATGGTAACACCACTAGGCACATGTTAGGTGTTTTTGTTTTTCTAGGTAAAAACCAGAGTATGACAGCTTGGGTTGTTTAGTGTGCAGCAGTACACTCTTATCATCGGCAGTATTTGTTCAAAGCCTAGTTCTGTCTCTGATCATTTACTGGTTGCCAGAACCAATAGCAAGCGATAACTAGGGAGGAAAGCTTTACTTCAAGCTCTCACTATTTGCATAATGTGACAGCAGCTGCCATTGGCTAGTGGAAGGCTGTTTGTTCTTACCACACCCACTACACCATTGGTTTCCGCAGTCTTGTTATGGCCCACACAATTTAACAATATGGTTTTAGAGGAAATTCATATAGCTAGAGATTATTGGCAGTTATAAGATTAGTAAGCTTATTCTTGGTCCGCAAATAAGATAATTATGACTGTTATTATTGGAGATGATGGATAACCTAATGCTTAACCATAAAGATGTCCTAGAAGTCCATAAAATTTGTGATGAAATGCCTGTGCCAAAACCCCAATAACAAACCGGCCACGTTAAAACATCTTGGACATCCTAGAGCTCCAAAATGTTCTATCTTTTTAACTGGATCTCATATCAGTCTCCATTAAAAGAGAAATCCACCTCTGATAATGAAATACTTTTGGGTGCTTTAAGTGAATTTTTTAAACTAGCTTGTAGTTAGTATCATAAATATAACCATGTATAAAATATGATGACACTAGAATACTGCACATGTGATTACAGTTGTAGTAGTAATTATAGCCATACGTTTGGCAATGGAATTTTAAATACTATGCTTGTTATGGATAAATATGAACACTTTTTAATTAAAGAAACTAACATCACAATTTTGAAATTTTCTTCTTTGTTTACAGATGAAAAACACTAGAATTGAATTGCTGGAAGAAGAACTACGTCTTGCAAGAGATGCAAATTCAGACAATTCCCACAAAAATAAGTTTCTTGATCAAAATCTGCAGAAATACCAGACAGAATGCTCAGAGTATAAGTCCCGGCTACTCCTACTAGAGGACATGAAAAGGAAAGCCGAAATGGATGGCAGCTCAGCAAAGCAGAACCTAGAGAAGTGCTACAGCCAGATTTCTGAGTTCAATGAAAAGATAACACGATTAACCTATGAGATTGATGATGAGAGGCGGAGGAGAAAAGCATTAGAGGAAAGGTGTGACCTACACAAGAATGAGTTTGACCAATTGCAACAAAAGCGGCAGATTGATCTTGAGGGCATCAACCGTCAAAAAATAGACTCTGAAAAGATAATCAAGGAGAAGGAGTATGAGATAGAAAGATTGAGAATTCGTCTACAGGACGAGGGCCAGCGGAAACAGGAGTATGAAAATGAGCTGTCAAAGGTAAGGAAGCAGTATAGTGACGAAATCAGTAGTTTGAGGAACAAATATGAATCAGAAATTAACATTACGAAGACCACAATTCAGCAAATAACTGTTCAAAAAGAAGAGGACACATATGAACTCCGAGCACAGATGGAAAAACTAGCCAGAGAAAACCGAGACCTTACCCAGGAAATTACTCGGCTAAATGAGACAATAGTACAATCAAATGAGCAGAGAAGAAGGGCAGAAGAAGATGCTCTTCAGCAAAAAGCCTCTGGTTCTGAACTTTCTCAGAGAAAGCAGCATCTAGAGATTGAGATACAGAAATTAATTCATACTCATTCTGAAGACAGTGCTAGATACAAGATGTCCCTAGAAGAAGCTGCCAGGACAATTAAGGAACGAAACAGTGAGGTTGAAAAGTTAAAGTACCAACTTCAAGAGGAGGCCGCACGTCAGAGACAATACGAAAACGAGCTGGTTAAGGTAAGAAACGATTATGACGAACAGCTTATAACTTTAAGGAGCAAGTATGAGTCAGAAATTAAGATCACAAAAACTACCATCCATGAGGTAACTGTACAAAAAGACGATAACATCAATGATTTGAGTGCACAGGTTGACAATTTAATGAGAGAAAAGAGGGACTTGCTTACAGAGGTAAATAGACTAAAAACCTCTATAACACAAATGACACACAACCTCAAGAAAACAGAGGATGATGCTCATCAGCAAAAATCCTACTCCTCTGAGATATCCCAGAAAAAACAGCAGCTGGAAATTGAGCTGAAACAAATTATTACCCTTCGAAAAGAAGAGGAGCAGAGATACAAAAAATCTCTTGATGATGCTGCCAAAACAATTCAGGAGCGCAACAAGGAAGTTGAGCGTGTGAAGAAGCTTCTAGAGGTTGAAACCGATCAAAGGAAAAAACTTGAAGATGACCATGTCAAATTACAGCGGACCCAATTTGATCTGCAGAAAGCAAATACCAGTGCCTCAGAGACTATAAGTAAATTAAAGATTCAGGAGCAAGAATTGTTCAGAGTTAAAACAGACTATGAAAAATTGTCTCTAGAGAAACAAAGTAAAGAAAGTGAGATAACAAGACTTCAAGCCAGTTTGAAAGAAATGCAGACGCTCAAGCTAAAATTAGAGGATGAAATTAACAGGCAAAAAAGGATTGCCACAGATGAGCATGCAAACAATAAGAAGTTGGGAGATGAGCTAGAAAGCTTGAGAAGAACCAGTAGTGAACAGCTGAAAAAAATCACCAGTCTTACACAGCAAATAGAACAGATTTCTATTGTTAAAAAACAAACCGAAGAAGATTTGAGGCAGCAGAGGGAGTCTTTAGACAGTCAACTTAGGGATAAGCAGAGAAATATTGATGAGTTAAGTAAACTTGTAGCTGAGGTGGAGAGTCTACGTCGACAGCTGCATGTTGAACAAGAAAACTTAAGGCAGGCTCATGGGCGAAATGAGCATTTACAGAAAACTATTGAGGAGAGGAATAAAAGCCTGAATGAGTGTAAAATAGAGATAGAAAAGTTGCAGTCAATCACAGAAAACCTTACCAAAGAACACCTGAGGTTAGAGGAGGAGTTGCGGTATGTGCGACTGGAGAATGAGGAAGTGAAAAAGAATAAAGATGAAGTGGATGGTGAAAAAACTGCAACAATTACGGAGTTAAAGAACCAACTACAAACGAGCAACAAGCGGTCCTTGGAGCTGCAGGGCCTGATTAATGAGTTACAGAAAGAAAGGCAAAATTTGAGACAGGAAATTGAAAAATTCCAAAAGCAAGCATTAGAGGTATTCAAATACAATTCCTCTTAATATGTATCTTTTGTGAAGTGGTCAACTAATTTTATTGTTTGGCTTTCTAAAAAATACTTAATTCTTAACTTTGGAATGGGGCATTATTTGTTTGTTTGTTTGTTTGCTTTAATAGTTCAAATAGAATTTTAGCGTTATATAATTACGACTATCATTTACAAAAGGTATAACTAAATAAATAGGATAGGTTATATAAAACAATTATATATTAATATATTACGCACACATAAAGGAGGATCAGTTTGGAAAAAATAGTTGTTGCAGGTATATTTGCGACATAAAGTTTTGTTAAATTTTTATTTACAATTTACAATATGTAGAGAAGATCAAATATTGCTGTAAATAGTGAAATATTAGAGTAAATTATTAAGGGAGATTATTTTTATAAACTTAACCATCTGCTGGCGACATGTCCTGCTTTCTTTGCTGTCAGTAGTTAAATTAGAGATTCATTGAAGAAATATGCAATATGGAGAAAACGGAAAATTGTAATTTCATAGAAATTTACATTTTATAACATAGTTGTTTTTTTTGTTTGCTTACTGTTCATTTCAGGGATCTCTTTATTATACAGTATATAGCACACTTCTATAAGTGTAATCTATATAGTTTCTGTAAATGATTAAAACATTTTATAGTTAGTGTACTTTCTAATGAGGTCTCGTATTTTTTCATTAACTTGATTTCCTTACTGATTCTATGTTTAATTCTAACCATGGGAAGTATGTTTCAATCATATGTTATTTGTCTTCATTTCTGACGTAATCATACTTTTTCCTCATTAAAAATTATTCTCGGCTGTTTTGTAATTCTCTTTTGGTATGGTTTTGTGTAATTTCTATTGTTTCATGTTTTTGTAATTTCTCATTTAAAACATACAATTTAATTTTCTAATGTTACATTAAAGAATTTGTTGGTCATTATTTAGGGAAGTGCAGCAAATATAGTTGTATGCTTATGGTATATGTCTTAAAATATTGTATATGTAAAATAATTTTACACAATGTTTCATTCTGCTTCAAAGAAATCTAAGACACTGCTAAATGATGTCTCTAGTGATTAAACATATATATAGTAGGTAATTTAATAGGTTCATGGCATCTTATATTAAAATTTTAAAAAGGTTGTTATTGAGTGTTGGATACATGTGTCACAATAAACAACATTCTTCATCCTTTTTTTCTTTGATATAGGCCAATAATAAGATACATGAGAGCAGTAGCAAGTACTCTGAAATTATTCAGGAAAAGGAGAGCCTTCTCATGAAAATAAAACTTCTTGAGCAAGATAAGGCAAGGCTGCAAAGGCTTGAAGATGAACTAAACCGTGCAAAGGCTGCTCTAGACTCTGAAACACGTCTTAAGCAACGCATAGAAGATGAGAAACAACAAATCCGAAATGAGTTCAATCAGTGGAAGAGCCAATATACTCGCAAGGATGATGATGTGAAGAGAGTTGAAACTAGTTTGGAGAGAAGTGAGAGGGACAAAGCTGGATTGAAGAGTGAGATTGAAAGGCTGCAGTCAGAAATCCGATCCATTGAAGAACGATATCGGCGTAAATTAGAAGAAACCAGTATGACCCAATCTGAATTGGAAGCACGACGATTAGCATTAGAAAGGGAGCTGGAAAATCTTAAGAGGCGCCCTCTTACCACAAATATTCAAACTCAAACTGACGAAGATGCATCGAAATTTGTATTTGATGGACTTAGAAAAAAAATTACAGCTCTTCAACTTCTTGAATGTCAAATAATAACCAAATCAACTTTTGATAAGCTTGTAAAGGGGCAAAAATCAGTAGAAGAGGTTGCTGCAGAAATAGAACCTTCTCTAAAAGGTGCTGGTGCTATAGCAGGTGTTTCAGTTACACCTAAAGAGAAATACACACTAGTCGATGCCCAAAGAAAAAAACTAATTTCACCTGAAAGCACTGTAATGCTGCTAGAGGCACAAGCTGCTACTGGTGGAATAATTGACCTGCAAAGGAATGAGAAGCTGACAGTAGACAATGCTATAGCAAGAGATCTTATAGAATTCCAAGACAGAGAGGCAGTATATACAGCCGAAAAAGCAGTCACTGGCTTTAAAGATCCTTTCTCTGGAAAAATAGTAGCTGTTGCAGAAGCTATCAAGAAAAATTTAATTAGTCGGGAGGTAGGCCTCCGTCTTCTAGAGGCTCAACTAGCAGCAGGAGGAATTGTTGACCCAGTCAACAGTATCTTCCTACCATTAGAAGTTGCACTATCACGAGGTGTGATTGACAGAGACATACACAGAACATTAAATGATCCAAATGATGATGCTAAAAAATTCATTGAACCAGTCACAAAGAAAAATGTCAGCTATGCTGAGCTTAGAAAGAAATGCAGGATTGAGCCACACACAGGATTTCTTCTGCTGCCTGTTATGAAGAAAAGTCTTTCATTCCAGGGTATTCGAAATCATGTCCCCATAAATGAGTTAGTGGAATCTGGTATCATACGGCCTTCTACAGCTGATCAGTTAGAATCTGGACAGATAACTGTAGAAGAAGTCAGTAAGGATATCCAAGTCTTTTTGCAGGGATCTAGCTGTATTGCTGGTATTTACAATGACGCAACAAAAGAAAAACTGGGTATTTATGATGCAATGAAGAAAGGCTTGTTGAGACCTGGCACTACACTTGAACTTTTAGAAGCCCAAGCTGCCACTGGCTTTATTGTTGATCCTGTTAATAATCTCAGACTTCCGGTCGAAGAAGCATACCGGAGAGGCCTTGTTGGAATTGAATTCAAGGAAAAACTTTTATCTGCGGAAAGAGCAGTTACTGGATACAAAGACCCAGAAACTGGAAATATTATATCCTTGTTCCAGGCAATGAATAAAGAACTTATTGAGAAAGGCCATGGTATCCGTTTGTTGGAAGCACAGATTGCTACTGGTGGCATTATTGATCCCAAAGCAAGTCATCGTTTGCCAGTTGATGTTGCGTATAAACGTGGATATTTCAACAAACATATGAATGAAATTCTTTCTGATCCAAGTGATGACACAAAGGGATTTTTTGATCCCAACACAGAAGAGAATCTGACATATCTGCAGCTAAAAGAAAGGTGCATTGTGGATGAGAAGACAAACCTATGCTTGTTGCCTCTTAGAGAGAAGAAAAAGGCAGTTCAGACCTCACAAAAAAATACCCTTAGAAAACGTAGAGTTGTGATAGTTGATCCAGATACAAACCGAGAAATGACTGTACTGGAAGCCTATAATAAAGGCCTCATTGATTACGCCACTTATGTTGACCTATCGGAACAGGAATGCGAATGGGAAGAAATTACAATTACAGGATCTGATGGATCCACAAGAGTTGTACTTGTTGATCGAAAAACCGGAAACCAGTATGATGTCCAAGAATCAATAGATGTGGGCCTGATAAGCAAATCTGATTTTGACAAATATCGTGGTGGTTCCTTAAGCCTAACTCAGTTTGCAGATATGATCTCCAACAAAAGTCTTAGTGATGATGTTTTAATTTCATCAAAGCAAGATTCGGTTTCCTCTTCAACTAGGTTTCGAAGTGGTTCATGGTCAAAAAGTGGTTCATTTTCTGACGCATTAGAAGAAACCACTCCTATTGCCGCAATATTTGATACTGAGAACATAGAGAAGATCTCCATCTCAGAAGGTATCAAACGTGGAATTGTTGACACAATAACTGGGCAGCGTTTACTGGAAGCACAAGCTTGTACTGGTGGTATAATCCATCCTACCACAGGAAAAAGAATGTCTATTCAAGATGCTGCTAACCAGGGTATTATAGATCATGATATGTCTGCCAGGCTTAAACAGGCGCAGAAAGCCTATTCTGGATTTGATGGCGTAAGAGGGTCCAAAAAACTATCTGCTGCAGAAGCAATGAAAGTAAATTGGCTGCCTTATGAAGCTGGACAACGCTTTCTAGAATTCCAGTATATGACAGGAGGCCTTATTGATCCAGAAACACAGTTAAGAGTAACTACAGAGGAAGCTATTCGAAAAGGCATGATTGATGGTCGTGCAGCACAAAAACTACGAGATATATCAAACTATCCAAAAGTTCTCACGTGTCCTAAAACTAAACTGAAAATATCCTATAAAGATGCAATGGATCGTTCTATGGTTGAAGACACAACAGGTTTGCGGATGCTGGAAGCTTCTTCAGTTTCCTCTAAAGGCATAAGTAGCCCATATAATGTCTCTTCTGCACCAGGATCACGGTCTGGATCTCGGCCTGGTTCACGAAGTGGTTCACGAAGAGGAAGTTTTGATGCTACAAGCTCAACCACTTACAGCACCTCTTCCTTCCAATCTGTTAGCAGTTCTTTAGTGGGTCTCTAAATGGTAGAATACTTTCAATAATATGTGTTCATTTGTAATTTTTTTTTTTTTTTTATTATTAGTTTTGCAGCAAAGGCTACTAGTTTCTAAAAAAAAGTAAAAGCAGAATAACGTGGGTTGGAGGGGTACAAGTTTTTCCAAATGTATTCTTCATCTAGAATGTACTCCAGGCACTGACACAAATTAATTTCATTATGATAGGCTTTACACGGGGCTATTCAAACATGAAATTATTAGGCATGAATTATAGTATTTACCAGTGTTTTTAGTAGCAGCTGATTTGTATTGCAGTTAACATTTTCTGTGTATTGTCTATAATTGCAACTGTACTTTAAAAAAAAAAAAAAAAACTTTCTTGCCTTTTGCCATTGTCCCTAAAATGTAACATTTTTAGAAATCTATTAATGCTGTTTAATTCTGATATAGTTCAGATTGCTCTCTCATTGTGTAACACAAAGTTGGTTCATTGTATTAACTTTACTATTTTTATGTAATGTTCTGCACATTTGCATTTTACTGTACCTTGGGGAGTTGCATCTTTTGTATTCATCTTTGCTTTTTTTTGTTATTTGTTATGCTGGGAATAAAGTTTGAAACATTTCACCTGTTTTTGTAAGTAATTTATTTTAAAATGCAAAGTTTTGTAAAGCAACACTTTACGATAATATACAGATCAAGCCACACAAAGTATGTGATTTGAGGGGGAGATTGGAATGTTCTGTATAAGTCAGAATATCATATTTTGGCAACAAGTCAATAACAGACTGATTCTCTAAAAAAAAAAAGGTGCAGGCTTTCATATTCACATAATTCAATATAGAAATCTATGGTACTAATAAAAAAAATGCCACAAATAGTGTCAAACAGTCCTGAATAACTATTCATTTGCAATTTAAGAAGACCTGTTACTCTGAGGACCTCTTATGGAAATTCACATGGAATTTATTATGGAAATGTAGCAACACAAGTTACTACCTTTCAGTTCTAAAACCACCTTTATCAAACCTGAAAAGCTTTCAGATGTGTGTTCTGTAAAGAGGGATTTTGAAAGATCTATGGTCAGTGCATGAAATTCTTTATGGCCATATCATACAATTAACATCACAAACATTCCAGCGTATTCTTTATAACAGAGAAGAGTTAATGTTAACTATAGGAAATAATTATTTTAGCCAAAAAAGCACAAAACATCCATTCCAACCATTTCCCAGTGCTGTATAAAAGACATACTTGAGAATAAATCTGCAAATCCTGGAACAGAAGATGAAAGTGGGATAGTTGTGCTAAAATGATCTTCGTCTAAAAAGATTACTTAGATGGGAAATAAATGTTACTTAATCAGGTTATGTTGACAGATCTGATCCATCAATTCCACATTTAGTATACTTCTACAGCATACAAGGTTGTTATGATAAAGTTTTGTTTTTTTTCTTCTTTCAACCAGATACCATCTGGTCTTAAAATAAATAAAGAACATTTGTCAGAGACACACATGCTTTTGCACTTTTGGATTAAGGAAGAGGAACATGTCCATCAATCTCTAATTTTATCTTATACAGTACTATTGCTCCCAAGTGCAATCTATCCTTTTGAGTTAAGAACATATTGTTTACACGCTTAAGAAAAAAGTTTTTAATATAGCATATTAGTTGTAGCCCCAAAAAGTACTAAAACAAAACTTGCCGCTTGGTGGAATTCTAAAGTCAAAACAAATTCAGTTAAACACTAAAGAGACAACATATCTGGATTTCATACCTTGAAAATTAAATGTCTATATTGCAAATTAATGAATCAAGCACACGCTACATTGTAAAATATGTTCTTACTGGTGTTTTAGATAACACAAATATATGTATTCCTAATTCTATAGTGGTATTTAATCTTCACTATTTAATGTCTCCTCCTTCTCCTACTTACTTGCCTTATATTCAACCACTTGCCAGCTTTTTTTGCGGCTGCCCCCGTTTCCCTGGCTCCCATAGGGAAACATTGAGAGGCTAGTGCACATGCAAGGCAAATTGCTGCACTGCGCCAATCTGCATCTCCTCATAGACGCATCAGTCAGTGCATCTCTATAAGGAGCATTCAATGTTTCCCTGCAGAGATGCTGAAGACTCAGTCCTGCAAAGGTTGCAGGACATAGTCCAGGAGGTCCTTATAGTGGCTGTCTGCATGACGGGCACTGGAGATGGATTTAGGCAGCAATGTAAATAATGCCTTTTCTCTATAAAGACAGTGTTCCAATCCTCATCCTGCAGGAATAGGCTACATAGCCCAGAACTAATACAATTAGCTGTAGTGGTTTCTGGTGACTATGGTGTCACTTTAACTATACAGTTTATTGTAATGGTTATAGTACTGGACCCTTTTTAATACTAATTTTAATACTAATTTTCCTTTTATCTACAACATTTGTGCTCCATTCAAGGACTACCAACTGTTCTGCTTTTGGCGGGACAGTCCCTAATTCAGGAAGCTGTCTTGCCATCCAGGTTTTGTTCCCTGGAGTACTGTATCCAGGGATGCCAGGGTCCCTAGCCAGCACAACGCACAAGTCTCATTAATAAATTGCAGAACAGTCAACTATATTGAACAACAAATTGAAAAAAAATATGCATACATCTTGTCATTTCTAACGCAAAACAATTTCCCAACTGATTCCAGCATTAGGTATTATTCCAAAAAGTAGAAAAATATAAAATGAAAGGGAAAAAAATAAATACACAAAAAATTCCACAAAAATTAATTGAATTAAAAATTGTAGTAACATTTTTGAAACCTTGGCTATGCTCTGAAAACATTATTACAACTATCAACACTCAACATAGAAATATCCAATTAAAAAAATACTTAAGAATATAGAAGAATACAATACTGGAACTATACATAGAAACCTGGGAACGTCTGGCAGCATACTTCAATAGTTACATACAGTGCTGGGAGTGGGGCAAACCTTCCTAGAAGGAATGCAGTGCTGCTATAGGATGACCCATTATCAGCAGATACACAGTGCTGGTATTGAAACTATACTCTTGTCACATTGTGTTTTCCTGTAGCATAGCAATTAAGAGTTTTTTTTGTTTTTCATACTGGCAACCATGGTTCAATTCTTGTTAAGTGTTATCTCACATATATATTATTCTTATTCTAGCCAAATTTACCACCCTAACTCCTCCCACAGTTTTTACACTACACTACCGTAATATACCGAAACGTGCGGATTGTTCCCGATTGGATTGCTATTACTTTATGGAACGTTTCGCCGAATGGTTCACGGAATAATATTGTTCTTGTGGCGAAATTGATCCCATAGGAATTAATGGCAAAATGTTCAAAACTAGAGTGGGAGCTGGCAAAAGCTGAAAAATCAGGACATGATTTCTAAACTGCCATCACTCCCTCATTTTCAGGCCCACCTACACAAATCGTATATCAAAACGTTCAGCTATCCCTGCTGCCACTAAAAATGTCCACGGCTAGGCCATAGTCCTGATAGTTTTCATAATATGATCATTTGTTTGCAACTCACGCCGTCCATTGACATTTATTGAAACTCCACTCTAGCCAGCTCAAATTTGAAGGGCAATTTCTAAACTGCGACTGTGCCTTCATTTTTAATACTTCAGAGACATACTATGCATGTGCATGTAGGTCTGGGTCTTGTGATTCTCACAATATAAAGCTCTTCACTGTAGGAGTTACAGTTTTTAAAATACGACCGTTTGAAGATGGCAACCGCCACAACATTCTGACCTGTGCCAGGCTGGAGCAGCAAGTGATGTCATAGACAGGGCCATTTATACACCTGCTAATGTTTTTATAAATGTATGTTTTAATGTAACTGTGAAGCACTTTGGGCAACAACGTTGCAATTAAATTTGCTATATGAATAAATAAGTTACTCCGCCCATTACAGTTGTAGACTACTGGTGGAGGCAAGAACACTTCACACAATTTCCCCAGAAATTGTAGCTTTTCTAGTTATAGGTATATTTTATTTTAGAAAATATATAAAAACATTGTTTGAGATGTGACGTGCTGGATTGAGAGCTTTATTGGCCTCAGACTGAAGGTTATGATGAGCCTATTATAGTCTCTATAGTTGGGGCAAAGATAAAAAAAAATACTGTACATACAAAGTAGTAATTCATCAGCACTCCAGGGATTCTCAAAAAAAGTTTACGTGCAAAAAGTGTCACGGTCAACGTTTCAGTTCGTATTTGGAACTTTCCTCAGGACAAACACAAGTGTATTGCTACAAACATCACATATTTATAGGACCCTAATCACTTACTCACTATTCATCTGTGCAGGAGGCTGGCATGCCATCGTCTAGAGAGCGCATGGTTGGGCTGAGGAACAGCTGACTTAATCATATCCCTGTTCCCCAGGGCTGGATCCATTAGTTAGGAACACCAGGTTGTGAATGTCTACAACATAGATCCGCCCGTTCATTAATATGTGTCTGCCTCTGGGACATCTAAACTGGCAAGCCGCATAACCTGGGTAACCAGGACCCGTGTATCTGGAGCCCCATACCGGTAATCATTTATGTAGCTGCACTCGTCTCCATGGACACCGCCAGTATCTGCATAGTAGAACTTACATGCAGGGCTGGATTAACATAAGGTCTGATGGAGCTGCAGTTATAGACCCATTTATTTAAAAAAATAAAAGTAATACTTTTTTTTACACACTACTCTTAGGGTTGCCACCTGTCCGGTGGTGATATTGGAGTATTACCAGCAATACAAATGCCAGTATTTTTCTCCGGATAAACAGAGATTATGCTGCAACACCAGCACCTGCCAGGAGGGGTCGCTGTGTGTGAGGAGCGAGGCAGGGATAGGAAGTTACAGCATATACCTACATCTCTCTACTAACTGATCTGCGGGGGGGCAGCTATACAGCACAGAGAGTCCAGCCTGCAGAGACAGTCTATACCTCAGGGAAGTGAGGGATGGGATAAAGGCTGCAGGGAGACTAAGGGACACTGAGACATGGGGACACATGGAGACCTCTGGGGACACTGAAACACTTGGGGACACTGAGACACTAGGGGATGCTGGGAGACATGGGGACACAGACACACTTGGGGACACAGACATGGGGAAACAGACACACATGGGGACATAGACACTAGGAACACAATGTCCCCGTGTCCTACACCCATTGTCTGTGTCCCAATGTCTCCTAGTGTCTGTGTTCCATGTCTCCCAGTGTCCAAAGTGTCTGTGTGCCCATGTCTCCTAGTGTCCCCTAGTGACACTGGGAGACATGGGGACACAGACACTAGGGGACACTGGGCAACAAGGAGACACTGGGCAACAAGGAGACACGGGGCAACATGGGGACACTGAGACACTGTGATACATAGGGACACTGATACATAGTCTGTTTCCCCAAATGTCTTTGGGGACACTGGGTCTTAGTGACATGGGGACATTGGGAAACATGGGGACACAGACACTAGGGAACACTTGGTGACATGGGAACACTGGGAGCAATCCATCTTTACAGCAGAATCAAACTAAGTTTTTTTTGGTGACTTTACAGAATTTTCTCTTGTGTCACTCCTTGTGATTTACATCATGTGATGTCACGCATACATAATTAGTTATGTAAATTAGTAAGGCCTGCATTTTTTTCCCAAGTAAGGTGGCAACCATAACTACTCTTCACATACTCTTGCTTAAGTATGGAAACTTAAGAGGGATATATGGAAACAAATCTTGTGTGGACTAGCTGAAATTAAATTAGTTCAGGTAATGCTGACTATGGTCTCTCTAACACTGTGGCATGTTCCCTTTCTTCTACAGTCACTACATCCACCTTTTCTCTGTCTCAGACTGTATACCAGGAGCTTCTACCTGCTAGTAAGAAGGTAAGGAGACAAGTGGACATGTGAGTGCTAGGGGACAGTCCTTAGAAAGCATGGAGCGAGCGCATCATTAGACGCATTTATGCCAAACTCAGGATGCTGATGGCCAGCATGCATGATTGTCAGGCAGCCTAACATGCATTCATGCCAGGCTAACCTTCCAATTCTTTGGACAGACATGCCTCCTTTTTGGGCATGTTTGTCCCTTTCTGAAGTTCTGGCTACGTGATCTGCATCAGTGGCCCACCCTTTTACACCGCCCATTGACTTACTGCTTCACTGGACACTGCTGTTAGGGGGTATGGATTTACTTGAAAGGTGAAAGCATGAATTAGAGAGCGAGAAGCATATTTTAAGAGAGTCTGCGTTTTCTTATAGCTGCATCCTATGTGTTTCCTTCCGGCAACATCTCCACCAGATACATAACGCTTGAGAGGTATGACTGTTTTAGAGTTTTTGGTAGATAAGATTCTGTACTTAGGCCCCTGATAATTGTCAGCACCAGGCTCACTGGACTCTTAACCTGGCCCTGCTTACATGGCATAAATCTAAAATCCCAATCGGGGAGTGCCGCAACTGTTCATAAACACATCTTTACAACAATATATATTGCAGGACATCTCAATAATTGCTCATAAAATACTGATCTGATTCAAAGCTTAATATTTTAAAAATACATATATTTTTAGTGTGCAATACAGTCTAACAGTGCCAGTGCAGAAATTGAGGCATAAAAACCTGGTAATACAGATAGCTGTCAAAGTGAAGAATAGTGCAAGAGTACATTCTAAGTCTGACAATTTGTGTTTAGGTGACAGTGCCTGTCTATCACCCCCTCTTCTGGGAGCTGGAAGGTTATCAGTTGCTACACATTTCAATGTCGTAAGTGGGTGGTTCATTTCCAAAAAGTGCCGTTCAACCGGTTTTGTCCGTTTTATTGTCCCTGTATGCTAAACGGATACCAGACCGATGTCCCCTTATCCTTTCACATAAAGCCATCTCTGTCTTTCCTGCATAATTAAGGGACAAGATAATTTGTAAATCATCCAATTTGTAAAACTTATCCTATGTGGCATTTTTAACACTTCCCCTATGTGCGGATAATTGAAACTTTTACAGGGAATGCGATGCCCACAAGTAACAAATCTCAAGCATCTAACACATCCCAGGTTTGCTGTATTTTTATTGACTGGCAATTAGTTTTGAACCGGATATGTGTGGACCAATTGGTCTCGCAAATTTTTATTCCTTTTATAGCAAATCATGGGTTTGTTGTATAGAATCTTGGGAAGGGATCTGTCGATCTCAAGTATATTCCAAATCTTATTGATAGTTTTTATCAACTCCATGCTCGCTGTATTATATATCATATGGAACGTAATTCTTGGCGGAGTCTCCTTCCGAACCGTTGCCACAGTACCCTGGAATTTGTCTCTTGCTTTCTGTAGAGATTTGTCTAATATTCTCAGTGTGTAGCCCCTTCTTAAAAATTTCTCATACATCTCCTGTATTTCACTTTGCGGTTTTCTGGAATTATTTCTCAATACTCTTAAAGGGACTCTCCAGTGCCAGGAAATCAAACCGTCTCCCTCTCATCCCAAGTTGCTGAAGGGGTTAAAACCCCTTCAGTGACTTACCTGTATCCAGCGCCGATGTCCCTCGGCGCTGGTGCGGGGACCACCCACGCTCCTCCCCCGCTGACGTCATCCGGCGGGGAGACCTGATGCCCATGCGCGTTAGATCTCCCCA
Organism: Pelobates cultripes; assembly: GCA_933207985.1. Lineage (NCBI taxonomy): Eukaryota > Metazoa > Chordata > Amphibia > Anura > Pelobatidae > Pelobates > Pelobates cultripes. Next base: position 194,508,865 of record OW240915.1, read on the forward strand.
TAGGAAAGCACTGAAAAATGCTTTCAATGCTTTCCTATGGGGATTTCAGCGATGCTGGAGGTCCTCACATAGCGTGTGCTATAAACATGTTAGTGCCCTCTATTGGCCACTAGAGGAGGAGTTAACCCTGCAAGGTAAATATTGCAGTTTATGAAAAGTTGGCACCCAGACCACTCCAATGCGCAGAAGTGGTCTGGGTGTCTGGAGTGTCCCTTTAAGAAATGAGAGTGAGGAAGTGAATCCTTCAGATGTTTGGGGTGTGCACTCTCATAATGTAATAGTGTTATGGTCCGTGGATTTTGAAGAGAGTTGGTATTCTATCATGCCACTTTCGAGCAGTATCTCCTAGTACAAAAATTGTATGGCCTGTGTGTTAACAAGTGGTTCGAGTTTGAGTGGTTTTGTTTGAGATGTGATGTGCTGGATTAAGAGCTTTGTTGGCCTCAGACTGAAAGTTACGATGAGCCTATTATAGTCTCTATAATTGGGGGGAAAAAAACAAAACATATATATATATATATATATATACACACAACTTCATATGTAAACTAGATAATGCAGACCAATACAAAAACCCAACCAGCTAATGACTAGATTTTGGCAAAAAGTAATGTTAATTTTACCACTGCAATGTACAAAATCCAAAAATTTTAAAAACATACCAGTTACACAATTCATAAAGAAGATCAAAATAAGTTAATTCTCAAGTATGTATAATTCAAGAATAATATATAAATATAGTCAGATCGCTTGTACAAAAATATCATAAATGGCAAAAAAGCCCCCCAAAAATGTTCAATCTGTAAGAAGTGTTACCTTCTGACAGCGATAAATAGACTCGAGAGGGATAACTAAATTCACTCAACATTTTGGCTAAATAAACCCTTAAAGGACCACTATAGGCACCCAGACCACTTCAGCTTAATGAAGTTTCAGAGAAACTGCTATGTTTACATTAGGGTTAATCCAGCCTCTAGTAGCTGTCTCATTGACAGCCGCTAGAGGCGCTTCCTCGCTTCTCACTGTGATTTGAGAAGGCTTTTCTATGCACTGACTGGCCGCGCATGCGCATTCAGCCGATGACGTCCGAAGGAGGAGGAGAAAAGGTAAGATTTTAATCCCTTCCTTCCCCTTCAGCTCAGCGGGATGGGGGCAATGAGGGTGGGGGGGACCTATTAATACTATAGTGCCAGGAAACCGAGTTTGTTTTCCTGGCACTATAGTGGTCCTTTAACAAAGCACAGGTGACTTTTAGTTATTGTTTTAAATACTGATTTTAGCCTAAATTTTCTTATTCTGTTTTTACTACAATTCACTGCTTAGTGAATAGATACCCAAGTGTTTGTTTTTTGTCGTCTGTATAAAAATACATATGTATGGGATTGTGTGTTTGGCAACCGTCCTTACGTATATAGATGTGCTGATTTGTGTCCCTGTGTATGAATAAATATGTGTAAGGCTAGCCTATGAGCCTACAGGTAAATGGTCACATTTGCCGACAATGCCCTGAAGGTGTGCCAGTCATAGTGCCTGTTGAATCCCAGTCTGCATCTTCTAATCCTCATTTGCAGCAGGGGAACTAGTTATGGCCGTGCCTGTATTCCAAGATGGTGGTCACCGCATGAGGAGACTGGTCAGCGAGCCTGGTGGTGGAGCCAGGACAATGATGTGAAAGAGGAGTCTCACAGCCAGTCATATTAACCTCAGGTCACCCCTCCTACAGGTGAGACCAGGTTATGTAAGTCAGCCACTCCTTACTAAGTAGAGCAATCAGAGCTTGGTTACTTTGTTGCCTGCCTCAGAACTACTAGCGTTTGCCTCTCTGCGTTTCCTGTCCTTGCTGGTTGTCACCTGCCCTGACCTCTTGACCGTCTGACTCTGATTTCTGTCTGACCCTTCTTCGGATACCTTTGTCTTGGTTTCTTTTACTTTATTAAAGCCCCTGTGCCATCACCGACCCGACAATATCCTGTTCTCACCCTCAGAATGCTTGTAAGGAAGAGCTGTTAGTTCTAGGACTAAACACGACGATTAGAAAAACTATCAACCTTTTACACATGCCCAGCTGCTCTCAATTGGTTTTTCAGACCTTCATCAATACTCATCAGTGAGTCAGTTTGTGCTGTAGTGGAAAAAGAGTTAGAGAAATTATAGCATTGCAATATTGTATGTTATAGGTTTACCAACTATAATGGAAATTTTAAAGTTAACCTTTATCCCAAGAAAATTATGTAAGTAGTTCTTTTAGTTTTCCTGGCACTGCAGGTCCCCTCTCCCTCTCACTTCCCATCCCCGGTTGCTGAAGGGGTGAAAACCCCTTCAGTCACTTACCTGAGACCCCCACCGATGTCCCTCCCCTTCCTTACGTCAGCCGGTGGGCGAGACTGATCCCGCCCGCTGGCCGGGGAGACCTAATGTGCATGCGCAGCAATGCCACGCACGCGCATTAGAGCTCTCCATAGGAAAGCATTGAAAATGCTTTTCAATGCTTTCCTATGGGGAATTGAGCGACGCTGGAGCACAGAAAACCTGTGCTATAGACACGGAAGTGCCCTCTAGTGGCTGTTTAGTAGGCAGCCACTAAGAGGAGGAGTTAACCCTGCAAGGTAATTATTGCAGTTTATAAATAACTGCAATAATTACACTTGCAGGGTTAAGGGTAGTGGAAGTTGGCACCCAGACCACTCCAATGGGCAGAAGTGGTCTGGATGCCTGGAGTGTCCCTTTAATTGAAAGAACAAATCTCCCAGGAAAGGAGTACAAAATCATAAAAATTTAGCCCATTAGTTATATTTTACTAACAATAATGTGAAAACAATACATAAAAATAAAATTATATGAAAAGGAGAAGGAAGACAAATGAAGAATGGTAGGTATTTATACAATTTCCCAAACAAAATAAGCTTACTTTAAGGGTCATATTGGTAAAAGGTCGGGCATATGGTGCCATTTACATAAAGAAAGATGCACACAGGCACAGCTCCCCTTGAGGGATGCCCATTTATATAGCGGACTAGGGACTGAAAAGTTGCATGGTCATTGCTCTGTTAACGATGCACAAGTGCTGCACTTACTGAGGATTTCGTTGTAGCCGCTGTATCCATCAACAGAACACCAGACTACAAACATTTAAGGGACACTATAGTCACCAAAACAACTTTAGCTTAATGAAGCAGTTTTGTTGTATAGCTCATACCTCTGCAGTCCCACTGCTCAATTCTCTGCCATTTAGGAATTAATCACTTTTCTTTATGCAGTCCTAGTCACACCTCCCTGCATGTGACTTGCACAGCCTTCCTAAACACTTCCTGTAAAGAGTCATCTAATGTTTACACTCTCAGGGTGTTGGGGGTCAGTCCTTATCCCTCCCTAACCCTGGTGCTCACTGGTACAGGAGGAAGGGAGGAGGTAGTGGGCGGAATGATGTAAATTGCCGATGAATGGGATGGAAACGTTGTACTATAAGGGAGACATTATACCTGGGATCACACACCTTCCAGCGCTGCTACTAGGATACACAGCCCACAGGAACTGCCAGCCCCTCCCACAGGGGGCGGAGCTACCAGGACACACTGCCCACAGGTACTGTCAGCCCCACCCACAGGGGGCGGAGCTACCAGGACACACTGTCCACCGTAAATGCCAGCCCCTCCCACAGGGGGCGGTGCTACTATGATACACTGCCAGCCCCTCCCACATGGGCGGAGCTACTAGGACATACTGCCCACAGGAACTGCCAGCCCCTCCCACAGTGGGCGGAGCCACGCTGCACTTTCCAAGCCACACGCCGTGTGATGGAGGACCCGGAGATCGTTGCCCACCGCGGGCTACTGCGGGAGTTACAGGATTACACCGAGCGGTGCCAGCGCCAGCTGTCCGAGCTGCTGCACGAGCTGGAGTGGGCTGAGGATTTCCCCGAGGAGGGAGAGGTGAGGCGGGCCGGGTACACTGTGTATGATTAGTAACGCAGTGTGTGTGGCCTCATACAGGTATCCGAGCTCAGAGACCAACCGCCTGGCAAAGCATCATGGGAAAACTTCAAACACGGCTGTGGGATCCAGGGGTTACCGGCAAGGGATCATGGGAACTTTGAGAGCTGCTAGGGTTGGCTAGTGATCGCAAAGCATCATGGGTAATGGAGCTCAGCAGTGCCTTTTTCTGGCAATGCATCATGGGTAATGCAGCTCAGCAGTGTCTGTTTCTGGCAGTGCATCATGGGTAATGCAGCTCAGCAGTGCCTGTTTCTGGCAGTGCATCATGGGTAAAGGAGCTCAGCAGTGCCTGTTTCTGGCAGTGCATCATGGGTAAAGGAGCTCAGCAGTGCCTGTTTCTGGCAGTGCATCATGGGTAATGCAGCTCAGCAGTGCCTGTTTCTGGCAGTGCATCATGGGTAAAGGAGCTCAGCAGTGCCTGTTTCTGGCAGTGCATCATGGGTAAAGGAGCTCAGCAGTGCCTGTTTCTGGCAGTGCATCATGGGTAAAGGAGCTCAGCAGTGCCTGTTTCTGGCAGTGCATCATGGGTAAAGGAGCTCAGCAGTGCCTGTTTCTGGCAGTGCATCATGGGTAATGCAGCTCAGCAGTGCCTGTTTCTGGCAGTGCATCATGGGTAAAGGAGCTCAGCAGTGCCTGTTTCTGGCAGTGCATCATGGGTAAAGGAGCTCAGCAGTGCCTGTTTCTGGCAATGCATCATGGGTAAAGGAGCTCAGCAGTGCCTGTTTCTGGCAGTGCATCATGGGTAATGGAGCTCAGCAGTGCCTGTTTCTGGCAATGCATCATGGGTAATGGAGCTCAGCAGTGTCTGTTTCTGGCAGTGCATCATGGGTAATGCAGCTCAGCAGTGCCTGTTTCTGGCAATGCATCATGGGTAATGGAGCTCAGCAGTGCCTGTTTCTGGCAATGCATCATGGGTAAAGGAGCTCAGCAGTGCCTGTTTCTGGCAATGCATCATGGGTTAGGGAGCTCAGCAGTGCCTGTTTCTGGCAATGCATCATGGGTAAAGGAGCTCAGCAGTGCCTGTTTCTGGCAATGCATCATGGGTAATGCAGCTCAGCAGTGCCTGTTTCTGGCAATGCATCATGGGTTAGGGAGCTCAGAAGTGCCTGTTTCTGGCAATACATCATGGGTTAGGGAGCTCAGCAGTGCCTGTTTCTGGCAATGCATCATGGGTAAAGGAGCTCAGCAGTGCCTGTTTCTGGCAATGCATCATGGGTAATGCAGCTCAGCAGTGCCTGTTTCTGGCAATGCATCATGGGTTAGGGAGCTCAGAAGTGCCTGTTTCTGGCAATACATCATGGGTTAGGGAGCTCAGCAGTGCCTGTTTCTGGCAACGCATCATGGGTAATGGAGCTCAGCAGTGTCTGTTTCTGGCAACGCATCATGGGTAATGGAGCTCAGCAGTGCCTGTTTCTGGCAATGCATCATGGGTTAGGGAGCTCAGAAGTGCCTGTTTCTGGCAATGCATCATGGGTTAGGGAGCTCAGCAGTGCCTGTTTCTGGCAATGCATCATGGGTTAGGGAGCTCAGAAGTGCCTGTTTCTGGCAATGCATCATGGGTTAGGGAGCTCAGCAGTGCCTGTTTCTGGCAATGCATCATGGGTAATGGAGCTCAGCAGTGTCTGTTTCTGGCAATGCATCGTGGGTAAAGGAGCTCAGCAGTGTCTGTTTCTGGCAGTGCATCATGGGTAAAGGAGCTCAGCAGTGTCTGTTTCTGGCAGTGCATCATGGGTAAAGGAGCTCAGCAGTGCCTGTTTCTGGCAGTGCATCATGGGTAAAGGAGCTCAGCAGTGCCTGTTTCTGGCAATGCATCATGGCTTAGGGAGCTCAGCAGTGCCTGTTTCTGGCAATGCATCATGGGTAATGGAGCTCAGCAGTGCCTGTTTCTGGCAATGCGTCATGGGTAATGGAGCTCAGCAGTGCCTGTTTCTGGCAATGCATCATGGGTAATGGAGCTCAGCAGTGTCTGTTTCTGGCAATGCATCGTGGGTAAAGGAGCTCAGCAGTGTCTGTTTCTGGCAGTGCATCATGGGTAATGCAGCTCAGCAGTGTCTGTTTCTGGCAGTGCATCATGGGTGAATGAGCTCAGCAGTGCCTGTTTCTGGCAATGCATAGTGGGTACTTGAAACTTTACGCAGGAAACTGAAACTTGGTGCTAGGATGGAGCAGGTGTTAATTAAACTCCGCAGGTAAATTTGACTTCGTGTAAGGACTTTAAAACTGTCAAAGATTCTTTTTTTTTTTAGCCTAAAACATGTGAAGTTTTACATAGCTATCATTTCTCCAGTGAGAGATATGTATATATCTCAATAATCAGCATGGTTTTATGAAACACAGGTCATGCCAAACTAACTTAAGGGAACGCTATAGGGTCAGGAGCTCAAACGTGTATTCCTGACCCTATAGTGTTAAAACCACCATTAGCCCTCTTAGAAAGGGTTAAAACTTATCTTATTTCCAGGCTGGCCCTGCCACCAGTCTACCTCTTTGGATGACATCAGAATTGATTATCTTAACCAATCCAATGCTTTTCCATAGGAAAGATCGTGAAGGAAATGGGGACAAACGCCAGCCTGGCTCATAGAGTCCATGGAAACGCTGAACGTCTGAGCAGCACACTGTGAAGTTGCACCTGGAGGGGTTATAAGGACTGTAAAGTAAATACTGCTTTCTCTCTGAAAAGATAGTGCTTACATTAAAAAAACCTGCAGGGAATGACTGTACTTGCAAAAACAGCTACAATAAGCTGCAGTTGTCCTGGTGACTATAGTGTCCCTTTAATTGCAAAAAAGTAGACATGTGCAATTTTGTTTCGGTCCGAATTTAAATTTGGACGAATTTCGGCAATTCGGATGCTCGTAACTGCCGAATTTAGAAATTGCCAAACCGAACTGCCAAAGTCCCGATGCGAACAAAATTTCTGAAGTGCCCGAATCTCAGAGGTGCCGAAGTCCTTTGGATTTCTGAAAAGTGGCAAAACAGGAGAGGGAGGTAAAAGGACAGGACTCTAACCATTACCCCAACCTTCCACTAACCCTACCCCTAGGGATGGTGAGGGATAAGGTTACGGAATTGCTGAGCTCTCGAATTCCCGTGCCGAACCGAATTTTCGGAAGTACCAAACCGAATTTTTTGCCCATGCACATCCGTACAAATAAGAAAGTAGTCGTTTACATAGGAGTGTTGCAGTGGATGTGATCTGCTTATTTTGCCAAGATTTTTTGATACAATTCCTTACCGTAGGTAAGTATTCAAGTAAAAAATCATGGTACATTTGCTGGGTAAAGTGGAAAGTGGTATGTATCCCTCAAGGTTCTGTTCTGGGACCACATATATTAAGAAATGATCTTGAACTAGGCATTAAAATCAATGTTTGTGTTTACAGATGCCACAAAACTCTGTAAAGTAATACAATGTGAGCAGAATATTGGTTTGCTGCTGAGGGATTTAGATTGGGGGACTGGGCATTCAAATGGCAGATGACATTTAATGTAGAAAATGCAAAGTTATGCACTTCAGGGTAAGTAACGCACAAGCAACTTACACCCTAAATGGTGGTGAATTAGAGATAACACATGAGAATGATTTGGAAATTGTTACAAACAACAAACTAGGCAACAATATGTCGTGTCACTCGGCAGTTGCAAAGGCCAGTAAGATATTGTCATGTATAAATATGGATAATAATTATAGCAATGAAAATATAATTTTGCTTCTTTATAAATCACTGGTAAGACCACACATTGAATATGCTGTGAAATTATGGGCACCTGTTATAAAGAAGGATATTATGACACTAGAAAGTGTGCAGAGGCCGGCTACAAAATTGATAAAAAGGAATGGTGCATTTTAGTTATGAATCTCTTTAGTTTGGAAAAACGTCTCCTCGGAGGGGATATGATGGCATTATACAAATATATTTGGTGTCAATACAAACCATTGTCTGGATATCTATTCATAAACCGGACTATACACAAGGTCAGACATTTAGACTGGAAGAAAGGATAATAGTTTTTTTTGAATTTAGAACAATAAAGATGTGTAATTCTATGCCTGAAGAGGTGGTTTAATCAGAATCTATAGATGTGTGAACATGTGATTTGATAAATACTTGCAAAATATAATATACAATGATATACTTTTTAATTAGTGGAGATATATCTTTTTCATCCAGGAGATATGACTACCATTCTGTGGGTCAAGGAGGAAATTTTCCTAGTTTGCTGAAAAATTTGAAGTGCTTCAGACTGGGTTTTTGCCTTCTTTTGGATCAGTGGCAAAAACAAATGTGAGAGAGGCTGAACTAAATGGATGCTCAATTTAAATTTTTATTTTTTTTACTATACAATCATTGTGTGTCAATTTTTGAACCAGCTGTAAAGCTACATAGGAATGTTCGGTTATTTGAGGTTTCTTTTTTCTCCCTTTTAGAATTCTGCAATATGTCCATATGATGATAATCACCGAATGCCTAGATCATCACTGGATAGGCATATTACGAAGTGTAGGCTGCGAAAGCTTGGTTATAGTAAGGAGGAGGTAAGTACTTGGAGGATTTCCATATCTCTAATTATTTGCATTCTTTAACTTCCTATTAATGCTTAATTTAAAAAAAAAAAATTTTTTTTTTTATTCCTACCCATCTAGACAGACGTAATGGACACGTGCTTTTTCTATGAAAAATCAAATGTACCTTCAGTTGTTATTGGTATGTATATTAAGAAACACATATTGCTTATTACCAGTTTACCTGTTGAGACATGCTTGAAACTAGTTGTTTTTTATGTCGTAATTATTTCTTTCCAATGAAGAAAATAATAATCTCCTTAGTAGTTATTCATTGGAATAATGTTAAAAAAAGATTAAAGGGACACTATAGTCACCGGAACAACTACAACTTAATGTAGTTGTTCTGGTGAGTATAGCATGTCCCTGCAGGTTTTTTATTAACACTGCCTCTCCAGAAAAAGACAGTGTTTAAATTACAGCCTAGGCACACCTCTAGTGGCCACTCCTCAGTCACTAGAGGTGCTTCCTGGGGCAGTTCTGATGTTCAGCGTCTCCACACTCCATGCATCTCTTTGAGGAGATGTTAATTGGCCAGGGTGGCATCCTGCACCGCCTCTGACCTGCCTCCTTGGCTATCATCAGAATTGACATTCTCAGACAATCTAATTCTTCCCGATGGGAAAGTATTTTGATTGGCTTAGATTGTTAATGTTGATGATATCCGGCACGGAGGTGGACCAGGTGTGGGGCCAGATGCAAAGAGCCCTGGAAAAGTAAATAACCTTTCTCTTAGGAGGTAAGGGGGCCGACCATCTAAACAGTGGTTTTAGAACTATTGGATCAGGAATACACATTTGTGTTCCTGACACTGCAGTGCCCCTTTAATATTTAATACATACTCCTTTGATTTTACATTTATAAAAGTATTCAGTTGGTGATATATAAATGCCAGTAATAATTGTCTCCATGCAAATGGTGGTGGGAAGGAAAATTGCATCTCTGAGAGAATTTTGTTTTGTCTTCCCTAAGGCTTTGGGGCTTGGTTATAAACTGCAATTGTGGAGCAATTTTCATGAAAATATAATTAATGTGCATGTTGACTTCACATTCAGAACTTTGCCCTTTTATAAATAACAATGATTGTATATTCCGTTTTACACTGATAAAAAGCCAAGTAAGCACTGATAATCCCACCAAGGACTTAATTCTATTAGATATGACAAACTGCTCCTTTAATTAAATAGCTGTTTTTACGTTATTACTGGTTTTTATAAAGCGCCAACATATTCCGCAGCACTGTACAATTGGGGAAAAAGACAATACAATAAGAACAGACCGATACAACAGGTAGAGGGGCCCTGCTTGTGAGCTTACATTGACTTCAGATAGGTTTGCTTCTGGCACCTTATTCTATTTCATGATATATCTTATGTGGGTTTCCTGATCAGGTAGAGTGTGTAATGACATTCAGGGTTGAGAATATAAAACTTTATTTCAAAATAGCTTAACCTTAAAATTAGCTGTCTTGAACCTGTACAGTTTGGTTATTTGCACCAGTGTGTGTCAGGGAGGTTCAAAAACATTGTACGAATAGCCAATTTGTGCATTGCTATATTGTTACTTAGAGGGACACTATAGTCACCCAGACTGCTTCAGCTCAATGAAATGGTCTGGGTGCCAGGTCCCTCAGGTTTTAACCCTGCAGATGTAAATATAGCAGTTTCAGAGAAACTTCTATGTTTACATTGCAGGGTTAAGCCAGCCTCTAGTGGCTGTCTTCGGACAGCCACTAGAGTCACATCTGTGACGCTGGAGGCATATTATGTCTCCATCACGCAGAGCGTCCATAGGAAAACATTGAAAAATGCTTTCCTGTTGACAGCTTGAATGCGCGTGCAGCTCCGCTGACATTGGCGGGGGAGGAGAGGTCATCAGCGCCGAGGGAGCCCGGCGCTGGAAAATGTAAGCTGCCCAGCGGGAGGGGTCCCTGAGGGTGGGGGCACCCTCAGGGCACTATAGTGTCAGGAAATCCGCTTAGTTTTCCTGACGCACTAGTGATCCTTAAAAAAAAAAAAAAAAAAAAAAAAACCTGAATCTGATAATGCTTTACCTCTATTTATGCTATATGTGATTCCGCTAATAAAAGAAGAAAAACCTGTGAGACAATGCTAGCAAAGGATTACTGAAATAATGTGTACAAATGTTTTATATTAAGCTCATATTGAAATGCAGGTGAACATATGCTAACTAATAACATTTTGCTTCTCACCCCATTAGATAAAGTCCAACAGTTTCAGATAATCAAGGAAACAAGGGACAATGCTTCTAGTAGCAGAGCTGATGGATCATATGAGGAAAGTAAGTAAGACTGAAAAGTGTATATTTCAAGACTATGTATGGGCATGAGTGATAATTTTACAGCATGGGAATAGATGACCTCTCCCACGAATACAAACATAAGTGGTTGTGATGGTCAGTTTCCCAGCCCTTTGGGTATTACAATTTCCAAAAGTATTGTCAACCGGGAACACAAGAGTGAATGCAAGTAGGTTTTTAGAGTACGTTTACTTTACATTTGCGCAGGGAAAAGAAATGAGCTGTGTATACTCTAATCATGGGTAGTGGAAGATCACAGGAAGCAATGTGTTAGTTTTTGTTCTTTTATCTTATATAAACCAGTATGTGTACAGGTATTGAAAAATGGCCAACACAATGAGTAGACCATTTTTAAACTGCTGTATAACGGTGCAAATGCCCTGCCCAATGACGACAGCCATTTATTTGCCATTAGCATTTGCTGACATGACTCTTGTAGTTGTCTAGTGATAGCAGTGAAACCTTTCTGTTGTTCAGCTAAGAGCATTATGTAAATCAATCTGTATGTATGTTGTGTGTGTTTTTTTTTTTTGTTTTTTTTTTCCGCTCATTCTATTACTCATTGCACTTATATATTTTACTACAAACATGGTTCTTTTTTTGGTTTCTCTTTTTGTAACAGGGGTGAGTATAAAGCGGATTTAAAGTCATGACAATGTACAGATGTGAACCACTGTGTATATTCAGTATCCTTTTTAAAAATATCCTTTTGGAAAGACAAGTGGTTGTTTTTTTTTTTTTTTGGTACATAAAGATTGCATTGGTTTTACAAAACAAGAAGTCACAGAAAATATTTGACCAGACTATTATTTGTTTTGTTTTAAATGCATATTTTTTTTTTATTCATCATCGAATGAAATACAATTAAAACGTTATGGTTTAATCCTAGGAAAGGAAGTGTGACATAATCTTTTAAATGTATTGTGTTCACCAAAGTGATAAGTGTGTAGCTTTTAGAAGCCAGCAAAATGTCGACAAATGCCTCTGTAGCCTATGGTATGACACACAGTTTCATGTCTGCCTGTAAGCAGTTGCCCAAAAGTGCACACCTGTCCGATCTATGATTAATTTTTTTATTTTATTAGGGGGGAGGGGTGATTGATCATGATTTCACTCAATGCAAACAATCTCCGGAAATAGTGTTTCATCAATTCCGTGCCCCAGTTTCCAAAAATGTCATAATTTCCCTTGGTTGACTATATGAAGATACAAAGCAGTCATCAGATGTAATAGCTCCCTCGCAATGGGTACATCAAAATGTTGAGTAGTTGTGAACTTACTTTGTAAGTCGAAGTGATCATTTGAGTCCAGTGTAAACCTACTTCTATGTAGCAAATAGGGTGTGTGTCCTTTTTTTCCAATTTGGCAGGGAACTAGTTTGTTTATCCTATTACATCAGATTACGCGTTCACAACCGCTCACAACATACACTTTTTTGGGGGGGGACTTGGTCAGAGGTGTCACTTCTTGCTGCATTTAGCAACTATCTTGTGAAGTGTCTATATGATTTTCTCCCTGTGGTATATTATCATTAGTTTTAACTTTCTATCACAGCACATTTTTTTATTTTTTTTTTGTGAATAAGTCACATTTGTGCATTTTGTATACTGACTTTTTGTCTCTTTGGAACTTATTTGCTTCATGTTTCTTTAAAAACTCAAATAAGTGCTAGTTATCAGACTCTTTTTTTAATAGCTAATATATACTGCAAACTGACAATCGGGGAAACTATTAGCAACATTTGCGATAATCCCCCTATGTGATGAGTTGAGCTATTTCGTGGAACATAACATAATTATGCCTCCTTCTCCATTCTAAAGGTGCATACTCCTCTTCTTCTGTTGACGTTCCTCACAATCACAAGCATGCTATCTGTGACCTGACACCTGCTGACCGCCTTGCCATCTATGACCATGTCCTTCTGGAGACAAAGAATATGCGCTCTTTATCTGCCCTGGATCAGAACCAATCTGATTTATTTGAGGATTTGGCTGCGAAGATAAACCAAGGTAAGCATCTGGAAAAATGAAAACCAACTTCCTTTCTCTTTGCTGCATGTTATGAAATTTGATTGTAGACACGTATGAGGAAAGTGACGATATTAAGAATAAAAAAAATTGAATGCCAGCCAATGATTTTCTTGTTAGGTTTGTTCCACATCCTGATGAAAAATCCTCATAATTAGAAAATATGTTCTGATGTGCTTTTCTTAATTGGGGTATATTACCAAATAGACAATTCTTTATAGTCTATCAGCTTTTGTGATATTGATGGAAAGCCACTGTTGTAGTAGTTTTTTAGGACTTGACAATGCTATTTTAACGCCAGAACATTGAAAGGCGAGAATAAACAGGTTTACCCATGTCAAAGTAGTATCTGTTAACCTGCTGTAAGCATCTTTTCAATCTTCAAGCAACTATGCACATACATGCAAGACACATACACAAGTAAGCTGACTTATGTACATTGTGTCCTTAACACTTACTGCTGACTAAGGGAGCAATTTATAATTCCTCTTTGCGTATAAATTTATTAAACCTTAATGTATATTTGTCTGTACACGCATGTATACCCAGGACATACTTGAAAACGAGAGAAATCTCAATGTATCTTTCCTGGTAAAATATTTTTATAAATAAAACATTTTATAAATAATAGAGGCAAAGTCCAGGTTTTGGCGAGAAAATGCACAACCACTGATCTGTGTTAACCAAGGTATACCTTATTTTACCATTCAGTTCTAATTGGCTTTTATTTTAAAGGGATTTCCCTAGAAAAGTGTTCACATAGCTCTTGTGAGACGACTACTTTTTGCTGGCCACAGTGCTGTGTGAATGCTAGTAAAGACAACCACCACATCAATTCCTGAGTGCCAGTTTCTCTTAATATAGTGAGTCTTGCCTACCTCAGTTCCAGGAATTCTTCCCCATTACCTACGGAAAAGCTTGTGTATGGGGTTTTTTTTTTTTTTTGTTTTTTTTTAAAATCACTTTTCCCTTCAGATTAGAGGCAGTGCTTTATAACAGGGATTTCTAATCTGGAGGGAAAAAAAACAGGCAGGCAATCCCCAAAACTTTCAAGAACCTCCCCCCAATTAACCTTTGGCACTATAAAGTGTCTCTTATCTAAGCCCCAGTTCTTTGCCTGCCTTCGACAGATGAGGGTGTCAGGTTTTTCCCAAGGAGTAAGGTGAAAGGGCTGAGGCTTGGGAGGCTCTGCTTCTATTTTTTTTTCACTTTTTTCTGAGATCTGCCAGGGATAAGCACGCTGGACATCTGCATCTCCCCTGTTTGTATTTTCTTCCGTCTGTACCGTGCCGGGCAGACGATGGTGCGCTCGCTGGGACGTCCTGGCGGGGGAACACACAGGTTGCGATGCTTTCAATCGTGGAATCGCGGCACGCATTTGCACATGCGCAATGCGATTTCAAAATTCAGGCGCCAAAATTATATATATTTTTTTTTTTTTTTTTTTTTTCTCCCTGCTTCAATCTTGGTTTCCAGGACTTAGAGAGGCTTTTTACCCAGCAGCAACTAACTGTTTGCCAGGTGCACTCAGAATCTCTTGCAAGTGTGTTCTCACCTTCCCTCCAACACACTTTGATGCCATTTAAGGTAAGACTTTTTGCTTTTATCTTAAATGAGTCTAGCCTGAATTGTAATTCATTTAATCTGTGCTGCATGTTCCCAACCCAGTTAAAATTGTTAAACAAAAAAGCGCAGATAATACTAAGAACAATGGTAAAAGCTGCTAAACACATAAAACATTATTCCTAAAATCGTAAAACAAATAGTGCATTGAAAGTGTAAGCACTTAGTAGATCGGTCCCATAGTAGATTCTAATGGGTTCTTATACAGATATATTAGCAATTTTGCGCAGAGCCTATATATCTATGCATACTTCCCCAGTGGTGTGCTATATGTATGTGTGTGTGTATTGGTATAGACATATACCAATAAGCATAAATTGTGTAAAATAATCTATTTATTATGTTTAAAAAAAAAAAGTATTCATAACTATTGCTATCAACAGCCACTAACACAGTATGAATAATCACTAAATGATGCAACAGAGTCAGTGATATATAAAAAAAGTAAAGTGTTCCTGTGGAATATACTACCACTTCTTCACAGGCAGCAAGACCCGTATGGCAATTGGAGGTTTAACCGCTGGATGATATCTTTATGGAGGCTGATATCTTAAAATACTTTTGTAGCGGATGGATCAGTTAAATGCCAGAATCCCAGCTGCAGTGAAAGTTTCTTAGAGCAAGCAGTAGGCTTTAGTAAGCACTGTAGACAAATCTCTGAAACTCTGTTGCAATTAGCCTTATTTCCACTTCAACATGATTCACCTGATCTCAGTTTCTTAAAGGTGGTGTCTGTTTTCTGCTGGGGCAAAACTTTTCCTGTGCTTAAAGGACCACTATAGTGCCCTGAGGGTGCCCCCACCCTCAGGGTCCCACTCCCACCAGGCTCTGGAGAGAGGAAAGGGGTTAAACTTACCTTTTTTCCAGCGCCGGGCAGGGAGCTCTCCGCCTCCGATATTCCTCTTCGGCTGAATGCGCATGCGCGGCAGGAGCTGCGCGCGCATTCAGCCAGTCTCATAGGAAAGCATTTACAATGCTTTCCTATGGACGCTGGCGTCTTCTCGCTGTGATTTTTCACAGTGAGAAGCACGCAAACGCCTCTAGCGGCTGTCAATGAGACAGCCACTAGAGGCTTTGGAGGCTGGATTAACCCTATTATAAACATAGCAGTTTCTCTGAAACTGCCATGTTTATAAAAAAAATGGGTTAACCCTAGCTGGACCTGGCACCCAGACCACTTCATTAAGCTGAAGTGGTCTGGGTGCCTAGAGTGGTCCTTTAACTCCAAGTTTGCAAATTTGATGTTTTCTGTGGTTATTTTGTAAGTTTTATGAAGTTTTAATTCAGTGTCCTTTTAAAATTATTCTTTGGACCACAGTATTAGGAATTCTTTTACATTTTGTCCTTTTATTAAAAAAAAAAAAAAAAAAAAATTTTTTTAAAAAAAATTTTTTTATTTTTTTTTTACGTGTGAAACATACAACATTTGATCTTACGGTGCCACAACAGCATCCACAAGTGTATTATAAGCAGTTAGTTAACATGGCATGTGAGGGGTACGGCACATTTTTTTTTATATTGACAAGCAAAACAATGAAAGATTATATTACACAAGATTTCAGATAATTCACGAGTTGTCAGGCTAAATGTTAACAGAAACAATCACACAGGTTAAGATCAGGCTAACTTGGGTAGCAGCAATTTGTCAATCCCTACATCAGTGTTGGTATATGTATTTGCTTACAGGGTTAACGTTGGAGTATCAGCAAGCTTAATGAGAATGGCTGAACTGGACTGATGATCCACTGCTATGTAGTGTGGTGTGCCTGTGAAATGTGATTACGCTGCATGAGCTTAGTGTAGTATTGCTGCATGTGTGCCTGCGTGTAAGACCATGTAGGAAGTTTACAAGTAAGGAACATCAGGCATAAGGAAAATTCTCTTAATTTGTCAAGTAATTAACAAGTGAGCACATGACCACTGGAGTTGAGGCTAAGACGAGCTAAGTGGCAGCAGTGTACTATGGAGCATATGAGGTCTGATGCTGCTTTTGATTTACATGAAGCCAGTGTCTCTGACAAGGTCCAAGCGTCCTGGGGCTGCAGGCACCACTGTGTTTGCACTGCCATTTGTGTCACCCATTCCATCTGATCTTGTAGCCTGGGACATCTGGGGTGTATTTATTGCAGATCTGCAGCGCTTGCTGGCGGTGGTCTGCTCCTTCATCCCCCTGACGCTTGGTGTCTGCTTCTGTTCGGGTGGTATAGCGATTACCACACCTCCGGCCCCCGGCTCTTGATGTTTCAACTTTGGGGGCTCCCCACCCGGGAAGGTGGTCGTGGAGCCAGGCTTGATCCGTGAGTGGGTAAGTAGGGGCTTGTCAGAGGGTCGGACGCTTGTCTGCTGGTTCGGGCTCCGTGGCCCATGGTGTATGCTGCTTATTGCATGCCGAGCTGCTTGCAGGTAGATGCAGATGCGATTCTCGGCTTCAGTTGCGTCTCTGCCATTTTGGCGCCCAGGCGTGGGATGCGCAGTGTTAGGCGGACTCGGAGGGTCAGGATTGGGCGGTGGTTCCCTCCAGTATGGACCGGGATAAACCCCCAGTCCATGGGGGGGAAGCAGGGACCCATGAGACACATCACTGGCAGCCAGGTTCTGACACGGGACGGCGGCCGTCCGCCCCACTCGTCACCCACATAGGCCGCAGGCCCTGAAGCCTCGCATTTCCCCTGGGGCTGCAAAACTTCCGGTCTCGGGGACCGCAGTGGCAACGGCAACCACCTGGACATGAGAGGTGGCCTCTTGGCTCTGAGACAGGCTTTAAGCTTGGCCTTTTCCCCCAAAGTAGGCCAATTCCTGCAGGAGCCTCTCCAGCCTGCGACCGGTCAGCATGGCAGTCGGCCACCGCCCCCACATTTTCATCCTTTTTGATTCCAAATCCTAAAATTTAGGTTTTTTTGTTTGTTTTTGTATTGAATGTGCTAAACTGACTGTTGGAATTGCAAAATAAATTACCTGTTGTATTAACACATGCTGCAAGGAGGATACACTAAGTAAAATTATGTTAACAAACCTTAGTGTGACCCAAGTTATTGCTTGATATCTAAAAAGATACGGTACAGTCGAGACATCTTATAGTTTAAGTCTGAGAGACAAGGTAAAACAGTTCTAAACAATTTATAACTTCTTTACAGATGATGACCAGAAAGGTCCTAAATCTCACCTTGAAATTATGGCAGAAATGAGAGACTATAAGAGGCGCAGACAATCCTATAGAGCTAAGAATGTTCATATAACTAAGAAGTCTTACACAGAGGTAAGTTATTAATCATGGAAGCTGATTGTAGCTGAATGTAGTGTCCCACTCTTTTTTATAATTTTGCTTCACAACTTGTCATATATGTTTTTAAAAGAGCTAGTCATTTGTTTGAATAAGGCTGTGACTGAAGGGTTAAAAGTACTTCTGTACAGGTTATGATGAGTAGGTTGTTCTTTTTAGCTAGGATGCACTCCAATAGGCTTTAATGGGTCCAAATCAACATGCACACCTATTTCCTCAAATCTGAGCGCAGTATCCAGCTCGCATTCCCACTGCACCTACAGTACCCACAACTACATAGCTACTTACACCAGCAGCCACACATAGACAGGGCCACTACCAGCACATCATCCTCCCCCCACTCCCGCGGGGTTAATGGGCAATTTGCTCTCTTCAGAATACCATAAGTCATTAGTTCTTCTTTTATTTTGCTACTTGCACAAAGTTTGACTTCCTTTTACTCGCATCAGGCATATATGACATAGGATTTACTACAGCAACTCAGTTACTGTATATTCTTGTGGCATGATGAGCACATACATCATCATTAAGCCTACTTATAATCTACCACATGATCTCCTTATCTTAATTATCATGTCATACACCCCATCACAACTTGACTACCTTCTGGACAAATGTTAAATATAAAAATGTGCAGTGTGTTTTTTATTCTTTATTTTTCACGTGGAAGTGGTAACAAACAAGCTTGAAACGTCACGATAGCTATAACAAGCATGATAGAAACAATCAATATTTACATAGCATATATATATTCAACAAATGAACTAGCCCTTTTAAAAACATCATTAGCTATATATG
>OW240915.1:194527569-194760562 GCA_933207985.1 Pelobates cultripes
TGAGCGAACTCATGGGTGGGTGGAACTTATGAGTGGGCCTTATGGGCATACTCACCGTCAGGCCCTGGGGCCCAGACCTTGAGCTGTGTAAGGGCCCCAAAAAATGGAGCTGCTTCCAATTCTCCCAGAACATTGAATTTTGTGACCACAGTTGCAAACAGCCTCCAGAGATCCTCTTCTACACCAGACCAGTGGAGCCAAACTGCAGCCCATCATCATCCTCATCTGCTTGTAAGTAGGCAATCTAGTATATTATTAGTGACACTAATCTATAATTTACCTCACATTAAAGGGACACTATAGCTTAATGAAGTGGTTCTGGTGTCTATAGCTGGTCCCTGCAGGTTTTTTAATGTAAACACACACTGTGTGCAGCACTGGCGTTAGTTCATATGGCAGGTCATATGGGTGGGGCATTGTGATGTGACATGTGGGGGCAGCAAATTTTTATTTTGTCTAGGGCGGCAAAAATCCTTGCACCAGCTCTGATCCTGGGCAGGTGCACCAGTCTACTTGACTGGTTTTGCCCCCAGGCCTAAGGCTGCCAGCCCTCCCCTGGCCGCTGGGGAGGTCTTTTGGCGGCCGCTGGCGGACTTGTCCTGGCGGCCGCTGAGGGAGCTGCGCAAGCTGCGCTGGCTCTGCTCCCCAGCACGCAGCTGAATGAGACCGGCGCCGGAATATGACGTCATATTCCGGCGCCAGTCTCATTCAGCAGCGCGCGAGGGCGGGAGGGCACTAACACGGGAAGCACCTCTAGTGACCATCTGAGTGACTGTCACTAGCAGTGTCACTTTGAAGCAATGTAAACACTGCCTTTTGTCTGAAAAGTCAGTGTTTACGTTGAAAAGCCTTTAGGGACATGCTATAGACACCAGTACCACCACATTAAGCTGTGTGTGTGCGCCTGCTAGTGAGTGAGCTTGCTTGCATGCGTGTGCCTGCTAGTGAGTGAGCTTGTGTTTTTATGTCAATGAGCTGATGTATATCAGTAAGATTGTTTGTCTATGAGGCTGTGTATGAGCTTGTGTGTGTCACTGAAATGTCAGTGAAATTGCCTGTGTCTGCATGTGAGTATGCTTACTGTATAATTAAACGTTTTACCCTGAAAGGACCAATATTTTATATTAGAAAAGCAATATATATATATATATATAATATATATATATATATAATTACTCAATCATCTGTCCTGGCAAGACATAGCCTTACATATTACACGCGACAATATATGGCGCAGTGACTTATGGGGCTGGCACAATTTTTTTTTCCAGGGCTGCTTTGTATCCCCAGTCCGGCCCTGCGTGGCTCGCTCGGTATCCTAAACGGCGGAATTCGTTGCTGTTGGTGGATGGGTTTTCGTCGGGGTTTTGGATTCCTCTTGTCCCCTCGGCGGGAAGGGTAGGGAAGGGATATTATGGGAAAAACTGGACAAAGAGGTACGTTTGGGGAGGATGGCGGGGCCGTTTGACCGCTCGCCGTTTGAGAATCTGCGAGTGTCGCCGTTGGGTTTGGTCCCCAAGAAGGAGGAGGGGGCTTATCACATGATTCATCATCTATCCTATCCAGCAGGTGAGTCTGTTAACGACGGTTGACAAGGAGTTCAGCCGCGTGCGGTACGCATCGTTTGACAGGGCTTTGGAGTTGGTCAGGGAAGCCGGTGTAGGAGCCTGGTTGGCAAAGTCCGACATTGACTTGGCTTTTTGCTTGTTACCAGTCCACCCGGAGTGTCATCACCTCCTCGGTTGCCACTTTGAAGGTAGTTACTACTATGACATGTGTCTTCCGATGGGGTGTGCTATTTCCTGCTCCTATTTCGAGTCCTTTGCCTCGTTTCTGGAATGGGTAGTAATTCAGGTTTCGGGTTACGGTTCAGTGACCCATTATTTAGACGATTGGCAAACGGGGGACTGGGGTATGCAGGAACCTTCTGCGTGTTTTTCGGGAAGTGTCAGCGGATTTTGGCGTGCCGGTCGCGGAACGGAAGACGGAGGGCCCAGCGTAGGTGCTGTCTTTCCTTGGAGTGGAAATTGATTCCGCCAACATGATCTTTCGGTTGCCGGATGACAAGGTCGCGGTGCTGTTTCGATGGGTCGACCTAGTCAAAGGGGCGAACAAGGTGCAGTTGAGGCAGATGCAGGTGCTGCTGGGTCACCTGGCATTCGCATATCGGGTTTTGCCGATGGGACGGGCGTTTTGTCGCCGGCTCTCCTTGGCGACGGTGGGGATTCGGGAGCCATATCATTTTATACGGGTTACAAGAAAGCTCAAAGCGGACTTACAAGTGTGGAGTTCCTTCTTGGAGAGGTACAATGGCCGGTCATGTTGGCTGCGAGCTGCGGTTGGTAACTCGGTGTTGGAACTCTTCACAGATGCGTCCGGCTCCTTCGGCTTCGGGGCATACTTCCGGGGCCGGTGGTGTGCGGAGGCCTGGCCGGAGAGTTGGCAAGGAAAGGATCTCATGCGCAACCTGACCTTCCTGGAGCGCTTCCCGATTGTAGTGGCTATGGAGTTGTGGGGACATGATTTGCGGGACCGAACGGTTGATTTTCACACGGACAACATGAGTGTTGTCCATGTGATTAATCGTGCGATGTCGGCATCGCCGCTGGTTCTGGTGTTGCTGAGGCGCTTGGTCCTGTTGAGTTTGCAGTATAATGTGTGGGTTAGGGCATGTCATGTGCCGGGAGTGTTAAATATCGTGGCTGATGTGCTTTCTCGGTTCCACTGGCAGCGTTTCCGAGAGGCGGCACCGGAGGCGGAGCGGGTGGGGCAGCCTTGCCTACAGTCTTTATGGGAGCTCGGTTCCGAAGATTGATGGGGCTGGTGACGGAGTCATTGTCGGCATCCTCGTGGAAGTGTGGTCTAAGTGGCTCGGGTTGGTGTCGGGGGAGAGTAGCCAGGAGTCGGACTCGGGGCGTTTTGAGGTAACCTTACTGTTTTTGGAGCAAATGTTGGAGGAAGGGCGGTCATGTGCCGCAGCGGAGAAGGCCCTGTCGGCCTTGTCTTTATTGTTTAGGTTCCTGGGTTGGAGGGACATTACCAGGGAATTTAGCATTCAGAGAGCCCTGCGTGGGTGGTGACGGAGGAGGGTCCCGGATCGGAGGAGGCCTATTTCAGTGCAGCTTCTGTGGGAGCTCCTGGTGGCGCTGAGGTGGGTGTGTAGTTCAGAGTATGAAGCGTTGTTGTTCGGGGTTGCTTTTTCGTTGTGCTTTTTTGGGGCGTTGCGGGTCGAGGAGGTGGTGGCCGCGAGCCGTCGGGCGGAGCCACCGCTGGTGTTGTCGGACGTGCGGTGGGCGGCCAGGGGTCTAGACATTAAGATCCGTAAGTCCAAGACGGATCAAAGAGGTGAAGGTGTGTGGGTACATATTGATGCGGCGGGGGGAGTTTTGCCTAGTGCACCTGTTTCGGAGATTCTTGGAGGTCCGCCCTGCGGCCGGGGGTTCTCTCCTGGTGCATCAGGACGGATCGCCGATGACGCAATATCAGAAGGAGCCCGCTAGGGTACTCGGCCCATTCCTTTCGGATTGGGGCAGCCACGCAGATTAGTGGGATGGGATTTGCACCGGCAGCGGTGCAGAGGTTGGGTCGGTGGAGTTCTGGGAGGTTCCAGTTGTATGTACGGCCACATCTATTGTAGGGTTTAAGGCTCGGGGTGAGTAGCAGTTTCTTCCCGTTCAGTTTCTGTTTGTTCATTCTAGGTTCACTTCCGCGCTACGTATGGATATTAGGGCATTCCTACATATATTGGGCAGAGAGGCGGGCGGAGGAGCGCCCTTATGGCCGCAACGTGGGATTTTCCTATGACCAAGTGCGGGTTCGATGGAGGGGCATTCGGGGGTTGTCATGGAGCCAGGTGTACCCAGAGTGCCGTTTCCTGAGCAGGTTTGTTCCCAGTTCGGTTATATTGGTCATTCATGCAGGGGGGAATGACCTGGGTAGGGTCCGGACAGTGGATCTAATTCACTGCATGAAGGATGAGATCACTCTTTGCATGGCACTGTTTCGGGATGTAACGTTGGTGTGGTCGGAGGTGATTCCTAGGCCCTGTTGGCAGCTGTTGCCTTATGCAAAAGGGCTGGAGCGTAGCAGGCGCAAGCTGAATATGACAGTGTCGAGGTTTGTACGTCGGCTTGGGGGGTTCGTGGTCCGGCACGCTGAGTTAGAAGGAGATAACAGCAAGTTGATGCGGTCCGATGGAGTCCATTTAAGTGTAATTGGTCTGGATATCTTCAATGTGGGGATGCAAAGCGGGATTGAAAAGGCGCTGGCGGCGGGGGGCGCGATGCCGGAGGAGGGCGTATGAGGCCAGCATCGCGGTGGCGGAATACCTGGCCAGCGCATGGGAAGGCAAGTGCCAAGTGGGATTGGGGAGTCGCAGTCTGCTTGGGCTGAAAGTGGAAGGCAGGCTGCTTTGGACTCTGGTAAAAGGATGTGAGATCTGTCTGATGGATGAATCACCCCATCAGCTGACAGTTGGTATTAATGCTGGCAAAAATGTTAAATAAAGCTGTGGCCGTTGCCCTTATCCATTATACAGGTGTCGTGTGTTTATTGGGCAACGGATGGGTTAATGGGTCTGCAGTCAAGGGTTTCAATGAACTGGCTAAGGAAGGGAAAGACATGACTGCTGCCCAGGAATGGGGAATGGATTAAATGGGATACATATGTAGCAAAGGGGACCGGTATATAGATGAAGCTGGGGGTGGGCCCTTGACACTCAGCAGGAAGAGAGATATCTGACAGGAGCTTTCCCACCCTCCCTCCCTGTGTTGGTCAATGTTAGTAGTAGGTGGTGGTGGTGGTGTTTTCTCGGTGTCTGGTTGTCTCTGTTTTTGTTTTGTCTCAGCGGAATACCTGGCCAGCGCATGGGAAGGCAAGTGCCAAGTCGGATTGGGGAGTCGCAGTCTGCTTGGGCTGAAGGCGGAAGGCAGGCTGCTTTGGACTCTGGTAAAAGGATGTGAGATCTGTCTGATGGATGAATCACCCCATCAGCTGACAGTTGGTATTAATGCTGGCAAAAATGTTAAATAAAACTGTGGCCGTTGCCCTTATCCATTATACAGGTGTTGTGTGTTTATTGGGCAACGGATGGGTTAATGGGTCTGCAGTCAAGTGTCATGGCACTTGGCACCACTCTCCTGCTCCTGGCCGCCTTCTGCGTCCTAGAGGTTGTCCAAGGACAATAATACAAACAATGATGTCTATGAGAACTTTTATTGTTTATATAGCCCTAGAGTGCTCCACCTTCAGGTGGTGTCATGTGACTCAGCCAATTTAACCCAGAGTGCATCCTAATCAGTGCTTGGTTCTAAACTCCCTGTTCCTGATTCATGACACCGTGTGATTTTCCTGTTTCCTGAACTGCCTCTGGATTCCCTCTTGACCACGCCTTCTCGCTGTCTGCCCTGATCTTTGGACCACCTCTTGTCTCCTTCTTCTCAGATCCCACTGCCTGGTACCTTTTTTCTTATAAAAGACCCATGTGCCACCAGTGATCTATCAGAGCCCTGATCTCACCTCCACGTACCCCTGAGGGTTGTGATTGTAAAGGAGTACTGTTCCAGATTGTCACATTGGAGAAGGAATTTTTTCCTATTTTTTTGCTAAATTGGGCGAAAAACTGAACTTGTTGGACACATGTCTTTTTTCAGCCAATGTAACTATGAACACCAGATGAGAAAACATCACATATCTAGATATTCACCTATGACTGTGACCTTTATTTTGTATGAAACCGTAACTAATAGATGCAACTGAAATAATAGAAGCCTGTCCAGTTTATACTAGCCAAAAATAAAAAATAATGCAAATAGCACATTACATATAAATGTAACTAGTGCAATAATAAAAATGTTCGCATATAAGCATCCCGTTTGTATCCATTACTGGTACTTGGTGATACAATCACTTTCATATGCATAGAATATAGTTTAACTTTAGGAGAAACGTGAAAAGTATACATGTGCTTAGCACAATTCACTTGTTCCAGGGCAGCAATAGTCTCCATGGAACAGGCTCATTGGGGTCCTTAGGTTAAAATGATTGACCTACAAGTGGCTTTCTACAGAGTAACTGGAGTGGCTTTATGGAGCAGCATAAAACATTTAATACTTAGAAATCAATAGAACTTAAAGGAACAGAAAACAAACCTGTATCCCTAACAGTTTGTTCCTAGTTACATAGTCCTACCCCATGTGTTAGGTAAAAGTAATAAAATAAAGAGTTTTTACATACTTTTTTCAGCACCAAGGCTCCCTCTGCGTTACTTACCTCTCGTTCTCCCATGACATGATGGCGGAGAAATTGCTTTGTCCATCGTTGGTCCAATACAATGCTCCTCATAAAGAACCTTTGAGGGACTTTGAGTTTTACTCAGTCTGTGCTGTGGAAAGCCTATGAAATTGCAATGGTTTGCATTAAAGTACCACTGCACACAGGCCACTTGATTGAGATGAAGTGCTTTGGGTGACTTTAGTGGTCCTTTAATATGCCAAATCATGTAAAACTGCTATGGTTCTAGTCACACACGGTTAAGGGGGAGGCTGGCATAAGTGGGCGAATGAGACCTCACATTAACATCATTGTAGTTTGCAAGTAGCGACTGCAACATAAGAAGAACATCCATTGAATAATCTGCAGCAATACCAGAATTGGGAGGGCAGCTAGCAAAGTGATTTCTTCCTGAAACAGTCAAGGGATATATAGATTTCTTAATTAGGACAAGTTTTTATATAATCCTCTTTCTCACTAAAATCTATGTGTGCGTACAATAGGCAATTTCTAATGCAATAAAATTAAAATACATTGCAACATTTAATTAAATATAATTGCTGATTTAAATCGCTTATTATAAGTACTCAAAACAACTAGTGAATCAAAGTAAGATGTGACTGAACTCTAAATATGTGGAGAGCAAATGAATGCCAACCTCTTTATAAATTGGTGAAATCATGGTTTCTTAATAACGCTTATCAGGGTAGCTAACATATTCTTTGGTTATATTTGGTTATATTTATATTGCAAATCACAATGTATTATGACAGTTGTTGCAAGTCACCTATTATAAGAGGGTCATTCTAAGGGTTTTAAGCATTCTTTACAGTTACTTCATAGAAAAATGGCATTTCTTTGGAGCAATACAATACAGATACTATGTGAAGACGTTATATGTCTAAACTGCTAGCAGAATAAGCACTATCTGTGAATGATACAAATATGTATTCTCTAGGATGAATTTCACAACTAGGTGACATATTTAAAGATTTCACATGGCTGAGTCATCTCATAAATCTCCTGTTAAGTGATTACCAACAAAAGCAATACGTTCATACTTTTGGACTTATTTACATTTCTTAGGTCTGGTATTTTTCACAAGTTTAGGCTCTCAAGAAGCAACCTCTGAAGCTCTGAGATGAGCAGTCTTCTGCGGTAATGCAGAGGGTCTCAAGGATGTCACTGTGAAGGCTTCTCACCAACTTTCAGGACGGTTTGCTAAACCTTAACATAAGAATAAAGCTAAGACTAGTATGTTGCAACAGCACTGACAATTAAAGTAAAATATAAAGGTTTGAGAAACGTGCAAGGCACAGGAAGAACCAGTCACTGCGATTCACTGCTGACCATGGCTCCATCACGTGTAAAGGTAAGAGGGGGATAAAGCTATATACCTGGTGCCTATTCTTGAATTTCTTGTATTGATTTCAGAATTTAGTTTAATTAAAACCATATTTGTTTGTTTGTTTTTATATAGGATTTCTATAGTACTCTCTACAGTATAAAATAATAGAATTTTTCTCATGGAGATTCATTGTTTTTAATTAATAATTTTATCAAAATATATTCTGTCCGGAACCTCTAATAAGCATCAATTTCCCCTCTCGCATGCTTCTCCATTGTGTATTTTTTATATTACATGTTTATTTTTTTATTTTTTTTTATATTTAATCTAAGTTTGTTCCACAGCAACTAGAATGTCAGAATTTGTTCCCTGCCTTTCTAGCTGCTATGAAATGTCCAGAGACAAACACATACTCACTTATACACATAATTGCTTCCTTCCATTGATGTGGAAAACATAAAAAAAAAGGGAGGCCGGTCTCCCCCACATAATTTTGTGATGGTGAAGTCTGACTGGACATGTACCCTTAGTAATAATAATCTATGGTGCATTAGTTTAGGTATTTCGTCAAACGGTGAGTTGAAAGTTCGATATTTAGACCCTTTTTTATGTTGGATGACCCTGGATTTTTAAAAAAATTTATTTGATGTATTTTTATTTTTTTACTAAATAATGGTTTTGCAGTAAGTTAAAGTGAATTTTTAAAATAATCTTATCACCTATGCAATATGAAAGGTCATCGTCTGTCAGTATCTTGTACTGTATCTGTATCTTGCAAGTTTTGTTTTCTTACACAATATATGTTAATGTAGTGTCTCTGCTTAACGAATAAATCCAACAATGCAACATGTTGGGAGTTTTCTATGCTGTTCTAAATATTGGAAATTAAATCTAAAATAAAGAACGGTTTCAGATATGCTGGGTTTAGAGACATGGTGTATCTCCTTTTTTCTAGCCCCCTCTCTTAGTATAAGAGTATTTGGGAAGGGGAACAGAATAGGAGATGGCAGTCACAAAGTCTGGATGTTGTCTGGGAGCATACTGTAAATCCCATTAATCTCAGGCACTACAGTATACGGTGTCATGTTGCATTTTGCCGTACCATTATATGGATAGAAAGACAGATAAAAATCATCCCATACCAGACATAATTGTAAATCAAAGCAAAATCTCAAATGTGATACCACTTTTAATATGCCTATGCTATTAAAAAACATCAAAATATTTATATCTAATGGTTTTGTAAAACCATCTCCAAATCTAAGGGGTGTAGATCTATCTATGCCAGGGATGGGTAATCTGTGGCCATCCAGATGTTTTGGATCACATCTCCCTTGATGCTTTGCAAGCATTATGGCCCTAAGAGAATTATGGGAGATGACGTCCAAAACATCTGGAGGGCCGCAGATTGCCCACCCCTGATCTATGTAATAGGCAAGCTCCCAAAAAATTAGAATGCCCTCTGCATTCAGAAAGAAAAAGTAAACTTCTCTCTTATAAACAGTAAATTATGCTATGCTGACTATGGTTCACAATGCTTTTTTTCCCCAGGAGTCTGATAAGACCAAGTGGGTATTCTGTAACATTTCATCTATCAATTCTAAATGGTTATTAGCCCACGGTCTCCATATAACAATCTCAAAATGTGTTCCATTTCATGGTTAGCTATCTGTAAGGAGTTTAGTACTCAGTACAGTTCAACCTGCAACCGTAACAGATTCCTGACACCTTTAATATTCCTTCCCAAATTTAATTTTTTTACTTAATTAATAAAATAATAAAAAAATGTGTGTGTATATATATATATATATATATATATATATTACCATTGTCTTTGATTTTGTTTGCAATGATCTCTGTTTTAGTAGACTTTCTTTATCTATCTATTAATTCTATGAGTGATGGATATATATGTAGAAGGTGTAGTTTATAGGTTATTAGGGCAGGCTATTCAATTTCTGTTGTCACTGTGAAGATGATTTTCTGCTTGCTCTTCTCACATAAATTACATTTCACGTCTTTTTAAATCTTTTGATTAAAGATCCTTTATTTCTTTGTATTTGATCTTCATAAAGTTATAAATGGATTATCTAATGTTCTTGGAATATGTTCAGTTTGCACACAACAAAATATAAGATCAGTTTAATGCAAGCTGAGAGAAGAGGTGTAGCAGCAATATTCCTGAGAATTTCTTACACCTATCTGTCTGAATCGCAAGTTAGAGCGAACAAATAACCAACTTACTAGGTCTTGCCTTACTGAATAGTGCTTTTATGTTGCTGCTATTTGCACGATTCATAGAAGAGATACCAACCTCTAGGGTGGAATGTTTAGTCTCTGGAAAGCACACATTTCATGTCTTTGACTTCCCAATGCCCTTTGAGTTTCTTGCCTCAAGCTGAGGAAATATTGAAGCAAAGTACAATCATGACCTATAAAATCTTTAAGCTGCCTCAGTGCTACAGCATTGCTTAATTGCAGGTTTATGGGAGATTCTACACTTCTAAGATTCTATGACTATAACATGGAACAAATATCTAGTGCTGCACATAGGGCCTAATGTGCAATTTTCTAACATGTGTCCAGCTTAATTAGGCCATTCATTCTATCTACTACCTTAGCACACACTTCCTCCAGGTTGGGCCGTGGTGTACGTCTGCCAAACCATGTAGACAGTGGACACAGGGCTTCGGGATACACTGCTAAGAAGCGAGAGTGGAGGTCCAGGAGCCTTGTCAGGAACAATTATATCAAAGGAACACTGCAAAGCACCATTACCACTTAAACCCACTGTAGTGGTTATGGTTCCAGCCAGGAGTGTCATATCCATTGTATGTAGTCAAACCATTTCAGTACATTTTGATGTCTTATTTGGGTTCCCCTGTCCTTATTTTTTTGTTTACGTTTTTAGCTATTCAGGGCCATGCTGGGCCATACTGGACCAGAGTCATTGGCTGAAGGCGTAGCTCAGTACTGTAAGCACTGAGTCCTACACAGCTCTGCTCTATATTACAAAGTGCATGGAATAAGATGAAGGGTAGGGGGTTCTCATAATCTCTGGTATGTGTTTTTAAAATCCTGTAGCATTTCCACCATATATCCTAATCCATACGCTGTGGTTATATTGCACTTAGAAACATAGAATGTGACGGCAGATAAGAACCATTCGGCCCATCTAGTCTGCCCAATTTTCTAAATACTTTCATTAGTCCCTGGCCTTATCTTATAGTTAGGATAGCCTTATGCCTATCCCACGCATGCTTAAACTCCTTTACTGTGTTAACCTCTACCACTTCAGCTGGAAGGCTATTCCATGCATCCACTACCCTCTCAGTAAAGTAATACTTCCTGATATTATTTTTAGACCTTTGTCCCTCTAATTTAAGACTATGTCCTCTTGTTGTGGTAGTTTTTCTTCTTTTAAATATAGTCTCCTCCTTTACTGTGTTGATTCCCTTTATATATTTAAAAGTTTCTATCATATCCCCCCTGTCTCGTCTTTCTTTCAAGCTATACATGTTAAGATCCTTTAACCTTTCCTGGTAAGTTTTATCCCGCAATCCATGAACCAGTTTAGTAGCCTGTTCTGTACAATGGCATGATCACTTCCCTCTTTCTACTGCTAATACCTCTCCCTATACAACCAAGCATTCTGCTGGCATTTCCTGCTGCTCTATTACATTGTCTGCCTACCTTTAAGTCATCAGAAATAATCACCCCTAAATCCCTTTCCTCATATGTTGAGGTTAGGACTCTATCAAATATTCTGTACTCTGCCCTTGGGTTTTTACGTCCAAGATGCATTATCTTGCACTTATCCACATTAAATGTCAGTTGCCACAATTCTGACCATTTTTCTAGTTTACCTAAATCATTTGCCATTTGGCACTCTACTTCCCCACCTTCCAATTATTAAAGTAACACTACAGGGTTAGGAATACAAATATGTCAACAGCTCCCCACCTCAAGTGTTTGTGAATGAGAGGTTTTACATTTCACTGTAAAAATAAAATAAAAAATAATAATAATTCAACTTTGTTGACCCTAAAGTGACACTATAAAACAAAAGAACCACTACATCTTGGTGTATTGGTTATGTTTCCTAGTGTCTGTAGATGTTGTTTTCCAGTTGTATGTTACATTATTTCCAAGCAGTTTGAATTTGTCAATTTATAGCCAAACTGGGTTGCAGTGTTGAGGACAGGTCAGGCTTAGATTGAATTAATGTTACATTTGAAACACCCAATAAATAGAATTTTAAACTATTGTTTCTCATGTGTGCCCCCGAGCCAGATCAAAAGCACCCACCACCCTCTACATCTGTAGATTTCAATTCATGTGCAACAGCTGAGTTATATTTATGCAGTTCTATCACTAGGGGGAGCTCCCGCATCTTTTATAATTGTCATTCATGTATTCTCTTTTTCTAAAATGTACATCTCTGCAGCAGTACATCAAAATCCCAGGTATGAACATAAACAGTTTATCAAAATCTCCATAAGACATGCAGTATGTTTATAAATAAATACATATACATTTATATATAAGAAAAAATGGATGCCACTTCTGTAAAATAGATGCAGGCAGGCAAGTCGCAGGGGGTGGGGATACATCCCTGAGTTTGGGGTCCTGCAGCACCAATTTATTTTTTTTTGCTGACAGGCTGCACTGCTCTTCATTGGGTCAGCAGGGCCAGCGCTCCCTATAGGCAAACTAGGGCGCTGCTTAAGGGAGAGCTGTGCTCTCTGCTCCTCGCGGGCTTTCTACCAATGCCGAGCCGGAATAGATCATATTCCGGTTCCTGGCATCAGCAAACGTGCGCGAGGAGCAGAGAACACAACTCCCTTGCCGCGTCTGACAGGAACTCTGTCGCCGAGGGTAGGGGGCCAATGGGCCACCTCTTGGGCCCTCCTATGACAGGGGGAACAGGGAGGGGGCGGTATCTAGGTGGCCTACGGTCGCAGGGTTCGTGGCTGCATGACGACCATGGTAGGTGGCGGTTGTGCATGGGTGCTTTAATTCCTTGCTCCTGCAACATCGCCTGTACATGGGGAGAAGTGGGTGGGAGCATAACAGGATCAGGAAATATGCTGAGAAAGGACGTTATGGGCAGCCAGGTGCAGGCAACAAACAGCAATGAAGGTAAGGTATGTCAGAGAATTTGTGTTAGTCTGCTTGAGTCAGTATGTTTATGTATGTCAGTATGTATCCGTCAGTGTGTGTATGTCATGTGTGTAATGTCTGTCTGTATGGGTCAGTGAGTGTCTGTATGGGCAGGTGTGTGTCTGTATGGGTCAATGTGTCTGTCTGTATGGGTCAGTTTGTGTCTGTATGGTTCAGTGTGTCTGTCTGTCTGGATAAGTGTCTGGATAAGTGTCTGTGTGTGCATGGGCCACAGTGTGTGCCTGCATGGGTCAGTGTGTCCAGGGCCGGCACTTCCTATAAGGTGAACAAGGCAGCCACCTAGGGCGCCATGTAGGAGGGGACGCCCTCCGCCCCCATCACTGGCCCTTTTAATGCTGCAGCCGCCTGAGCGCTCTGTAAAGAGTCTCAGGCGGCTGCAGCACTGACTCTCTTCTCACCTCCCCTTACCTGTAGAGTGGCCGAGCTCCTCTTTTGTCCACGGTACAGGAACATCCGTTTCCTGTACCCAGCCAGACTGATAGGAAGTGCACACTCAGTGTGCACTTCCTGTCATTCCAGCCGGGTACACGAAACAAAAGGTCCAGTACTGCGGACCGAAGAGGAACTCGGCCACGCTACAGGGTAGGGGAGGTGAGAAGAACATTGGGAGGGGGAGGGGAGTAAGAAGGACACAGGGAAGGGGGTAGGGGAGTAAGAAGGACACAGGGAGGGGGGGAGTTGTTATGCTACTTGGGTGATTTGGATTGGAACCGTTGAAAGAGTGAACAAGGTGAATTATAAGGTAAGACTGTCTGGAAGATGAAAAGAGGTACAAATCTATTACGTGAATCTACTTATGCCATGGAAAAAAAGAGAAATGCTTGTGACTTTAGTAGCATCACACCTCCCTACAAAGGATAACATTAATCGCACAGTCAGTATGTCAAAATCTCTGACCATCCATCAGAAGAGGAAGATAAAAAACTTAATTAGTGTAAATAAAGATGTTTTCTCCACAGTTACAAGGAGACCTGCTTAAAAAACGCATAATATTGTCACTGAGCCTCGGTAAAGAGTACATTTTAAGCCATATACAAAACCTGAAGCTCGTAGAGAAGCAATCAAAGCAGAAATGAAGAAAATGTTGGACCTTGGGCTAATCAAAAATTCCAAACTGGCTGGAATAGCCTAATTGTGCTTGTAACAAGATCTGATGGCACAATCAGGTTTTGCAACGATTATCCAAAGCTGAAGGCAATATCCATGTTTGATGCATAATCTGATGGCAAAAGTTGAGAAACTTGTAAAAAAAACTTAGGAAAACTCTGTACCCCATCACATTGCATCTGACCAAAGGAAGTATTGGCAAATACTGATCACAGTGTGGGAAAAGAAAACACTACTTTTTTTTAAAAGTATTTTCCAATACAAAGTTTTACCTTTTGTTTCAAAGAATGATGAACTGAATCCTAAAATGATGAGGTTGTACACAGTGAAGAGTGGGAGTCTTACTTACCAAAAGTGCACAGCGTTCTTAATTCCATATGAATGGCGTTAGAGGAGGCTAAGTATCTTTGTTATTCCACTGGGAGTGGGTTATTCAAGTCAAAAAGTAGAATCCATACTGAATTGTCTCAACCATTGACTAACAATCAAGTCAGAAGACGTCCTGGTCTTTCTGGCTATTGTAGGAGATTTTTCTTCAACTTTCCTACTATAGCAGGTCCATTAAATGACCTCACAAAAGCAAAATCTCCTGTGATGAACCATTCCAACGTTTAAAGAAACTATATGTATTCAACCTGTCCTGGTGACATGTGATTTTTCAAAGGAATTCATCCAACAAACTTGACTGGAAAGTTGAGATTCAGAGCTCCCAATACTGTACCTCAGCAGGAGGTTAGTTATTAACTAATTAAGTTATTTAAGGAACATTACAATGGTAGGAATGAAATTTCTAATGCTATAGCTGTTTGCATGTTTGTTTTAGGTAATACTTCCTTTTGCAACCCAAGCATTTCTTAACAGAGCACAGGGAAGGCAGTAAAGAAGGAAATTCTGATGGCCTTTCCAGTAGCTATACTCTTGTGACCATATTAGTTGCTTACCTCGCTAGGTCTGAGCTGAGGGGGAGGAGGTTTGACAGAGCAAAGGACGTTGTTGTGGCGGGTGTCTATTTCTCCAATGGTGCAGCAGTGCAACATAATAGCCAAGAGGAGAATGTTTTTGTTCATGCATCACAAAGGAAATTTGTGAATTAATATGGGTTCCTGGGTTGGAGCACTTGGAGAGAAGGAAGAGCTAGTGCTCCATTCCACAGTTTACACACAGCCCAGCAGGTAAAGAATACAGGCCAGGTAATTTATGTGGTTTCTCACCTGTGAACAATGGGCAACAGAAGGCTGCTAATACATTTTCCTGTTAGGGATTCAGTGAGAGAGGCTGCATTACTCTCCAGATACTATTATTAATACTTGCTTTTATAAAGCACCAGCATATTCTGCAGTTCTGTGCAATTGTAGAAAGGAAAATGTACACAAAGCTATACAATAGGCATACAAAGACATATACACAGAGCTATACAAAAGGTAACAAGGGCCCAGCCTGTGAGCTGAGATCAAGCCATTGTAGCTGTTTTATAAAAAGTGCTTGTATAAAGCCCATGAACTTACAATATAAGAGTTAACATGGAGACGAGAGGTAAGGAGGTGATTGTAATGTTAACATAAAAAGGGAGTGAGGAGGTAACTGAGTGAGATCTCCAGTATCCGGTGAAACATGCTATAAGAAAACGGAACACAGGTGTAGTGGGGCAGGGGGAAGTGATGAGCAAAATTACATTTTCTCTTATTTCCGAGTCAAATTCCATATGTGCCAACAGTAGGCTCATCATACAATATTTGAAGTTGGCCTGCGCAGAAATGTCCAGTGCAGCTCCATCCCAAATACCACCACACAAGTGTATAAAGGAGTGTTTTCTCCTGGTCCTTCATGTTTTGGTTCTACCTTGGCCACAACAACAAGTAAAGTTCTGTATTAGAGTTTTCTATAGCATATCAATATTTATTTTTGATGACAAAAAATAAAAACCAAAACACAAGATATAAAACTTTATGTCCATCAGTGGGGATTGTACCGCTGCAAGCAATTTTACTTAGAGCTAGTTTAATCTCTACGAAATGTGAGTGCAATTCCAGTTATTATTATTGGGTTTTATCTTTCCGTGTAAACAGTCTGCACTATTATCATTTTGTATCTTTTTACATATGATGAGAAGCACCTTAATCAAGAACAGATACCAATCAAGAATTTAGCAGCTCGGATTGTGACCATTAGACTGTGAATTTTGGACTTTTCACGTTTATTTATTGTTTATTCCATATATATATTTCTTTACTCAGTTTATATTTATCCATCCATTGGTACAACCTGTTTTGTGTGTTTTATGTTGTTCATTTTTTAGGGTTTAAGGGTATCCCCTATATTCAGAGTTTGCTGCCTATATTTTGTCAGTTGTTCTTCTAGCGATTATCCCTACCTTTGTTTTTTGTATATATTTTTACTTGATTGAAGAATGGAACAAGATCAGTAAGCAATTATGAAACCATTCACATTCAATGAACAGGGTGGTTTTGAGCTTTAGAAAGGAGGGGAGTGTGGAATTGTATTTGAGTAGGGAAATTCCATGATCAGTTTGGTTGTCAGTATGGGAAACTTCTGTGGAATTGAAAGACCCGAGCCCGTAGTATCTAAATGAGAGGCCATATCCACCACATGTGCATGAGTGCCTGAATTATTGCATCCCAGAAAATGTGAGGAACATATATCTTATTTATTTAAGGTCAAGACACCACTTGGTAAGGACACTGTGCAAGAAATACACAGTAAATTTGTATACATTTCTGCCAGTCTTCTGCTGATTAAGAGTTCTTTGTCCCACTTTGAGATGTACGAGGTTACATGGGGTTGATGCTTGGGTAACAAGAAAGGTTGTTTATATTAGCTTTGCTTATCCAGATCATGGGGTAAAATCGTACATTTATGGGAACTCATCAGGTCCACAACTCATTCTTAAATGTTAAGTAACTCTGGAACCAAGCTTCAGAAACAAAAATTTAAATTTGGGATATATTACACCCAAGCTGGCTCTGAGTGGACTTATATATCTGTGTTCCATTTTCCAGTGCCTTGTACTAACTCACAATGTCTCTGTGGAACTTGTTTTAGTGGTAAGATTTCATGTTCAATGGTAATTTGCAACTATTACTTTCCTTGGTTTTACACCTGCACCTGTTGTGCAAACTTCATATGTCTTACTCTGGTCCCAGTGAGTTGGGCGCCAAACCTACCTGCAGCCCTGCCTCCATCTGTTGCTTGGCAGGACCAACCAGTGGTGTCATCATGACCATGAAGGGTCCCAGGGTGCCTGCACCCTATACCTCACAATAAACATAAATAAGTCACCCAACCATCTGGGGACTGGTGTCATTGTTGGTAGTTCTGTGCTTGGTATATAGCCTTACTTTTATCCTGACAATGTTGTCCTCTGGTTTTCTGACTATTGCATGTGTGCAGGAATCTGATTTTGCCTGGTAATAATCTACTATATAATAAATTTCCTGCACACTTTCACTTTTCAAAACTCGAACTTCTACGATAAATGCAGCAGAGCTCAGTGTGAGAACTGCACACGTGGGATTCCCAGGACCTCAAGGGATCTAAAGAAGCAGCAAGACTGCCACTGCTTCTTCTCAGATGGAGCTGTGATACCACCAGACCGGCTATCTATAGTGACTTCTTACTTGGATTATGAGTGTGCATAGGTGTGTGTTTGTGTGTGTGTTTATATATATATATATCTATATAAGAAAAAAATAGAAAATGCTCTTGCACTCACGCTTTAGAATCCCTTAGTACCAGGGTGCTAGCATACCAAGGCTAGTAGTATCTATTCCTACAAAAAGATAGCAGCACTCTCGGATTTAAAAGTCCAAAATTTATTAACGTTTCAGTCCTGCATAGAGGACTTTCATCAGGATCAAATGATGAAAGTCCTCCATGCAGGACTGAAACGTTGATCGTTTTTAAACCTTGAATTAATACATTTTGGACTTTTAAATCCGAGAGTGCTGCTACCTTTTTGGAAGAATATATATATATATATATTTGCTACTTTCTACCTTCCTTCTGTTGTGTTTTGTCTTTTTATTAATAATAACCTGTTTTTTATCAACATGATCTTTTCACTTCTAAAAGACCCACAGATATCCCACGTACAAAGGCTATCACCTGAACTTCTGAAACACACAGTGACACACACCTATAATAGACAAACTTGCAATCAAGGTTTAGACTACTGAGACTACTGAGAGACCACCAGAAGACCACTAGTTGGAAGCCCAACCATAATGTCTTTCAAATAATGCAGAATTATTATAATGCGTGTGTGTGTGGGGGAATATATCATCTCTTTTAAGAAGAAAAATCTTATTTTTAAAAATAATTTTTCTATACTTTTTTGCAGATCATTATTAAAAAACACACAAATATTACTGCTTTTTCAGTTTTTAATTTTCTCTAGATGAGAAAGTGCAGTACAGTATTGCAGTTCTTGTAAATTTAGCATTGCTTACTTTATGAACAATTTTAAGAAAAGTGATATATTTCACTTTCTAGAAGGTAAGCTGCATGTACAGATAGTTAAAGGACCACTATAGTGCCAGGAAAACATACTCGTTTTCCTGGCACTATAGTGCCCTGAGGGTGCCCCCACCCTCAGGGACCCCCTCCCGCCCGGCTCTGGAAAGGGGAAAGGGTTAAAAACTTACCTTTTTCCAGCGCTGGGCGGGGAGCTCTCTGCCTCCTCTCCTCCTCCGTTCCTTCTCCTGGGCTGAATGCGCACGCGCGGCAAGAGCTGCGCGCGCATTCAGCCCGTCGCATAGGAAAGCATTTACAATGCTTTCCTATGGACGCTTGCGTGCTCTCACTGTGAAAATCACAGTGAGAAGCACGCAAGCGCCTCTAGTGGCTGTCAATGAGACAGCCACTAGAGGATTAGGGGGAAGGCTTAACCCATTCATAAAAAAATGGGTTAACCCTAGAAGGACCTGGCACCCAGACCACTTCATTTAGCTGAAGTGGTCTGGGTGCCTAGAGTGGTCCTTTAATACTTTGTCATTTATTGAATGAAACCCATTTGAAACATAATTCTATTTGACACATAAATGTTTTTGCAGTCGTTTGAACCCTTATGTATGTGCAGCTTGTTTGGTAACAAAATATCATACAGCACGTTAAATACAACTTCATGGTGCCAAATCATTGTCTCAAAAATTTTAAAATGATCAAAAACAAGGTATAAAGCAAAAATGTCCATATCTGTACTACAGCTGATTTTCTAGAGTTTCTTAATATAGAAAACAATCTGAAGTATGTTGATCATACATAATAAGACGAAGCATGGGAAATTCAATATACACTCCTGTCTGTGACAGTCTCAGACAACAAAAATGTAATTATACTTTCTTAACAGCATAAATATAAAAAAGAAACCTGACAGTTGTTTTTTTTAATACATTTTTTTTATTAAAATGCTCTTTTAGTATTTCACTTTGTTCTGCCAACCAAAGATATTTTGTTTTATAAAATATATGTACATTTCATTTCTATCAAAACTGCAACATCCTCACATTGTTAATGTCAGTATTTATGTATGTATGACCATACCCATTGTAAGATAATGTGGGTTGGTACACATTAAATGTTTCAACTTACTTGTACACAGGGGATGCTAGAGTCCACAGGAACAAATAAAGAATGAAATTATAATAATGAAAAAAAAAAACAAAAAACCTCTAAAATCAAAGTATTTATCTGGTTTAAGAAAATGCAAAACAAATGTAGTTTAATGCCAAATCTCACGTTCTAGAGGGTATTACAACACGAAAGAACTTACCTTATGCACTTCAAGTGATATGCAAAGCAAAATAAAAATAATCAGTTATATTGCTCTTCTGAATTCTAAGCATACTTAATTTTATGAGCTATGGCATTTTCCTGGCAACTAGTAAATTAATTTAAGTCTTATACCTACTATATGTAAGTGTACAAATAATGTAAGTATGTTTTTCAGAACCAGCAACACATCTATCATGATGACCCTTACAGAGCACATTTTACAAGTGTTAGCATTACCACTGACCAAGCTAAAATAAGAAAGAAGTCAACTGATACATAATTTGGTGACCACTCTCACATTCATATTATGTATGTGTATCCTATACTACCAAGGATCAATGTAAAGTGTATGAAAGTGTCAGTAGAAGCACTTAGATATTATTTAGCTATTTAACCAGTTCAATTCCGGTTCTGTGTGCACATAGGGTTTGCTTCTGTTTGCTTTGCATCTGCAATGTCAGATGAATGTTCAAAAAATCTTTACTTACCTATCCATCTGTTCAGCTACTGGATTTCGCTCATCAGATAATCTCATTTCTCTACGTGGGTTCCATTTAGTTCCCCTGTCTCACATAGCTACACTGGACCTGGAATAGTATCACATTCACTACACATGAGTCCACAAGGCTCAATGTGTAAAGTGCTGCTTAACAGCAGATGATGAAGTGAGAGTGTTGGGTACATACAGGGCCGGTGCAAGCATTTTTGGCGCCTTAGGTGAAAACAAATTTTCCGCCCCATTTGCTTCACCCAATCATGCAGACTAACACACACGCTGACTCAAGTAGACACACACTGACCATGCAAACTGACACACACACTAACCCATGTAGCCTGATGCACACCGACTCATATACACACACTGATTCATGCAGACACACACATACAGACACACTGATCCATGCAGGCATACACACATACAAACAGACACACTGACCCATGCAGACACACACATATAGACACACTGACCCATACAAACTGACACACACACACACACACACACTGACCCATGCAAACTGACACACATGCACTAACTCATGTAGACTGACACACACTGACCCATACGCACACACTGATCCATGCAGACACACACATACATAAACACTGACCAATGCAGACACACACACACACAGACACACACATATAGACACACTGACCCATGCAGGCTCACACATTGACCCATGCAGACACACAGTGGCCATTGAAGACACAGACACTGACCCATACAGGCACACAATGACCCATACAGACACAAACTGACCCATAGACATACACACTGACCCATACAGACACACTCACATATACAGACAGACACAGTGACCCATACAGACAAACACTGACCCATACAGACAGACATTACACACATGACATACACAAACACTGACCCATACAGACTGAGATACATAAACATAGTTTGCCTATGGGGAGCGCCGGCCATGGGTACATATCAGGTAATGCTCTACTTTAAAATACTGGTACCTGGTTTTAGCCAGGCTTCTATTTACTATATACTATTTGTTCAAATGTAACTTATCTATTTGGTATGTTCTATTCAATAAACCATAAAGTATCTCCTCCATTATTCCTTAGGTGGTCTTTCCCAAGAGCTGTGCACCTATAATGACTGTACATAGGCTTAACCTAACTTGTCAGTGGCTAAATATGTTTTTGAATAAAGAACATAATGACATCGATTTATATGTTGCAGAGTTCCCATTGTGTCCACAAAGCTGGAATAACATGCCTGTTTATAAGCTGGTTGCTTGCTATGCAGATCATCAATACCTGTGGACAAGATGATTTAGAAGAACAATCAGGTAAAAGAGACATAGTTCCATGTATTTTCCGACAACAATGCATGCTTTTTTTTTTTTTTTTTGGCATCCCTTTTTAATTTATGATTTATGAATTTATTTAATCAGATTCAGCTGTATGTTCAGTTTGCCTCAGTGAAAAAGTTTTAAATCACATAAAGTATTTTACACGTTACTGCACGCACAATGACCAGTTTATGGATTTGAAGTAGTCATGGTACCTGAAGTTTGTGTGCAGCGTTTTGTGATGAGTCACTGCACATACTGATTTTATCCCCTCTGCTGCAGAGCTCCGGGCTGGCTAATATCGATTCTGTGCATATTTGATGTCTACCGACATCACGCACAGCATATTGGTGACAGACATTCAAAGGTGGCCTGGCCCCCCTTTGTGCCGCCCGTATCCACCCCTTAACCCACCCACCCTTTCATTCCATCCCAGCAGCTAGGGGTGTACTCAGCCTCAGTACTAGAACAGATATACGTTTTAAATTTATTTTTGAATCCTTCTGCCAGCAGAGACAAGAGAGTTACCATAGATAGTAATAAAAAAACTATAGAAATATCTAAACATCTTTGAAAGCTCCCTGGGTGTGTTGTGGATGTATTTTTTTGTTTTTGTTTTTTAATACGCCAATTTTGGCCAACTGACTGGAATTCTGTCTTTTTTTCACATTAACAATTTTAGTGGCTAAACCTAGAGGCTATTATACCATAGCTCCACCTCTCATGTTGTCCCTAACTTATATAGAATTTTCATGAACTAAACCCCTATTTCCATAAAACACATTAACTGAACAATCTCAAGAATCTTCACTGTTAAGTGTGAATGTGCTGTTTACCTTGTGACATAAGAGAAATCACAAAATTGTAGCAAATTATGATGATATGGTACAGCAAAGTTATATATATCAAAATGTGCTCAAACCAGAAATATAACAAGAATTCCAATATGAATGTATTGGAAACATTAACAAACTATGGGAGAGGATTTAGCAAGGCAAAATAACAAACAATTTGGGGTACAAAGGGAAAAATCTTGTGAAATATTATGATGTTTTCCATGGTGGTTGCTGTATATGTAGCACTTTGCTACAACAACTTCCACTTCCTCTATGGAAAGCCAGAAGCCCTTGCATGGAGTGTCCTTAGCTGTCCTTAGCTAAACCCTGCTGTGGTCGGCAGCTCATTGAGTGAGAGTGTCAGCTGATCCCTCTCAGCCAATGACCGAAGCTCTGTACAGCCACTCTCAGCTAAATGCCGAGAACTTCCAGCTGTCACAGAGGCGATGACCGGTACCCACTGGACCATAGGTATGATGTCAAATCATTACTAAACAGTTTGACTACTTACACCGGATGACTACTTACACCCGGCACCAAAACCACTACAGCATGTTGAAGTGATTTATGGTGCTTGTAGTGTTCCTTTATATCTGCATTTATATATTTTTACTTTTGCAATCACTTTGCCTTTTTAAAATTTTATTTAGACCATTAATTGTCCTTTTGCAAGATGGGTTAGCATCTTTCCTTTGTAGAAATTATTGATATTAATAACAATGAGTCACAAAAATATATTTTATATCTTATTTTCCAATTTGTTTTAGAATTTCCTGCCAGACTGGTTGGCTAAGCAACATTTGTTGAGTCAATACTTTTAAATTTGTTTTAATTGCTAATTATAATTTAAAATTGTTAGTTTGATGATATTCCAAGTCTTCTAGCTCATCAATGTTAATGAGCTTTAAAGATACCATTGACATGATATAGTCAGTCATCTTAAAACTATCTTAAAACTAAGCATATAACTGTCACCAATGCATTTTTGCAAATTTTACAAATACTTCATATTATTATATTATTACCAGATCCCGATAACTATCTATTTTAGTTCATGTGTATACTATTTGAAACTGTGCAACACATTTCCCTTTGCTGACCTGCTTGTCCAAATATTCTAGTAAATGCCTGGGTGATCTCTCATAGTTAAATACAGATATCTGCCAGATTTCAATGACAACTTGATTTGACTTCATACATGGAATTTTTATTTAAATATCATTCAGGTGATTATGGGTACGAGGAGGAGATATACTCACAAGAGCGTGAATATGGAAGTACCCCCTACAACGGCTATGGGTCAGAGGATGACTACTTGATTACATCAACAGATATTCCTTCCAGCACAGATGTACCAGTAGGGAATTATGAGGAAGAAGTTACATTTTCTGGGTATTATCCTGACACGCAGATTGAGACAGAGGAAGAGAATCCATCTCCTACGGAATCATTTTTTGCTGCAAGAGATGTAACTACAATAACCACCAGATTTCCATATCATCGTCAAACTATTCCAAGAGAAAATGAGGATATTATTCCTGCCCCAGAACTTTCACGTGATTATGAAGGTATGTCTATTTTCTTATCATTCCTTTTTGAATATGGTGCTGTGCCTACTTTAAAATGAAGATTTAATACTTTCGTTATCAAATATGTAATTGTATTAGCTCAGTAACCAATTTTTGTTTTTTCAGTGACCCATTACTCAACTGCTATGTTATATATAACAAAATCTGAAAACAGCCATCAAAGCACAGCTTGCACCAAATTTCAAGAGACAAATTTAAAAATTTACTCATTTTGGTATACACCAAATTTACCTTCTCCACATATGGTGGTCATGACCTGCTGTATGCTCCTTTTGGGAAAAGCTCCAAAATGGCATCACAAAAATTCTGGGGGAAACAGTCGTTCCTGCCCAAGAATCCCTCCTACATCACATTAGCCTCCAATCATCTAAGACTGATCTAAAAAATCACTTCTCAGGTTCCTAATAAATGCTTCGAAATCCATTATCCCACTTTGATGGAAGACCACAAAAAACCCCATTGATACAACATTTTTTAAATGTCTACTTCATCTTAAAATCAAATGTATAACCTCTACAACTTTATACCTTTCTAATTTATCCGCAAAGGATGAATGAATAAATGGAAGAATTTTTTTTTGAGTTTATGGACTTTGCTGTTTGATTTCATTAAACAACATATTATATAAATATTGAGGGATTTGCTTTAGTCTTATAAGATGTATAAAAAGTGTTACAATTATTTCCCTCAAAAATAACTAAGTAGTGAAGAATTAAGCGAAATGCAATAACTCTAGCCGTGTGTATTTGTAATCATTGTCATTGTTCTTTCATTTTGATATTTTTCTCATTTTCAAAGAGAAAAATAATTTTCACATGAAATAGTCTTGCCCTAAGCTTCTGTTTTTTTTTTTTTTAAACCAACCAGACTTTGAGCAAAACGTAGAACGCTTCCTTTATTGTGTCTTGCAGTGACAAACTTGATCGAAGAATTTAGTGTTTCCAGTACTTCTGGAGTAAGAAGCGTTACAGGATCACAGACTCACTTGAAGGCATTTCAAATAGGAGGAAGAATGCAAATTCGCAAACAATCAAGGTGTGTGTTATGTCAGTGAGTTAAAGTATGTGTAGCATTGTTTTGGTACACTTAATTTCATATACATCATTTTGTCCCTGATTGTCCTTTAAAGAGACCCTCTAGACAGGAAGGTGATAATCTTTTTAACAAGTTTATGCATTTAAAAAATGCAATAGTAAATTATTTAAAAAAAATATATATTCATTTTTGAAGTTGCTGCATTTGAAATTTAACTCTGGCTTATCAAGTGCTGCAGTTACAGAAATTGATCAACCAGGCTTATCCCTTAAATCCGGTTATACGAAGAACAGAAGTTTCTTGGAGTTTTTGATTGCTTACTATTTACTTCTGCACCACCTGAT
The DNA here is from genome assembly GCA_933207985.1 of Pelobates cultripes. NCBI lineage: Eukaryota > Metazoa > Chordata > Amphibia > Anura > Pelobatidae > Pelobates > Pelobates cultripes. Next base: position 194,552,893 of record OW240915.1, read on the forward strand.
GACATGTACAACTGCGTTATATGAGAAGAATGGGAAATACTGCCAGTTAGAAGTGAGAGCAAAAAAACTGACTTATGGAGCAAAGCTACTTATTTTTACAAAACACAAATATTTATTAACAAAAAAAAACAAAGATAAAACCACACAGCCTTACTAACTGGAATATACCACTGTACCTAATGTGTCACATTTAAAGGGTTACTCCAATCACCATGACCACCTGCAAAGGGAAGATTTCTTTCCCCTTCCACCCTACTTAATTGTAGCCTTCCCATCTTTCTATCCCATCCGATATGCCCTCTCTCCTCCTTTTTTAACCTTCCTCTCCCCCTCCCCTTGCCAGCTCAGAGTGCGTGCATGCACTCTCGAAGAACAAAAAAATAAATAAAAAATACAAAAATATTTATATTTGTTATTCTTTTTTAAACAGGAATTTAGTTTACTGGGCTTTCCCACACTATTATTAGGGACAATTTAAATTTTGACCATGGACTTTGAATTCTCCCTTTAGTAAATATGAAGGAAAGCTATATCATATAAAAATAGGGGCATTTCCAATCGAAATAGGTCTAAAAATCACTAAGACTATGACATTATTTTCTTTGCAGGTTGATCTTCCCCTATGGTTTCCCACAGCAGTTCTCACTGGTTTCCACCTTCAGAATGAGGGAGAAGACAGCTGAACAGGTGTGGAACCTCTGGGAAGTACAGGCACAGAATGGAGCTGAGCAATTTAGATTGCGTCTCTATGGAGAAAGCAACGCAGTGGATATATACAGCATAGCAGCCTCAGGTAGTCAAAAAGTAACAACCTTTGAGAATGTGGAAAGACTGTTTGATGGAAGATGGCACAAACTGTCTTTGAGTGCCAGAAGAAACCTGCTAACACTGTATGTGGACTGTCAGCAAGTTGGTTCCTCACCTGTTAACCTCTATGGTACCATCCGAATGGATGGATTCAGCAGTCTGGCTCGACGCATAAGGGACGGAGCGGCAGCAAATGTGAGTGAAAATAAGAATAGCTGTTTCCTGTAATGTTCTAACCATTAATAATGTCATTGTTGATGCATCAGCTGTTTTAACGATAAGTCGACTTTTTGTAGATCGATATACAGCAGCTTGAAATCTTTGAAGATGCAGAAACCGCCACTGAAACAACATGTTGTGAGCTACCTGGTGTGGTGAGTATATATAAATACATATGCTGTTATGTTTCATTTGGGAACTATTAATTCTGCACCATATTCAGTAATCATACCTATAGCTGCATGGATGAATAGAATTAAGAAGAACGTGCATAGTGGAATTAAGAAGAAATACCCCAATATAAATAAAATTCATCAAGTTTTCAATTCTTTATGTTATGGCTCTTTCTGATAAATTACACTAAAATTTGATTTATTCTGCTTCTTTATGCAGGAAGATGAAAGGGTAAGTTAATTTATATACTTATTGCATATAAAATAAACACAAAATCCACACACAGAATGTTACACTGTTTCTCTTTTTTTTTATTTCTTTTTTATAAAGTGTGCTGATGCAGGCGAATTTAATGCAAAAGGTTGCAACTGTTTGCCCGGAGAACCTGGTTTTCAAGGATTTCCTGGATCCAAGGTAATAATATGTCACATTTCATTTCAGAGATCCCGAGCTGTGTCTGAGTACCAGAGTTGAGTATGAGAATAAGAGCAAAGTAAGAGTTCCATAGCTGAGTCTAAGTATGAGAGCCAAGTACGAGTACGAGAACTGAGTCTGATTATAAGAGCCGAGTACGAGAACTGAGTCTGAGTATGTGAGCCAAGTACGAGAGCCAGAACTGAGAGCCAAGTATGCGTATCACAGCCGAGTCTGAGTATGAGAGCCAAGTACGAGTAGGAGAACTGAGTCTGATTATAAGAGCCAAGTATGAGTACCAGAACTGAGTCTGAGTATGTGAGCCAAGTACGAGTGCCAGAACTGAGTCTTAGTATGAGAGCTAAGAATGAGTACCAGAGCTGAGTTTGAGTGCCAGGTCTGAATCTGAAAATGAGAGCTGAGTGTGAGTACCAGACCCGAGTCTAAATACCAGAGTGGAGTATGAGCATAGTATGAGCTGAGTTTGAGTATAATGGCTGATTATTAATACCAGCTTAGTATAATTATGAGAGCTGAGTACGAGTACCAGAAATAAGTCTTTCATTATGTTTTCATAGGGTGAAAAGGGAACTCAAGGTTTACAAGGTCATTATGGAATCCATGGCAGACAGGTACGTTAATAAACATGTATTGTTTTTGTTTTTGTTTTTTTTAATAGATGCTATTGTATTATTCACATCATATTCAATCTCAAAGAACAATATTATGAATGAAGAACAACAAATCATGTTCTAATATTGCCCTCTTCATGGAAATATTTCCAATTAATGTATTAAAACAACAATTATCCATTATCCACTAGGTAAGGTCAAGCTGTTCTGCAAAAAATATAAAAGGCGTATTTATATTGTTTGACATTTTAATTAAAAAAACACTGTGTTGATAAGTGGGGCTCTTGTTTCCTTATCCTACAATAATTATACTGCTCTTTTCCTATTTTAATGGCTCTGCACTCAGCCATGGAGCTCTTATGAGTATATTATACACCTGTTTATTAGCCACTCTCTTCAACACTAGCAAGGAAATGTCAAAAGTGAGAATTTAACCCTTTAAGGACACATGACATGTGATTCCCTTTTATTCCAGAAGTTTGGTCCTTAAGGAGTTAAAGTGAATTTCTAATTTAAAGCCCCCAAAAAAGCTGAGGTGGAAAAATTCTCAAAGTCAGTGAGCTATGCTTTCAGTACAACTCCTATGGCCCTAAATTTGAAATTTACTTGGAATTCTCTCTTTAGCAAATAACTCTGTACATTGAAAAATGTGCCTTAAAGGAACACTCCAAACACCTAAACCACATTAGCTGAAGTGTTTAATCGGTTAAAAGTATGTCCTTGGTACCTTAATAAATTAACCTCATTACACCCCCTGGCTGTCAATCAGACAATAGGCCCTGCTATTTTCTGGTTTGATTAGCTCAGTGGAGCTAAACTCAAGAGTCAGTGAGTGGCCAGAACATGGACTTCTCTTTGATCTGCATTGGGATTGCTTGCAAAGGCTGCAGTGTGTGTACTGGGACAAGGGTGATGCTTACAAAGGCTGCACAAAGAAGATCCACAGCAATAAATTCATGCATGTCTTCACGTGATAAATATTAGTGGAAGTTACACTCTTCAATTCTCTCTAATCGGCTGTTCTCCCCGCATGTCACTAAAGAGATGGGTGCTGAATTAAGAACAACAGCCACAAAAAAAGCATCTGGTACCCCAGAGTGTAACACCAACTAATATTATGATGCCCAAAGATTAAAGGAACCCCAACCCCTATCCTAACCTAAGTCTATCCCTAAACCTATTTACACAATGAAAGATCCATAACACCGGGACCTTTATTACAGAGTGACTGCACATTTGGTATCATCTGCTGGATGTTTTCATTAATCTGTTATAAAATAGTCAGGCATGTATATTAAAATCTACATATATATATCTACATATATATTGACAATCTGTATTGACAAATATTTTACAGGGACCGAGAGGATCAAAGGGAGGACAAGGTAGAAGAGGTGATACAGGTCCCAGGGTATGTATATTTGTGGATTATGTATATTTATTGGTTATGAATAGTATGAATAGTAGTGTTGATATATTTTTCTATTTAAAAAATGAAATAAAAAAATGTGTTTATTTAAAAAAAAAAAACCCATGCCTAAATCACAATCTCCTTGGAAATTAATCTATTGGATATGTTAGTTGTTCATTTATATTCAATTTAGTTTTTAAATTTACATGCATGTTTTTTATTTCACCTTTGTAATACTGTTTACACTGTAACATTTCACTATATATTTATGGTGTATGTAGAGCACGTTTGGACTAGGCTCGACAAAGACTCACTTTAAAGTTGAAACGTTGTCAGATCACTACAAGGCCTTTGCTATTTTAATAAGACTTCAATATATATTTCATAATGTTTCTTAATAAGACGATGACATGTTTACTTCATATTGCTACACTTATTTCTAGAACTTGGCCCTTTCCCCAGAGTTCTAAAAAAAATATAAAACATATTTTCAAATATTTAACCCTGGCATTAGTCCCAAACCGCTACAGTAGGAACTACAAATAGTCCTGGCTCAGCCTGCTAGAGAAACTGAAATCAAAGACCTATTTGTCAAGAATTTGACATGCAGACTAATGACTGGGAAGCGTAATATGTAATACATTGTATATCTATGTGCACTTTTTAATATCCAAAGTTCTTGTTGGCATGCATATCTCTTCAATTTGTTATACAGAAAAGCACTACTTATTTATACAGTTAAGGGTAAAGTACATAAATACAGGTTAAAATGGAAATCTGGGAGGGTAGGTCCTGTGCCATTATGTACTCAGGAAGAGGCCTTTTTTTTTTTTTTTTTTATGTAATCCTTTATATGGTCAGCGGTAAGCCAAGACACTGACAAGGAACACGAACATCAATGACAGTGTAAACATTTCAACATCTGTGTCACAAAATTATATTATCACGTATTTTGTTAATACAAAAGGAACTGGAGGGAGAAGGGATCATTCTGCCACCAGGAAGTCTTATTGCCAGAGATATTGTAAGCAAACAATTTATTATTTATCGCTAAAGTGTTGACCGGATGGGAAAAAAGGAATATTACAAACCCAGATCAATTGGTTTCTGAAGTCCAAAAGTAAACTAAGCAGGCACATTGCCACCCCATAGGATATAAAGAGCCTTTAGAGCAGTAATTTCCCCAGGACAAATCAGTTGAGAATGTGCCCTTATCTATGGAGTTTAGTTTGGTTGATGACCAACAGAAAAGCATTTTTTAACATTCCGCTTGCAATCCCATTTAAATAGACACTTTCTTAGATGCCACCCCAAACCTCCACTCCGTCAGCACCTTCAATGTATTGCTCTATATCTTGGTCCTACTTTTTCAAATAAACCAGAGAATTACTTGCAGATGCTGTAGAACATAGAAAAGAATACAAATTTGAGATAAAAGGGAAATTGGTTAAATCACTATAAACTACAGTTTAACCTTTAGATAGGTCTGCAATACTAAGTAATAGCAAATATCTGAAGAAATCTGATGTTGCTAACTGAGCTGAGACACAATTTATACCATCTTCAAATACGTCCCCCTACTATTTTGTGCTAACACCCCTATATTGGTGAAAGACTGCGGGAGAAGGAGAGGGAGAAATTTCTTTATTTTTAAGGAATAACGTTTAGAGAGATTGTAGTAATGAAATAACCTGTTCCAGATATTTAATTAATTGAGCAGGGTCAGGCGAGTAGGATATACCTACTGTCTTTGACCCTTTTCCAGCTATATGTAAAATAATGGAAGATCAAGCAAGGAAAGTGTAGACTCAATGTCCACGTGCCTGTATAATGACATTTCATTTAACTTCAGTGCTACACATGCACTTGATAAACAGAGTATATTTACTAAGCACAGTACCAGTCAAAATATATTGTGAATTTGTGCTTTATTATTTCACAGGGTGACCCAGGTCCTGATGGTGAAGAAGGCCCTTCTGGGTTCACAGGAGATACTGTAAGTAGTGATTTGTCGTGCAAGTATATGCAATCTGAAGAGTTAAATTAAATTTAAAGAGTTTATAACAATGAGAAGTTTTATGCCCGTGATTTTTTTCACAAGTATGTCAATTTCTACAAATTGTATTTTTATTGTTTTTAATAAGCACAGTCTAGCACATTATACTTATACAGTATTAACATTTTATTAGAAGAGATAGCTGTTAACTCAAAGTTCAAACCTATAGTTGCATGACAAAAACCAGCGCGAAGGAAGTAAACTGCAAAGGGTAAAGGAAAAATTTAAAAAACAACAACAATTATTGCCATGTTTTTCTAAGAAATGCAACGTATTAATTGATGTATATAACATACATTCCAGCACTTTAATCTGACATCAACTTGAGGTATGTTTTAGGGTAAATGTAAATATTGCTATTTATTATAAATGGCAATGACTTACATTGTCAGAGAAATGCAGATCACCAATGCACTAAAACCACACATTAAGATGTACCTTTAACACTGGCAAAGATTAACCAAGCTAGAAAGGTGCAAATATAGGCCCTTTCTAGTACCTAGCCCAGGGGTAGGCAACCTTTTAACAGCACTGTGCCAAAATAAGATTGTGATATCTCGTAGTGGCCGGCCCTATTTTTTTTTTTTTTAATTGCCATGTCTATGTTTTCCGTAATTTGCTTGTTTTATTTATACTGTAGTTGCTTTTTGTTTTATTTGTGCATATATGAGCTGTTATATTGTATATGTTCATGAGTAAATTGTGGTATTGTATATTATATGTAGGAATTTTGGCTGTGTATGGGGGGCTGCTTGTGGAATTGAGTGTGTTGATGGACATGTTACATTGTGTTTTTGGTGGGGTGTGTATGTGTGAGGCTGCTTGGGGTATTGCATGTGAGAGCCTGCTTGTGAGGTTGTGTGCGTCTATGTGGATTGTTATTGGAGAGATCACTTACTCTACATGCTGCAATGCATAAATTGAGGATTGTCTTTCACCACCTTTTCAAAATTAGCAGATATCTGAAGTTTCACTTGGTCTCCTGATAGGCCAGAGAAGCCTGTTTGGCTCTAGCAGCCTCGAGTGCCATGCAAAGACACCTCGAGTGCCATGCAAAGACACCTCGAGTGCCGTGCAAAGACACCTCGAGTGCCGTGCAAAGACACCTTGCCGTGCAAAGGTTGCCTACCCCTGACCTAGCCTATTAAATATAAAAAAGTGTACCCTCCACATGAGGTATTTAGCTTAATAAGGCTAATTACTTGCATATGTTGCAATGCTGCATGCTCCAACTTCTCAAACAAGTTATTGCATTGCTCTTATTTACATTGTCAAAATTAATGGATGGGAAATAAAATTAATATATTAATCGTTCCTAAATCCCAATGAGGTAGACTAAAGTCTAAAATCCCTTTATTACTGCATCTGTGTCTATTTTTCAGCAGAAATAGTATAAAATCCATGTGGGCTGGCTACTTTCATTTACAAATGACATTAATGAAGAAAATAGCCTATATCCTGCTCCACTGTGGCCCGTTTTTGATTTTCAAAAAGTCAGCCAATAGCCAATGAAATAGCTTTGAAGTCCACCTGTTGATTGTCATTACAATATATTGCTCTATTGATTATTAACCCATTCATGTTGTCCATATTTTATTAAGGCTCTGCCTGGGTTAGGCCAGATTTCTGTTAAAAGACAATAAGGTCAGTCTCTGAACGTGTCCTGTGTTATCTGGCACCAAGACATTAGCAGCAGATCCTTGCAGCACATCACGTGGCTTGAGATCTGGGGAATTTGAAGGCAAGACATTGAACTCTTTATCATGTTCCTCAAACCATTCCTGAACAATTTTTGGAGTGTGCCAGGATGTATTGTCCTGCTAAAAGAGTCCACTGCCACCAGGGAACACCATTGCCATGAAGGGGTGCACATGGTCTGTAACAATCGCTAGGTAGTACGTGTCAAATTAACATCTCTATGAATGCCAAGACCCAAGGTTTTCCAGCTGAAAATTACCCAGATCATAAGACATCCTCTACCAGACTTCCTTTCTCCCATAGCACATCCTGCTGCCATCTCTTTCCCAGGTAAATTACACACACATAATCGGCCATCCACCTGATCTAAAAGAAAACGTGATTCATTAGACTAGGAAACCTTCTTCCATTGCTTTATGGTCCAGTTCTGACACTTACGTCCCCACTGAAGGTGCTTTTGGTGGTGGACAAGGATCATCATGGGCTTCATCGTCTGCAACTACACAGCCATATATGCAGCAAACTGCAATGCACTGTGTGTTCTGATACCTTTCTAGTATGGCCAGCATTAAGGTTTCAGCAATGTGAGCTACAGTAGCTGACCAGACAGACTAGACTTCGCTCCCCGCGTACATCAACGAGCCTTGGGCGTACATGACCCTTAAGCCTGTTCAGTTGTTACACCTGTTGCAGTTTTACTTTCTTGCACCACTTTGTGAAGACTTGCTGTTTTGGAAATGCTCTGATCTTGTCATCTAATCTCACGATTTGTTGTTGTCAAATACACTCAGACCTTTTAATTTTCCATTTTTCCACTTTCATCACATGAAAGTCAAGAACTTAATGTTTAATTGCTTCCTACTGTATCCCACCTCTTAAAAGGTGCCTTTGTAGCAATATAATCAACATTATTCACTTTACCCGTCAGTGGTTTTAATGCTGTAGTTAATGAGTATAATTTGTTTTGTCTTAATATGAGTTTCTATTACATTCTTTTAAAAGGGTTTCTTTGGACTTCCTGGACAAAAAGGAGAAGAAGGTTTACCTGGAAAGAAGGTAAAATGAAATGCTGTATCTGCTTAGTGCCCTGGGTTTATATACCTTATTATTTTTTTAAGGCATAATTATAGTGTATATTGATAAAAAAAATGTAATAAGGAACCTCTCACACGTTTCCATTTGAATGTTTTCATTGGACACAGCATGCAATGCGTCAAGATCTAAGCTAATAAAACATGTATCCTGGCAATAGTTCAGTAGGTAGGGCATCAGCTGCAGTAACCTAGCATCACAGGGTGGATTATTGGCAAGATCAGTTCAGCCCATCATTCGGCTAAAGTTGATGAAAAGAGAGCTATTAAGTGCATAAAAATAATAATATCAAGACCTCAAGAATGCAGTTGTTTCCTTCTGAAAAGATTACTCCAATCCTTTTATTTTAAACCCAATTTAGTTTATTTTGTAATAGCTATTTGACACCAGTAACGTGTTCACCCATCTTTTTTAAAAGTAAAAAAACTTTTAAAAAAAAGAAAAGTAACCGATAATCCAGCGTCAGGTGTGCACTTTTCACTTCCCATCTGATGTCGCATTGCTTTATGCAGTCCAAGCAAATAATTTTTATAGAGAAAACATTTCCAGGCTCAGAGTGCATGTGTGCTCTGAGCCCAGTTGGGTGGGAGGCAGAGAAGAGTGGACAAGGAAGGGAGAGGATTTAAAAAAGAATAACATATATGCAGGGAGTTTGAGAGTGAGTAGACCAAGCGAGGAATAGAGGGAGAGGAGATTTAGGCTTCCCCTTACAGGTGTGTTCCCAGTGCAACTCGCAAGAGTAGTAGCTGACTAGTTCTGTCACCCGTGCGTTGTGTAATTTTTGCACAGCAATAACATTAGGCAGTCTGGAACAGTTACTGGCTGCCAAATTTGCGCATGCTGGGGTTTAACTAGCCCACTGCACAAATTTGCAAACATCTCTGTATTTGCAGCGTTTCAAGCAGAAACATAGCAGATACAGATTGCTTCCCCCATGACCGCTTCTAAAAACAGATATGGTTAGGGATGTTGGAGTAACACTTTAAACACTTTGATGATATTATTTTATGTCTGGCTGAGCATTGTCAAAAATATAGTTTACATACATATCTATTGGCTTGTTAGCTATAAATGATCTTGTTTGTGTTGATTTGTTTGCAAAACAGGTTTTTTTTTTTAAAGACAAGCAGGTGCTATTCTGGGGCAATATACTAACTAAATAAGGCCATGTTGCCATGGAAACCAACAGAATAGCACACACTTTGCCTTGATAGCTTGCTAATATGTTATGAAAAAAAATAAAGCAGAGCACTATGAACTGCATAACTACTCTCTGGCAGCATCATTGGGAGTCATTAAGAGTTTTCAGGTTGGCTAATATAAATTTTGTAAAAAATTGGCATCTGATGCCAGCACACACAGCATGCTGGCAACTGATAGCCAATGGCAGCATGCCACTCCTCTACGCTGCCCCTGTACTTACCTTCAGTCTGCCCTGCAAGAGCCCCTCCATCTGACAGGTGGGAATAATGTCAGCAGAGGAGCTCTTGACCTCGGCGCAATATTAACATTTAGCATTTTAATTTTTTTCGCTGAGGGAGACTTACCAGGCTAGGAGGGGTTGTTCCAATTTCTTAAAACACTGGTCTTTGGTAGTAACCTTTTACATATAATTATTGAGCTTTCTGTTTAAATCCACACAAATTGGTAAACGTGTAATAAGATAGAGAGACAGAGAGAGAGAACTATAGATGTTTTCCTGTTTTTGCTCTTTGTCAAGTTGTGTAATGTTATTCAGGGTCGAATGGATAATTTATATGTCATTATTATAACTGGTCCTTGTGATTGTGTTCCTCCCAAGACTTGCCTGTTCAATTTTCTTCTATTTTAGTCATTAGACACAGACTGTGTATTAATGATAACCTATCTTACAGGGAGAGCGTGGATTGACAGGTCCACAAGGAGAGCCAGGAATTAAAGGAGAACTTGTAAGTAATTTCTATTATTAGTCAATCAGATGATGGTGTGTGAACCTTTTTTCTCCAGATCCCCAATTTAATTTTTTTTTTATACTATATGTATGCTATATATATGCATGCTGTTTTTTGCTACAACCATATATGATATCTTGGCTTTTACCTCTGAAGTTCCTATCAAGAAACCCATTGGTAATCCACTGCAATCTAGGGATTGTATTCTTTCGAACCTAGATTTTAGCGACTACTTACTTATAGTTTCAACTGGCTTGAACCATTGCAAACTGTCATCACTTAAGTATCTTTCAAGACTTGAGGTTCAGTAAACAGACCTCTTAGTTTAATACTTGCAAATTATTTTATAAACTATATTGATTTAAAACCATCATCATGATATGGATTATTATACAGCTCAGTGTCAAAAAATCCTGATTTATATCATTTTAATAACTAGTAACTCAAAACAATTGCACAGCCTAAGATGGTCTGTCTCTAATTATGCAAAGTAACTTATATTTTACACCACGTAGTTAAAACCAATACTAATTGTGGGATTATTTTAATTTCATGCATTCATTTTTAGCTGTGTTTCCTGTTTATATGTACATACCTTAAACTGGCATGCAGATGTTATTAAAGTGTTGTTTTACAATTTTTTTTTTAGAAGTGGCCAATATCTAATTTTGGACTAAAACTATATTCTCGGCCATCTCTAGCTGTGATCAGAGTTCTGGGTGTTGTAGTCCAACAACAATTTGGGGACCCACATAGTTATACAGCACTTAAACCCTTCATTACCGACCACTTTTTGGTTAACAAATATTAGCATGACATTTTTTTTTTTTTAAGTAGGGGATGCACAGCTAGCCTATAAACATATCATATGTTTGTAGACAAAGAGAAAAATAGAAAATATGTAAATTCACACAATTTATATTTTTCTCCTATTTATTCATCCTTTATAAAAATATTTGGGAAATGAAAAGCTTTAGACAGTATACGGTGTCCTTCATCCTGCAATATTTCACAGAGATTCCAAAACGTTAGTTTGAAAGCAATAATGTCTATGTGTATAGATTGCTTTGCAGACAAGCGTAAACATTCAAATTATGTAACTTTACAGAATTTGTATTTTTCCCTTATGTATCCCTCATATTTGGGAAACGAACAGCTGTACACAATTTCCTTTATCTTTAGCACTATTTCAAACAGGGTCTGAAATGTTAGTTTGAAAGCAAAAATGCAAATAGATTTGACAAAAATAGATAAATAAAAAAAGGACCCTTAAGGCATTACTAGCAGTATAGCTTACTAAAATGGCAACAGAATGTAAAAACAATGGCTGCAAATGAGCATAATGCCCACATTTAGTAAAAATAGTGAAATCTTATATTTCTAAAATAAAGGTATTTAATCTTTATCAATCTCTGAACTGCTAATGTAATGCTAACAATGAAAAGGTAGAGTCCATTTACTCTTCACTTTACATTCATTATATCAGTAACTTGTGGCCCCATGAAGCAAGCGCAGCCTAAGGCTGGAAAGTAGGCTTAGGTGAGGATGGCAGGGATTGGTATTTTAGGTTGGGAGGCAGGACTAGTATATATAGGCCGGCCATCTTAGTTTGGTCACAACTAATTACTCACCAGTCTGGGTTGGTCCCTCCCTCCGTCCCTTGTATAGGTTAAGTGGTTTCAGCCCGCTTAGTCACAGCAGCAGGGTTGGTGAGGGGAAGGCTAGGGAGAAATATGGTCTCTGGTTTAATTAAGAAGAGTTAAGGAAGTTGGCTGATTAGTACCAAATTGGTTGGTTACAATGTTGATATAATTTTGGTGGGTTTCAAGTCCGTCGGTGGCTCAGAACGTTGGAGGTGTAGGGTTATCCGGGTATACCCCTCCCAGGAGGCGGTTAATCATTATGTTGCACTTTATTTGTTTATATCTTAATGTGTCGTTACATTGTTATTACAATGTTTACCATATGTGTCATAGCCTTTATTTATGACATATGGAATATGTATTGTGATGTATGGGTGAAGGGATGAGGCAAGGACTTTCAATGTTTCAGTTGATATTTTTGGATATTATTATTATTATTATTATATTAATAAAGCTTTGGATGTATTGACCCATACCTTAGAGTGTTTGTATTTGATTGGTAATGGGGTAGCTATGGGTTTTTTGGGAAATCTCCACCTGCCAACAAGGTGACAATGCACCCGTCAAGTGTCTTCTGGTATAGACATGTTTCCCCTACAGGCTGGTAATCATATCTAGAGTAAGATGAGGGTCGGTGAGGCTTTATGGACTAGATTTCATACTACAAAATACATGAAAATAAAAACTTTTAAGCTCTATATCATTTTAAAGGGGTTAAACCTTTTTTGTTATGGAGAACTAAAGGAAAAGTTAAATGTTTTCAATTACTTAAAGAATAAAGGACACGTTATATATTAAGAAGAATGTATTTAAATATTTTTTTTAAAACATACTTTAACAGTATTCAGGACTGATGCCAAACCTTTTTGTATTTTAGGGTAATATTGGTAAACTTGGCCGTGATGGCATTGATGGTCCTCCAGGTGAGAAGGTATGTAGTATAAACGTTTGTTTCTTTGCAGAAGTTGTTCTTTCACTATAGTTTGCAGCTCTACTTCCAATAGTTAGATAACGATGCCATTAAGGAGATATCATAGTCCTTCATGTTCTAGATGGACTTTCATCAACTTTTATCAGGAACGTTTTGGTGGACTAATTCATATGAGCGTGGGGGGATCATCAGCTATGGTATTGACAGACACCAATTACGTTTAAATTTCAGGAAACCATTAAATTATGCACTTTGTTGATGTTGTGTCTAACCAAGATAAAATGTGTGTATAAACTATAAAATATTTAAAATACATATGTTATAGTCAGTAGATGTCTTCATGTAAAAAACATTCACCAGATTTTGTATATGTAAAAGACAAAAGTAACAATAATAGTACAGACAGCCTAATTCAATATGTTTTATATTATATAGCAAGATTTAAATAATTTTCACCTACCACTAACATTTCCTAGAGCTGATATACCAGCTCTTGTATATTGTGCTTGTGTGACTTTAAGAACTGACACCAACCTCACTCTGTAATTACTTTGAATAATTTATTCACTTAGCAAACAATTAACACACATTCAATACACTTAAAAAATGAAGTGCCTTTTAAAGACAAATGTGCAATGTGGTATCTCGCGATTAGGTCTGTTCAGCACATTTTCAGCATCTTCAGTCCATCTACTTGTGTGACGACAATCTCTCTACGCATTTCGCTACACTGGCTATGTAAGGCTTAACATCACAGTTCTACAATTTTTGTTTGGATGAGAATCGGCTGGAGATGTACATTTTGTCCATTCATAAGAGAATAGCTTTCTATCATTGATATCTCCTTTTCTTTTTTTTTTTTTTTTAATTCTTTATTTATTGCGTGCAAAGAGATAACGTTGCTTGGTGCGCCACAACAGCTGCATCAAACAGAGAGATAAGAAGATGTACATGGTTATGGCATTTGCATAAGTTGCACATTTTTAAATTATATATTATACAGACTAAACAGGCTAAACAGTATAAGTCTAGAGTAACTGTTAGGGCTAATAACAACGCCAGTGTGGAAAACAAATATTAGGGTAGACTTTCTGAACTGCCCCAGCATGCATTATAAATGTGATTTCGCCTATACGCAGCCAGTGCACAATGTAGCTTATAACAATAAAGGAAATAGATAGAGAAAAGGTAAAGCACGTTAGTAGAGAGAGAGACATGTTCAGCTTACGGTCTAGTATGCCGATGTGAGTCAATGTCCCGTATTCACGATGCATGCTGTAGGAATAAATGCCTAACTGAAAGAGTCAAAAACTTAAACTTAGTATATAGGGCATATAAACCAATGGGTTTCCGCGTGTCCATGTGTTAATAATGTTACTGTCCGAACTGGGTTTTGTACCGGTGGTCAGTGGCACAGTGGGGTAGGTTGTCAATGATGGTCCCAGGGGTCACAGCCTAGGGCTGTTGGAGACCTGTCCTGCAGTGTGAGTCCATTATCAGCCGATGCCGGCGCTTGGGGGCTCGTTGTGGCTGTTGAGAAGCGGTGAAAAAGTGCAGCGGTTCTCACATGAGCTGCGTCCTCGCTTTGGTCCTTGTGCCTGGCTGGCCGCTCTTGCTGCAGGGGTGGGTACATAGACAGCTGTTCGACGGGGGTGAGGTACGTCCTCTCTCCAGCCCCGGGCCGGGATAAAGGCCGACATCATTACTTTTCGGACCCAGGCACTTCTTTGGGCTGGGTCCATCCCATGGCGGGAGTAACGGGGGGGAGCTGATGGTCTGCCGCTTTCTGTGGTGGCCGTCCATCCGTCCATGTGGGTGATGCCTTCGGGTTGTGCCCTTGGTGGCCCTCGACCCAGGTGGGCCAGCAATGTGAGGTGCAGATTTGTCTGGGCGCTTTAGGCCCGAGGAGGTCCTCCTCACCCTCCGTTTCTTGCCACCCCGTTCTCCATCTCGAGGATCGGGCGGTGTAGAGAATATGTGGGTCTCCAGTTTGACCCATAGCTGGTGGAAGTGCTCGCTTAGTCTCTGCATTATGCGGTCCACAGAGCGCAGGGCTGGCTCACTCTGTTCATTTGCCTTCTCTGTTGGCCATGTGGTAGCCGCCATTTTGGGTCGGGTCTCTCCGCTTGTTTGGGCCCCGAGCGAGGTCCGTTTGTCGAGTTGTTTGCTTAGGGCAGTCGAGTAGGGACCGGGATAACCCCCGCCGGTCCAAGGGGGGGGGGGGAGGTAGAAGCTTGCATGATCTCGTTTGTTATCAGGAAGCAGGGAGGTCGGCCGCCTCTCTCCAGCTCCGTTTTAGTAGGCCGCAACGGCGTCTCTCTGGTCTCCCGCAAATTAAGGTCTTGGGGTTTATCTCTGTGTTCCCTCTGAGCTGTGCACTGCCCATCAGTGGGTTTGATCGCTGTTTTTTCAGGGTTAAATCTGCTTTTATTGCTTGTTTAGCAGGAGCTCAGGACCCACACGTCTGCTCCTCTTGCCTGTCAGGCTCCGCCCCCTGATATCTCCTTTTCTATACGATTATTGTTGGAAATTGGGCATCTCAGCTTTTACTCTCCAATACACTCTCTGCCCATAAGTTTGATTAATCCAAATTACCTATTGTATTATTTTCTTCCATACACTATAATTTAGTATTTTACTTTATATTCTCTTAATGAAATCTGCAAACCCAATTAAAATACTCAGTTTGCTTTCAGTCCTCAGCAGTTAGAATTTATGTATCTCTAATTTCATCATTCTAATGCCATTTACATTATTAAACATTTTCCCTTTACTTTCTAATTACTCAAGGCATGATATATACATATACATTCTCATTTTATAGGGATCACGAGGCCCATCCGGAAAACAGGGCCCCGGGGGACCTGAGGGATCTAAGGTATTTTGTTTTTTGGTATTTGTGAACATTTTTGTGGAAGCTGGAAGAAAGATGGTAAAATTAATGAGTATAATGAAATGCAGATATATAAATTGTAAATAGTTAGTTTTGGGTAATGTACAAAGTTTAGAACGTTCCCTTTTCTGATATTTTGGCAAGTCTATGGAAGAAAACTAGTAGCCAACTAAAAATCCAAATTTCCATGAGAAAATAGAGATGGCTTTTAAATATACCTTTGACTGAAATTTCCAGATACCGTCTTTTTAGGAACAGAACAGTAAAGCTCTTTCTTCAAGACTATGCAAAGGTAAAAGCAGAGAAAAGCAAACACGTTTTGGTTGGCCAACAATCATATTACCCTGCATTTTGGCTCCTGTAGAAGATCCAAAGAGTTTCTGTAGCACAGTTCAATATTTCTGTAGTTCTTCTACCATAGAATATACAGAATAATTAAACTGAATGTTTGCCTACATCCCAACATCTCGTTGACGGGTAAAAAAAGCAGATAATGCAATTTATTATGCCTTATTTATTTTTCATTTGTCACTAATATCTTTAATATTTATTATAATTTTGGAACAGTTTGCAGAAGAAGCATTTTGTGAAAAATGTAAAGAATTGACTTTTATTGGCCGCAAAAGACCTAAATATGCGAATAGCATTTTACTTCTTATCACATGTGCTCACTGTATCTTATTGGTGTCCAACCGATAGACATGCAAAGATTGTAGCATTACATTGATCTTGCCGTAGGTAGTTAAGGGAAGAAAACGTTGTCGTTCAACAATAACTGAAGAAATGGAAATTTGTGATTCCTGCCTTAGCTATAGGATGTTTCAACTATAAAATGTTTGTAAAATGTTGCATAATTAACTTTTTCTATGCATTATAACTATAGGGTGATGCTGGAGCCCCCGGGTTTTTAGGTAGTCGAGGTGACATTGGTTACCCGGTAAGTGAAATTCCAGTTTTTACTCATCAATTCAATGTTAATAAGCATCCCTCAATTAATTTATTACAATGAAAACATTGTAGATACATTGCGGAGAGAATTTGTACAGGCAGTTACTAGCATAAGAAATATATTTGTCTTTGTAGACGTATTTATCTTCTGCATCAGTTAAAGGGTTAATCCAAGCACCATATCTACAATACAGACTTACATAGCAAGAATCACTCTAACCACAACCAGTGTTTTTGGTTGTATCAACCCTTTAACAACCCAATTAAAATGTACTTTGGGATTGCACTATTGCTATAATGATTATACACAGGCAGTTTTACTATAAATTAATTTTGTCTAGCATACGTTCTTCATCTTCACCTCTTACCGCTCTCGACATTATTTTGTATGTCAATTAACTACTGTTAAGAATTGTTAAATAGAGCTGTAAAATATGTTGGCACTATAAAAAAAAAAAAAACTGTAAAATACAGACTCAATTACAAGCCTGTGAGCGCTTTCATATAAAACCACACCTAAAGTGTGAAAATTATAACTGCCTGTTTAGAGAAGAAGGCATCCAAAGAGATTGCCCAGGTGTATCCATAACGAAGCAGCCCAAAACTTTTCTGGAGCTTATATTACAGTAAAACCTCGCTTTATGGCGCTTTGCTTTATAGTAATTTTATAGCTGCAGTCAGATAGTGAATCTCTACTTCTTTAAGGTTAGCAATGGTTGAATTGTTTTATTGATTATATTTATTTTTACATAGTTTTTTGGTCTATCAATAACGTACATGTAATATACATATAATGTATAATAGTGTAAGCATTCAGGACATACATACGTACCAGCAAATGGAAAAAATCCAGGATTCACTTCACAGCAATATTCACTTCACAGCAGTGGGACCTAACTTGACGTATTCCTGAAGTATGCCTGTATGTGGAAGACATAGGAAGCCAGGCCTCTCTGTTTTGACTTGGACATCTTTAAAAGCTATTCAATATTTGCATTTTCAAAAGAAAACACAATCCGTTAACGTTTTTGTTCTGTTTTTTAAAAACAGTAAAAAAACAAACTTTCTGTGAAAAGGGATTTTGAAAACTATTTTATTTTTTAAATGTCCCATATCAAAATTTTGTATTTATCGTAAATATCTTGTGCCTTCATATATTTAAATAATGAGATATGAGTTCTCATGAACTATTTCTGTCCAATTTTAGGGTTATCCGGGAATAACTGGTGATTATGGAGAGAAGGGCATAAAGGTGAGATGCTTGGGCAATAAGCATATTCTAAACATTTTGTCTACATTATCAAAAAATTGCATTTTCAGAACTAAAAGAAAACCTTATTGTTAGACTTGTACCCTGATGTTCTCTCCCAGTATAACTATTTTACATATGTTAGTTATGGTACATTTTTAGAGACTCAGATAGGAATGGGATAAAGGCTGTAACCAGGGAAGAAAATTGGCCCAGGCATTTAAAATCAGAGGTTTCCAGGGTTCCAGAAGGGTGTGTGCTGTATGTGTGTGTGTTTAGTGGCTCTAATGGGTGTTTATATATGGTGGTGCTGTAGTGAGTGTATAGACGCTGTAATGTCTAGTGTGTGTTTGTTTAGGGGATTTAGTATGTGTGTAGGAGGTGCAATGAATGTGTGCATGTGTGTGTGAATGTGTTTGGTGGGTTTTTATGAAAAAAAATATTACTTTATTCCCCCTTACCAGCTTCTAACTTTTGGCCAGCAGGGCCACCATCAGGAAGGTACTACCAGTACAACTGTACGGGACCCAGGCTGCCTGGGGAGACCCGGCCCCTGCATTCCTAATGTGCACATATATATAGCGATTACCTCTATATATATATGTGCCACTGCAGGCTTCCCACTGCCTGTGTAGTGAAGAAGGGCCCAGAAAATGCAATCTTCAACTTCTGGCAATCCTCTTTCCAACTCTTGCAAGCCCACACCGTGGGTAACAATGGCAATGCTCCCCGTGGCATGCAGGTCGGGCTTGCAGGAGTTAGATAGAGGATTTTCCAGAAACTGAAGATTGCATTTGCTGGACCTCCTCTTTACTATACATATAGCTGGCAGCCTGTACAACCAGGGAGTGTAATGTTTAATGTCCCCCGTTACTGTGCAGGGGGTTGGGAGGAATAAAATGAATAACAATTTTTAAAAATTTCCCCGTGGAATACAGCACCTATCCTATTCCATATATACACACACACTGCATCCACTACACACGTTGCATCCACTACACACACTGCATCCACTACACACACTGCATCCACTGCACACAGACTGAATCCACTACACAAACACACACTGTCTAAGGGGCCACAAAATGATGGCAACCCTGCCAGGGAGAGTGGACATGTTGGAAGATCTTTGTCTCTACAAAGCACAGTTCTAAATGGCTTAGCTCATTGGCTAAGATCAATCAGCTGATGCTCTTAACCAATGAGCTAGCTCTCCATTTCTCCTGCTTTGAAGCTTTCAGTTCTCTGTTGGATATATTGGAGTACAGGGGTTGGCAACATTCGACACGTGTGCCATGCATGGCACTCGAGGTGCCTTTGCATGGCACTCAAGATTGCTAGAGTCAAACAGCTTCTGGCCTATCAGAAGTCCCAGTGGGGGTGACAGATGTCTGCTTGTGCAACCTAAGCGGTGATTGCAGGTGGTGAGGTGCAATTCCTTAATTTATACATTGCAACACTTAGAGGAAGTGAACAGGAATCTGTACTGGAATAGAGCAACCAGCAGCTGATATCACAGCTCCTGTCCTTGACTTTACCTGGCCAGTCCAGTCCCCAGTTGACGCCGGGAAGCAGCCCACACTGCTAGATATACACAGAACTGCAGAAGAAGTCTTCCTCACACACATAGTCCCCACAAACACAGCACCACTGACAATCCACCCACATAACCTGACAAGCAGGTGCCATAACTAGCCCCATACATGCACATACCACCAAACACACAAAGTGACATATCATTGACACACACAATTCCACAAGTAGCACCCATACATATCCCACATTCATAGGTATACACAATACCACAAACTACTCATGAAAATATACTGTACAATATAACCACCTTCACATGCACAAAAACAATGCTACAAAGAAACTGTAGCACCCATAACTAACACAAGCAGAATATGGCAACATACAAAACTCAATTTAAAAAAATGTAATCAGCATGCCAAGGGACTTCAAAATCTTGTTTTGGCACAGTACTACTAAAAGGTTGCCTACCCCTGACATAGTATCAAGTAAGCTCTCCAAGTATAATGCAACTAACTTATTGTTTTAACCCTTTTAAGGCTCAATGATATTAAATAGGAAATTATCACTTCCCAGGATTTTTAATATTATGTTTACTTAAAGGGAAACTATAGTCACCAGAACAGCTACAGTTTAATGTAGTTGTTCTGGTCGGTACAGTCAGTCCCTGCAGGCATTTTCATTAAACACTGCAATTTCAGTGAGAGTGTTTACATTGCTCCCTAGGGACACCTCCAGTGGCAGTCACTCAGATGGCCTCTAGAGGTGCTTCCTGGGTCAGTGTTGCACATCATGTAGCACTGATGTTCAGCGTCTCCACGCTCTGCATGGAGACGTTGAACTTTCCCCATAGAGATGCATTTATTTAATGCATCTCTATGAGGAGATGCTGATTGGCCAGTGTGGCATTTGGTTCCACGCCCACCCCGCCTCATTGGCTGAGATTATAAGAATTGACAATCTCAGCCAATCAATGCTTTTCCTATTGTATATATTGTAATAACACTACAGGGTCAGGAATACTTGTTTATTTAGCCTTATATTTAACAAATATGTATTTGTGAGATGTGGAAAATAAAGTTAAATATAGAAATTCAGACCTTTTTATTCTGCAACCGAATGCTTCCATTTTAGCTCCCTTTCAATTAAGCTCAAGTTAGCGGTCATTTTCAACATTTTATTCAGTTGTATAAATTCCCGAGCGGTTACCCTTCAATGCTGTCACCAAAGTCTGGTTCCTAAAGTCCCTACACCAGCTATATACAGACTTGCGACTTTTAATTGAACAGCCATCCCATTTTGATATACAATTTCTATGAAATAATTATTTCACCACTGGTCCTTAGTTCGTTAGTTCAGTAAGAAGCATTAACACAGTCTTTATCTTTGCAGGGTATAGAAGGAAGATCGGGAGAACCTGGGTACCGAGGTACCCCTGGAAAGGATGTGAGTTAAAAGGAAGCATTATGTTTATATTGTACCATATTCTTTATTGATAGATATATATTTAAATTCCAATGAAATGGCAAACTTGGAAAAGAAGTCACCATTACCATTTCAGAAAAAAACAAACTTTTTTTTAAAGGTTTTTAGCAAAACAACGGTTCCCAGAAGAACTTGTGGCTTAGCCGCAGCAAGCCAGATTGTTAATGTGAAAGTTCCACTTCCAATTTAGCAATATTCGTTTCATCCATTTTTGGATCGCAGTGATAACTGAAGTCAATCAGCTGAAGTGCTCAACCCATGACTGCTGTCTCGATAAAGAAGAAATTGATATTGCTGAAGCAAAAGCTGGACTTAAGCATGAGCTTAATAGCTAGAAAACGCCAGGTCACAGGTGCCTAACGGACCCTCTGTTTTAGTCATAATGCTCAAACTGTTCAAAAACAGTTTGACAAAGAACTTGATATATGTAAAGACCTGTACTTCTGATAACAGAGTCCTATTTACTGCTCCTTGTGAGTAATGTATTAGAGCTAAAACTGTGCGATATACTATACTATATACCAATGCCCTGTCCATCACAGGTGAAATGGTGCCAGAGACAAAGAATGAGTTTCAATCCTTCCACAAGGTCACCAATGTTTAAACCAAATTATTAGTTTTCTCTAAACTAGGAAATGGATCAAACTAAGACAGGAGAGTTTTGCTAGGCTCAAAAACTCTTTATATATAAGCTTCCTTGAGATAATGTAATCAAAATGCATAACGGTAATGAAAAACAACCACAACGACCACATTACAGGGCATTTATCTGCTCATGTGTCATAAATTAAAAAATGTCTGGAGATTAAGCAGTGACCAGAGATTTGCTCTCTTGCTTCCAGCAGATCTCCTTGTGGTCAATATGAATATCAATATGAAAGTGCTGGGAATTATTATATAAATGATTGACAGGATGTCCATCTGGTGCCTTCATTTACTGGGAATTACAGCTGCTTCCCCTGACTATGTCATTGTTATTCCACTTATTATGTATTTCCCCTGTAATTAGTTGGTTCCATTTATAAAACAGAGACAGAAACAAGATGAAGAACATTATAGAAACTAACACATTTCACTGCTACAAATATTTACTAATAGACAATGATGAGAAGAGAAAAATTAATATGCCAAAATGCACATGAGATGTATTAAGTATAAAAACTGATCTGTGTCTGCACTTGGTCCTAAATTAAAGTGTTTTGTAACGCACAGTGCAATCCTTGTTCAATAGTCACAAGGAAGAATTATATTATTATAAATGCAAATGTACAGAATAGATGAAGAACATTTTCAGGAACACTAGATGACATGGAAGTTAAAACTGGGTACTTGTACCTTAAAATTTAATCTTATGTAGGTAAAAAAAAAAATCAATGTACAATACTATGGTTTAACTTCTAATCAAATAAATAGAAGATCGCTGTAGCCACATATGTGCAAAGTTTGTGTGATATATTTACTACTCTCTTATTTGGAAATTTCAGGGACCTGCTGGTGTTGTTGGGTTAGAAGGATATGGTGGAGTAATAGGTTTAAAGGTATGTAGATCTTACTGCAGACCATTGGTGTTGTAAAGTTTTAAATAATAATAATACTGCATTTTTTACATGTATGCCTGCATGTAAAAAGATTATATATTTGTAGTATGTATTTATGAGTATACATGTAAAAACTTAAAGTATACATTTCACAGGGAGACAAAGGAGATCAAGGTCCACGTGGTCCACCAGGAATTGAAGGCATGCTGGTATGTTCCAGTATTTTTAGACATATATTCTGTTCATTTATTAAGGCCTGTCATTTATTATGTGAATGGACATATCATTTAAATGTACATTTATTTTATTCCAGACTGAGGGGTGATTTGTTGGCATTTAAAAGGAGTTTGAGAAAAACGGCACCCTTACACTCATTGATCCATAACCTGCAGGGATTATGGTGTCTAACTGGAGGGTTCCTTAAACATTTTTTTATTTACTGCCTTCGCTATCCTTTTATAAATCTTTACACTACTTTTCTGTATCACTTTAGATGAAATTTAAAAGCCTTCTAATAAAAACCGGACTCCAAGTAGACGTCCGAACTAATCAGTAATTAAGAATCATGTTGTCCACTCTACCAGAGACGATAATCTGTCCTTTCTTCACACCCAGACCCACATTTCTTCTTTTCAGTAGGGTTGCACACATTTTATGGAATGATCTCTCATGTCCAATCTGAGCCTCCTTAATTTCCAACCCTGTAATTAAAACCTAAAAACCCCTTTTTACTGAAGTTTGTCACATCGTATTTTATTTTATTTTCCTATTGCAATCAACCCCTATCTCTCCTTGAACAATTTGTCTGTCTATTATCTGCTCTAATCTTTGTTCACATTCTTACTCCATTGCTGCCATATGTCATGCACTAGTGTAAATACTGTGGCATCTAACCTCTTAGTCAAGAGCTAAATCTAGATCTCTGTGCTAATTTAGTGGCTTCCCTTGCTTAGAATTAGGACATCATTATTCATGTGGTCCCATTCAGTTTAAAAAATTTTTTTGATCCAGGTGTTGTGATCTGAAAAGTGCGTTAAAGTTCTAAAAGTGTGGCAATCACCAATGAAACCAGAGGGAATCAGCGAGCACATTCTTATAATGATTACTGTACTTTTAGATCTTTTTATCAGTACCATTTTATATATTCTCCCTTTTATACTTTGCTCTGTTGTTCTAGGGAGCTAAAGGTGCAAAGGGTGAGTCAGGGATCCCAGGGAGACCAGGACCACAGGGACTGAAAGGTCCAAAGGTGAGTGTATGACATCTATAACATAGATTATGTTAATAGTATAGAGGCCACAGCAAGGCACTGATTTCTTAAATGTTCAATTGCATGCTGAGCATTTTATTATTGCCATATATTTTATGCTCTTCTAACATATTTCCTTCTGTATGTACAGGGATCACAAGGTGACACAGGAGACGATGGTATAACGGTAAATAAAATAGATAAGACTGCATTAACAATGTTGTTCAGTACATTGACATCAAACTGCCTTTATATGTCTACATATATTTATCCCAGAAGAAAAAAAATAAATTAAAATAAATAAATTATAATAAAAAAAATAAAATAATAATAATAATATTATAATTATAATGTATATATAATATATGTAACACCTGTGAGTTGAATGGATTAGCTCGGCAAAGGAGAAGTGCTCACTAAAACAGATTTAGACAGATTTGTGAACAATATTTAAGAGAAATAGGCCTTTTGTGTACATAGAGAAAGTCTTAGATCATTGAGTTCAGCTCATGAAAAATGGGGGCAAAACAAAATTGTTGCATTTAGAATTTGTGTGTGTGTGTGTGTGTGTGTGTCTCTCTCTCTCTCCCTCTCTTATGGACAACATGTTACTGTTTTATTTTGCCTTTGCAGGTCTCTGAACAATAAAGATATTACTAGTCTGCTCAGAGTAAATGAATGTAACAAAATGGTTATAATTTTTCCTCAATTTAATTTGTTTTAATAGCTGCACGCAATACAAATCCCCATGTTTGCGTAAGCCTTCAGCTGAATTTCACAAGTCTGAGGCTGTTGCATTGAGTTTTCCAAGGATATTGGATCTTACATGAAACCAAAGTGTTGAAAACTCTATCCCAACATGTAATCTAATGTTTCCAGTATCATACATTCAGCGGGTTCAGATATATATCAGGTGGTGCTCCTCTACCTACTCGAAAAAAAATTTGTTTTGTTGCTTGCTCCGTAATCGAGAGGATGTTGAAGAGTCAGTATGTACCTGTCTCACTCTCTTACTTCTACAATAAAATAAAATGCAATCACTGCATAGCAAAATGAAAAAAATAACAATGTCAAAATATATCTAAAAAAACAGTTACCTTCACAATTCACGGGCAAATTAGTACATGAGGTTTAGATGATCACAGCTAAATGCTAAACATTGAATTAACAATGTCATGATCTTGGCCATTGGCTGGAGGATTGCTGTATACAAAGCAGACTTATCAGTAAAGAATGCAGCATAAATTATATGTAAAAAAAAAAAAAAATTATAAATCCAGAATGCAATTTCTTGTCTTAATTCCAGAAATAGCACTGGACTGTTTTGGTGTACCTCTCCCATTTTCAAGACATTAGGCCCAATTAACATTAAGAGAAGAACTATATAAATATATAAACATAAACAGAATGTAAGATAAATGTGTTTAAAACCTTTTAACCCTATACACTCTGTATCGAAAGCTGCCATAATCGTAACCCTACCACTAATTGCAGACCCCCTAACCTCACCCTGTCCATCGAAATGTTAGTGGTTCTGAAATGATTTAATTATGAATTCTATGACATCAACATTTAAAGCTCACAGTTATGATTGTGACATTTTAAATGTAAACACACATATAGCACATCCTTAACAGAACACTCACTGTCCAATAAAAAATAATAATAATACAAATCATTGTTTAGTAGATATACCCATAATAAAAAAATATTATACATTTACCCAAATATTTTTGTTGGGAGTCTATCTAAAAACTGCTAGGAAAAGCGACAGAAGCCTTTGCACTCTCAGCTCTTTTCTGTGGATGTCCTCTCTCACTGAGCTGCATCTGGAAGTCTATGAAGTATTTGCGAGGCAGGTGCTCTGAGCAATGGCCAGCCTCTTGAATTTAGCTCAACTGAGCTAAACACACCAGGAAGTAACAGGACTGGTTGTATGATTTACAGCCAGGGAGTGTAACTAGGTAAAATTTTAAAAGTGGTGATTTCTATTGAAATCTGTATTTTCTTAAAATGAAAACAAGGGAACAAGAGGACACTCTTCATGCATAAAGCACTTGAGCATGCTGAATTGCTTTAGGGTTTTGGAGTGTCCCTTTGATGGCAAAATTACATACATTATTTCTTTAAAACTTGTACATAAACATTTGAAGAAGAGCTTTAGTTACATTTGTGTTTGGTAACAGGATGATGATTGCAAGAATAATGCTAAAGAATTACAAAGAGTAAGGAGAAAACAAACATGTTTTTTTTTTAATATGAAATAGAAACATCTCATCACCGGTTAGGGTTAGATTGGCTACCTGTTTTCTGTATTATTTCCACTAATGACTATGTATAATATTAGTTTTGTATCTTATTTTACCATAAAATAATATTTTCAATGGCATGAAATTGTAATGATCAGTTTAAACACTTTTCTTGTAGGGAGACAAAGGAAGACAGGGAGTCAAAGGAAAAACTGGAGCTAAGGTATTTATCACTTTTTCAGTGCAACATATCTATGTTCTCTTACTTATGTTGACCATTTTCTTTTATATAAAGATTTGTAGTTAGTTTCGCTATACTGGTAGCTATTCGGCATAAAGTGGCACTGCATTTTTTGTAAATATGCAAAGACCCCCCCTACTAAAATGGTGTCACGCAGAGGAGAGAGCACCGACCTCTGGTGTTCTCTCTCCTCTGTCATTCCACCTCTGTCTTCATCTAATGGTGGTTTCCTCTGTCAAGAACTTTATCACTTTATTATTAAAAAAACAGGGTTGATGAAGACTCCCATTAGCCCAGATCCTTCATGGATCTTCCAACACATGTACAATGAGATGCCATAGACTTAGCGAAAGAATGTGTCTTTGCCAGTAATGACTGATGGGAAACAGCAAAATGTAGCAGTTGAAAAGCCCTTCTTTTTGCCAAGAATTGGGTTTTACTTAGGATTATGTATTCCAAACTTTATGTTTATGTTTTGATTATCAAAATTACTGTGAAATTCCAACACAGTTTGTGTGAGTTTTATATAATGCCTCTTTAAATCACAAATTACACATTTTGCTTGGTTGTTGGCATCAAATGTTCCAAGACACTTTTATTTTATTAAAATCACTAACTTATTTAGAGTATGAAAACTCATATGCAATTGTATATTGACAACAGCCTTACTGACACCTACCTGAATACAGAATTTAAAAAGTTATGGAAATTTAGCTATAATCACAGCCTGGCCATTTAACCTTCATGTTGCAATGTGGCTTTCTTGGAATATTGTGAATAACTCTGACAGGCTTATTTACTTGGTTTTTTTTTTTACACCAAACAGTGAACAGTAGTGTATTGGGAACATGAGGATAACATTTGAATTCACTTTGAATTCAAAATGAATTCAAATTGAATATCAAATTTAAGAGCACAACAGCCAAAACTAAATCATAGATGGCTTAGAGAATATATACAGGTTGGTTATTTTAACTTTTAAATTTGGATTTCACTTTAAATTCTCACTGAAAGGAAAACTATAGTGTCAGTAATACAAAATCTGTTATCCTGTGGAGAGCCCCTCAAAACCATGTTTCTCCCCTTTTGGATCCCTACAGTTACAGACCCAGTGGGAGTTTGGTTTGGACTTTTTTTAGTGGCCAGATCAGTAGACTTTGGCAAGGTTATTCACTGAAGTGAGAATTTCATATTTTAGTTTAGTTTTTCCAATTCAGGTATTTTGGTCTTAAATTTGAACTTCACGCCGAATGCTCACTTTAGTATGTAACCATGTACAGTCGGGTCCATAAATATTGGGACATCGACACAATTCTCATCTTTTTGGCTCTATACACCACCACAATGGATTTGAAATGAAATGAACAAGATGTACTTTAACTGCAGACTTTCAGCTTTAATTTGAGGGTATTTACATTCAAATCAGGTGAACGGTGTAGGAATTACAACAGTTTGTATATGTGCCTCCCACATTTCAAGGGACCAAAAGTAATGGGACAATGTGTGTGTTATTCCCTCATTATCCCATTTACAAGGAGCAGATAAAAGGTCCAGAGTTCATTTCAAGTGTGCTATTTGCATTTGGAATCTGTTGCTGTCAACTCTCAATATGAGATCCAAAGAGCTGTCACTATCAGTGAAGCAAGCCATCATTAGGCTGAAAAAACAAAACAAACCCATCAGAGAGATAGCAAAAACATTAGGTGTGGCCAAATCAACTGTTTGGAATATCCTTAAAAAGAAAGAACGCACCGGTGAGCTCAGCAACACCAAAAGACCCGGAAGACCACGGAAAACAACTGTGGTGGATGACCGAAGAATTCTTTCCCTGGTGAAGAAAACACCCTTCACAACAGTTGGCCAGATCAAGAACACTCTCCAGGAGGTAGGTGTATGTGTGTCAAAGTCAACAATAAAGAGAAGACTTCACCAGAGTGAATACAGAGGGTTCACCACAAGATGTAAACCATTGGTGAGCCTCAAAAACAGGAAGGCCAGATTAGAGTTTGCCAAACAACTTCTAAAAAAGCCTTCACAGTTCTGGAACAACATCCTATGGACAGATGAGACCAAGATCAACTTGTACCAGAGTGATGGGAAGAGAAGAGTATGGAGAAGGAAAGGAACTGCTCATGATCCAAAGCATACCACCTCATCAGTGAAGCATGGTGGTGGTAGTGTCATGGCGTGGGCATGTACATCTTGTTCATTTCATTTCAAATCCATTGTGGTGGTGTATAGAGCCAAAAAGATAAGAATTGTGTCGATGTCCCAATATTTATAGACCCGACTGTACATGGTTACATACTAAAGTGAGCATTCGGCGTGAAGTTCAAATTTAAGACCAAAATAGCTGAATTAGAAAAACTAAACTAAAATATGAAATTCTCACTTCAGTGAATAACCCTGCCAAAGTCTACTGATCTGGCCACTAAAAAAAGTCCAAACCAAACTCCCACTGGGTCTGTAACTGTAGCGATCCAAAAGGGGAGAAACATGGTTTTGAGGTGCTCTCCACAGGATAACTGATTTTGTATTACTGACACTATAGTTTTCCTTTAAGTGAGAATTTAAAGTGAAATCCAAATTTAAAAGTTAAAATAACCAACCTGTATATATTCTCTAAGCCATCTATGCTTTCGTTTTGGCTGCTGTGCTCTTAAATTTGATATTCAATTTGAATTCATTTTGAATTCAAAGTGAATTCAAATGTTATCGTCATGTTCCTAATACACTACTGTTCACTGTTGGTGTAAAAAAAACAAACAAGTAAATAAGCCTGTCAGAGTTATTCACAATATTCCAAGAAAGCCACATTGCAACATGAAGGTTAAATGGCCAGGCTGTCATTATAGCTAAGTTTCCATAACTTTTTAAATTCTGTATTCAGGTAGGTGTCAGTAAGGCTGTTGTCAATATAGAGTTTTCATACTCTAAATAAGTTAATGGAACTGGTTCTCTAGTATTTATTGATGATGTGACTGCTGACAAAAGCAGCAGGATGAATTCTGAAGTGTTTCGGGCAATATTATTCAGCCAAATGCTTCAGAACTCATTGGACGGCGCTTCACAGTGCAGATGGATAATGCATACTGCAAAAGCAACCAAAGAGTTTTTTAGGAAAGAAGTGGAATGTTATGCAATGGCCAAGTCAATCACCTGACCTGAATCCGATTGAGCATGCATTTCACTTGATGAAGACAAAACTGAAAGGAAAATGCCCCAAGAACAAGCAGGAACTGAAGACAGTTGCAGTAGAGGCCTAGCAGAGCATCACCAGGGATGAAACCCAGCGTCTAGTGATGTCTATGCGTTCCAGACTTCAGGCTTTAACTGACTGCAAAGGGTTTGCAACCATGTATTAAAAAGTGAAAGTTTGATTTATGACTGTTAATCTGTCCCATTACGTTTGGTCCCTTAAAAGGTGGGAGGCACATATACAAACTGTTGTAGTTCCTACACTGTTCACCTGATTTGGATGTAAATACCCTCAAATTAAAGCTGAAAGTCTGCAGTTAAAGCACATTTGTTTCATTTCAACAAGATTAGAATTATGTCGATGTCCCAATATTTATGGACCTGAATGTATGTGTTGGGTAGTATGGCTGGGACTAGTACCTCCAGATAGGAAGACCATGTAAAGGTACAACCTTATCATCAAGTTATACCTAAACTAGACATTGTTTGATATTCTCTTTTAAGTGACCTGCAGCTAACCATGTGCAATTTGTGAAATAATTGAACAGAAATAAACATTCGTGACACAATATATATATTTAATATGCCAAAAGACCTCGTGAATTTATTAAAGGTTACTACAAACACATTACATAAATAACCAACATAAACATAACATTCCTACTCATAAATTGCAAAGCCAATCGCTAAACTTCACAGCCTTAACCATATAAAATTTACCATATAGTCTATTTTCCCTCAAAGTAGAACAATGATACCCTTGAAAATACACAATGGAAATAACATATTGAAATAACACATAGTTTATTCCATTTTGCTATGAATAAAAAATAGCAATGCATAATCAAATATATAATAAATAAAGGTAGGGTAGGTGGGCACAGCGATTAAGCTCTATACCGCAGTCACCTCTTCCAAGCTTTATGGAAAAGGCAGGCAAGCTGCGCAACACATCTTCTTAAATACCCCAATTTCAAGTAGTTTTAGCGGCCAGTGACGCACAGGGCCATAAATGGTGTATTTGAATGTACATTGGCAGTAGTATTTGTGTTCTATGATTATTACAAGGGATACTATACATATACCACATAACAAAGATTTACATAAATATGAAACTGGGAATTTTTGATAGTTTTGTTTTAGTTCCAGTTTACTAATAAACTGCAAGTAACTTCATAATGGAACCTGGCCACATCTAACACATCTGATGATCTCTTTAATTTGGCAATCGCATCCTCAGTCTATAATAAACTTGTCTCTGGCTCTCTCATGCCAATCTCTCACTGTTTCTTCATTACTCACCCTCACACTCCTCACTTTGCATCCTTCAATTTGCTTTCATAAATCTCTCACAAATATACTAACCACATCTGGAAAATATATATTGTATGTTTAATACCCATTATTAATTCCATGATTTAACAGTAAAATAAATTAAAAAAAAAAATCTGCTCCTGTGCTAGAATTCCCAACAAAAATGAGCTAAACCCAATTAATGTCTCATATATGCATATTATACACCTAATACAATTGCTTCAGATTATGAAATATTCTATTCTTGAGAATAAAAACCCTGGTTGTATTTGGTTTGACATGAACACCCCACATACACAGACATAGGTGTGCTAAAGCCACTCTCAGCTTAATGTTAATTTCTTCTACATTTTCCCAGCCTACATCCCTTATTTTATGTATTTCCTAAACACCAAGAAAATGTGCAGGATTCATTATTTGTTAATTATAGGTAATAATGAGTTACACATGTTTACCAAAAATAATATTTTCTTGGCTTCACCACCTGTTTTCTTCAGACTCATTGGGTAGGAAACTTCGTAGCAGATGATAAAATGAAATATTCAGCAATTCCACTCAAAAATATATTATAAAAATGATATTATTATTGGTACATATGCAATAAGAAATACATTGTTTCTGTTCTGTTACAAGAAATTCTCCAGGCACTCAAGTTGTTAAAGCTGCAGGCAGCTTTAACAGAACAAGAGGAGCAGCAACGTTTCGACCTGCTGAGAGGTCTTTGTTAAGCTCAAGCTCAAGCTTGATAGAGACCTCTTAGCAGGTCAAAACGTTGCTGCTCCTTTTGTTCTATTTAAACTGCCTGCGGCTTTAACACTTTGAGTGCCTGGAGAATTTCTTGTGCTGCTTTGTTGTTGTGGGATTGCTGGTCCTGCTCCAGAGCAGCGGGTGGCTGTTGAGATTGAGTACGGCTCCTATTACCATTTTTGCAATATAGTATTTTACATGTCAGCAAGCATAACCAAGTCACAATTAATTATTTTTGTTTGACTGAAAACAGGGTGATGTCGGTAACACTGGAGACAAAGGATCAGTAAGTGAATTACATTTATTTATCTCAAGAAAAAATTGTCAAATGTTGTAGTTCAAATGTCTGTAAACCATAAAATTAAAACATTTATTTCAAGTAATTTTATTCTATAACCACATCTGTGAGAAGCAGCTTTACAAAAGTAGAAACCTCAATCTGCTGGTTCTGTGGATTGAGGCTGTGTATATAGTAGTCCAACATAGGCACAAGCTAGACCTCTATTATTTATAAAAATAATGGTGAGATATTTTTAATGTAAAAAGTCCAAGTGAAGGTTGTAATCAACTTCCATAGCATTGTACTGATATCAATAGAAACATGTCTGGAGGACACCAGAAATACAACCAACAACAGGAGATGAAAATTCTAAAAGGAAGTAATGAGTTAGATGGAGGGAAGGAGGTTGGAAACAGAGGGGAACGCAGGTTGGTCATGAGAGATATAGTAACTATCAGAGCAAGAATAAAACCTAAGATGAGGTAAGAAGTGAGCACAAATGAAACTGAGAAGGAGAAGAAGCATAAGGATCTGAGATGGTGGAGGTGATGTAAGGAATGTCAATAGACAGGACATAGAAAACTTACATTGAAGAAATATTGCAAAATATTGTAATGAATTTAATATTGTATTGGGTATGATCACTTACTCCACTGAAGGTGGGTCCTATGCTTTCATCTGCTCTAGTTCACAGACCTATGGGTTTTGTTATAGACCAGTGATTCCAAAACCAGTCCTCATGACTCACCAACAAACCAGGGTTTATGTATTTCCCTGTTTTTTTTCCAATGGAGATACTGACAAAGCCTGAACTGTCGGTGGATTTTGGGGACTGGTTTGGGAAACACTGGTATATACCAGTGTCAAGTTAACCTGGCCTACTGTTTACATGACTGCTAGGATCACCCATGTCATCATCTACCTGTGAGGTATTTGGGCTTATTTCCTGAAGCTATTTACACATACTTAATAGTAACATTTTTTTTTTAGTAGAAATAAAATAATTTAGGGCTTTATCAATAACCTGTAAATTGTGCAGAGTCGATGAGGAAATTGTAAGAGGCCACAGGTAGTCACACTGGAAAAATTCCCCTACTTTTGTTTTCCATCTCGGTGTGAAACATACAATTCTCTTGTCACTTCTCCAGAATTCCTAGTTTGTCGTATAAACATTTTTAAGTAAGTGTTATCATTTGGTAAAGGAAACCAGTGGGGATGTAATAGTGAGTAGTGTGTCATACGAGCACACATCCCTAAAAAAGCAAACTGAGAATATTTATACTTACGATTCTGGCACATAATATAAATTTAGAGGTATAGGTAACGACAAATAAAGAAACTAATAGTGTAATACGTAAAATATGGTGGAGTTAAAAGGAACACTCAAAATGTTGTGTGTATGTTTTTGTGGTCTTTGGTGTCGGGAGGTGGAGTTAGGGTTCAGTTTTTTTGAGACACAAAAATATGGTTAGGTTATCTTGTGAAGGAGAGCGTAGATGTCTGTATGTTGCAAGAAACACATTGAGCCAGGGTGATAAGTTGAACTTGGGAGGCAAGAGATACCTAACTATTGTCTACACTTCAATTAGTGTAAGGAAAAAGAGAGGTGCTGCTATAGTAGTTTAAAACAATGTTAATTGGGAGATTCTTTACCAAGAGTTAGATCCAGAAGGGAGATGTATGATTTTAGTATGTAATATTAGCGATGTGAAATATACTTTAGTTAATATATACCTCCTTAATGTTGCCCCAGTACCAATAAAATTAAATAAAATGCTAGAAAAGGTCGAGGTCAAAACATATTTATATATTATGGCTGGTGACTTTAATTGTGTCCTCGACCCTGTGATGGACAAGACACTCTTAAAGGGGAGTGTTGTAAATAATAAAGTAATTAATATTCTAAATCATTACCTAACACTCTAAATAACTTCAATCTTTTTGACGTCTGGCGAGTTCTTAATCCAGAGATTATACGCACCTGTCTAGAGTACATTTTATATACTCTAGAATGTATATGGTCTGGAGTAACCTGAATCTGGTCGAAAATTTGAAGAACATAAAAATCTTGACTATACATAGTTGGACCACAGCATGATCCTTTTTGATATAAAAGATAGTTTTCCAATAAAAAAATAGAACTATGTGGAAATTAAATAACTTCCTGTTGCATAATAAAAACAACAAGATAAATGAGAAAGGTTAGTTAAATGCTATTTCAAAGAGAATGACCCTTCCGACACATCATTTTTTACTACGTGGTGTGCAGTTCTGAGAGGATATTTTATTAAATTGATGGTGCCTGCTAATGTCTAGCCTGAACAAACCGATGTACGCTGTCGCAGCGCACTAAGCCCCTCGCAGTTATATCTTATGCCAGAACACGTAATGGGTTGCCCTATAATGGTTGCTCACCCACTCATGGTCGTATGTGGCTCTGCTTACATATAGTGCAGCCCCACCTTAAGCCTTAATCTAACCTGAGTTAAACCACTGCTACACGTTTAAGACTTGTTCTTATGCAAAATCTGAAATTGTTCATGCCAATATCTAGTCTGCACGTTATTGAACTGTCTGAAATCTTCTGTTTAGAAATATGACTCTTGCCTTGACATACTCTCTTCATATTTAGCATGATAATATAACATACAATTGTGCTGTTTAATCGCATGCCATGTCAATCTACTGTTCATGATAAGCCTGCGATTGCTGTTGTGGTGCTGCAAGATCAAATGTTGTTTGTTTTCACATGCACAAGAAAAATAAAGAATAAAAAAAATAAACACCGACGTCAGATTGGTTGCATCCATCTTAGCTAAACGTCTTAAAGACT
This sequence comes from Pelobates cultripes, assembly GCA_933207985.1. Classification (NCBI taxonomy): domain Eukaryota; kingdom Metazoa; phylum Chordata; class Amphibia; order Anura; family Pelobatidae; genus Pelobates; species Pelobates cultripes. Next base: position 194,587,658 of record OW240915.1, read on the forward strand.
TAATCGGGAAATTATTTCATATGGACCAAATTGGATTTATACCCAGTAGATGGTCATGTTTTAATACAAGAAGAGTAATAAGCATCCTTGATAGCTCTAAAAGGAAAAATACACCGCTCCTAGCTATAGCAGTTGATGCCGAGAAATTTCATTTCATTAGTTAAACTGGAAATTTCTTGAATGTGTATTATTGTCCTATAATAGCAATGGTTGGCTGTTAAATGCAATTAAGGCATTGTAGAAACAAAACCTACAGCCAGAACGGCTGGGCCAAATGTTTGCTCTGATTGGTTTACAATAAATAATGGTGACAGACAGGGTTGCCCACTGTCACCATTGTTATACATACTCTCAGTTAAATTGTTAGCTTCAAACATTTGAAGTAACTATAAAATCCGTGGGTTTAAGATAGTGAATTAAAAATCTGCTTGTATGCAGATGACATTCTGTTTGCAATAAGTGATCTTTTAATTTTATGATTTGAGAATTTAATGACTACAGCCTGGTAGCTAATTATAAACTGATGATGACACACAAGATGAGATCAGCAAGAAACATAAATTCATATGGGCCAGAAAAAAGTTTAACTATTTGGGAATTTGGATCACCAAAAACCTAGATAGATTGATGTAGGTTAACTTAATTAACCTTCTGAAAATAGAAAACCAATTATTCATATTGGAGACACCTACAGATAACCTGGTGTGGCAGAATTCACATTGTGAATTCATATCTTATACCAAAATGGAACTATCTTTTTTAAATTGTACTATTGTAAGTCCAAGATAGCTGGTTAACTCTCATAAAGAACAACACTGAAACCTTCATTGGTAGAGCAAAAAAACATAGGATAAACAGGGTAGCCTTATGTCTTAAACCTAAATACAGTGGTCTAAATTTCCCAATGTGAGATTTTACTACCTGACCAATATAATAGCCTATGTCTACAGAACTCAGTTACAAACAAGCTCCGCTGAGGGTTGGTACAAAATTAAAACAGAGGCATAGGGCTTAAAAGACTCCACTTGTCTTATCTGGAAAAAAAAATATTAAAACAATGGGAGTTCCTATTGTCAATAATAAAATACTGGACCAAGCTCTTTCAGTTTGGGAAGAAATTAAAAGGAGACTAGGGATACAATATGCTGTTTTAGACAACATAAACGACTAATCATTAACTAGATGGGGTAATCTATAATTTGGCCCAACAATTTGTATATGCCCACCCAGGATCCTTTGCGGTTGTAACATCACTGCAAATTTGTGATTTCTGTGGCAAAAGCAAGTCTTATGGCTTGACTGGTATGCAGATTTTTGTTTAACATCGTATTAACTATCCAAAGACTCCAGGTGGAAGGGGTTTTCAATCACATTTTTTCCCCACCATAACCTTTTTGTTTTTTGCTTCCCAAGCACTACCAAGCCTCAATAGCAAACCAGTAACCAACCTCATGCTGATGATTTGCATTAACAACGAAACAGCTGTCCATGAGTGGTTCACTGGCTTTTCATCTTTTCCTAAGTTGTGTTTTAAAGCTGTTGCATACAGCAAACACAGACTCAAAGGAATCCATGTTTAAAATGGAATGAGGCAAAAAATGTGATTCTTTGTTGAACTAATTTGCATACGCCCACCCAGAATCCTTTGCTGTAGTAACATCACTGCAAATGTGTGATTTCTGTGGGGAAAGCAAGTCTTATGGCTTCACTGGTGTGCATATTTTTGTTTAACATTGTATTATCTATCCTTCTTATATGGTTACATATAAAACTCAATAAAGAATAAAAAAGGAAAAAAAAATTATACACTCACACTTTTTAGGAGCTTAATTTCAGCTCCAACTTGAGCACATGGGCGCATTTATCCCTGCCTACGGATATAGTGAAGTACAGGTTCTGCACGCATTCCTCATAGTGATGGGTATTCTCTTTTGTTTTAGAGTGTAGTAGAACTTAGTGCCGTAGGTTGCTGGAAAAATAAATAAAGTCACTGAGGGGAGGCATTGATTGCTGAACACTTAAAAAAGTAGATATCCCAATCTCCACAACTTACTGAAGAAATACCCAAGTGGAGAGCAAAAGAGGTTTTGCTCAATTCGTATGACGTAGGAGGTATAATCCCCACCATGGAATTTGCTTGTACAATCTTTCTCAAAGTGTTGAAGGCATGTATAAGACCTCTGTAGCAAACTGTTTGAGAAGAACTTATTGATAACTATTTTATGCAGCTTTTTGTCCATACACAGATTTTTGCATATATTGGTTTCAACTACATACTTTATACTTTTCAAAACTAGGTTATTCCTTTCATTTTCTGGTTTCAATGCCATTTAACTCACCTAAGATGGCATACTGTATATAATATATCAAGGGGTAAAATGGTGGGTTCAATGATGCAATATATTTAAATATCTTTATTTTGAACATTACAAAGATAAGAACAAGGGAATTGCAGTTAGATGACCATGCCTGGCATGACTATAAGCAGGGATACATAATGCTTTAGTCAACACCTAAAATTGGCCTATATGGGCCAGAAGAGGTGATTCACATTAGGCACCAGGTCACTACCCACAAAAAATTGTTCTGCATTTTCCAGTGCAAAAAAAACCCCATGCTGACACTGAATAGCCTTATGAAGACATGTTTTGCAGAATTCTAGTATATATTTTACACAAAGTACACAATTTACACAATGCTGATCCTGGTCAAACTGGTCAATGAACCACTGCCTTAGACCAGTGTTAGAACAAACCATAATAGTTTACAATAGTCTATATGGCATTCCTTTTTAAAGCTTTATTTGTTATACTTTACTTTTGTATCAATAGTGGTTATGATGGCTATGTTTGGACAAGTCCTCAAAAAGAGTATTATTAAAATATGTAAACTTCATTATATCAAGGTATTTTCAACTTTACCTTTTACATACAGCGTGGAAAACGAGGCTCTCCAGGTATATTGGGCCCGATTGGGAGAACAGGTGTCCCTGGATCACCAGGACCAAGGGGTTATCGCGGCCCAGTTGGAGATAGAGGAGAAAGAGGTCCTCCTGGATCTCCTGGACTTACTGGTCCTGTGGTAAGGAGACCTTAGAGGTCATCTTTTTCTTAATTTGTAACAGTCAATGTTGTTTGTTAATCTATTTATTTATTTATTTTTTACTACAAAAACATCTTACAAATGAAATATCTTTGTATGATACAATGTGGCACATCATCAGTAATACAATATTAAAATGCATTACTTACTATATTGCACATTTTATATTTTACATATCATGCTTTAACTTGTAAACCATTGTCTGTAGGTTATCATTCATTAAGATATACACATACTTTACTTGTCTTTTTGTATTCATTTCATATATTATGCTACTGAAGATATTGCTATAATTAATTTCCTTTCTAGCAACAATTTTACAAAATACAGATAGGGGTAATTTATTTTACTTGTTATCTGTGTGTTCTTATCTGCAATCTGTAACTTTAATGTGTAGCTTTTTTCTGTAATGAGTAGCTCTTTCAATGTTATGGTTTGTTGGTTATCATTTTATTACATTTTAGTGGAACCATAGCAATGTAGGTAAAGTAATGGGTTTCTCCAAACACATACAAACTGTTGTTTGGATGATGAAAGATCTCAGATGTGAAGCTTGTGGTGTATTACCAAACTCTATAAATTATTATGTACGCATACACATATAAACTCTGGTCCGTCTACTTTAACAAATATTTATTCCGAGACAAAACAACAACAACATACAAATAATGACACACAATCTAACTAACTATACCACCAACAACAGCAACAACAACCTAACTAACAATAACAACTACATCTTATAAAATCACCAGATCCCACTCACAGTTCACCATGATAGAAATTAGGCCATGTCTGCTTAAGGGACTGCTCAGTAGCACAGCCAAGAAGGAACAGGGAGGAATGGAGATAGGGGGAAGTGGTTACCTCTTTCCTGACTTGTAAAGGTATTGAATTACTCAATTACAATATCAAAAGGTAAAGCTTATCCCACTGCATGAGCTTGGTCACATGATCCCTGGTCACCATATTAGTTTGATGACAGAATGTTTATAGCCCAAGAAACTCTTGAAATAATAAAAACATTTTTTAATCAAAGTTGTCAACTTGTGTTTTTCCCATTCCACAGATATTGTAGTTTCAATTTTCTATATTCCTGCAATCTCACTTAGAATGTAATGGATACCCAGGCAATTAAACTATATAATCCATTTATTGAGTGATATATCATAAGAATCCTAAGGTCCAGATTAGTAAATGTTTTAGCGATTTTTAATGACCCACACACTGTATACTGACAGAAAATCTTCTGACATCAGGACTTTCAAAGAAAGCTCTGTAGGCAGCTCCTTGATGTTCATCTACTGTACTGCACTCACTCACACTTCACGGTGGAAGCCATCTTATTAGAGATACAATCGATTTAATCAATGCATTGGATGCAATGTTATTAGCACAATGTATGACTTTATGAAATTTGTATGCCTATATTGATGTAACTGAATGTTAATGTTTGTGTTAGAGATGAATCTTGCAAAGTTGTTTTTTTTCAGAGCTTCACCAAGTTGAAGTAAAAATAAACAGACACTTTACATTTGTTTTTAGATAGACAGACTAATAAATTGTCATTTGTATTTTATGGAAAAATATGCTTTATATCCTTCACCTAGGGTCCAGATTTGTCAGATCAAATAGTGTATGAGCTGTGTCGTAAGGTGGTTATACAGAGTGTGTCCCAATATGCCGCCAGCATTAGAGGGAAGTGTGCTACGGCATGTCCGACAGCCAACGTGTCATTAATAGGACCGCCTGGACCTACAGGAGTACCAGGAAAAGCAGGAAAGAAGGTAAGTGTTTGGCATACATAAAATAATACAGTTATTTTGTGCTAGCGGTGTTTTCTATATTATTTGACATTTCCATTAGCAAGTCTAGAATTACATTCTAAGCTCTGCATGACTTGAAAATTATCGGCATCCTAAAAATCCACATTTGAAGGGATTCTATAGGTATCAAAACAACTTTGGATTTTTTAAGTAGTTTTGGTGTATAGCTTATGCTGCTGCAGTCTCACTGCTCAATTCTCTGCAATTTAGGAGTTAAATCACTTATGTTTATGCAGCCCTAGCCACACCTGTCCCAGCTGTGACTCATGCAGCCTGCATTAAAAAAATAAAAAAATAAAAATTCAATCAGATTTTAAAGGAACACTATAGTCACCTAAATTACTTTAGCTAAATAAAGCAGTTTTAGTGTATAGATCATTGCCTTGCAATTTCACTGCTCAATTCACTGTCATTTAGGAGTTAAATAACTTTGTTTCTGTTTATGCAACCCTAGCCACACCTCCCCTAGCTATGACTGACAGAGCCTGCATGAAAAAAAAAACTGGTTTCACTTTCAAACAGATGTAATTTACCTTAAATAATTGTATCTCAATCTCTAAATTGAACTTTAATCACATACAGGAGGCTCTTGCAGGGTCTAGCAAGCTATTAACATAGCAGGGGATAAGAAAATCTTAATTAAACAGAACTTGCAATAAAGAAAGCCTAAATAGGGCTCTCTTTACAGGAAGTGTTTATGGAAGGCTGTGCAAGTCACATGCAGGGAGGTGTGACTAGGGTTCATAAACAAAGGGATTTAACTCCGAAATGGCAGAGGATTGAGCAGTGAGGCTGCAGGGCATTTTCTATACACCAAAACGGCCTCATTAAGCTAAAGTTGTTCAGGTGACTATAGTGTCCCTTTAAGTTACTTTAGTTTTTATCTTCTGCTCTGTAAATTGAACTGTAAACACATATAGGAGTTTCCTGCAGGGTCTAGCAAGCTATTAACAGAGCAGGAGATAAGAAATTCTAAATTAAACTGCATGTGCAATAAAGGAAGTTTAAACACTAGATCTCTCTTTAAAGGAAGTGTTTAGGAAGGCTGTGCAAGTCACATGAAGGGAGGTGTAAACAAAGTGATTTAACTCCTAAATGGCAGAGAATTGAGCAATGAGACTGCAGGGGCATGGTCTATACACCAAATGTAATTAATTAAGCTAAAGTTGTTTTGGTGCCTATAGTGTTCCTTTAATATATAAAATACATATTAGATGGGGCATGGATTTGAAGCACATAAGGAAAAATTGGTCTAGAAACACAGTGAATATGAAAATTGCTATGGTTGGAGCTAAAAGCAAGCCTTGCCCATTTGCCACTAGAGTAGTATGTCCCTCATTGTCTGCGAATGCTATGGACAGAATATGTTAGAATGGTTATCTTGCTATATACACAATAATAATAGTGTGCTTTGTTTTTAAATGAAGAGGTTAGCAGTGGAATAACATGTAGCATTTTGAAATATCTCGAGTTGACTTTAGGCTTTTTAATAAATCCCCAAAGCACATTCATTTAAAGCGAAGTATAATAACACAAATAGTGTTCCAGAGAAAACACATTTAGCAAACTAAACACCATTTGTTATGATTGATACTATCTTTATTTCCTGAGTATTTATAAGTATATCAATGCAACAAGGCATTGTATGTAAAATTCTTTATAGAGATTATCTTGTCAGTGTTTTTACAGGGCTCTTCCACCAATTTTCCTCACACCATGATAATCTTTCTGATATCACATGCATTTTGTATTCAAGGTGTTTAAAAGAAATTCACAATCAGTTTTTAACTTTCATACATTTGTTCATACTCCCTAGTACAAACATTAACGGCTGTTATTCTGGCCCATTTCAGGTAAAATAGTTCCTATATTTATTGCCTGATTTTAATATTCAATCATTTTTAACAGGGAAAACCAGGTGCAGCTGGGTCCAATGGCATCCGAGGCCCAAGAGGTCCTCTTGGTGTTTCTGGAGCCAAAGGAGCTGATGGAGACAAAGGTAAGTCTGCAACTGCAAGATCAGCTTCTTTTTTTTGTGCATCTTCTAGTTCATCATAAATTTTAATCGTATGTGTCTGCAGGTAACAGAGGAGAGAAAGGAAATATAGGAGACCCAGGAACTGGACTTCCAGGACCAGATGGAGTTCAAGGACCTACAGGTTAGTACCAATATACTGTGTTGTCCTTTAGAACAGATTAATCCCAATTCAACAGACATTCATGTTTATGTGATACATCATTCTGAGTTTTGGGGAGTTAATAATGCCAGCTTATGGTAAAAGTGAATCTCTCATGACATGTTCACTTTAACATAAATAATCCCAATATGCATTGAATACATAATATACTACAGAGATACATGCTGTATTCAAATATAATGCTTAGAGATATTCGATAACTATACCTCTAACCCAACACTGCCATGTCCTCCTGTTTGTGAGCGTCACTCCTCTGTAAACACCCACCCTGCTCCGCTATTCTCTTCTTTGAAGTGTCCCCAAGCAGAGCAAACCTCCTTTGTGATGTCAACAAGCTGGTTTCATTGCCAACATAGTGATTTTCTAAACTGATTAACGTAAGCCACACCATTCCCGTACTTTTTAGCAAGCAGCTAGGGAGCTACTGTAGCAACCACAGTGCATGTATCTCATCATCATCTTTATTTTAAATGCACAAACCATGTCCGTCATGAAAGGGGACATTAGAGCATTTTACTTGTAGATTTTAAAACAAAAATCATAAGCCATGTATTGATTGGATAAGGGAAAGGCACATTGATTTTGGCTTATAAGATAGCAAGTTGAAAAGATGTCAAAAGTCCAAAGCATGTGAGTGAGTTTCATAGCAGTCCCCCTAGCTCCTTGTTGGGGGTTCTCATTTTAATCCAGTATATTACATGCTACATAAGAATTGGCTTTTTGTTCTTAGGCTGCATTCACTGGTACTCAGTCTGCTGAAGCTGAGGCCTGATGTGACGTGTACGAGAAATGCACCTTGGATACTCTTAGTCCAGAACACAGAGATCTTTCTAATGTTACCAAGTCAGTCACCTTTACATTCCACCTTGAAGAGTGATGTATATTGCAGACAAATGCTTGCCATATTCAATTAAGTTTATTTATTTGGTCATTTTTTTTTTACATATGTCTCAACATGTGCTTAGTGTTTAATGGTGAGCAGTGAATTGAGTCTTGTGAAAAGTTTTATTTTCGCACAGTGTCTAGGTTAGGTGAAAAACAAGAAATGGAAAATGTGACCATGGAAACTTCATCACTTTAACCCAGCACTGATTTCTGTCATTTTGACATATCCTGTTATATTGCATACTTTAAGAAAACATATACTCTACATCTCAAGGTGGATTTTTTTATTTCCTTTTTCAATTGACTAACTTTACAGATTTAACCATTTACTTTACCTTACTTTAGGATATCCAGGGTACCCAGGGGTTGCCAAGGATGGAGCAAATGGACCTCAGGGGCCTCCGGGTTACAGTGGTCCACCAGGTCAACAGGGGCTGCCAGGTCAAGCAGGGGTTCCAGGATTCTGTGAAGCCAGAGACTGTGGCATCAATGCTCCCTCGATGTTGAGTGAACAGGGTCTTTTTTCCAAGAAACTGTTCTGAGAAATTGCAACACATACCTCAAAGAGAAGATGATAATACAGAGTGTTTGTGGACTTTGATAGACTAACACCTGAGGATGAAATCTGTAGACATTCAGGTGCAAGATGAGATACACATGTTCTGTTCTGAGGAACAAGCCTACATTTCTGCAGTCTTGCACACAGTTAAAGGGAAATTATCAACCAATAAAACCCAGAACTGTTTGTAACTCATTCCTATTGAAGGTAATTTTATGCATAAATCTTGTCAGCTGCCTGCCACAAATTAGAGCGGATGGCTATTTTCGTGCCCAAAATAAAATAAACCAGCTTGTTATGAGATACATAGGACTCCATTGGAGGCTTCTGGCAAAATTGAATTGCAATTGTAGTCAGCAGTGTCATTTCTTAAATGGCAAGACAAGCTCAAGTAGGGACTGCCTTTCTTTTTACTCCATCACGCTATCAATAGCACAAAATAAAGATTGTTAGCACCAATACTGGTCATTTTATCGAACAGATCATTTAGCCTATATACAGAACTCTTTGACCAGTTCCACTAATATGAAAACTAGACAGCAGGTATAGAAAAATACTCAAACACTTGTTATTTAATTAAAAATGTAAAAAAATAGCTTGATGTTAATTAATAATGTTGTATTTTGACCTAAAAGAATAATAAAAAATGGATCTTGATAACCGAATGTACAGGAATGCTGGGTACTATAATGAGTTGAGATATGTGAGCAAGCTGTGCATGCATGCTCTTATCGAGGCCTAGAGCAAACGTTGATCTTAGGGAAGATATAGATCAGGGTGTCACATGGTGCACTTACAAAGCCACAAGAAGAAACATTGCCACTTCTGATGTATTTGTCTTTGTTCTTTGTGAATGAAAAACTGTCAGGGCTATTTTATAATGTGGGAATTGATATAAATTCAATGTGAATTCGAAGTGAATTAAAATTTGAAGGCAAATATAGTCAAACTGTAAAAAGCTCCTAGTCAGCTTGCTATGCTTCTACTTCAGGAACTTTGACCTTAAATCTGAAATCCACTTTTTTCACTTTAGTAAATAATACTGTGTGACTTTTTTTTGTGTATTTTGTGTTGTGAAACATCTACAAGCAAAAGCATGGTTTTGAGTTTGTGCAAAACATTATCATGGGGTTTAGATGAACTGAGTTTATGGTCTGAAATTGGGTGGTAAATTTTACTTACAAGCTAGTGGCTGGTTAAGTGGTTTGCTAGATCTTGTCAAACCATAGAACATTGTTACTCTAGAGATCTGCTGGTAGACATTTATTTTTATAGCAGTAAAAGGAAGTGCTCATTGTAATCATTGTTTGATAATAGGTAGTAGATGCAAAGTCTGAGTATTATACTTCACAACTCTTAGTTAAGTCCCTCACAAACTTTGCCAGACACAAATTGTACAAAACAAAGAAAAATCATCTGTCTCAGGACAACAGTGTGCTCTATGATTCAGAGATTTCATAACAAAGCTTGCAGGTACTGTATATACATGTGCTGTAGTTTACAGATGTTACATTAGTGGGGTACTGCAACTCAACTACAACGACTCTTATTATATGGTAATATGTCTGCATTTATATGCCAATAGTGGCAGAAATTGCTGGTGTCCAATATTGTCACAACCTATTGCACTATATTGCAAAATATATATGGATGGGATGCTGTACAAAAATAATAGCTCAAAGTTGTTACTGTATAACAGTTGCACACACATTGAAAATTTATATTAAAGAAGGATTTCCCTATTCATGAAATGTGCTGTTATGTATGCACATAAAAACTATAAATTATAGACCTTGATTTTTTTTGGGCCTGGTGACATTGTAGTTATTTCTCTCCATTCGCATTGGTATGCCTTATAAAGCATTTGCTCCTTTTAATCACATTTACTATTTTTTTACATACCGAGTAGGTAGACCAAAATGTCTGTAGACTCCACGTTATTGCAGTTGGAAGTTTGTGTTGGCATGTTAACCTTGGTTATGACCATTCATTAAACCATTTCCTGTCATACCATATAATCTCTATTTTTTTTTAAATATACTTTTCTACTTTATAGGAAAGGTTAAATTAACCGAAAGGTACACATTTTATCAACCGTAGAAGACTAACATTAAGATGAACTTGCTAGGAATCAAACCTGCCATCATGTGGTGGGAACAAGCATTACATAATGTTTAGGCACATATGCCAAGGTCAATGTTGTCCCATGTCAGTGTATTTTACATGATTATGTTGTAAATATATTAGATGCTGTTTCAATAAATTCATTCTGACAGGGATAAGACAGAAACATTTAATCTCAACAGGTTAAATGCACATTAGCAAAAACCGTTCTACATATACTTCAATGCTTTCCAAATCGACTATATCTTATTCCATACCCCATGGTATGTTGGCCATCATACAACCTGAAAACATTGATGAGGTTTAGGGCCTAAATTGATTAATCATTGTTTCTAAACACAACTCTAGACATATTTGCACAATTTATAATTACATATACTATTACAGTGTCATTTTCAACAACCAATTGAATGCCTTACTGCCCTTTAGTGTATTTTATCACCTTTTAGTTCCTCTTGCACACCTTTATGTCCCTTACACCACCTTTGTGTCTATTACCACCCCCTGTTTTCCTTACCTCCCAATTTGTCTCTTTGCATCCTTTGTGTACCATGCCCCCCTGCCCATTTTGTGATTCTTAGTGCTAGCATGGTCCATGTGGCGACTGTACATAGAATGACTGACGGGTGGGGGTGCACCCCACTCGCAGTGGTCAGTCAGCCTTTGTGAAAGAGCCCTCTCAAGGCAGGCTGGTGTGTGCGTAATCTTCTTGCTCTGCTCCCTCATGCACCGCTTCGTGATGCTGGGGCCAGAGTGACATCATATCCAAGCTCCTGGCACCACAGAAGGGCACGTGAGGGAGCAAACTAGAACATTACAGCTCTGACTGATCTGCGGCTATGTAGCCCCATACGCAACAAACTGCGATGCACTGTGTGTTTTAAAACCTTTCTATCATGGCCAGTATTAAAGGGAAACTATAGTGTGATGTCCCTTTGTGCTCTGTCCAGCTTGGCCTTCGCTCATTCTCCCACGACACCAGCCAACGTTGGGGACCCAATGCACATGTCGCGCTCACATTAGGACTACTCCATGAATCAATACTTTCCTATGGGGTTTTAGCTGACATTTGATATCCTCATGCAGTGCGTGAGAACGTTCAGAGTCACTTAGGTGATCAAAAGTCGCCTAATGACTTTTGCTTCTAATGGCTGTTTGGTAGACAGCCAATAGAGGTGGCATTAACCCCTAAAATGTAATTATTGCCGTTTTTCAATAATTACAATTGCAGAGCTAAACTGGGGACACTGCACCCAGGATACTTCAATCAGCTGAAGTGGTCTGGCTGCCTATAGTTGTAAGGGGATATCTTCTACTGTGATGGCGCCTGGTTCCTCTTATGGGAGAATGCAGTGGTCTGCTTTTAGGTCTAGTAGCCACTGAGCCTTGGTGTTATGTGAAGCTTTTTTTCTCCCAGATGTTCTTACAGTACTGTTCAGTCTTTGTTCTATGCGTGTCTTGGGTGGATATGTTGTGGTTACCCTGCAGCTGTGCATACACATTGGTGCTTTTCTAGGGTATCTGCTCAGTTTGGTTGCTAGTTCTATCAGCATTTGCTTAGCTGTTTCTAGTGCCTCTGGTATGAGTATTGCCTTGTGTATCTTCTGTAGCCAGGAGCTCTCCTTGATCATTCCGCCTCTGTGATGTTAATCCAATTTACTAACTTCCTTTACATGTTGCCTTTATCATGGCTTCCTGTCTCCATGGTGGGAATTGTTTTTCCTTCTGCCTAAACTTGTTGTGAAGCAGTTGGAAGATCACTAATGCAGTGGCATATATAGAAACATAGAAACATAAAATGTGACGGCAAATAAGAACAATTCAGCCTATCTAGTCTGCCCAATTTTTTAATTATTCTCATTAGGTCCCTGGTCTTATCTTATAGCTAGGATAGTCTTATGCCTATCCCACGCATGCTTAAACTCCTCCACTGTGTTAACCTCTACCACTTCAGCTGGAAGGCTATTCCATGCATCCACTACCCTCTCAGTAAAGTACTACTTCCTGATATTATTTTTAAACCTTTGCTTCTCTAATTAAAGAAAGTGAGTGGTCAGTGAGGGGTCTACACATTTCGTGCTATCCATGAACTTTCTTAAGACCACGGATATCATGAAACACCAAGACTTTGTCAGTAGCATGATAAATTGAGCGTTCTGTACTGCAGTTCATTTGTGATAACTATCTGAACAAATGGAATTTAAGAGCAAGGAGCAATGGAATGTTTCCGGTGGAAGTAGATTAATCAATTTTTGTGAAATAATTGAATTAATTTTAACCCCATATTTAGTCTACATGACTGTAGGCAATACCATTGCAACCCACCCTACCCTAACAATATGTATTAAACATAACATGCAAGTCATTAAAGTGATTGGTGGCAGGGCTATATGTGAGTATGCAGGAATGTATTACTCCCAAATTTAAGATACTCCTCACTTTAACCAACTGAAAAAATCACTGTGATAAAGTTACATGTGCTTAAGTATTGTAACAAAAACAAAGGATATGATAACTCTGAGAACAGACAAAAGCTTATTAGAGAAACTCAGGAGCTTGCCCTTCGATAAATCCCCCTCAGGTCTCAAAATAGTTTTTGCTCGCTTGTGACATTACAGAAAGAACGTATCTGAAGCATATCAGACTGATCCAGAACCAGAGTTCTCTCTGCACAAGTGATACAGCAACCCCAGACGATCAGCCTTCTTTGAGCCTAGAGGGGTTCAGCTACACCTCACTGACGAGGCTCAAAGAGGGCCAAAACGATCATCTGGGGATGCTGTATCTCTTGTGCAGAGAGAACTTGTTGGCATTTCAATTCTGGACTTCTTTCTGAACGGGTGGGATCAGTCTGATATGCTTCATATATGTTCTCTATGTAACGGCACATGTGAGCAAAAACTATTTTGAGACATGAGTGAGGATTTACCGTTTTTCTAAATTTTCACCATTCTCAGTGTTCTCATTTCCTTTGTTTTTGTTGCATGTACTTAAGTAGATGTTAATTTGACAGTTTGTTTCTAGTGCTTGTGCACAGCAAAATAAAAAAACCACAAAAAACTGTGATCCGAGAAGTGCTTTTTTTTAATGGAATTACAAGAACTAAATAGTAAGTATCCTCCTCACTGCTCTTAAAGGCAGAGCAATTCAACATCTAAATTATAACATCTCCCATCATTCCTGGCTGTCTATTATGAACTCCTTTTTCCTCTTAATATCCTATATCAAAGTGTGTTTATATGTTTGAATGAACCGTGACTTATTTTAGTTATATTTGTATTTCATTTCTTGAAACATGGTAGCATAAATACATTAGTGTGTACTGATCAGTTGTTATAGGATAAAGATGGAACGGGGGGTGAGGCAAACTAAGGCAAAATATTCTCAGTAGGTAGTAGTAGTAGTTTTGGACAATGTAGGAATAGCTTTCCTGATTGTCTTGAATCCAGACAGCATATAAAGTAGTGGAGGGATGCAGAAGGCAACCACTACTAAGCTACTATGAGTTAGAAAGCACAACTTCCTGAGAGTCTCCAATCCAGCACAATCAATAACTGGACCATGAGTCTGTTTTGGGAGTAGTCACCAAAGGGACTCTCTTAATAGTTTTCACCTCCAAATTACTAACAGTGGTTTCTCAGGTTCCCAAAAGAAAGCATATAGAATAGTTTGGTGGATAGTGGGTGTCTACAATCTCTTTGGAGCCATAGTAGTGATAGAAGGGGGTGGGGCTATGGTTATTTTCCAATTAGTTCCTGTTGACTTGAGTCAAACAATCTGCTTGTATATGATAGGAAAGGTGAGGAGCTCCTATCCTTACCTGCATCCTCATAATTTATGCAAGAGAAGAACTTGTGAATTGGGAGTGGGGTGGTTCGGAAGAGGTAAAGTAGTTTGAGTAGTAAAATCATCATTACCGCTATGAGCCACCCTAGTCAGGTGATTTGGAGCGTGAATATTTGCTTAAATATCTGTTTATGGGGTTGATCGCAGTATACAAAGAGCATACGTTCTTGGTCATCAGGACCCCATTTGAAAAGGTACTGTGCTTGTAGAATGTGGAGAGTAAATGCCGAAAGTTTTGTAAACCTATATCTCTAAGGATTAGGTTTTCTGTTAAATATTGATTAATTGATGTAACAGGTGGAACACAGCAAGTGGAAACCACACTTTTGTAAAGATGCAATCAATCAAGGAGATTCATTTGAACTGCTACATAATAAAACAAAGTGGGGGACAAATATGAATTTAAAAAAATATGTTTGCAGACAAAATGCATCAGAAAGACAAATATAGAATATATGCCTGCTCTTTTACCTATTTGGGTTCCTTACTCAATCCATCAGTTGTGGTACTTATTTTACATGTAAATCTCTGATGTATTTTACATAAATATTTGATATAGTTTACTTATTTTGACTTTCACACTTCTTTGAACTGCTGAGAACAACGGAACATAAGCCTGAATGTCTGAGAAATTTAAAATATAAACATCAGATAAAAGTCAATTTTATAACATTTAGATGGACAGAATATGGTTTTACAGTTTCACTCTCCATTTTTTTCCTCTTTTTATTTCTTAATTCCATATATCTCTTTGGTTTTACATCTGAAATACTACAACATATTTAGGAGATACAACAGAGAAACAAGGTATAAAGAAGACAAGAATCTCGAAAAGTTATTTTATGTGAATGCTTTTCATGTGGTGAATGCAACGTTGACTATCTTTTGACTTGTATTTATAGAGATTATAACTATTTGAAAGGATGAAACAGATGACATGCAGTGGGTACAGTAGTTATACCAATGTAACCCTTTTTTGCCCTGCTCCTGGCAACAAGCCGTAGCTAGCAGCCGTTACACCGTCTTCTGTCGCTGACAGGGATCCTGAGCCTCTGCTAAAGTTGGGAGATCGGGACATCTTGTTCTGATGCAGTGCCTCCACTCAGTGCAACTTCTATTTATGGGGAACCCACCCCACTGAGTAGATAAGTACCCTCCACTTAATAACTCAGAGACATGAAATAACTACAGACATAGAAATACACACTGTATTGTGGTTTAATAGATAGACATATAACAGCAGAAATAACAATGCAGTTCCTGGCTAATGTTAAATGATGATAAAGTCCCTGATATAGTCACAGGAGTCTTTAGCAGCAGGAAGGCAAACAACAAACTTCCCTTAATAACATCAATAACTACATCTGAACAGTTAAACTCCTAGGTACCTGCAGGTAAATTATGTGCACAACGTTGGGGCCCTTAGGTGTAGGTAGCGCTACCCAGATACAGTTATAAGGGAGAATCCTGAAGCAATCTCTGGAGACAGTACCTTTGAGTGACTTCTGTATCTGCAGATATTTCCAGAGAGATCCAGCAGAATGTAGGACAGCAGCAGAACAGCAATGGCAATCCTCTCTCTTCCTTCTGCTGACAGGATGCAAGAGCTCATTCACACTCCTGCAGAAAGTTCCAGAATCTGCAGGGAGCTGAACATTAAATAATACTCTTCTAATTCTCCTAGCAGAGCAGTAGACAGTCTCCAACTTTTTGTAGTTGCAGTGCATTAGCCTTCCCCTGTTATTATTTCACTGTCCCAGCAGTAATAGATAATTGAAACAGGTAGGAACACACTTTCTTTAACCCCCTTAAGGACACATGACATGTGTGACATGTCATGATTCCCTTTTATTCCAGAAGTTTGGCTCTTACGGGGTTAAGCTGACTCATAGAACATGGCTTCTCCCCTGTCCGCTTTTTCCAGCCATTCTAGCCCTTCCTTCTCACATGACAGGCAATGGGCAAAGTTCAATATCTCAAAACTTAAAGCAAAACAGTAAAATATAGCAGTCTGTTACACCAGGATGTACATAAAAATGTTTTGAAGATATTACATCTTATTCCAACCATGATGTGTGTATCTGTTTTGTAATCTCAACAAGCTTTGAACTCATATTTAAACATACAACCGTTACTATATTCAATTAAGCATTCTCAAACAGTTATCTTACTTCTGCATGGAATTTCAAACCTCAATACAGCAAATGGACACAACCTGAAGCAAACAGAATTGGCAATGGACGAACTGTTTCATTTGTTTTGTGATTCAGAGTTCTGTCCATGGTGCCAAAGGAAAAACAAGATTGATAGGAAAAAAGGCTGATTGATGATTATGGGATAGCCACGAAATGTTATTTTTATTGATACATCAAGAAAGAAGTGACCAAAAGTAGAAAATTGAGGAGCAATAAAATAAATGTATATAAATTATATTTAATAAATAAATGATAAATAGATGATATATAAATATAGTTTTATTTTTTTACTGCTCCTCTTCTTTTTACCTTTATTGTTTCTTTTTTCTCATCTGTGAACTAAATGAGCCAAGTGTACTGCAAGATATAGACATAATTTTTATATTTTGCAGCACACTGATTGGCCAAGTTTATGCCCTTTTAGTTTACCTTTGAATATTGGAGCTATCACTTAGATGAAATTTGTCAGAACAGAAAGGTCACATGGATAAATACTTCAGGCAAATAGGGCATGGGATGATCAATTTCATACATAGTCCATTTTGACCAGTTCCCGAGAAAGAGTCACCCTTACCAAGGCAGGCTATCTGTTGTTTCTTTGCCCAGGACTGCATTTTTCCTTCCCAATAAGAAAATGAAAATGGGAAAAGTTCAGGACAATTAGCCACCAGTCTTGTCAGGGTATGTATGAGGTATTTATCCATTGCAGTCAAGCACATATTATCATGTTATTACAATTTGCAATTAGGTCATCTTAAGAAGACAATGACATACAATCCTGCATTTTGTTATTGGGGTAATACTTATAATGTACTTGCCAAGGTCAATATTGTCCAGGGCTGCATGAATTTTAAAATATAACAATAAAATCTAACAGTAGATGATAGTTTGGATAGATTGAATCAACTGGATTAGATTTGTTTGAATAATGTTATCAAACCTGCACAAATGCAGAGCATGCAATTTGTTCTGTTTAAACTTGCTGAGCAGTAAACCTCTGTTGCAGGTATCTCTGTTAGGCTAATTTACAGTACGGAATTGTTTGTGTTACACTAAAGATGAATGTTTCTTAGCTTCAACATATTAGAAATCTTGTAAAACCGGTTGGTTTTATAGTGTAGAACTTCTTAAAGGGACACTATAAGTACCGAGATCACTTCAGCTCATTGAAGTGGTCTTTGTGCAGTGTCCAAGCTCCACATGGCCTATTCGCCTGAAAATGCAGTCCTTTCTGTTCTGAAAAATTACATCCATGTGATAGCTCCTGGAAAAACGACAGCCTGTAGTGGCTGCCAATCAAACAGGTGCACTTCCTGCTTGATAAGGACATCCAGCATCAGCTAAACCCCCATATGAAAGCATTGCAGCAGTGCTTTCGTATCGAGAGGGCCTAATACGCTTGCGGCGCTTGCCACACATGCGCATTATTGACCCCCCTCGGATGACATCCGAGGAGACGGAGCACCGACTCACTAGTATAGTACTAGGAATAGCTTTGTATTTCTATCATTATAGTTTACTTTAAACAAAATATTTTTTGGTTTCACTTTTGCAGTTTGAAATTTTAAATGTTATTACTTTCTTCCTGCTAAATCATAAAGCTAATTCTAAACGTTGCTGTACTACTCACTATCCCCACCATCCGGCTATTTTATTTTTTTTGCCGATCCTTTATTCTACAAGATCCCATGCTTCTCTCTGAAGTTATTGTAATGTTGAAATGGGGGCATACAGAGGGGATTGATCAATGAACAGTAAAAGGGACATTTCACTAAACAGCATGTTATAACACTCATTTTCAAAAATGTGAACAATTTATTCATTTATTTTTTAACCTGGCAGTTTAGAGATAAATGTTGCACTTTAAAAACAAAATTACCAAACTATACTGTTTTCTGCATTAACTTTCTAGGTTTCTGCCAGAATCACTTCTATTGTTTTTTTAAAATATATATATATTTACTCATGTATACTTAGAGTAGCCACCAGACTACAGTGAATGATTCTTATGAGAGTAGGGATGCAGATATCCATCGGGTGATTGTCCTTTGTCAATGCTAATTGCCTTTTATCATTAGCATTGATAAAGGGCAATCGCCCGAAACTTTTGCAATTTATATTTTCTCCTTCCAATAAATATGGTAGCACTCGAGTGTGCACTTTAAATACCTTACACATTACACCATTTTGTTCTTGCTTAAACACTTTTTGCAAACTGGACTTTCATCAAGAAAATAATGCATTTTCCAATTCAATGCCATAGGAACTCCAACAAAACTGTATATTATGTTTGCTAAGTGCATGTATACTTCACAAGTGATTATCTTGAGTTTCCAAATTTCACAGTCATTTATTGCAAAGTGCATACAACAATTTTCATAATACAATTTAGGGATCGACCGATATTGATTTTTTTAGAGCCGATAGACGAAAACTTGCTGATATTCTGTACATTACCATTTTGAAAAAATAAACTATTTCTAAAGGTAAATGCACAAAATATACATGCCGTGTAGTGGATGCAGTGTGTTTAGACAGGGAAGCTGTGTGTGTGTGTGTGTAGTGGATGCAGTGTGTATATAATGAATGCAGTGTGTTTAGACAGGGGAGCTGTGTGTGTGTTTGTCTGGTGGATGCAGTGCGTATTTGTGTAGTGTGTATAGTGAATGGAGTGAGGGTTTGTGTAGTGTGTATATATAGTGAATGCAGAGTGTGTGTTTTTGTGTAGTGTGCGTAAAGTGAATGCAGTGTGTGTGTAGTGTGCGTAAAGTGAATGCAGTGTGTGTAGTGTGTGTAAAGTGAATGCAGTGTGTTTGTGTAGTGTGCGTATATAATGAATGCAGAGTGTATGTGTGTGTGTGTGTGTGTGTTTGTGTAGTGTGTGTGTGTTTGTGTAGTGTGTATATAATGCAGTGTGTGTGTGTGTGTGTGTGTGTATATAATGCAGAGTGTGTGTGTGTGTTTCTGAAGGGATGTAATTTGTGTAAAATGGGGGGGGGCATTTTTTATTTTAATTTTATTTTTAATATTTATATGTTTTATTTTTTTTTTTTTTGTCAATCTTTCTATTTATTTATTGAGGCAAATATTATTCATGGTACAGAATAAAGAGAGGAGAAATGAAAACAAAGCATACAAGATAGGGATAATACATCATTCTTCATCCCCTGGAAACGTCAGCCTCATTTTATCTTATTTAAGTAAACAGGTAACTTTCTGAACTGGTACGTCAAACCTGTGTACCGATTCGGCTAAATCACTGCATGCTCTGCACGTTATTCCAGCCAGGCTCCACAAGTCAAACAGTGTAGTAAAGCTTAATCAAAGTCAGGTAGTCCTGCACCATATTTACAGTGCAATCTAAATGTCAGGATACGCTGTGTGATTGCCTGTAGGAGATGGGAAATAATGTTTTCGTACGTTCAGTGAGTCAGTGAAGGCAAGATCAATTTTCAGGCATATCATGTACTATACATAGAAACATAGCTATCGTCAAGGCTATTTACCTATTTAGCTAAGTCGATGCATGCTTTACATGTCAATCCAGAGAGGCAACACAAGCCGAACAGTGCAGTGATGTTTAACAAATAATAGGTAAGTCTGCACGATGTACACCGTATAGTGTAAATTATAGGGTATACTATGTCATTGCATATTAATATTTTGGTGCATGTAGTGGGTCAGTTGATGCAAGGTTAAGTGTCAGGCATGTTATGCACTGTGCAGAATAACAGAGTCATAGTAGCCCAGGCTATGAAACAGGTTGTGAGAACCACCAGTCCGTCATGGCAGCGCAAGGTGAAAACTGGTTAAAGATGGTGGTTGAATTTGTGGAAGGAAATTGGACAGTCCAGGTGTTGGTCTCTGCAGGTATTGTAGCTCACTGCTGGGGCTGTCTGCGGGCAGGACCTGCGGACCGATTGATCCACTTCAGCCGATGCCTCTGCGGTATGGCGAGGTAGTTTGTGCTTGAAGTGTCCCCATGATTAGGGCGAGGAGCGGGTGCTAGGAGGCCGCCCTCCAGCCCCAGGCCGCTGGGAAGGCCAGCACCTGTGGGCTACAGACTCGGGGCATCTTTGAGGCTGGATCTACCCCATTATGGGCGTCCTGGAAAGCCCGGGTGTGCTGCCGCCGCCCGCGGTGGTCGGACTTCCGGCGGTTTGGTCGTGCCGTGGAGTTGTTCTCCGCTTCGCCTTTGGCCCAGGATGGCTGCCAGTATGAGTTTGGTTGTGGCTCTGTGTGATGTGCCCGAGCGTTGCCCCTTCCCGCTCTGCACCCCCCGTCTCTCTGCCGTTTTCTCTGAGGCTGTGTGTATCAGCTTGCTACGTTGCTCCAGGCTGTCCCAAAAGCGTTGGGGTATAATGTCCAGTTGCACCGAATAGCGCTCCACCGGGGTGAGCTGTTGGCCATTAGGTCGTGATAATTTGGTCACGTGGGCTGCTCGTCCGTCATCTTGCGCTGGCCGCAGCCAGTAATACTTGGTCGAATAAGTGTTGCCAGAGGCGGCTTTACTTTTTGCCTCGGGCTGGCGGGGACTGGGATGACCCCCACCGGTCCATAGGGGGGGAACAGGTGTTCAAGCTTGATCGTTTTATGGCTATTGTCCCCCCTGCGCCAGCCATGTGAGTAGGCTGCATGTGCCAATACAGAGAATCAGTCTGGTTGTACCATATGAGTGGTGTCCCTAGGTAGGTCCCGGTTCTGTCCACCTTGTTAGGGACAGTATTCGTCCCGTCTCCACTTCCACAGACAGGTTACCGGCTTAATTAGTCATTCGCCACAGGGAGACACGTCCGCTCAGCTCTCCGTTTTTTTTTTCATTTTTTTGTCCCCCCTCCCTGCTTGTTACCTGGCCAGGAAGGGGGCTATGGCATTCCCTGGTGGTCCAGTGGCATGTACTGAGCAGTGGGGGGACCGGCAGCAAGCTGTTACTTACCTTTCCAGCAGCTCCCTTCAGCTCCCTGTGTAACCCGTGGCAACGCTCTGACGGCCGCGGGACTCGCGAGATTTACACAGAGAGCTGAAGGGAGCTGCTAGAAAGGTAAGTAACAGCTTGCTGTTGGCCCCACCAGGACCGCCGGACTTGTAATGGGCCCGGCGGTCCTGTTATGTATTATCGGCAATATCGGTATCTCTATTGGCCAATACCGATATTGACGAAAATTCTATTGGCCGATAATATCGGTAAAACCGATAATTGCTCTATCTCTAATACAATTACATGTAATATATAATATTAATATGAAATCTTTTCCACATTAGTAATCTTTTGCCAAACAGCATGTTTCCCATCTAGCTTGGGAACCAAGTGATACTTAGAATTTACCTTGTATACTGCAGGTAATCTGTAATGATAGCAACTCACATTTTATAGACTACCAAATTATCACAAATGATAGCGACAAGCATGGAATCTAGTTATATAAGTGTTATATAAGTGTAACGTTATAACCCAACACGCAGAGTGAAAATCCACCAGAAGAAATAGAGACAGATAAAAAGGTCTCTAAACCAGTCCTTAGAACGGCCGAACAGATTGAATAAAATAAAAGGAAGTCAGAACAAGCCAAGGTCAAGGGATGCCAGAAATACACAAATACACCTTTCACCAGGTGTCTTCAGCAATGAAGCTATTTTAAACTCAGCTTTTTTAACAGAATCATGGCATGTGATCCACGAGGGCCAATGACATTGCTGTAGATGGTGATTTGCAGCAAATGAGTGTGAGTATTTAGTATTTTTCCTTATTTAACATTTTTAGTTTAGTTTTTTTTCAAGAGTACCTTTAATAGCTTCCTTTAGATTCTATGGGTTGGTACTAACTCTTAAGCAACTAAATGAAAACTCATTTTTTTACACTTTATTGAATATAAAATAATATTGCACACAATATAAAATTGTCTTATTATGATTGTATATAATAGAATACAGATATAATTACATGTGTATCATGTACACTGAACAAAATTATTAACTCAACACTTTTGTTTTTGCCCCCATTTTTCATGAGCTGAACTCAAATACTTTTACTATGTACACAAAAGGCCTATTTAAAAAAAAAAAAAAATTGTTCACAAATCTGTCCAAATCTGTGTTTATCTCCTTTGCCGAGATAATCCATCCACCTCACAGGTGTGGCATATCAAGATACTGATTAGACAGCATGATTATTGCATAGGTTTTGCCTTAGGCTGGCCACAATAAAACACCACTCTAAAATGTGCAGTTTTATCACACAGCACAATGCCACAGATATGGCATGTTTTGAGGGAGCGTGCAATTGGCATGCTTACTGCAGGAATGTCCACCAGAGCTGTTGCACGTGAATGGAATGTTCATTTCTCTACCATAAGCCGTCTCCAAAGGCGTTTCAGAGAAATTGGCAGTACATCCAACAGGCCTCACAACCGCAAACCATGTGTAACCACACCAGCCCAGGACCTCCACATCCAGCATGTTCACCTCCAAAATCATCTGAGACCAGCCTCCCAGACAGCTGCTGCAACAATTGGTTTGCATAACCAAAGATTTTCTGCACAAACTGTCAAAAACCATGTCAGGGACACTCATCTGCATGTTCGTCGTCCTCATCGGGGTCTCTACCTGACTGCAGTTCGTCGTAACCGACTTGAGTGGGCAAATGCTCACATTCGATGGCGTCCCCCAATACAGTAAAACTGCACATTTTAGAGTGGCCTTTTATTGTGGCCAGCCTAAGGCACACTTGTGCAATAATCATGCTGTCTAATCAGCATCTTGATATGTCACACCTGTGATGTGGATGGATTGAGAAATGAGGGCAAAAACAAAAGTGTTGCGTTTATAATTTTGTTCAGTGTATCATCGTTTGTTTTAAGGGCTGTCAGATATTGTCAGATAGGAAATGAAACTTACAACAAATCTGGGTATTATTTCCTCAGCGAGTTGTAACTTGCTCACATTTATTCTGACAAAAGCAAAACAGTGTATACTGATATTGCCTGTGCAGGCTTTACATCTATCTGCACATCGCACATAATGTGTGTCATAATTTGTGCCAGAGAGCAATCAGAACAAATGTTTTCTCCCTTTTTCACAGTGAAGATATATACATATATACATAAATATACTGACAGATAGACAGACAGACAGATAGATATGCAGACAACACAATAAACCACCTGACTTTTGGTTATGTGGTTTTCAGACCCCAAATTACATTATTTTCCCCCAGTACACACTTAGGCATCATGTATCTTTCATCATAAAATTTGCAAGAGGGTAACAGATAAAGCTATCTATGTATCTGTGGATTTATTTTTTTATTTACGATTTAGGTAGCTCAACTGCAAAGACAAAATAGTGAGAGAAGTAAAGGAAGAGTTAGTGCTCATGAGTAAAAGTTAGTGCTCATGAGAGAAAGTTCTCCGATGTTCTCATGTCTAGAGGGGAGCTGTGCGCCCTGCTTGACAAGGATTGGCCTCTTCTTTTTGGCGTCTTGAATCCCTTGAACCAGATATATGCTGATTATAAGGACCTAAGGTAACCAGGGCTAGTGGGGACTAATTAATGAATTTAATGAGGTCTGCGCTTAGATGAAATATAGAATCTTCAGTGTACATATGCTGCTGTGGTCATATTGATATCTCCAGTCCTTTAGCCCCTTAGTGACCAGACCATTTTTAAATTTTCTTACCGTTAAGGACCAGGGCTGTTTTTACATTTCTGCAGTGTTTGTGTTTTGTTGTAATTTCCCTCTTACTCTTTTACTGAACCCACACATATTATATACAGTTTTTCTCCACATTAAATGGTCTTTCTAAAGATACCATTATTTTCATCATATCATATAATTTACTATAAAAATAATTATAAAATATGATGGAAAGATTTTTTAAAAGGCTTTCTCTTTCTAACTTTGACACCCAAAATCTGTTACGCATCTACTACCACCAAATAACACCCGTGCTAAATAGTTTCTAACTTCTGTCCTGAGTTTAGAAATACCCAATGTTAACATGTTCTTAGCTTTTTTTTGTGCAAGTTATAGGGCTATAATTACAAGTGGGACATTGCTGTTTCAAAATACATATTTTTTAAATTTATCAATAGTGAGATTGTAACACTGTTATCTATCATACATTTCTGAATCACACCTCACATGTACATATTTTTTTAAAGTAGACAACCCAGGGTATTCAATATGGGGTATGTCCAGTCTTTTTAGTAGCCACTTAGTCACAAACACTGGCCAAAGTTAGCATTTATATTTGTTTGTGTGTTAAAAATGCAAAAAGCAATTATGAACGCTAACTTTGGCCAGTGTTTGTGACTAAATAGCTACTAAAAAAGACTGAACATAGCCTATTTGCAATACGTTGGGTTGTCTTCTTTTGCAAATGGTATCCCATCAGGGGGGTAATTTTCATTCCTGGGCTACCATACGCTCTCAAAGGCAACATAACCAATCTGGCCTTATCATTGACCTTGTAACTTTCAAAACCACTATAAAACCTGTACATGGGGGATACTGTACTCGGGAGACTTTGCTGAACACAAAAATTAGTGTTTCAAAACAGTAAAACGTATCACAACAATGATATCATCAGTGAAAGTGCCGTTTGTGTGTGAAAAATGCGAAAAACTTCACTTTCATGACAATATCATCGCTATGATATGTTTTACTGTTTTGAAACACTAATATTTGTGTTCAGCGAAGTCTCCCGAGGAAAACAGTACCCCCCATGTACAGGTTTTAGGGTGTCATGGAAACTTACAGGGTTAAATACAGTGCTTGCAAATGAAATTCTCTGGACTTTTGGCCTGGGTTGTCAGGCAGGTCAAATAACAATCAATAAAATTACTTAATTATGTAAAAATATTACATAAATATGCACGTAGAATTTAAATATATATACATGTTTATATATTTAAAGTCTATGTGTATATTTATGAAATTATTTATGTAATTATTTATAAGGATATATATATATATTATTTTTTATTTATTTATATATACATAGATATATATAATTTCATTCTAAGTATATTTTAATATCGATAAATAAATATATATATATTAATATCAAAATGCAGTTTGAATAAAATTACATATATATATGTATATATATAGAAAGAAAAAAGAGATGCAATCTAAGGTCTTGTCAAAAATGTGTTAGTATTTATATTTAAGACCTTAGGGTGCATCTCTTTTTTCTTTCTATATATCCTAAACGTGGGATTGCACCAAGGCATTAGTACATCAAGTTTATGGGAGATAGGGTGAGTGCCAAGCTTTCTATTTTTTTTAGATATGTATGTTATAAGAGCTTCCAAATCACACACAGAAGAGAAAATAGCACAGTCAGTAAAAAAGGGGGATAAAACATTTTTTAGATACATAAATGAGAAAAGAAAAGTAAAACAAGGATTAGTTAGATTAAAAACAAAAGAAGGAAGGTATGTAGAAGAGGATAAAGGTCTAGGGGGTACTGTTATATTTATTATTTTTACATTTTTTATTTATTTTTAATTAATTATTATTGATTTTTATAATAATATATATATATATATATACAATATATAGTTTTTATATATATTACATATATATATATATATATACGTGTTTAACTTTACTCTGTGTATTTTTATATTAATATATGTATATATTAATAAAAAAAATACACTTAGTATGACGTTATATATAAGATATATAAATATACATATTATATATAGATTTATATATGTGTATATAGCTCATATATATATATACATATATTATTATTATTTTTTTATTTAATAAAGATTTTTACATTTCTTTTTGACAGATGCAGGGAGACTGCCTGTCAGTTCAGGAAAAGAAGAGAAACACGGGCAGCACTCCAGTACATAGAAGGTGAATTTATTCGTGGGTTCACCACCTCACCAAAATAAGTGCGACGTTTCGGCTCCTAAGAGCCTTAAAGGACCACTATAGTGCCAGGAAAACATACTCGTTTTCCTGGCATTATAGTGCCCTGAGGGTGCCCCCACCATCAGGGTCCCCCTCCCGCCCGGCTCTGGAAGGGGGAAAGGGGTTAAAACTTACCTTTTTCCAGCGCTGGGCGGAGAGCTCTCCTCCTCCGATCCTCCTCCTGGGCTGAATGCGCACGCGCGGCAAGAGCTGCGGCGCATTCAGCCCCCTCATAGGAAAGCATTCTCAATGCTTTCCTATGGATTGTGCTTCTCACTGTGAAAATCACAGTGAGAAGCAAGCGCCTCTAGTGGCTGTCAATGAGACAGCCACTAGAGGGAATGGGGGAAGGCTTAACCCATTAATAAACATAGCAGTTTCTCTGAAACTGCTATGTTTAAAAAAATGGGTTAACCCTAGAAGGACCTGGCACCCAGACCACTTCATTAAGCTGAAGTGGTCTGGGTGCCTAGAGTGGTCCTTTAATCATGCATAAGGGATACAGCATAACAGCAGTTTTTAAATAACCCCAAAACCAATCAAGTTAATTAAAGATTACAATCACATGTTAAAACATATGTGTCAGTGACATTTAAAAACAAGACATGGAATCTACTCAAGTATAGGATCAAGATTTAAAGATTAAGTAATATATTATACAATCACATAGTAATACACTCATCTCCAGTTGATATTACATAGCATAAAAGGGTTAAATATCCTGTCTAGTACAGAAAGCTAAACTGCATACATATACCCATGCAATAAGTTAAATAACAATAAATAATTAGAAAGTACTATATAAACAAAGTCTGTTCGATTAAACAGTCAGAGTCTTAAAGATACAGTGACCTATTATTTAATAGAATTTTAATGTGCTCATCTATGGTAGTTATTCCATAACATGAAACAATAAGATATCATAACTAATGCAGTAAGTTAAATAAGCATGTTTTGAATTCACATAGAAGGCAAAAAACTTTAGATATTAGATTAGAAAGTGCAATATAAATGAAGTCTATTTAAATGAATGATCCAGATCTTAAAGGTACACTAACTTAATATGCAGTACTATAATAATATAATCCTCTACAGTAAATATTCCATAACATGAAGAAAGTATGATGCCATGTCAAATATAACAGATAGGACTAGTGCCTAGAAATATATATATAAAGTTAGCAAAGTCTCAATTACTAATTTAAGAGTACTCTATCCATGTCTTGTTTTTAAATGTCACTGACACATATGTTTTAACATGTGATTGTAATTTTTAATTAACTTAATTGGTTTTGGGGTTATTTAAACACTGCTGTTATGCTGTATCCCTTATGCATGATTAAGGCTCTTAGGAGCCGAAACGTCGTACTTCTTTTGGTGAGGTGATGAACCCACGAATAAATTCACCTTCTATATCCTGGAGTGCTGCCTGTGTTTCTCTTCTTTGATACTACATAAGTAGATTCAGCGGTGTCCATCCTACACACAGAGCGCCCCCTTGGTGGAAGGCCAGAGCATATGTGCAAGACCTGAGTGCAGGTTATTCTGTTTTTGTTGTCAGTTCAGGCAGTCCCCCTGCAGGCAGCACTACGGACGCCTATTGCGGCCATGTGCCCGCTCTTTCAGAGCAATCAAATGGCCTGCAGGGGGCATAATTTGCAGAGGGGGGACTGTCTGGGCTGTCAGGCAGTACCCCCAGACCGGGAGCAACAGCGATCACTGGTGGGGGAACGGCAACGATCAGGTAAGTAATAGATTTGCCCTTTTTGTCGGACGTACTTAGTACGTCCGCGGTCCTTAAGGGGTTAATTGTGTAACATTATTCCTGATAGAGATCCTTAGAACTAAGCAGCAGATCAAATACTTCATGTCAAGGAATTCTGAAGAAATCTGTATTGAAAACTATGCAAGAGAAAAAAATTTACTTGTCAGAAAAGACATTTTAGCTAAACGTTTTTTTGGTAGTAGGACATTAAATCAGTCTATTTAATATGGTATAAATAATATTTATAGAACAGAAAGCTTATTAGTTCTCAAAGATCCTCCCAGATGTGAGAGTAAACATTTGGAAATGTTTGATTCAATTTAGAAGACATTTTAATTATATATTTTAGAATACAGAGCATTTTCATTCATAAACCTGGCCAATGTATTTTTAAGAACCTAGCCCATTCACTGGGAAATAAACTATGCAAAAAAAATTTAGCCTGTAAAGCCCCCAAATCTTTGTATTTGGAACATTCAATGACAGAATTCTCCCAAATATATAGCGGAGGAATCCAAAACTGCCGTGAGGGAAAAATGCAAGGGGCTGGTGAGGTAAAATTTAAACAAAGACTGCGTAGGGTCAGGGCCGCACATCCTATTAGACACAGTAGTTACCTGCATACAGAGTGCTTTCGCAGCTCCTCCACTGTCCGTGTGTGTTAGGCTGGACAGGAAGTGGAAGAGATAATTTCCCATCTGCCCACAGCCTCTTACACAGGAAATTCCTTGCAGGAGGATCAGGGACAGCACTGAATGGTGCACACTGTATAACAACTCCTGCAGTTCTGCTATCAATCAAAGGAATGTGAATGCTTTGCAAATAACCCTTCAATCTCTACATGCCTGTACCATAAACACCCCTTCTTGTCTAAACCTAAATGTAACCTCTTCCAAAACCTCAACAAACTCTCTCCTCAGTACCAAATTTAAGCACTCAAAGCCTTAATTTGGATTAAAAAACCTTTACGTTAATCCTAGATTTGTTTAGTCGCCAAAAGCCTTAGTCAGTTAGAATGTAGCTCAACGCGTTTCGTCGTTCTCGACTTCCTCAGTAACAAGCACCTAATTTATAGGCAAGAAGAGCTTTTTTGGGTTTTTTTTTAACAGTGAGCAGCCACAGACTGTTCACTGTTTACTAGACATGCCCCTACTCGCGGTACAGCGAGTAGGGGCAGAATTTACTAATCCTAAGTAATTTTTACTTTGCATTAGTAAATTTAGCTGAAAGACTAATTTATTTATTTCAGCCTTTTGGTAGATAGCTCCCTAATACCGTGGGAATTAGGGAGTTATCTACTTACTCATTTCCATCCATTGACTGGATTAGTAACTTACATATTATATGAACGTGTTACTTGATTGTTGTAAGTATTGTTGTAAGTTGTAATGCTTACAG
The DNA here is from genome assembly GCA_933207985.1 of Pelobates cultripes. Lineage (NCBI taxonomy): Eukaryota > Metazoa > Chordata > Amphibia > Anura > Pelobatidae > Pelobates > Pelobates cultripes. The sequence continues at coordinate 194,617,487 of OW240915.1, forward strand.
CTGAATCCTGGCTATGTTTGTATACTTTTTATTTAAACTGATATACAGTGTAACATTCTTCATTCTTCCACTGGGTATATTAGTACTTCGGCAATTCTGTGCTTCGGAACTTCGGCACTTTGACACTTTGGAACTTCAGCAACTTTGGAACTTCGGCACTTCGACACTTCGGAACCTCAGCAACTTTGGAAATTAGGCAATTCAGCTATTATCTGAATGTCCGAATTGCCCGGAATTGGACCAAATTGACAATCGGAACATGTCTAACATATACATTACTGGACACTACATAACACTCTTCCTCTGAAAGTCATTCTGCCTCAGAGTACTTTACAACATCAGAAATTTTATGAACACAGTGTACTCACAGGTCATTGATTGACATCTATACAAATTGATAGACCCCTGCATCCGGATTTTAGAAAACCATATTACCACATTGATCGTGTCCGTGGCTGCCCACTCTCCCACTCCCGTTATACCTTTAGTATAAGCGGTGTTTGGTTAGTCGAGTGTCCGATTTGAGTTCCAGACACTCGACAACCCAACACTGCTGTTCGCGGGTTTAAGATGGCCGCCGCCACGTGTTCGGCTGCCGAAATGGCGGCCACCCAGGGAATACAGCAGAGCGTTCATGTGTTTTAACAAGGGAATGTAACGAGCATACAGGGAGGTAAATTACAGCCACCCTTCACATCAGGGTGGTCCGGTTGTTCAGTACTTTAGTTCAGATGGTGAATACAGTAGTTCACATGCAGATTTGTACAGCTTTTTACCGAACAACTTGATGAATCTTGGTATGGCCACATATAGTTACAGGAAAATCTTTATAATACGTTCACAGGAAATCTTTTAGGGTTCAACAGTAACATTATGAAGGGAATGTATTGGACAGCCAAATGGGTTCTGCTACAGTTATATTCCATAAAATGGCTGCAAGTAGCAAGATGGCTGGAAGCAAGACAATAGCTGGAGTTCCACATGTTACATATCAGGGGCATCATCACTGCTTTGTAATTACTGGCTTGTAATTCTATACCAAATCCTGGTTTTATTAAATAATCCCTTTGAAAACCAGTGCAGTGTAAACACATTGCGTGATATATAACTTACTAAGGTCATAACATTTGTTTTAAATTTTGTTGTGTAAGATTTTACTTATGGTACTTTTATACCATCTGTGTAACCTAACTCATGTGTCATGTCATATCTTTATGCCGCACACCTATGATGTTTACATTTTTTTAAAAAGTGTTTACTGAATAAACATTGGCTAATGGCAGTGGGATTTGTTTTTATAGACTGGAACAATTATATGACCACACATTTAACTACATGGTAAATGGCTCTAAAATGAGGTCAGATGTAATATACAGTAAGGTATCATTGGGTCAGTTATGTGGCAAAGTATTGACTAGTGGAAACATTTTAGGAAATTTCTTCACTAAACTATGAATTTCCATGATCTGATAAACAAAGCAAAGTTGAAAATGTTTTTATGTATTTATTTTCACGTCAGTGGTCAATTACTTTAACTCACACTTTAGAAAATAAATTCCCTGATTTTCTGGTTTAAAGAGAAGTTCCCTTTGTCCTATTTAAAAAAACAAAACAGCATTTTCATATGAGAATAGTAATACTGGTGTTTCCTGCCTCACCTGATTTGAACGAGTGTTCAGTGCAGTAGTGAACCCTTCTCTCTCGTAAGTAGTAATTTCAGTCAGAGAAATAACAAGGAACCACTGGACCCTGATGCAAAAATCAAAGAAGTGCTCCAAGAATCAAAGACGTGTATATGTAGTGCTGGCTGATTATAATTGAGAGTGGTGCTACCTGAGTGTGATTGGGTGTGGAGGTGATTGAGTGTCACACACACACACACACACACAAACACACACAAACACACACACTCCACCACCACCACCACCACCAGGTTAGTTGGCTCCCTGGTGGTCCAGTGGGGGAGCTGAACCCCCCATTTTAACCTTTAAATTCTAAGCCACCAGTCTATTAACTTTGTGGAAAAGAGCTGTGATTACTAGCTCATGGGCAGGGACCTCTTTATGTTTTGTACTGGTCTATGTATATGGTACTATCTTTTTCCAAATTGTATAGTGCTGCAGAATTTGATAGCGCTTTATAATTGTCATTATTAATATTAATAATAATAACAATAATAATGTTGGACATATACTTTCATAGATTAGCAGCTACATTTTGTTTATATATATATATATATATATATATATATGTATACAATCCTCATATATTAAAGGACAATCTAAAAGAGCATATATTTGACAGCTTTTTACATTGTCCATTAATATATAGAGATATTGTTCAACAGCATGACTATAGGCCCTGTCTTTTCATGCCAAATACTAGACACTTTGGAGTGATACTTTGTTTGATAACCACTGTAGAACTAGACTAACCTGCTCCCCCAAGTTACAAAGACACTCAAATCGGCACACAGAATATACAAATAAGGATCAGCACACATAGAATAAAAACTTTTTTATTATTTCATATCTTTCAAGGCTGCTCAAAATGAGTTGTCTCGTGTACATGGGGGTTTCATTATATTACATGGCTAATGCCATACCACGTAACGCTAATCACTGCATCATTACACCACAGCATCGGTTGAGCCTAATCTAATTTTAACATGGGGATATAGATGACTGCACTATATGCTTGGATTACATTAATGATTATTCCTAATAAGGTTAATGTTTTTACAACTTGGCCGTATGTACATCCAGTCCTGACCAAGCAGACATTTACATGCACATGTGATTGGATCACAGTGAAAGGTTTTTCCTCGAAAAATGTACTGTATAGCTGGAATTCCTCTTTTAACATAAATACCAGGTTGTGCTCACCAATCCATGTTTTAAAACATGTCAGAATATAGTGAGATAGAAATCATGGTATTGACCTTTAGTGAACTCAACTATTTCCGTGCTAGGTTGAACAAAGAACGAAAATTCCAAAGTTTCTTAAAAATGTATGTTTTCTGTAGTCAACTATTTTCATACAAAACTGTTTAAATGTTTAAATATAGCATAGATATATTGCTTTATCACTTTGAATAAGAAAAATAAGTAGTTATTTTTGGTAAATGCTTATACACACAGAAGGGTGAAAATGTTGTTATCGAAGGCAGTTTCGTCAATTTTATCAATTTGTTAATCATTCGCAATCCACATCATGTCGAATCAGAATTTTATCATGAATAAACTTTCATGCCAGTATAACATTTTAATGTAGCATGTGAACTTATACATGTCTAATAATTTTAAATGAACAAAAGAAGAAAAGCCACACAATTATTCATGAGATGAAACAGCTACATATCACATATTTATATTCTGTATGTAGTTTAAATTTTTCACTACATTTTAAAACGGGACCCTGATGAAGCTGACATTTCATATAAATCTGTAATAGTTAGCACTGCTATACTGCTGTTGGTTTGAAATGAAAGCTACAGAAACTTTGAGACATAGTACACTTTATTGTAAATAAAAGTATATACATACATATATGCACCAGAATCTTGTTTGTAGATGAATATCTTAAAAAAACAGAGATAACAAACAATCTAAGAGTAGTATATAGATTAAAGTTGGAATAATATATTTCTATTGACAGCTCACTCACACTTTCAAGAGCTAAATAGAGCTCTGCTGTTGAAGGCGTGGATGATATAATCCCCGTCTAAGTATGTAAATATAGCAGTGGTGATGGTGCAATCAGCAGTGATGATGGTGCTTTTCTTTAGTAGAGTGTGATAAGAAAAGACACTTCTGATGAAACCCATGGTGAAACGCATTAAGTTTCACCATGGGGTTTCATCAGAGTGTGCCTCTACCTTTTTGGATTTTAAATATATATTTTATATATACTTTTTTATTTGTTAAATAAAGTTTATTCATTTAAATTGTATTATTTATTTGGTATTTACTTTATACTTCTTCTTTGGTTTCCTGGATTTTACTGCAATTCTGGACCTGCATATCCCAAGTGGGGATCATAGTACTAAAGCTCCATCATACTAGAGCAGGTTCATGCTCTGAAAAATGTGAGTGAGATACCTTTTACTTTTCTTGAAGATACAGATAGTACTAAACATATTACACTACTGGATGTTCTTGTTTATGTCTTTTCATATCACACGCTACTAAAGAGAGTATATAAAGCTAATGTGCTTTATATGTTTGATGTGTTTATTTAATACATATTTTTAATAATTGTTGTTTGTTGTTTATTCTCTCTTACTAATATTATTTAATATCCTTACATCCATCTGTGTTTTCCATGTAGAACAACTTTTGTTCAATGTCAACCATGTGCTGAAATGTACCAGGTGCTGATAAGAAAGGTATAAGATATTATTGATATAAGAAATTATTATATGCTTAAACTAAAACTAACTAAAAACAAAAACAAAAAAAACCCCAACAACTAAAAACTGTAACGTAAAACCTGAAATAAAATAATCACCTAGAAAAAAATGTAGTCATCTACCTTAATATTCCACCTGTATCATCATTTTCACATTTTCTTAATGTGTAGTTGTATACTATACTAGTAGCCCAGTAAGGTGATTTTACTTCACTGTCTACACTACAGATAGATGTTAAAGGGACACTATAGTCACCCAGGCCACTTCAGCTCAGTGAAGCGGTCTGGGTGCCAGGTCCCTCAGGTTTTAACCCTTCAGATGCAAACTGCTATGTTTACATTTGTGGTTAATCCAGCCTCTAGTGGCTGTCTTCTGGACAGCCACAAGAGGCGCATCTGCGATGCTGGAGGCACATTTCGCCTCCATCACACAGATTGTCCATAGGAATGCGCATTTGGCTCCGCTGACGTCGGACGGGGGAGCTGACGTCGGCGGGGTAGGAGAGGTCACCAGTGCGGAGGGAGCCCGGAGCTGGAATAAGGTAAGCTGCTGAATGGGGTTTTAACCCCTCCAGCACCACGGGAGGGGGACCCTGAGGGTGGGGGCACCCTCAGGGCGCTATAGTGTCAGGAAAACCGCTTTGTTTTCCTGACACTATAGTGATCCTTTAACTAGTTATATTTAAAAGATTGTAAATTAAAATATGAAAAATATTGACTTTAAAAAAAAAAAAAAGTAACTAAAAAAGTTACAAAGATGCCCCCCAGGCCAGGATGAGACACTCTAATTAGGAATATTTAATTCTGGTCTCTGATGATTGAAAGACTACCTAGTATTATAGCCATTCCATAACTGCTATCAGTTTATACAACAAGGCAGTGCTTTGCTCTCAGGAACTGTGCATGCACAGTCCATGGATTATCTCTCTTTCACTGGAGATGACAGAGAACATTCACTATAGTATGTGCATGCTGTGCGTGCTATAGTGATGAAATTGACAACTGACATGCAATACTAAGTGTTATAGGCTGAATTATTGATACCTCTTGTGGGCGGTTATACAGCAGATGTTATGAGCCATTGCCACTATAACCCACGCTCCTTAATGGGTGTAGTGTGCTCTAAGAAACAATGTAATGATGCTAAATTGATGTGTAACTTATATTGACTGAAAAAAGGGTTACTCTAACAAACAAACAAAAATAGTAATCTAATGCAATCAGGGTAACCCTTACTGTCCTGGATCAGGTGCTTCTTCATTCTAACTCTTCATTAGGTGTTATCTATGTCATAAATAATACAACCAATAGCCCACAATATGTGTATACACAAAGGGGAATTACGTGCATTAATTAAATTGCTTAGAAGGCTAGCTGAAAACCTAACAAATATATATACCCCATTTCCAAATACTTTATATATATATATATATATATACGTATATGGACACAAACACTACTGTCCACATGTTCTTAGAGCTATAATACAATCTGTATTGATACACGTGAAGCAGGCATGGGAATTGCTTTATAACCACTATAGCAGGCTATAGTGTTTACATGTCTGCTTTCCCATGGAACAAAATTTTGTACACATTCCGGACCACACAATACGATAGCAACAAAAGGAATGAAAGATGCTGTTCAACTGGAATTGGGGGGGATTTGGTACCTGGTGTGAAACAGGTAAGAGGCAAAGTATGGTTAGCCCCCTTACCAGAGAATGGCGCCAGGGTACTCCTCACATTATTATCACTAGTGGGCTGTAGTGGTAATAATGCTCGGAGTAACCATTTAAGTATATTTTACAATTAAAGAATGATTTACAATAGTTTGATTCTTTACCAAACTAGTACAGCACTTACAACCTACCACTGGCATCTGAGAGGTAGTACATGAGCCTTTAATGGCTTCTCTGTTTATACAATGGGGCACCCAACTCAAGTTTTCATTTCATTTCTGAGTGATGTCACTAAAATGATCTTTAAGCTCACTCACTGAGAATTTGAGCTTTTCCATTTATACCAACTCAGATTCTCAATGAGAAGTTACTACTGGCAATATACTACTGTGACAGTTTTGCAAGTTGCCAACCGGCTGTCCTAGGTTTCCCTCTGACAGATGGAATTCCCTGACTTATGTCTATTCAGTTTGATGGCTATGCAAGTGTAGGCCATAAACCTAACCATCTTGCCTTTCCCATTGCATTCACATTTGGTTTGGCAAAATATATTTCAATCAACTTTATTGTATCAAAATTGTACTCATAGTGATATATATATTTTTTTTTTAAGTGTGAAAACAGATTGTCTAGAGCTAGACAGTAGTGGAAATATGCAAATGTGTGCAACACTAAAGCACAATGGAATGAAAGGGGTTGAGAACCCTGGTTGTTAGAACATAATAAATGGCAGAAATAAGAGAGGCATCATAAATCCAACTGCATATGAAAAATGTCCTCTGATAATATCACAATGGCAATATCTGCCTAGTAACGTGAACATCCAATCAGCGACATCCTTATTATATAGTAGGCGGAACATAGGTGGCCACTTTCTTTGCTGCTCCCTCATTTAAGTACAACCTGTCTCACGGTTTCCTAACTGTGGAATTTTATTATTATAGTGATTATTGTGATTATTGTGATTTGTCATATTAAATACATTGGAGACTGGTACCTTGAGTGCTGGTCCTTGTTACTACAGTCATTTTATTATTTTATACTGTATATATTAAATATATTTGTTTGCTTATTTGCTATTGCTTTTTTTTTCTCTCCTTCTTGTTGTCCCCTTGGACATTAGGCAAACCCTCTGGAGGTTGTTCCATACCTCCACTGCGCTACCGCGTTTCTACTCGGGTATTTCCCCCCTAACTAGCTTTGCCTGCTCTACGCTCCGTTTCTTGAAGCTGTCTGTTCGGCCGCGCATGCATGTTCTGTCAGGAATCCGTCTGACAGCAATCTTGAGTTTCGGCAGTTTGCCTCAAACTCCTAGCAGAATCCTTTGCGATCCACAGTCTGTCTCCGACTCTATCCCAGTATGCTATCCTACTGAAGATGGACAACATCTTAGCTGTCCGTTATAGCAATCATCTCGCAGGCACAAAATCCAAAGTACTGGCGAATTTATTATTTCTGTCAATTTTGTCTTCAGCACAATATTGCGATCAGGGCGGACTACATCCCAGGTCTCTCCAATATTACGGCGGATTGGTATTCCCGCCATCTTCGAGATTCCAGCGACTGGCACCTTGATCCCTAAATCTTTCAGTGCAGTTGGGATCTTTGGGGTCTCTTGGACGTAGATTTGTTTGCTTCCGAACTTTTTCAGTTGGAGGCCGGATCCAGCGGCATTGGCCAAGGATGCATTTTCCCAGGACTGGTCCAGCATCAGGAATTATGCATTCCCTCCATTTGCCTTCATCCCTCACTGCCTCCTCCATCTTCAGCATCAATTTGGCTTCCTAGTGATAGTGACCCACGTGTGGCCATCACAACCTTGGTTCCTGCTTCTCCTGGAGATGGCAGTAGACCGCCCCTGTCTTCTTCCGAATTTCTAATCTCTCCTACGGGTCCTGGATAGGACGCTCCACCCCTTGATTCTTCAGGTCCTCCTCCACCTCATGGCGTGGCTAATTTCCAGGGATCCTGGTCAATCGAGGGAGTTTTGCAGTCGACTCTTAGACTTCTCGAGGGCGCATGGGCAACCGGCACGAGACAGTCTTACAAGTCTGCTTGGCGCACATGGAATGATTGGTGCAAGGAACAGGGTGTGGATCCCTAATCAACTCCTGTGACTACTGTCCTCCAATTTTTGACTTCCTTTATGATAACGGGAAAGCATATCGGACGGTCAACCTCTGCCGTTCAGCTATTTCGGATGGTCATGCCCGTATTGATGGTGCCCTGATTGGACGTCACCCGTTTGTTTGTCGTCTTCTATGTGGCATTTGTTTTGCGAGGCCACCTCTTCCTCCCTATTCCTCCTTATGGGTCGTTTCTCTGGTGCTAAATTTTCTTAACGATTGGCCAGATAATGAGTCTTTATCCCTGAAACAAATCTCGGCTAAACTAGTTATGCTGTTTTGTTTAATTTCGCGCAAGAGAGTATCAGATATTAGGGCACTTGATGTTGATGCTTGCTCTTTCTCCCCAGAAGAGGTTGTTTTTGACATTTCACGAAGGACAAGATCGTCCTCCCGGTCAGTCTTGTACCCGGCTTTTCTCTTCAAACCACAACTCTATCCGGTGTCGTGCCTACATGTTTACGAAGCATGTACCGCCCCCCTTCGGACAGGCTCAGGCCCTCAACTTTTCATTTCCTTTCGTAAACCGCATGCTCCAGTATCCTCTCCTACCTTGGCTCGTTGGGTCAAATGACTCATGTCCTTGGCAGGTGTTGATATCTAAATTTTTTCTCCTCATTCGATTCGCGGTGCTATGGCTTCTAAGGCCTCCTTTGCTAGCTGTCTTTTGGAGGATATTTTAAAAGCGGCTGATTGGTCCTCAGAGTCTTCTTTCCATAATTTCCACTTAAAACCAATCCAGCATTTTGCAGAAGCCGTGATTACACAGCTTTAAACTAACATAATAGGAGCCTCCGTGTCTTTAATAAAATTCCCAGATTTTATTATTATCATGACGTAAAGTCATGATTTTATTAAAGACACGGAGGCGAGTATTATCCCACCCGCCCTTGGGTGGCTTTGGTATATGTAAGGTAAGTTACTCACCTCTCCTTACTTCTCGAATGACCTGTCTTCAGTGGTAAGTCTAGACTTTAGCAGTATTGCTGTTATATTATATGCCTGCATATCTATAGGGTGCAGTTTATCTAGGGTACATTTGGATTGTCTTTAGTATCCCAAGACTGTTATATTTTCATTATATTACAATTTCAAGAGTCATTATCATTGACGAGTTAGATGATTCTGTTTCTAGTATGTTGCCATTCCATAATTACACAATATTACCATATTTTTCTTGTTTCCTTTAGCGTGAACTTGCTTGCAACACCAATCTGGATCATATTCCCTGTTCCGGCTCGTTTGGTTTCCTGCTTGTTCGGTTGTTTCCAGCTTCTGGTGTTAAGTTCTTCTTCGCGATTCGCAAGAAAGAGGAAGTGGCCACCTATGTTCTACTACTATAGGATAAGGATGTCGCTGATTGGATGTTCATTTTACTAGGCGGATATTGTCATTGTGATAGTTATACCTGTTTTTTCTATTGATTTGCATTTGTTTGCTGCTGAGGGAATTAAAGAAAGACATCATGATAATAGTAAAGTCTGGGAATTATATGATGGATTTTTTTTTTATATATTGGAGCATATTTTATGTTAAGGCTGGCTAAATATGTATTACTTTAACGCAATGACGGAAGATTGCCATTTTATATTATGAATTGCATAATGTCATTTTATTTCTCTTCATGACATATTTGAAAAAGGAAACTTTGATTGCTGTAAAATTATATAATTTTAGGATGATTGTATATAATTAAACTGAGGCTTATTTGTTTATGAATTGACAGTATCTGTACATTTTATCATCATTACTGAGACTGGCAGGTGCCAAACAGCATTTAAAGCTCCATTTTCCATTACATGTCTGAAAGGCTCTATTGAGAAACATTTTAGTCAAGACCACAGTGATGGATCATTGAAACAGAAACAAATAGATGTTTGATGACAGACAAAACCAATTAGCCTCTCTAGTAGACATGTGTGTCCTAATTCTGTCCGAATTTTACTCTTGATTCAGAATAATTTTGTTGATATGGTGATCTGGTTAATCTTAGCTGTATTCAACAACAACATTTCTCATCACTTAGCTGTCATAATCTATATCTCTTTTTTCTCAATAGCAGCACCATGCAATGATACTGTGCTATTTTAATGATAATCGATGGCCATAGTGATGTCACTCACATCATAAAGAGACCAAACCCATTGTATTTACTTTCCTCTTTCCATTTATTCAAGGATTCCACAACTCATGACTACTTTGTAGGGCAGGACTGTCAATTTATCCCATATGGAGGTCCATTGTGTAGTTGTACATCTCCCAACCATACCGCTTTCAGTGGTACAGTACTGATTTTGGGGTGCTGTCCCACTATCCCGCTTTAGCTTCCTGGTATCCGGCATCTGTGTTTGGAGTAATTATGCAAATACTGCATTGCCTTATACTTCCTGTTTCCTGTTTACACTCAGGGCCACCACCAGAAATTTTGGGGCCCCTGACAAAGCACAGAGTGTGTGTTAGTGTAGTAAATGCAGTGTGTGTTAGTGTAGTGAATGCAGAGTGTGTGTTAGTGTAGTGAATGCAGAGTGTGTGTGTCAGTGTAATGAAAGCAGAGTGTGTATTAGTGTAATGAATGCAGTGTGTGTGTTAGTGCAGTGAATGCAGTGTGTGTCAGTGCAGTGAATGCAGAGTGTGTGTTAGTGTAGTGAATGCAGAGTGTGTGTGAGTGCAGTGAATGCAGTGTGTGTTAATGTGGTGAATGTAGAGTGTGTGTTAGTGCAGTGAATGCAGTGTGTTAGTGTAATTAATGCATTGTGTGTGTTAGTGCAGCGAATGCAGTGTGTGTTAGTGCAGTGAATGCAGTGTGTGCTAGTGTAATGAATGCAGAGTGTGTTAGTGTAATGAATGCAGAGTGTGTTAGTGCAGTGAATGCAGTGTGTGTTAGTGTAATGAATGCAGAGTGTGTTAGTGCAGTGAATGCAGGGTGTGTTAGTGTAATAAATGCAGAGTGTGTTAGTGCAGCGAATGCAGTGTGTGTTAGTGCAGTGAATGCAGTGTGTTAGTGTAATGAATGCAGAGTGTGTTAGTGCAGTGAATGCAGTGTGTGTTAGTGTAATGAATGCAGAGTGTGTTAGTGCAGTGAATGCAGTGTGTGTGTTAGTGCAGTGAATGCAGTGTGTGTTAGTGTAATGAATGCAGAGTGTGTTAGTGCAGTGAATGCAGGGTGTGTTAGTGTTATAAATGCAGAGTGTGTTAGTGCAGTGAATGCAGTGTGTGTTAGTGCAGTGAATGCAGTGTGTGTGTCAGTGTAGTGAACGCAGTGTGTGTGTTAATGTAATGAATGCAGTGTGTGTGTTTACTAGTGTATGTATGTAATGTAATAAAAGCTTTTCCATCTCCCTGTTTCTTACCTGGTGATCCCTGGTGGTCCGGTGGCATGGTGGGGCGCTCGGCCCCCTGTATTTGCAGAGGGGGGCCAGCGGACTGCAGGAGCACTTTACAGTTCTTCCATGTCTCTAACTACCACGAGACGTGGTGTGCGCGCCGTGCAGAGCGTTGCCATGGTAAACTGTGGCAACGCTCTAACAGCTGCACGTCTCGCAGGAGTTAGAGACAGGGAAGAACTGTAAAGTGCTCCTGCAGTCCGCTGGGCCCCCTCTGTAAATACAGGGAGCTGGGGGCCAGCGGCTGCACATATATATAGCGATGATTGCTATATATATATGTGCAGAGAGTAATTGTGCCAAAGCAGTCCGGGCCCGCCCCAGGACCGCTGGGCCCGTGACAACCGTTATGGTTGTCACCCCCTGATGGCGGCCCTGTTTATACCTGACATGGATGTAGTTCTATAGCCTAACATGGTTCCTCACACTGAAAGCTTGTAGTGTCTTAATTCTATAACTGAAACAATCTGTGGACACCAGGAAATTGTCATCGGGCAGCATGGCCTTAGTGGTTTTTTTTTCTTGTTTGTGCATCATTAGCTTTTTTTCATTGTTTGCACATGTGTGTATATATAAAGTTATGTATTTAGCCCCCCATACTTATTCCAGGAGACAATTGCCTTCCAGAACAAATAAGTTTGACACCTCTGCCACAGGGAGATAGTGAGAACAACTTTAGGGGCCTTTGATTGCATATCACAATATAAGTTGTGACACATATAATAGAAGTTTGCTTTTAATGACATACACTAGTCATATAATGATAATATTTCACATGTAAATTTATTAATTTGTTCCTATTTTCTTTAAAAGTGTTTTGTCGTATTTCACGTTTATAAATGCGCCTTTATTTCTTAGCTGTTTTTCCTTATGCGTTTTTGAAGAAGTATTTGGTTAAAGTATTGCAGTATCAAAAGCTCATGGAAAGCATCACTTGTCTTGGAACAAGAATTAGCTTGAGTTAAAATTTCTTGGCTCTACGTTATACTTCTTCAAACATTCAATGGGTTCCAGAGTACAGTATTTTGAAGGAGTTATATTTTTTTCTAACTTTGAATAAAAGGTCTTTTTACTTTGTAAGAAATGGTGTAGCCACATCTTTTAGCAGTAAACACAGGTTAAATAACCTTGGTCTGTGTACTGGGTTTATACATGGGTCATGCTTCAAACACTATGGAAGTGATTAACAATTGTCGGCCATGAGCATACCTGGGAACCATAATAGTCTGACCTTCAATTTTTTACTCTCCATTCAATCTCAAGGTGTATTGGCAGGCAGTATTTGAAGTAGTCTCGTGTGTGGGTCTGTTGGTGTATTTGTGTATTTGCGTAGTGTGGCAGTGCGTTTGTGTGTGACGGTGTATTTGGATAGTGTAACAGTGTGTCATGCCAAGCCTAATCTTGAGATGGGTACTGGTACTTCAATTAATTATATTTAGTTAATATATAAATTATATAGTGAGCATGCTCATATGCATGCACAATCAAGCTCACTGACAATCTCACAGACACACACATGACACAAGAAACACTGGCATAAGCACACAAACAAACTCATACATACATGCTCTCTACACAACTCATGCAACTGCGCAGACACATACATGCTCACTACAGACAAGCTCACAGATGTTCACACACAAGCTCACTACAGACAAGCTCACTGTCATACACACAGACAAGCTCACTACAGACAAACTCACTGTCACATACAAAAATTAGATAACTACACATAAGTTCACAGACACCTCACTACAAATAAGCTCACTGAAAAACACATACAGGCGGTCCTCGCTTTGCGACCAACCTGTTTTACCACGGCTCACACTTACGACCAACTCTCTGGCGGGGTGGTAAGTGCGAGCCATTGTGGGAATTAGATGAACGCAGCAGATTAGGGAATCCCTCTATCTTCAGTGACATTTCCCCTTACATAGACGAACGCAACAGAGCAGGGAATCCCTCTAATCTATTTTTTCCCTAAATCTAAATTTCCTGAGCATAGTTTAAAGGGATTTTTTGCTCTTGTGCGTTCTTCTGTGTTCGTGGAAATGTCCCTGAACACAGACATGCACACCAGAGCAGGGAATCCCTTAAATCTATGTACGGGGAAATTTGCCCGAACATAGATTTAAGGGATTCCCTGCTCTTGGGCGTTCGTCTATGTTTAGGGAAATTTCCCCGAACATAGACAAGCACACCAGAGCAGGGAATCCCTTAACTCCTGACTTACTGACCAATTCAACGGAACCTGGTCAGTAAGTGGGGAGTACCTGTACAGACAAGATCACACTGACACAAACACAAGCTCACTGAAACAGACAAACACATACACAAGCTCACTACAGACAAGCTTACTGATATACACATACCCTCACAAGCTTACAGGGAGACACACACATGTTCACTGTCACTCATCACATGCTAACCATTTGAAGCTTATTAGCACCTTGACGTGCTCTGTGGAACTGAGGATAGAGGATGTTGCCTCATGCATCTGCATGCCATTTCAGGCTCTTCCTCTAATTTCTTGATGAACTCTAGTTGGTTGGCGCTTGGGGATGGCACTTGTGTATGGTGGTTGACTCCTTCTCCATGCTGACACTGGAAGAAGATTGCACGGGCTGGCCACACAGGTAGACCTGAGGGAGGATGAAAAGCTGCCCAAGCTGTTCTGTTTTTTTTAATTTTTTTATTTAAACTGTATTTTGATGGATACAGTATCCATCACAACAGAGGGAAACAAAATGTATAACATAACAATTATATAAAATACTATATAATACAGTCACTGTGAGTACCTTTTTTGTCTGGATCCACGCCTGAGGGATGCTCTGCCTCTCTTCACAAATACTTCACATCTGCCTCCCATGCTGGCAACAGAAAAACAACTAAATTATAATGAGTCGGTTGTGGCAATCTCTCACTACCCTCTTTGGCCCTTGGGTTCTGTTCATCATGGTTCACCAGCCGAGGTATAGTGAGATCATCAGGTGCCTGGGGACAAATCCTTTATTTGCCCCTACCCCCAAACCAGTACCATATCCTGACAGATTGCAGGTACCCTGCATAGGAATATTTCTTTTTAAATAATTGATAATAATCATACTAATGTCTAGGGACTTATATATGCTCTAAATGAATAGGCTATACCAGGGATAGGCAACCTACGGCACTCCAGATGTTGTGTACTACCTCCCTCATAATGCTCTAACACACATAATGCTGGCAAAGCATCATGGGAGGTGTAGTCCAAAACATCTGCAATGCCGAAGATTGCCTATGCCTGGGCTATACTTTAATGGTCTAATCTCTAAAAAGTGAGCTTAGTTGAATTGATAACGAAATTGCAATATCTAGGCCAAGGTAGATGACATGGATAAAGAGGTATGGCTTTTGGCTACTTTGGCCTAGAATTTGCAATTCCCATGTAAATTCCCAACAATTTACTTTTTACAGGATTATTCAGGGCTGGGAGAAGGTGCTTTGTGTGCTGTTGGTAATGTTGCATACGTGATGTGCGGGTATGGAGGCTGCTTGCAGTATTATATGTTTATATGGAAGCTTATTGTGGTGTTGCAAGTCTGTCATGAAAAGTGTGTGTTGGAATGTTGGTTTTAGTGTTGTTTGGTGGGAGCCTGCTTGCGGTATTGCCTGTTTATGGGAATGTCAGTTTTCGTGTTGCAAGTTTGTAGGGACACATGTTGCATATGTGGGGAAACTATTTGTGGTGTTACATACGAGGGAGTGATCTGCCTGTGGTGTTGTGTGTGTGTGGGAAGGCTGATTGTGTTATGGTGTATTTGTAATGCAGTTGTGGTGTTGCATTTCTGTGGAGATGTTGCTTGTGGTACTGCATGGTGGGAGGCTGCTTTTGGTATTGCATGCTTGTGGGGGGTTTGTCTTGTAGGGATGCTCTTTGTGCTGCTGCATGTCTGTGATATCACTGCTTATTATATTGCATGGGGAGTTGCAGCTTGTGGTGTTGCATGTTTTTAGGAATGCTGTATATAGAGTGGCATTTGTAGGGGGACAATGCTTGTTAGGTTAAGCTTTGGGTGAAGTCTGCTTGTGGGGTTGAGTGCATGTGAATGGGGCCTTTTGTGGTGTAGTATGTGTGTGTGTGTGTGTGTGTGTGTGTGTAGGGAGTAGAAGATGCAGTTTATGTATGTGGATTTGGGTTTTTAGTGGTGGTATAGGGGCTGTTGTGATGTATGTATGTGATAGGATAGGGGCTGTAGTGTGTGGGGAGAAGGAATTGTAGTATTTGTGTTTGAGGTGGAAGGAACTGTAGTGTGTGTTTGTAAGGGAGGATGGGGGCTAGAGGGTGGTAGACAGGGGCTCTAGTATATAAAGGATTAGGTGCTGTAGAGAAGGGTGGCAGGGGCTGCTGTGTAGCATGGTGACACGGGCTGGAATGTAGGACGGAAGGGCATGTAGTGTGTATTTGTGGGGTATATCAGAGGTGAAATAAGAACTTAAGTGTGGTATAGGGGCTGTTGTGTAGGGAGATAGGAGTGTTGTAGGTATGGGATCTGCAGTATAGAGTGGAAATGGGCTGTAGTGTAGAGGGGTTTGAAGGTTTAGTGTAGGGGGTTCTCTACTTATGCTAGCAGTTTATCTAACACAATATATAAATAAAACATTTAGAACATTAGAAAATGTTACTCTATTTGCACCCTGGGTATTCTTCCATCCTTGACTTAATTGACCCGTGGGAGATACAACGTTATGTATATTACATATTACAGTACTAGTACTGTACTAGTTTGCCTGTGATTGGAGAGAGCTACAATCCCCCACCTTAATTCAGTCCCTTGTCCATTAGGGATACGGTATGATAGTAGCTGTGGAGAGAGAATGACTTCCGCAGCTTTATTCATGGTATGTCTCTAACCTTCATACCCCTATCCCAAAGATTAGATCTAATCTTTCAATGTGACACGTGATACACATAGAAAGTAACACATTTGTAAGCATGTCAGGTATGCCCTGGAAAACCAAAGCAAGAGTACGAACGGACAGGATAAACAATTGGAAGAATTCTTGAAGTGCAGATCATTTAAGAACACGTTTAGTCTTACTTTTACACCCTGATCACACACATCTTCCTGATATTCCTGATAGCCACACCCAGTGATAAATGGCATCTGCAACATCTATTTTGTACATTGCAGAAATCTCTATTTCAAAATTCAATCCTCCTATTCTGGAACATCCACACAAACAAATCTGTGAAATTTGTCAAATTTCCATCTCGTCACTGTACTGCTGTTTACAACTTTAACTTGACAACTTGACAAACATCAATGGTACCATTCAGAATATTGTGGAATCAGACAAATTTATGATGGTAACTCAGATCATTAGAGCTCAATACTTAATTAAAAGACTGGGTATTTTTCTCACTGCTAACTATGAGCATAAAATGTTGTGATCAACTATTAACTGACATTTTGCTTTTTTCTTCCTTGTCTCATTTTCGGTCTGCTATGTAATCACTAAATATGTATGTAATTTTATACTTTTATCTTTTATTGTATGATTTTTTTCCCCATTTTTGAAGTAGCCCTTTTTAATGTCACAATGACGACTGATATATTTGAAGATACAGAGAGAAAAGGCAGTGCTTACATTACAGCCCAGGGATGCCTCCACTTGCCACTCTTCAGTCAACTACTAGAGGTGCATCCTGTGGCAGTGCTGCACAGTGACATTCATTGTCTCCACCCACTGCATGGAGACACTGAACGTTCCTCATAGAGATGCATTTAATACATCTCTATGAGGAGATGCTGATTGGCCAGGACTGTGTCTGGCTTGTACTGGCTCTGCCCTTGATCTGCCTCCAAGACAAGCTCAGTCAATCCAGTGCTATCCTATGGGAAAGCATTGTGATTGGCTCAGACTATCACTTCTGATTATGTCAGCCAAAAAAGTAGATGAGCCACCAGCAGCAGAATGGAAAAAATTTAAGATTTTACTATATTTGGGGAGGGGACGCGGAAGGCTAGATGGTGTTTTTAACACTACAGGGTCAGAAATACATGTTTGTTTTCCTGGCCTTATAGTGTTCCTTTAACACAAAGGCCTCCAAAAGGAGAGGAGACGTAATCGGTAAGCAGACAAATTCAAGGAAACCTGAACAATACTAATCAAGGGTACAATAGGGTGACAACTGCAGAGGTGGGGATATGCCAGTAACTAAGCTAAGTCAAAACCAAGAATGACTCCCGAAATACAACGCATTAACAGGTACCTGACACCATGAAAGGGTGACTTTACAAGCATTAGTTAGCTACAGGCAAAAGGAACAAATTCACTGCAAAGATTGAAACAAATCATAACTGATACAAATTTAAGTGGGAGGTAGGAGCTTTAATATTATTAAGGTGGGGACCTAGTGTGCCCTGCAAGTCATCCTCCTTACATTGAATTAAACCTCCATACCCCCTCCCCCCCACCCTAATAGTGAGAGGAGGCCATTAAACCAAAACCTGTAAAAACATATACATACTTACCATTAGAAGTCTTTTTTTCTTGTAAATATTTTTATTTTTATCTGCAAAACAAGACCACATTAAAATCTCTAGTACGCAAGACAACTTTTGAAAAAAAACAAAAAACTGATTTGCAAAAAAACAAACCAAACCCAGAAGCGATAACATTTTTCCAACTTTGTTTGGAATCTTGACAAAGTGTTTTTGACATTACACCAACAGGGACTACAATGACATTGCATTCTAAATACATATGTGGTTGGTCCCCCCTTTGCAGCTACAACAGCTTCACAAGATTTTGGAATGTTTCTATCACATAATTAGAGTAAATAATGATAACTTTAATATTGATCTGTAAACTGATCAACATTCTTTAACATAATTATTGGAATTTTTGCCCATTCATCCAGTAGTGCATTCGTGAGGAGGAACGAAAAGGCGTGGCTCGCAATCTCCATTCCAATGGTGCTCAATAAAGTTAAGGTCAGGGCTCTCTGAGGGCTAGTCCAATTCTTCCACAAACTCATCCAACCATGTCTTTATGGACATTTCCTTTGTGCATTTATTATGGCACTGGCGGTTACTTGTAAAAACATTCTTCATAATTTAATCAATAAAATCTATGGAGAGTTTCAGGCATTCAAAACAGATAGCAAGGAATATTCTTCTATCACGCAATGAAAGTAATTAATGATAACTTTAATATTGGTCTGTAAGCTGATCAACATTCTTTAACATAATTATTGAAGATCAAAGGCTAGGATAGCAGGTTTGTAGTTTTCCCAAGGGTTTGACCAATCATTAGTTTCCCAACTGTTCACAACTACAACTCCCACAATGCTTTTCCAGCCCAATTCTATTTAATATTAGGAATTCAGGCTCTGTGTATTGCTCAAGTACTTCAATGCACTGCCAAGTTAAATCCTGTCAAGAAATAACAACAAAATCATTACACAACCTTGGGCATCTAAAATATGTGGGTTACATTGGTAGCTAGCTATGAAACGTATTTAAATAAAAAAGAAAAACCTTGGAATACATAGATGTTACATGCATTCATTGATACTATATCTGAAAATCACTGCCACTTTCATTGTACCAGGCCTTTACTGTTTATTTTTTTAACTTGCAGTTCTTACAGTGTATCCTATCACATTCTTTTCATTATTGTTTTAGCTACCCCTATAATTAATGTTTTCCATGGGGCCTTGATCCTAGAGTGCACATAGTGGGCTGGGTTTGACATGAGCTTAAACTTGTGACATCAGGTCTAGGCAGTGTGTGTGTGTATTTTATGCAGGCTTCTGGCATGGACTGATGTAGTGTAGTGAAACAGCAGGACACATCTCTAGCTATTCCACAGCACCTGCCCTCCCATTACCTGCCCAGACAGTAATTGATCAGTCTGCTCACTAGATGCCAGTGCACTGCACATTGTAAGAAAAGGTAAGTTGAGCTATCTGTGTTGTTTAGAGCTTTTTGTGGGGTTATGCTTTCAGAATTATTAATAGTTGTTATTTTGAGTCCTACTTTCAATATCCTGTTGTTTGAAGACAACATCTCCATTTCAGTTGATTGGTACAATTGTGCAGTAAGACATGTGTTCACTGTATGAGTAAAACTGATATATAGCATTAAGGCAAACATTGCAAATCACAATCTATAGTCACAGCTTTTGACTAGTGTAGCCTACATTTTGCAATTCGGTGTACCATTCACAGCAATGTGGTATATGTTGCATAAAACCCACAGAGTGATCTGTACATCAAGGCAGAGAGATCTATTGAAAAAGCATAAACAAGTGATACAGATGAAAAAATGTTTTATAATGTTAATACTTTTCATTAATATGTTGCTGTGCAAATTAATTCATATAATTCTTAAGAAGTTAATATTGATTTGATTAAAAATACTGCAGGAGTGGTTGAAATATTGTATATCCTATGCAACTGTATATTCTATGTAAAGACACAGTTGTCCTAGTGGTATATTTGTAACATGGAGAAAGCACAGTTTATGGATGTGATTAGATATTTTGCGAATCTCATTTCTATTAATTAATTCAAGAAAATCACCACATCATGTACTACACACCACAGCAGTGTATGTGTTAAATTGTATGCTATAGGAATAAAATACTTAACTCTATCTACTCAAGGCTTAAACACTGGCTCTCTCCTGTCCCAGAATGTAATACATAAATTGTGGCCTATTTTGATTTGCATTATTTGTATATTAATTGCACATTAAAATTTGCCTATATATGTTGTCCTCAACAATTAAACTGGCAAGAGTGGTACCTCAGAAAAGATATTTAAAGGACCACTATAGGCACCCAGACCACTTCAGCTAATTTAAGTGGTCTGGGTGCCAGGTTATTCTAGGGTTAACCCTGCAGCTGTAAACATTGCAATTTCAGAGAAACTGCAATGTTTACACTAGGGTTAATCCAGCCTCTAGTGGCTGTCTCCCTGACAGCCACTAGAGGCCACTTCCGCGCTTCTCACTGTGAAAATTACAGTGAGAAGACTCTGCCGTCCATAGGAAAGCATTGAGAAATGCTTTCCTATGGACCGATTGAATGCACACGCGGCGGCTCTTGCCACGCATGTGCATTCAGCGCTGATGTCAAAAGAGGGAGGAGAGTTCCCCAGCGCCAAGGGAGCCCAGCGCTGGAGAAAGGTAAGTGATTAACCCCTTCCTCTCCCTTGAGCCCGACAGGAGGGGGATCCTGAGGGCGGGGGGGACCTAAAGACCCTATAGGGCCAGGAAAACAATTTTTTTTTCCTGGCACTATAGTGGTCATTTATGCAAATGTGTTATCCTTTCATAGCTATTCTTGTAGCATTGCCATCTAGTGGTGAAATTGTGCAAGTATGCTTGCCACCTGTTTGGTATTAATGTATGCTAAACTGGTTGAATATTAAATTAAAATTATGATTTTTGAGCACAGCCTATAGCTATATTACTTTTCCAAAAAATCACACATTTATCAAAATGTTTATTAAAATGTTGATGGAGATAAAGAGGAGAGCAATGGGAATATACACTATAGGCTACAACTGCATGAATATGTTGAAATAGCATCCTTAAATGTGGGTAGATAATATATTTACTAAACAGAAAGTAACGTTAAAGTAACTTTTAAAAGCTATATAATTTGGAGAAAAAAAATCTCAAATTCAGCAATTATATTTTTCCTGGTTCATGTTATCTGGGTCTATAACTTTCAATTCAGTACTCAAGTCACTTTAACTTGCTGTTTATTGAATAAGCCCTGGTAACTTTTGATTTACACAAACTTGTAATGCATTGCTCCTTATTCACCTCTGAAGTGGAAAATGCATGGAGATATTAGATACAATTTAAGTGGAGAGTTGATCATGTACAACCCATGCTACATGAGGTTTAGAAAATAATGTTCAGTGCATTGAAAAGTCTCAGCTGCCTAATTCTATGTATTTGTTTTTAAATAAAATAGATGTTTTTCTTAAAGGAACATTAAAGCAAATAAATATCCCTAACGTTATAATGCCCTAATTACCATTTAGGTGGCCAGACCCCCACTGCCAGATTTAAAAAAAAAAAAAAAAATAACTTACCTTTTCTCACTCACAGTGCAGGTGTTCTATCAAATTTCCCTACCCTGTAAAAATGTCCCACCCTCATCACATCCTCTGACATGGCCACACCAGAAGTTAAGCCGAATCAGCTATAGGTCAGCTACCGTACACACTGACAGTAACATACACACACTCAATGACAAACACACAGACGTCACTGATTTGACACACACACATTCACTGACACACACTCATTTATTGACAGAGAGACACACAAAAACACACTGACAGACACTCATTGACAGACACACACTGATAGTCACACACACACTAAACAAACAGACTCTCACTGATTTGACAAACACTCACAAACATACACATGCATACACTAACAAACGCACATACACTCATACACACACATTCGTACATACGCTAACAGACATAAATACACTCATACACACACACACACACACACTAACAGATATACACACACATATACACTAACAGACACACACACACACACACATACAGTAACAGACATACATACACTCATACACATACACACCTAAACTAACAGAGACACATACACTCATACACACTGACATACACATACACTCATTCACTAACAGACATACATACACTCATGCACACATACACTACCAGACATACATACACTCATACACACACATACACTAACAGACACACATACACTCATACACACACATACACTAACGGACATACACACACACACATACACTAACAGACATACATACATACACACACATACACTAACAGACGTATATGCACACATACACTAACAGATATACATATAAATTATTAATATTATTATAATTAACATTTTCCACCCACCCAGCCTCCCTACCTTTTGGGAAAGCTGGCATGCATGGGTCCCTGGGGTCCAGTGGGGCTGCAGTGAGGCAGGCGGCTGTTCTAATCAGAGGCGGCGAGGGATCTCTAATCTCCCTGCTCTGCTCCCTCGCGGGCTGTCTACTGATGCTGGGAGCCTTAATATGACATCATATTTTGGCTCCCGGCATCAGCAAATGGCGCACGAGGAAGCAGAGCAGAGAGATCACAGCTCCCTCGCCGCCTATGATTAGAACAGCTGCCCGCCGGGGTGGGTCCACTAGGTGGCCAGCCAGCCAGCTCATGATAGGGAAGGACACTCGAGCGGCGTTTGGGGGCGGCATTTTTTGCCGCCCCCTAGATAGTGCAGCCCAAGGCAAATGACTAGTTTGCCTTGGGCTAAATACAGCACTGATTGGCGCAGTCCTATTGCTCATTTACGGTATTATACTATTGTATTGTTTTTCTTTCTGTAGATTATCAGCTATACTCCCCTGCTATCTATATATACATGAGAATTCAAAATGACTTGATTTGAACCTGTTGGTGACTGCAAAATAATGTTAATACATATAGAACAATGTAAATTGTAATTTTTAAAATGGCATGTAAATTTTAGATTTTTTGTGATTTCATGATAACAGCTAGGATTATTCCAAAAACATGCATAAAATCAGAAAGCCCTACAGCGAGGGAGGAATAGTAGAAAGTATATAATGTGTGTTATAAGCTGTGTATATGTGATGACTGTTAGAGGTTTTGCCTAAACAAATGCAAGATCGTGTTGACATTTGCCTCCAGTCATGATCCCTCATTGGTAGACTTGAAGGACATGATAAGACTTGTAGAGGAGACCATAGTGGAACTGATAAATGCTTAAGATGAAGCTTAAAAATAACCTTTCACTTCTAGCATAAATCACAAGACAAACAGAGGTTAAATGTCATTTCTTGTTCTACTCCGGTTTTAGCCATCAGATAATACAGACTATAAAATATGAGGTAATGATAACTCTTCTATGAACTTACAGGATGTAAAAAGTGAATTGAGGCTTATATTTCACTTTAATTAAATATATCCCTTTAGGCATTATATTCTTAAAGAAATGCATTTATCATTATTCCAATGAAAGTGTCCTCATTAATAGGGGAAATTTACATTTGTTTTAAGACTAAGGGGATTCAGGACAACTGCTCAATTCTAAATACGCATGAGCCACGTACCTTTTTGCATTGACATCAGTTTCATATATTGGTATTACATGCTATGGAATTAATAACAATAATAGTAACTACATGATTTTATATTGCATTGCTTTTTCATTTAAAACCTAGTAACCCATTGTACAGCACTGCAGAAGCTGTTGCACTTTATAAAAAATACTACTACTAATAATAATAATAAAAAAAATATATTGCAACATGCCCTGCTTACCCTCATTTGGATCCAGCACAGTTCCTCTTCCAGCAGAGAAACTAAAACTTAGTCCATTAAGTCACTCTGCTTCTTACTTTTTCCTTAAAAGTCAAGAACTTCACCCCTTTATTCTGTTTGCTCAGTATACAGTATACTATTTAGTGCTTGATACAGACAACAGACTGACATATTTTTCTTTGCTTTTTTTTATCCTATGTTTAGATAATCAGAAAGGGTTATTCAGAACAAAATGAAATCTACATGGGCGTTAAGAATTCTTACTGTAAGTATGCTTACATACTCACTGCCTGGACAAGAATTAACCTTAATGGATGAAGAAGATTCTCTAGCAGGTGAGCTTCTTGCATATGTTTGTCCTCATCTAGTATCACATTTGCTTTTTATTACAATGTTACCTACTAAGTTGAAAATAAAGACCAGTAACGCTTTCTTCCTCCCCTCACGCCGCGGGTTCTTTGCCCTCTGGGCGCAGATAGGCTTCCATACAGCTCCCACCCACCTAGACACCTACTAGACAAACATTTATTACATCGTGCTTACACACAGCCACCTTCACCACTATATTTAGCTAAGCCACACAGCGCACCTCCAATCCAGGCGAGAGCCATGCAGCTTCCGAAGGAAGGTATAATAGACATAACCTAAAACCACATAGGATGCCGCTGAAGGGAACGCCACGACGCCCCACACACCAAACACGGCTCTAGACCTGGACTCCATATGGAGCACCATAATCAAACAGATACCAGAGATCAGATGGGGATTTGACCCCCACAGACAAAAGCTTATCAGATACTGCATGCCCCACACGCTAAATGGCTTCAAGGTAACTGTGCTGGCACACATAGACGAGTGAACACTCACCCAAAACTTCCACAGTTAAGGCCCACGTTACAACATCCCAGCCCAATATAACTTAAAAAAATATGCGAAATGTATCTCAACAGTATATTCAATGTAGAATGTTCCTGTGAGCCATGTACATATGGTTGCGGTAATATTAACATGTCTGTCTTTTCATCGCATGAAAAATAAAGATTTAAAAAAAAAGAAAATAAAGACCAGTTCTGGGCAAAGTTCTAAATATGGAGCAATCACACCGAACATTCCTATGTAGTGATGTCCCGAACGGTTCGCCACAGATGGCGAACATATGCGCTGTTCGGTCTGCTCCCTATTCGTCATCATTGAGTAAACTTTGACCCTGTACCTCACAGTCAGCAGACACATTCCAGCCAATCAGCAGCAGACCCCCCCTCCCAGACCCTCCCACCTCCTGGACAGCTCACTAAGAATGCAGCTTAACAATGAATGTAAAATGGATGCTGTCCAGGAGGTGGAAGGGTCTGGGAGGGAGGGTCTGCTGCTGATTGGCTGGAATGTGTCCGCTGACTGTGAGGTACAGGGTCAAAGTTTACTCAATGATGACATAGGGGGCGGACCGAACAGCACAAATGTTCGCCGTCCGTGACGAACCGTTCAGTGAACCGTTCGGGACATCACTATTCCTATGGTTTCCAATTTCATTGTTATACCTTTTGAGCTATGTTATAAAATTTCCCTTTATACATAATCCCTTTGGTGTAGTGGTCCAGGTCAGGATTTTCCCTATAAGTTTATACAGAGGTGAGCTGTATAATAAGCACATACAAGAAATCAAGTTAAACAAATGTATTGCTACAAGTTACAGTAACTTAAATTAAGCATGAGTGGCATTTATCAATCAAGTTTACAATGTAGAGGAAGAGTTATATGTAGTAATGTATCCAGTATAAAAAAAGAGTATGGATAGTATGTATTCTGTTTATACCTCAACAAACACATACACTATGTCCGAGACCTGGGATCTAGGGGAACGCCTGATAAAGCAAGGACTTTAATTAAAATGGGGCAGACCTAGAGAAGTAATGTAAGTAAGAGTTGGCAATCCGCTGTGCTAACAAAGAATAATCAAGGTCTTTGGCGTGAGTGCATGAATAAGTGCCTTGGTTGTTATTATTATTATTATTAGCATTTATATAGCACCAACATACTTGGAGCGGTTTACAATTATAGAAAAGGGATATTTGACAACAGGTACTGACATACATAAATTAACAGAGAGAAGAGGTGAAGAAAACACTACTCAAACGAGCTAGGGTAATCTAGGGGGAAAGTATTTGAATTGCAAAATAAAAGAAATACTTTTTTTAAAGAAATTTAATTTTCTAAAGAGATAGTCATCCAGATAAAAGGGAGGCATTTGGTAAAATAACTTGATAAATATGAGCATTAATTAGCATACAGGTGGAACTGAAATCCAAATGATTAAAGGACCACTATAGTTCCAGGAAAACATACTCGTTTTCCTGACACTATAGTGCCCTGAGGGTGCCCCCACCCTCAGGGTCCCCCTCCAGCCGGGCTCTGGGGAGAGGAAAGGGGTTAAACTTACCTTTTTTCCAGCGCCGGGCAGGGAGCTCTCCTCCTCCTCTCCGCCTCCGATCCTCCTCTTCGGCTGAATGCGTATGCGCGGCAGGAGCTGCGCGCGCATTCAGCCGGTCTCATAGGAAAGCATTTAGAATGCTTTCCTATGGACGCTGGCATCTTCTCACTGTGATTTTCACAGTGAGAAGCACGCAAACGCCTCTAGTGGCTGTCAATGAGACAGCCACTAGAGGCTTTAGAGGCTGGATTAACCCTATTATAAACATAGCAGTTTCTCTGAAACTGCTATGTTTATAAAAAAAAAGGTTTAATCCTAGATGGACCTGGCACCCAGACCACTTCATTGAGCTGAAGTGGTCTGGGTGCCTAGAGTGGTCCTTTAAAGAAGTTTCTCAGAGAGAAGGTATGAAGTGACAACAGAAGGGGGCCCAACTCATTTATCTTGGAATACTCTAACTTAAACAGGTAGGGATGTGGAGATGGTGCCACAAAATGAGACAATGAAAGACCAGAGGAAGTTGTAATTTGAGCAGTAGGAAGGAATGGTGTCACAGAGAAGATGAAGCAATGAAAAGGTCAAGATGCATGTATGGAGAGGAATTGGATTAAGCCAGAATTACATAATTGGTTTCTTGGTTCGAACAGTTTCCGTGGAATCCTGAGAGCAGATGATCAAGATGGCTGTGTAAAAGACATTCAAATAGTGGTAGCAAGAGAGAATGAGGGTATAGAACAAGCTTATCTTCCGAAATAGAAGCCAAGTGGAAGATAATGGGACATATCCATTTATGCACTATATAGACAATGCCTTTTAAACAAGCAAAACAGGCATTTCTAAATAGTATAACATAAAAAAATATCCACGCACTAAATGATGAGACTATATTTAAAAGAAGAAAAACTACCACAACAAGAGGACGTAGTCTTAAATTAGAGGAGCAAAGGTTTAAAAATAATTTCAGGAAGTATTACTTTACTGAGAGGGTAGTGGACGCATGGAATAGCCTGCCTGCTGAAGTGGTAGAGGTTAACACAGTGAAGGAGTTTAAGCATGCGTGGGATAGGCATAAGGCTATCCTAGACTTAAGATAAGGCCAGGGACCAATGAAAGTATTTCGAAAATTGGGCAGACTAGATAGGCAGAATGATTCTTATCTGCCATCACATCCTGTTTCTATGTTTCTACATTTCTGGCATCAAGCTTTGCTCAATTCAGGAAGCACCTTAGCCAATCAGGAGTATTTTTTTATTCTGGTTCATAGAGATTGAACTGCTCCACTTTTTAACTTAGCTGAAAAGGTTAACAGTCTGACTGTAAAACAGCAGAGCTGCACACCACAAGTATAGTGAATATAGTATGATTCTACCGTTGGAAAAGGCAGTGGTGTTTGCTGAAACCTTGGGGTAGTGAGCTTACTGAGTCTCAACTCTTCTACTGTAAGTTAAATTATTTATTTTTCAGTTTTTTGTTCTGTGCCTTAATTTTTTTTTTTTACTTGCATTAGCAAGTATATATCTATATATATTTTTATGCACTGAAATAAATAAGGTACAATTTTATTATAATTTTGGTATGCAACTCAGCTATTTTTTATATTGGATTTGTTTTGCCCCGTAAGGAATAGCATGTAGTAGTAGAATCCTTATGCTGGATGTGTAAACGTGCTGTTAGATGTTTTTCTTCCAATTATTTTTGTTGCCAAAGTTAATTTTGTTTGCTTTGATCATTGCCCTATGTGGTTTAATAAATATAAAATGCCCTTTAATTCAAATGTTATTTGGGTCCAATATTGCCTTATTATTGTTACATTTGTAGTAAAACAGAGCTCTGAGCTGGAACTGCTATAATAAAAATGTGAAAGTACAGATAAACACACTTTAGTTAAATTTTGGAAAAAGTGTTTCAGATTTTCAGCTTTTACTGGAAGTTAATAAGAGATTCAGTAAAGACATGTCATTTTCTGGGTTGTTAGCTTTTTTGGATACATGTTCCTTTTTGTGTCAATATGAATTCTGCGTGTTTCTTTTGGTTGCTAGTTGTGATAGCCAGAGCCAAATTCTGGGCATAGCAAATTCTCCTCAATGCTTTTCAGTTCGGGAAACAGGGATTGAAAGATAGAAGTGTATATATCATTTTAAGCCCAAATTTGGGCAAACGTTTGAAAGAAGTTATAACAATGATAAAAGAGACCACGCTAAAAACTCCAATATCCACATGAAAAGCCCCATATAAAATATTTTTTACATTTTTCATAGATATGTCTAGACAATAAAGGTAATTTTAGAATGTCAGCAAAACTGAAGCATTTAACCTTGAAGAACTACAAATTAGACAATTACATACATTCATCTCTTTTCTGTTATTAGCATGCCTTTGGGCAAATTAATTTATCATAAAGCCCCAATACCATAAGCGTGTGCAAGGGGTATGCCAGGTGTGCTCAGCCGCTCTGCAATGAAAGGCAAAATTGTCCTCCCTCTCTCTTTTTTAGGTCTGTATACACACTTCTATTTTCTTAGCTTTTAATACTTTTGAAGAAAAATAATCATGTATATATTTAGTCACTACTCCAAGAAAAGTATTAGATACATCATTTTTTAATTATTGTTTTTAAATGGACACTCTAAACCCGTAAAGTACTTTAGCTTGCTGAAATGCTTTATGTGTAAAGAGTTTTTCTTTTTGAATCTTACAGTTGGCACTTTTATAAATTAACTTTGTTGTTACACCCACATTCTTCAGCCAGACAACCAGTCCTGTTACTTCCTGGTTTTGTTAGCTCAGTGGAGCTAAACTCGAGGCAGCAATTGTTCAGAGCACCTGCTTTGGAAGTCTGTGATTGGACAGCCACAAAAAGTCTGGGCTGGAGATGAAGGGGGTGGCTTACAAAGGCTGCAAAGAAGATATCTATATCTTTTTACTTTTTTAATATGGGCAGAAAAATTAACTACAGCATTTGCAAGCTGGTTTAGATATACCCCCGTTTTTTTCTTTTTGGGGGGGAGAGTTAGCTAAACAGTGATTTTTATTTTATTTTTATTTAGGCCTTTTAAGTAATGTTATGTGTTCCTCATGCCTATGCCTATCAAACGTGTGTACTTTAACAAATGCTTGTTAATACATGTCAAGGGAAACAAAGATATTTAATACTTTCCTCTCAGTAGTAATGTGTGTAAAAATTTTATTAGCCACAATTAAAGACAGAATGCCATATAGATTATATAACTCTAATAATGTTTTCTTCAGGGTAAAAAACATTAGAGTGGAGCATGACGTATGATGAAAAACTGAACAAATTTTAATTTTTAATTTTAAATGTGTTATTGATTTTTACATGTATGCTATGGAATGTTTTCAGTGGAAAGAGGATAACTGAAAAAATACAGCATATCCCAAAGTTAAAACTGTAAGAATTTAATTCTTTATAGACAGAGATGTGGATGTAGGAACGGCCTATGAAAAAAAAGGATGGTGATGTCTAAATACTTGGGGAAGATAAAATCAGGAATTATCATGTACTTTCTGTTTTGCAAGTTTAACTCTTTTCTTTGGCTTCTGCGAAACGTTATACGTTTATTGTGCTTTGTGGCCAAATTGTTGCAGGAAGAAATTAAAGAGTAGGGATTGAAAAATTGTGATAAAATGATTTAGTATATATACATCAAGTAAAAAAAAAATGTAATCAAAACCAAAATGAGTATGTTAATTATTTTACAGGTTGCAGAACTGCTGTGAACGATCTAGTCTTCATTGTTGATGGATCCTGGAGTGTTGGTTACACTGACTTTGACACTGCTAAGAGCTGGTTGGTAAATGTAACAAACAGTTTTGACATTGGCCCCGCATATACTCAGGTGGCTGTAGTGCAATACAGTGATGCACCCCGACTAGAATTCCCTCTTGGACAGCATCGTACAAACCAGCAACTCATCAATGCACTGAAAAGCATGAAATATTTGGGTGGAAATACTCAGACAGGACGTGCAATAAAATTTGTAACAGATAATGTCTTTACCACATCACAAAGGACTAATGTTGCAAAAAACAGAATTGCTATAGTGGTTACAGATGGGAAATCTCAGGACGATGTTGTTGAGCACGCTATGGAAGCCAAGGCACAGAATATCATTATGTTTGCTGTTGGAGTTGGATCGGAAATCACCACATCAGAACTGGTGACCATTGCCAATAGTCCTTCCTCGGATTACGTTCTTTATGCACAAGACTATACAACCATTGACAAGATTAAAGAGACAATGCAACAGAAGATATGTGAAGGTATGTTTCTGTCTTTAATGGCATGGCATATAATAGCACCATTAATAAATTAATAGTTGTAAAACAACATTGCATAGAATTTGACAAATCTTTGTGGAATCCAAACATGCAACAATGGGGTTACAGCTTAACATCTCAAAGATAAAAGACATATCAATAGTAAAGTAGAATTTGAACAGACTGGCCAGCCAATGTAGCCTGAGGGCAACTTCCCCAATAATATTATACACTGCTGCTTTGTTGTGCCGTTAGAAATGACTCTAGCCGATATCTGTATATGGAAGCTCAAAAATATTAATTAACGTTAAGGATTAAATACAGTGGCCAATCTTCGTTGAAGCCAGTATGTGGTTTTATTTAATTCTAGATAGCAATCAGTAACATTAATCAGAACATTGGCTTGCTTTCTCATAGTGGTAGAAAAGCCCTGGTATTAAATGCTGGAAACCTATTTGTGTCCCAGTTTTTACAAAAAAAAATGTCCTGTTAAGTCAGATTGTAAAGTAATGTGTGTGAAAATTGTAAATGTTCTGTGTGTCCTAAAGACAGAACTTTGGCTGTCAATCGGATAGCTTGTCTTGTTACCTCCTGGTAGTTTAAGTCAGTGGAGCTAAATTTAAGAGGGAGACAATTGGCCAGAGCATCTGCCTTGCAAAGACTTCTGTGTTTGGCCAGCCACAGAATGTCTTTGCTGGAGAAGAAGTGAAGGGCTTGAAGAAGCTGCAGATACTAAAAATGCAGCTATTGTAAGTCACGATTTCATATATCAAAACAAATTGCACCCATATATCTAGTATACTATATACTACAGAACATATCTAGTTCTACTAAATTGTGTTTTTTCTTCATTTAACAATATTGAAACAGCACTGTTTACATTTTGCAATGTACACACTTATTAGTGGCTGTCAGTCAGTCACTAGGGGCTTTAACACAAATAGATTCATTAATTGAAACTATTTGGCATTTGGTGTCAGCTTGCAAGCTTCTGATTGGGCAAAAGTAATCAGAACTGGTGACTCCTTTTCAGGAGATTTGTACGGATACAATGCAGGTTTTATGTCTTTTTAATGATGCTGTCATCTGACTAACATATGGAACACACATAATTATATGTATATACTCCCGTGTGTAACACCTGCAAGTCTATAGTGCTTGGCTAATGGAAAATTAGTTGGATGTTCCAACAGAGAATCTGGTATCGAAGGGCTGAAATCTTATGGAAACATGAAGAGTAAATATATATTCTGGAATATTACACGACAGAATATAAATGTAGACTAAGGTCTAAATGTAGACTTTGATCTACACCACTTTTTAGAAAACACCCTTTTTCCTATATATTTTATTTTTCTCTCAGATCTAGATATTATGGTTTCAAACTACATTTTCCATGCCTCCTTTAGTTGTGGATTTGACTATATGGCTAGACCAAGACACTATATTTTTATACCATTCCAGCATGTAATATGTTTCCACCCACCTCAATCAAAATATATTTTATAGTTTAACATATACTTTTTATTGTCTCTTCTTCCTTTTGGTTTTACATTTAATAATTGCCTAAGTGTAATCCCCCTTTCATATTCGGCAAAATCATTTCAAGTGTTTGAATCTAAGGAAATACATTTCCTTCAATACATTGTTCTACTTAGTGTGATCTAATTTTATGGCAAGACAGGAGGCTTCATATTTGCTTTTACTTTCTTTACTGTTACTCCCAGCAGCAAAGAAACAGTTAACAGTAAGTAGAAAAAATTTAACCAATCAGAGTGTACAATAGATTATGTCCAGTCATCAGGCTCCTCCCAATTCCTCTTTCTTTGCTGCTTAGCCTCCCAGGTGAGTCTATTCTAATTATAGTCTAAAGTATTAATAGTCTTACTTTGAGTTATTATATTATTAGTAATTGTTTATTTACTTATTTTCTCATATGTAAACTAACTGTGCCTTTAACAATCCTTACTTCAGACCATTTCCCCTTTAAATGGTCTGTGTATTTAGTAATTTATGCCCCTGTTTAACCCCCAAACGGTCTTTCTTGTGTGCTGAGTTTTCTGCCTCAGCACTACAGAGGCACTTTGTATATCTGTCCGTGCGTCCAGAAGCCGAGATCTGAGCGGCTTCTGGCCGGTTGCCAACCTCGGCAATATCTCGCCCCCCTCTGTGGGAACAATCCCAGCCCCTTACCTGTCTCCATAGCGACGTCTTCTTCCTCCCGCGGCCATTTCTCGGCGGGTTTTTTTCGCGCTCTTTTCCTCCATCGCACCGGAACGTCTGGACGGCTGCTGCTCACATCGGCTCTCCAGCGCCTCTATTGGTACTTTCAGGTAAGTACATTAACACATATATTCTAACTGAAAGTTACCATTGGAACTGTTAACAAGTATTATTAAAGTGTTCCTGCTTTGTTTTATTGCAGATTACTCTAAACCCTTGCAAACAGGAAAATTTGTCTCAGTACTGAGGGTGACCCCCTCACTTTTAATTTAATAATTGCCTCATTAAAGAGGGTGACCCCCTCTATATTATACACCTTTTCTGCCTCATTTAAAGGGTGAACCCCTTTTTATTGTCTCCTGAGGGTGACCCCCTCATTACGTAATATTAATACGGCTATACCGTTTCAGCTGTAATAACTTTGGGTGACCCCCACACTTGATTAACTCTTCGAGTATATATATATACACACGTGTTTTGTGTTTTTTGCATAAGTCCACTGCCACAAAAAAAAAAAAAAAATTGTATATCTATTTATACTTGTGGTGACCCCACTTCATTATAAAAATGTCTGATCTAACTGAACCACCAGTCTCTGCGGAGCTCAAAACTTGGCTGTATAACGCCATCGCAGAATCCATTCCCAAAGCTTTGGCAGCGTTTCAGGAACATTCAAAGTCTGCCCCCAGAGCTCCTGTCGTTCACCTATCAGACTCTGAAGAGTCAAAAGGTTCAGACCATGACGAATGCCCCCGCAAACGCCCTTGGAAGGGCAATAGTGCTAGTGCCGGTAAAGGCAAGGCACCAGCAAAAGCACCTAGATTATCCCTTTCTGGTATTCGGGATGATACCCCCAATTATAATTTTGACCCATTAGAGGGTTCAACTTCCAACCTGCAACTTCAGGTACTGGATGAATACTCTGCAGGGTATTCAGACGAGGACCTTCCCTCACATGAACCCCACCAAAATGAGTTCCTAAACGCTGACCCTAACCAGAACATGTCTGAGGATATTTTATTAGATACCTCTGGCCGCCCCTTGTTCGACCCTAGGTATATCAAACACCCACGCTCTGCAGAGTGGAGCCCCCCAGACCACATAGCTAAGTTTTGTAGGATGTGGCTCCGTAAGCCTTTGGAAAAAGAGGTCAGAGCTAAATTAAGGGCAGAATGCCCACGGCCTGTAATCCCAGACAAGGTGGCGGTTACCCCAGAATTCGATCCCTTACTCGTCACTTTCCTGTACAAGACAGGAAAAGACCCCAGTAAGGGTTTGGAGCAAGGCCTGAAGGCCACGCAAGATAAAATGATGGATATGGCGGGACCGCTTATCCAGATTTTCACTATTGCAGATGAGGCTTTGGCAGGTGGCACTCTAGACGCACACATGGTGCGAGAATGGGCACAGAGGGCATTATGCCTACTAGGCAACGCAAATGTTGCTATGTCAACTGAAAGGCGGAAAGCCGCTTTATATAAGATCGACTCAAAGCTTGCCGAATTAGGCACTAAAGAGCTTGGCCCTGAGGCACAAGGTATGCTTTTTGGAGACAAATTTATTAAAGAATTAAATAAACACGTGGCAGTGTTTACTACGCTTACAAAAGCGCAATCTTCATTACGCAAGGTATTTAGGCCCCAACGTTTTTCTGGGAGAGCCAGCCATTACAGAGGCCGGACGGCTGGCAGAGCTGCCTCTACAGGCTATAGGCCTCAACCATCCGACCACTGGAACTCGGGCAATACCCGTTTCCACCACAAACAGTTCTTCCCCTCTCGTGGAGCCATTAGAGGACGTGGATCTGCTTCCCTCCGCGGTCGCACTCCTGCAGGTAAGGGACTCTCATTCTTCTCATGTACCTATAGCAGGCCGATTAATACACTTTTCCCAACAGTGGTACCAACTCACGCAGGATCCGTGGATCCTTCAGACCGTCTCCGGCTTCCACTTAGACTTTACAGAGGATCCAATGCAGGTATCCTTACCTGTCCCTCTCAAAATGTCTCAAATAGACGACATGGCCCTTCAAGCCGAACTCAACGACCTAGTCAACAAAGGTGCCATCGAACGAGCACTCACGCAACGAGGTTTCGTAAGCAATATGTTTTTGGTCAAGAAAAAGTCGGGAGAATTCCGACCAGTCATCAATCTGAGAGCACTGAACAAATTCATCAGATACAGACACTTCAAGATGGAAGGCATCCATCTATTACGGGACCTCCTCTGCGAGGGAGATTGGTTTTCCCGTTTCGACCTCAAAGATGCATACCTTACGATACCAATCACGCCAGAACATCGCACTTTTCTCCAATTCATTTGGGACGAGACACTATGGCAGTTCACCTGCCTCCCCTTCGGGCTGTGCTCCGCGCCTTGGTGTTTCACCAAACTAATGAAACCGGTGATGGCGCTCCTCCGTTCACAAGGAATTCGGTCCATCATATACTTGGACGATATCCTCCTTATGGCACAAGACAAGGAGACTCTACTTCTCCATACGGAAATGACTTCGGCCCTTCTTCAGAATTTGGGTTTCATCATCAACCTCCAAAAATCATCTCTGCTCCCATCTCAGACAATACAGTTTCTGGGATTCCAGATAGATTCGATTCAGGCAGTCCTGCAACTACCTGTTGCGAAAATCAAGTCCATAAAAAAGGACATCAGGAGATTACTAACAACGCCTTACCTCCAACTCAGGGATTTAGCCCGCACAATCGGATTACTCTCCGCCTCCATCCAGGCAATATTCCCAGCCCCGCTACACTACCGGGCGATGCAGCGCTTGAGAACACACTACTTACATCGCTCACCGTCTTACGACCAACAGATCTTCCTCACGGACGAAGTCCAACTAGAACTCCACTGGTGGCTTCAACATATGGAAGCCTGGAACGGAAGGGCTATCTTTGGTCGGCAACCCGACTTCATTCTGGAATCGGATGCCAGTCTCCTCGGATGGGGTGCCACCTGTTCGGAACGTTCCACCGGAGGCCTCTGGTCCCCATCAGAACGGGCACTACATATCAATTGCCTCGAACTGATCGCTGGTTCTTTCGCGATCCGCAGTTTTGCCAAGGAGGCATACAACTGCAGCCTCATCCTGCGGATGGACAATGTCTCAGCAGTACAATATGTGAACCACCTAGGTGGCCCACGATCAAAGATGCTATCAGATCTGACAAAGGAATTGTACCATTTCTGCCTGGACAGGAATATCTCCCTTCGTGCAGAATATCTCCCGGGCCCCGACAATCTCGTCGCAGATTGGTTCTCACGCCACTGGAGGGATTCCAGCGATTGGCAACTGGATCCACAAATCTTTCATCATCTACAGACCCTGAGAGGACCATTCACCCTGGACCTATTTGCATCTCGACTGAATCGTCAGACGGACTCATTCTTCAGCTGGCTCCCAGACCCAGCGTGCCTGGCAGTAGACGCCTTTCTCCAACCATGGCCAACATCCGGAGCGTATGCCTTTCCCCCATTCTCCATGATTCCTCGCACGATTCAATATCTCAGAACTCAGGGCGTCACCATAATTCTGGTAACCCCGCTGTGGCGAACTCAACCTTGGTTCCCGTATCTCCTGGAG
Source organism: Pelobates cultripes (assembly GCA_933207985.1). NCBI lineage: Eukaryota > Metazoa > Chordata > Amphibia > Anura > Pelobatidae > Pelobates > Pelobates cultripes. Next base: position 194,653,981 of record OW240915.1, read on the forward strand.
ATGTCAGTGGACTACCCCCTACTCCTACCCACCTCTTACAATCTCCTCAGGGACCCCTCAGGCAATTTCCATCCACTAGCACTACAAGGTCACCTTCGGTTAGAGGCCTGGACCATTTCAGGGGATCCTGGAATGTCTCAGGCCTTTCGACTACTGCTCAAAAACTACTATGGGACTCTTGGGCACCAGGCACAAGACGCTTTTATCTCTCAGCGTGGCAATGCTGGAATAGCTGGTGCTTGGAGAGGGACGCTGATCCCTTTTCAACTTCTCTGATCAACATTATGAACTTCCTGGCGTCACTTTTCGAACAGGGTAAGTCTTATCGGTCAATTAACGTTGTCCGTTCAGCCATTTCGGCAGCCCATAGCCTGGTTGATAACTCCGCGGTTGGTAAACACCCCTCCATATGTAGACTTCTGCGAGGCATGCGCTTTGCGAGACCACCGGCACCCAAATATAATCAATTTTGGGATATTACTATAGTATTATCATTTTTGGAGGAGTGGCCTCCTAACGGAGAGCTCTCTCTTCAACAATTGTCGGCCAAACTGGCACTACTGCTCTGTTTGGTATCGTTTAGAAGAGTTTCGGACATCAGAGCATTTGATGTCCACGCGGTGGACTTTACCCCTGAGGGAGTGCACTTCTCCATTACCCGACGCACCAAAACCAATTCATCTACAGTAAGCTACCCTTATTTTCACGACAAACCCATGCTCTGCGTAGCTAGTTGTGTCAAACACTACATCCTCCGCACCAAGGACCTTAGACCACGAACGGGACCCCTACTGGTATCCTACGTTTGACCTCACAAGCCAGTGTCATGTCCCACGATTGCTCGTTGGATCAAATGGCTTCTAGTCCTAGCTGGTATCGACCCATGTTTTGGTGCTCACTCAGTCAGAGGCGCGGCCGCCTCGTCTGCACTTACATCTGGAGGCTCCCTAACGGAGATCCTCACTTCCGCTGATTGGTCTAGAGAATCCACCTTCCGAACTTTTTATTTTAGACAACCCCCTCATGTATCTAATGCCATCATATCATCGCTTTAAAACAGCAAATATGAAGCCTCCTGTCTTGCCATAAAATTCGGGATTATTCTAACCTTAGTGACCGAATAATCTAAATTTTATTAAAGACAGGAGGCGAATATTTTCCCACCCGCTAATACACACACCCAACCCAACTAGGTAAGTATTCCACAACACCTCTACTGCCTACACCAATGTTTCATAACCTACGCTTCAGGCCTCTCCTACAACTACCTTTACGGATACTACACTCACTATCTCATAACTTAAGACTTGTCAAACTAGGACTGTACAACTTGTTGGAAACATATCAGATAACGTAATTAGGTATTGTTTTTCCTTTACCTAAGAAACCATACTTTCATGACCTCTCTCTCTTTTTTCCTAGTGTGAGAACTCTTCACTACATCTCGAGGAATTACCTATGTTCCCACATCGTTTACATGGTTGACTACAATTGAGACGTTTATTGTTTCACCGTTTACATGGTTGATTCTACGGCGGTCGGCTGCATCACGAAAGAGGAATTGGGAGGAGCCTGATGACTGGACATAATCTATTGTACACTCTGATTGGTTAAATTTTTTCTACTTACTGTTAACTGTTTCTTTGCTGCTGGGAGTAACAGTAAAGAAAGTAAAAGCAAATATTCGCCTCCTGTCTTTAATAAAATTTAGATTATTCGGTCACTAAGGTTAGAATAATCCCGAATTAGGGCTAATCACTACAATGGATCTTGGGAATGGTTTTTATTATAATTTTTTTAAATTATTTGTTCACTTACCCCTATGAATTTGCCTCATATTCTACAGTCAGAGTTATATACCACCTCTATGGACAGATCAAGTTCTACACACTACAATTCCTTTAACACTGTAAGCCCCAATACACACTACAATTCCTGTAATACTATGCGCTGAGCACGACATTAAGAATATCAAGTATAGCTCTTTCCCCTCTGAATGTTATATTTAGTAAGCTCCCCTCTGGCTTGTAGTTGGAGAAGTGATGCAAGTTACTAAAATAGGTGCTTATTAAAACTGTACAAATCTCGGGCGATTTGACATTTTGTAGAAGCCTGATTCTAGATACAGCTCCACCATTTTGTGAGACCCAAAAACAAAATTCGACACGTAATATATACTCATATTCACAAACAAAAATTATAACATATTAATTGTGGTCAATTCATTATATACACCTTGTTTTATGTCTTCTTTCCATTTTTATTTATAATAAAACACCCAATAACATCGTAGGTCAGCAACATGCGACCATGATGTCATTTTGGCACCAAACCCCAAAATTATCAATCTAAAAAGGTTGAAGCCAGGAGCCCTCATATACTTTGAAAAAGCCTTTTTGAATAATGTGAAACACGTTAGTGTTTGTTGGAGAATGTTTACTATATTTTTTTATCATTTTATTGTTTTTACATAGTTGAAAATAAAGCAGTTTTTTATCCTGCTCCTGGATAAACATCTGTTTGTGACTGAACTCAATTTCAGTATACTTGGTGTGGATTAAAGCCACTTATATCAGATGGATTGGGTAATACCATATTGCTCAGGAATACATAAGTAAGATTCGTCCTCTGTTTTGTACTGCAAGGTTTCATATCTACATAGAGCTCCATATTTGTGTTTTACCTTACATGTTACCACTAAGAACATCTGTCTGTACATAATCCTAAAGTTGGGATTGTACCACTTGATTCTGTTTTACTGGAGCCACATAGGGCTCTTTATTACGTGAGTGCATTATTATTACTACAATTTGAAGTGCAACTGCCAACACATTGTGAAAGTGTAGAATATATACCCAATCGAAATGGTAATGATGAATATATACTTTCAAAGATTTTGCTCCTCTTTGCTTATATTTCATCGTCTTTTCTTTACTATCTCCACTCATTGCCACTGTTTCCCATTGTTCTGTTCTAGTCATACATTGTGTTCTCTTTTGCTCTTCCAACCTCTCTTCCTTTGCTAATTTTGCAACCGTCCCAATTTTGGTGGAACAGTCCCTATTTTAGGTTCCTGTTCTGTCATCCTTTATTCTCTGGTGTCCTGCTTTTGGAGACACCTAGAAACTGTCCCCATAAAACACACTGCAATCTCATCATTAGATGTGCTTACACTATGTTCAGGACACCAGAACCTCACACAAAGCTTAGAGTTAACCCCCTTGTGGCAGTCTCAGTGACACAATTTTAATCACTGGCCTTCCTCCTTCCATCTTAGCCATTAGATCCTACTTCACAGGACACTGATGTTGGTGGTATGCTATTGTATCATCAGAGAAAAGTGTATGAGTTATTTTTCATGTCAGGTGCGATTCTGAGCTTGAGTGGGGCCTTACAGATCAGTTAAATGCCCCTTTCTTCTTGTTGAATAGAAGTAGGTTTAACAAATGGTGCCTTGGCAATTTTTCTAATAACCTTGATGCAGACATTTGAGACAGACTTGGTTCCTAAATGCTAGTCAGACATAAACTTCCCTGACTTCTGTGGGAAAGCATTTGCTATTGTGCTCCCCCCTGGATCTGCCACTGCCTCATGTGCAATGTTAAAGTGAGTGCATAGTAAAGTTTCTATATGTTCAGTGTCCATGTCAGAGTTTTTTTTTAACCACAACAAGCTGTATTCATAAAATCTGTGCACAGTTTACCTGAAGAAATAAATATACACATTGTTTTAAAGAACAGCTTGGGCTATCTCCCACACATGTATAATTAGGTCATCAGTTAGTATAAAACAAATGTAAAAACGGGGAATAAAAATAAAAAGATAACTGTAACACATCTCATCCAATTTAGGATGAATTCATAAAAGTGGATGCAACATTTCTTCATGATTTCAGAAATACCTCAAATACAGATTTTGTATATAGTTATAGTTCTGGTATAGTTAACATGAAACAAGAAACATATGAATGTTTCAGACGATTTTTTTTTTCTTTTTCAAAATTTGTCATTCTGAGATTTAAAGCTTAAATATAAGTTATGTAATCCAAAATGGCAATAGAAATTACATTTTTTTTTAATTTCAACAACCCAAAGTGTTTAAGTTGAACATTTGTTTGTTCTTTCAGTTTCTCCTCGTTTCTGTTTGTTCTCTGCTGATGCTTATGTTATTCTAACTGAGCTTTACAGGAAATTCATCACATTAGTTCCACTTGTAACACGTCTTAGTATAACATAGAACGTCCACTAAAGAATGAACCATGATATATATATATCATTGTGTCCCCCTATGTCCCCATTAACGGGTCACTAAAATTAAACTGCGGACCCCCTCCCTGCAAGATCAGTCTGCGTGCAGCCATCAACAGGTGAAAATTGAATTTTTTTTTGCCCCTATTTTATCTTATATTTTTAGTTAGAAACATATGAAAAGTAAAAAAAAAATAAAGACAGAGGAAAGAGGAATGGAAGAGGTAGAGGGAAAAAGGTATTGGTAAAAGGTAAGTACGGTGTGACAGTGCCGCTTTAATAATTACAGGAAATTGCTAATTTTTCCATATGTTGATTAACACATAAACTCCATTTCATTTTTATTATTATGTTTTCAATCATTCATTCAATCATGCGCAATTTTCACAAAATCACTTTTTTCAACTTTAAATGGGTAGGGCCAAGGCTTTTCCCTCTGTGCCCCTCTCAACATGGCCGCGCCTATCTTTCACTCTGCTTAACTCACGGCCGCCATTTGTGGCCTGAGAACTACATTTCCCACTAGGCTTTGCGGCATCACGTCCGAAAACCGGAAGTGCCACGCGTCACGTGTGCATTTTCAATCGCACATTTTATGCTCTTTTAACCCTCGTTTTTGCTATCTATGTATATTATTAGTGTTCTTATACCTTATATTTTGATTTTATTGATGTATTTTAAAGTTTTTTAATTGCCAAATGTAACTTAATTCTGATTGGACGGATCAATTTTGGCGCCAAATTTAAACTATCTGAACCCCTATATAATACAACTAGCCAGGTATTGTATGTTATTCCATTTGAAAAGTCTGTTGACGAAACGCGTTATGGATATTTTATACTGTGTATTTCAATATTAAAGTAATTTTTGGTCATTTATTTGTTCCAACTATTCCTTTTTTTTTTGTTTTATATACACATTACTCTTCCTTTTTTAACCTGGCTTTTTAGTATCTTTTTGGTATATTTTTTAGTATTTTATATACTCTTATATACCAACACCTACTTCGGAAGTCTCCTGTATTCCAAGAAATCCAGAGGTGGGGATTAATCCACCTATGCTGATATACAAGAGCAGTCGGTCTGCTCCTCATTTGTAAGTACGTTTTTATCTATTTATATTAAGACTACTAAACAGTGAGCACTATCGGCTGTCTCTTCTTTTCCTTATTTGAGAGTTGGACACCACTGACGGAGAGATACCCACGACATACCCTACAAGCGGGGATCATACCGCTGTATGCGCTTTTACCCTAGAGCTGGACATAAGCTCTATCAAATGTGAGTTCTCATCTATTATTTCTTAATACGTCACCATTGGAATTATACAATACTACACTATTGGTCGTCCCTCTCTCTCTTTTTTGTCTTCTATATAAGTGGAACCAATACAGTTTATGAAGACTTCACCACTGCACTTTTTGTTATAAAGACCATTCGCAAGGACACTTAAGTTGGACTTTTTATCTATTGAATTTATTTTATCCTTCCTGTGGCGCAGCCTTTTTACTGTTGTTTTACCTGTCTTGTTTTAAAAGGGTTTGGAGGGTTTCCCTTTTTAAGGTTGCTGCCTGTCAGTTAATTAGCGCTGTCTCTTTTTTTATATATATTGGTTATGGTGCTTGGAGTTTTGTTTATGTGCACTTTTTAACATTTTTATTTAAATGTTATTAAAGGGACACTCAACTGTCCAAATAAAAAACTATAGATCCCTTGTTTGCAGCCTTACTAAGCCCTTCACGTCTTTGTCTGCCCCGAATTTCTGTGATTGTAGTTGGGAAATAAAAGCCATATTTGATCCTACTACCTAAGACAAAATCATTTGAAGTGTGCCGAAACCGATGGTATGATTATTGTTACGTGATTTGTTTCTTAATGTTTCTTTAACAGATGAAAACCAAAACAAAATACTAATATGAATGAGACCTCAGAGATAGAGGTGACTCATACAATATGATTAGCAATAATACATATAAATGTGTATGAATGTGATAGTGTCCCATAGCAATAAAACCACACTTACCATACAGAGAATGTAAGTGTACCAAAGATCACTATGGCAAAATGATAACAACGTGAGATGTAAATGAATATATATGAAAGAGCACCCAGGCACCAGACGCAGTAATTTGTAGTTTGCTAAGTGGATCACAACATTTCCTGGCAACAAAACTTAAAGCAGTCTGCAGTGTGCATCAAGCAAAAATATAACAACTTAGTTTGAAGTGTGCTTCAAAGTGATTTTTTTTCAGCAAAGCACATGACTTAAACCGCAGCTGTAAACTCACAGTAATGTGTTCAAAAAGGTTAGTACACTCACAGCAATACATTCATAGCAAATGTGTAGAGTGTGTGAGTGTATCACTGATCCCAGAACAAATAACCTCCCAATAATGTACAGCGTGCACAACTGTATCAATGCAACCCACAGGATAATCTGCCAACCATATATCATGTGTTTGAATCTATTCCTGAGCCCGAACAAAATCTCATGACCGTGTATAGAGTGTGTGAATGTATAACCGAACCCACAGTAATCAATCTCATTAATGTATAGTGTGTAAAAACATGACACTGAATTCACAGCAATAAACTCACAGCAATGTATAGGAGGGTGCACAAAAGTATGACTGATACCTGTGGCATTAATACACAATAAAGTATAGAATGTGTGAATGTATTACTGAACCCATAGCTATAACCCACCACAGTAATGTCTAGGGTGCTTGAGAAGTGACACTATACTCCAGCTTGAAATTGCGGCAATGTGACCAGACGTGTGAAGTTCAGTGGCAGATCCCTGCAACTAACCCCTCCCACAATTACAGCGGGAGCATCTGTCCAATCACAGACTTTCCAATGCAGCTGAGACATCTTCGCAAGGCAGGTGCCCAGGGCACTGAGCTAAACAACCAGGAAGTAACAGAACCAGTTGACTGGTTGAAAGTCAGGGGCATTTATTTATTTTTGTAAAAGGAAAAAAAGAGTGCTTTAGGTGTTTATAATGTTCCTTTAATGAATATGTTTCATAGAGAATTACAGATGCTGTTACTTTTGGATTAGGCATTTTGAAGTAATGCTACCCAATAGTCAATATCCCAGCACTCAACGACGTTAACAAAGGTTTTAGTATTCAGTACAAGCGCAAAAAGCCCTTGTCTGACAACATTTGATAATATTGAGTTTTATGGTGACAATGTTACCAGTCATGTTCAAAAACATCTTTAAATCTGGTACAAAAATCAATATTGAAACTATAGTGCTGCCATTGTAAAGCTGATGTAATGCAACCCCCTATGTGTAATAAAAGTCTCTGTTTATTTTACATTCATATGACTCCACACTGGTGTTTGTATAAAGCAGACTTGTCAAATAGTTGTTTTTTAACTTCCAGTATAAGTTAAAGAGGGGTTTGTGTGTATTAAATAAAGGAACCTTTAGAGAAAATAAGCCATTTAGTGAAGCCAATATCAATGTTTTAGATGAAACACAAGAACACTTGGATTAACCTTTAATACAAACAGAAATCTATGTGAAATCCAAAGTTCCATTCTGGTTATCATCTAAACTGAATTCATATTCTTACATATGGACATTACACTTCAATACATCCATTTCACAGTTATACTTATAGACATATATTTCAATAAAAAAAAAAAATGAAACCCAAATAAGAAATAATAAACTACTAGAAAATAATGTCCTATTTTACTCACATATATATATTGGTGCCAAAACCATGTGAAAATTGGGAGGTAATGTTTAGTTGCATGCTTCTTCAAGATTAATGGAGCAGGCAATAACTGCCAAGTTTACATTCATATGACCCGATGGGGTGTTATTGTTAGGGTGTGTATTTGAAAAATATTGTAACAGACTTTGGGAGGTATGTAAATAGACAAGCCGTATACCGGTCCTTAGAGTGGCCAGGCTAATGGTAGACAAGTCAGAGAGAATACAGAGGTACACGAGAGATACAGATAAATATTTATATAAGCCAAAGTCAAAGGATACTAGAGATCATGAGAATCGAGTAAACAGACAAAATTAGAAACCAAGAACAGGAAATACAAGGAAAGTGCTCTTGGGCTACCAAAACCACAAGAGGGCAACATAGAGTGGGATAGGTAAGTATATAGAGGCAGTACTTACTTTTTATTGGCCTACGTTGAATTTCTTATGATTTGTGGACTATAAGAAACTGCATTAGACTGATTAGTTACATCATATTTGTGCATATAATTCAGAATTTGCCAATAGAACTTGAATTTGCTCTTCGGTCCTGAATTTGGCTGCCCATAAAACCCTGCAGCGCACAAGCATTCTGCGTTACAGAGAACGCCAGGGATTTGGGTGAGAGGTAACACATTGACACCACTGTCTTCTGGTATTCCCCTTATAAGCTTGTTGCATCATCTATTGCGTCCCTCTGTTGCATTTACTTGTACCACCAGTTTGGCATGAGAGCTCTGATTACTCATTGCCAAAGCCTTAAAAGCGTGGCTTTCATACGGTCTCATGGTAGTGATGTTTTCTCTATGCATCTCCATATCAATGTGGACTCTCACAAGGTAGTTGAAATAAGCCTGTGAGACTGGAGTATGCCTGTTCACAGATTAGGGCAATTTATGTCAAGAGTGGCAGCTGTCCATCCTGATCCAAAAAGTCTAGAAAAATCATCAAAGGCAGCATAATTTTCTGCGGCCTTCACAGGGGTTCTTCTATATATAAAGATCTAGGTAATGTGGCCTTAAATTATTTTGCATTATTTTCCATTATATTCTCTTCATGGGCAGCTTTGTTTGGAAAGAAATAAACTTCCAAAAGGAGAGTAAAAAATTAGCTAATTGCAATAGGCTCTGGAGCTTGTCATGGATACAAGTGCTAAATCTGTTCCCTGATGAATTTGTCATTTTAACAATTTTAACTGGCATTTTGTTTGTGGTAACATGGGAGAAGAGAATTAGTGGAGCTATTTTTAATTTTTGTTGGCACCCTTTTGTTCGTGGCATTAAGTGGCAGTTCATAAGAATTATCTTTGCTATATGCATTGAGGTGCTCCAAAAAGTTAAAAAAACAAACAAATAAAAAACATGGGATGAAATATATGTAATACAAAATATGGCCTTAATCCACACAGAAAATACTACATGCAACTGATGTTCTCCTTTGGGGGGGAAAAAGGAACAAACACTTTTCATTGTCATTTTGCATTCTGATAAAATGGGACTATTAATTTCTAACTATTAGGTAAATAGAATTGTATTTTTGCCTGCTTTTTGAATTTGTAAAATATATTGTTACTGATGTGTTTCTGATTTCCCTGCAGAGTCTGTGTGTCCTACGCGAATACCTGTAGCATCTCGTGATGAAAAAGGGTTTGAACTGCTTGTGGGCATGAAAATTAATAGCAAAGCTCAGACAATACCAGGATCATTGACATCAGAAAAAGCCTATCTGATCACACCAGAAGTGGACGTGACAGAAGATACAAGGTAATATAAGGCTGTTGATTTTCATTATAAATGCATTTTTCTAAAGTCCTTCTATGTAAAATGTGTACAAATGTAAAATTATTATTTATTTCACTTGATTAATTTTGAACTTCTCTTTTATGAAAAAATGTAACTAACAATAAAAATTATATCTGCATCACAGCCAACAGTACTTTTCTTCTTGTTCTATCCAAGCTGAATATATTTTTTTCAACACATAATCAGTGAACAACACAATCATCATCAGTACACTCAGCAGAGATATTCCATGGAAGTCCTAATAAAAGTCTCTAAAAGTAACAACCAGTACATTCCAAGGTGTATATAAATAAGCAGTGGTATGACAAAGAAAATGAAGTGGACTCTAGTGGGAAACATTTAATACAAACAAATAAAAAAGAATATAAACAACCACACAAGAGGTGCTTATGGTGGTTTTCGCTGAACTGAGATTCAGACGAGTTTGGGCTGATTGGCTGTTCACCTGAAATCTGTATGTCCTAAGCGTTGTGCAGACGTAAAATCGAGCGAAAGACTAGGTGATGGCTGAACATGTTTGGATACTTTGGGATTATGAATTCTGCATATGGTGCCAAAAAATGGGGATGGAATTGAAAGGAGGCTGATTTTTAAAGGTAGGGTCAGTAAGCAACTTAGTTTGTCATGACCGACATGACTGCAGTGAAAAAAAAAGCTGATAGATAGTTAGGGGATAGCCACTAAATGTTTTTAACCCCAAAAAAGAAGAGTAGTAAATAGTCTATATACGTGCAAGAAGTATTTTTTCAGACATTTTGACTTGCAGTTGTTAAGGGATGGAAACTGGCAGGCTATGATTACCTGTTTTTACCTTTGCTTTTGTGGGAGTTAGCCTGGGTCTTTGAGACTGCTTAGATTACTGCTGTGCTTAGCCACTGCCAATGGCACAGTTCGTCTTACTTCCATAAACTTGTGGATAGATTGCCTGGGTCATTGTTCCTAGAGTAAGACTAGTTAGGTTAATGCTGTGCCAACCCCCCCCCCCTCCTTCTCCTCCTCCCAGCCTGTGGCAAAGTGCTATTTACACATACTTAGATTTATAGATAGATACATCCTGTTTAATAATAGTTTAATTGATCTTGGTCTGAGACTGGTGGTTAGGTTACTGCTGTGCTTAGCCATTTACACTGGGTTTAAATCACTGATTTACACTGATCAGCCACAACATTAAAATCACCTGACTAATATCATATAGGTGCTGCCAAAACAGCTTGAATGCATTGAGGCATTAACTCCACAAGATCTCTAAATGTGTCCTGTGGTATCTGGCACCAAGACATTAGCAGCAGATCTTTTATGTCCTGCAAGTTGCAAGGTGAGGCCTCCATGGATTAGATTTGTTATACCAGTACATTTTACAGATGCTCACTCAGATTGAGATATGGAGAATTTGAAAGCCAAGGCAACTTGTCAAGTTTGTCAAGTTCCTCAAGCCATTCCTGAACATTCTTTTGCATTGTGGCAGGGTGCATTATACTGCTAAATAAACCAATGCCTTTAGGCAAGACCATTTCCATGGCATGTATGTGGTCTGCAACAATCTCTAGTTATGTGTTAAGTGTCAAAGGAACATCCACATAAATGCCAGGACCGAGGTTTTCCAGCAGAACATTAACCATAATATTGTCTCTGTCAGCCTGTCATAGTGCATCCTGCTGTCATCTCTTCCCCAGGTTAATGATGCACACGCACCGGGCCATCCACCTGATCTAATAAAAAACATGAGTAATTAGACCAGGCAACCTTGCTCTATGGTCCAGTTCTCATATACCCATTGAAGGCAATTTTGGCGGTGGACAGGGGTCATCATGGGCACTCTGACAGGTTTGCAGCTACATAGACTCATACGCAGAAAACTGCATAAACTGTTCACAACTTTCTATCATGGGCATCATTAAGTTTTTTTAGCAATTTGAAGTACAGTTGCTCTTTTGGGTGATTGGACCAGATGAGCTAGCCTCCGCACGACACGTGCATCAACGAACCTTGGGTGCCCATGATCCTGATACTGGTTCACCAGTTTTCCTTTCTTGCACCACTTTTGGTAGGTACTAACCACTGCACAGAAGGAACACCCCACAAGACTTTATTATTTGGCCCTTGTCAAAGTAACTCTTTTAGCTTGCCCATTTTTCCTGCTGTCAACACTTGAAATTCAAGAACTGTTCTCTTGCTGTCTAATTTATCCCACCTCTTGCAGGTGCCATTGTAACAATATTATCAATGTTATTCACTTCACCTGTCAGTGGTTTTAATGTTGTGGCTGATCAGTGTAGAGTTTGACAGATCTTTTTTGGTAACTGTTTGTAGAGAGAACATCCCATTTCAGTCCAGTGTGTGCTGTGCAACAGTGCAAGCACTGTGCAGTGGCACTGTATGCTGTGATTTGTGCAGTGTAGTGTTTCTTAAAGCCAAAAGACAATAGAGTTAACAGTACTAGTAAATTCACAAAGCAGTGACTCATTTAAAAAAACAAAACATGTAGTTAGGCTCAGGGGCGGACTGACCACTCGGGCACTTCGGTCATGGACCGAGGGCCCGAGGCAGTCAGGGGCCCGGCTGCATGCACCTTTCTGAAGTGGAGATCAGAGCTCTCCACTGTGAGAAAGAAGGTTGCAGGGGCCCAGGATGATACAGGGGGCCCCTTCAGCATATCGCTCAGCAAATTAATTCCCCCCCCATCAACGTGAGACCTGGCAGCATACCCTGCTCTCACTGCCAGGTCTCCTCTCTGTGTCTCTCTCCCTGCAGTGCTCCAGGATGGGAGGCGGGGCAGGAAGTGACATCACCCCCTGCTCCCCTCTCACAAGGAGCACTCATACAACGTGGAGGGAGGGTGAGAGCAGGAGCAGCCACTGCAGATCCTCCCAAGTTGGTGCAGGTAAGCAAGCTATGGGTTAAAAGTGGAGAAACATATGTAGGGGTGAGACAGGGCAGAGGCACACAGGGGTTTATAGAGGTGTGGGTTAGATGTTGGTTTATTTATTTTGTTGTTGTTTTTCTTAATGTTTTTGTATTTTTTTGTGCTGTGTGTGTTTTTATCATAAACTGATTTTTTTTATTTATTATTATTTAACTAAGGTGTCTTTACCTGATATTGATTGCTTGCCTGCTTACATAATATTTTTGTACAAGCCTTTATATATCACTTATTTTGCTTTTTAAGTGTATTCCCTATGCTTATAAATATTTAAATGTGTCATGAAAATTGTATAAAATTTAATCAAGATGGAAAAAAATAATAAAACAATTAAAAAAAATTAATGGGGTTGGTTAAAAATGTAACAACCCAAAAGTCCCTCTAGTGGCTGTTTAGTAGATAGACACTACAGGTGGAGTTAACCCTCAAAAGGTAATTATTGCAGTTTCTTAAATTTTGCAATAATTACCTTTACAGGTTTAAAGGGACACTGTAGGCACCAAGACCACTTCAGCTCATTAAAGTGGTCTGGGTACTGTCTCCCTATTGCACTTAGTGCTGCAATGTAAAACATGTTTACATTGCAGCTCTAAGTCTGCCCTCAGTGGCTGTCTACCAGCCACTAGAGGGCTTCCGGATTCCAAACGGATTTCTGGTCCGTTATCTGTCGCTGGACATCCTCACAGACCTCCAGTGTCAGATTTTCCTCATAGGAAAGCATTGAATGTTTTCCTGAGGGGAGGTTTAATGCGCGAGCGACCATGCACATTAGGTCTCCCCCGCCAACGTCAGTAGCGTGGGCGGAGCCTGAAAGGGGGCACTGTATGAACCTCTAGTGCCAGGAAAACAGGTTTGTTTTCCTAGCACTATAGGATCCCTTTAAGGGACCTGGGGCAGTGCACCCAGACCACTTCTGTAAGCTGCAGTCGTCTGGGTGCCTATAGTGTCCCTTTAAGACAGAAATTGATCAGATGGGTGACAAGTGTTGTTAGAGAGTAACAAAAGGTGAGGCAAGGAGTGACATATAAAAGGGAGTCAGTGGGAAGACACCCATACAGATTAGTGAAGATCGAGAGAGACAAACTCAGAAGAAGATGGAGTCAAAAGACAACAAAAACACTTGGAGCATATAAATATACCTCATTACACACATGCTGACCCTGATTTCAGATGTACTCCTCATTCACATACACACTGATACAAGTTTCAAATACATCAGCAAACTCTGACACAGATTTTAGATACACCCCTCATTCACACACACATGCTTACACTCTGCACACATACAAATACACTCCAGCATTCACATACACACTGCTCAAACATACTGCGTTCACATGCTGACAATCCATATACATTTATTCTGGCATTCATATGCAGACTTACCACACTAATGCACACTGTCATTTATACACCAAAACTCCCCTTTGTTCACACACAAGTCCTGCACAAAAATACACCCCTGCATTCACATTCAACATATAACACCCTTACATTCACACATAAACATTGCTTACAAATACACTTCTGCTTTTACAAATATCTGCTCTACTCACTCATAGAACAATGCATTTACACAGTTACGCTGCATGCACGCCTGCGTTCTATTATCTGGCACCACACACACACTCTCCTACTTTGACACAAGGCATACTCTCTCTCTCTCTCTCTCTCTCTCTCTCTCTCTCTTTGACACAAGGAATACACACACACACACACACTCTCTCTCTCCCCTACTTTGACACAAGGAATACAGACACACACACACTCTCTCCTACTTTGACACAAGGAATACAGACACACACACACACACACACCTACTTTGACACAAGAAATACACACACACACTCCTACTTTGACACAAGAAATACTCTTGCTCTCTCTCTCTCAATACACACACACTCTCTCTCTCCTACTTTGACACAAGGAATACACACACACACACACACACTCTCTCTCTCTCTCTCCTACTTTGACACAAGGAATACACACACACTCTCTCTCTCTTTCCTACTTTGACACAAGGAATACAGACACGGTCATTCACTAAAGCAAGAATTGCCTGAAATTGAAACTGAATTTCAAATTGAATGCCTACATAATGAAACTGAGCAACAAAATTGACTTGGGGAATTTTTCTAATTTCTATAGTTTTGAAAACATAATGTCGGTGGCCAGCCCCCCATCAGAGAAGTAAAAGGTGTATTTACTCACCTTTATTCCTGTGCCACGCCAATCTCGTTGCAGCTGGTTCCATCCATATTTCATGATATCAGCCAATCCAATGCTTTCCTATATGAATGCATTGAGAGGCAATTGCGTGTGCGCAGCAAAACACGACGCTGCACTAATCAGCATCTCCTCATAGAGTTGCATTGAATCAATTAAACTCTATAGGAAGTGTTCAAGTCTACAGGCAGAGTGTGGAAATGTTGAACATCAGTGCCTCCCACTAAAGGTGTCCCTAGGCAATTTCTCGGAAAAGGAAGTGTTTACATTAAAGAGCCTGCAAGGATTGGCTCTGGATACCAGAACAACTACATTAAGCTGTAGTTGTTCTGGTGACTATAGTGTCCTATTTAATAGTTAATATTTGGTATTTGAAGGGCCCAGGATGTAATTTTGCCCTGGGGCCCAGAAAGCTGTCAGTCCGTCCCTGGTTAGGCTTAATAAGGTTGTGTCAATTTACACAATACACATTCATATCCCAATTTATTTGCATAATAAAAACAAACCCCATAACATAACTAGTACATTTTTATCACAAGAGGAAATTGAGGAATGGCAGGGGTTATATGCTTCAAACCATCACATTGGCCGTGGTCTCTCAGAGCCTTAAAACTGCTGTCAGTACCCCCACAACCAACAGTTCTATTGGTAATATTCAGACTCAGGATAGTAGTTTTCAGACTCAGGATGTCCTTTACTCTTCCTAAACATAGGGGCTTGACTCTTGGTTTGTTATACCCTTTTTATGGCAGGTGCTCCTTGTCTCAATATTGTCATTGCCAAAATTATATTTAAATTTTAAACAGAGGCTATAATGTTATCAATGTTACCATTGTCGGCCATAATGTTATCATTTTTGCTTGCTGTTTCAATTAAAAGACTGTACCTAAAAAGGATTTATTTGAGTGCCTTGATTCTCTATTTAGCATGTCCATTACATGTCTTTCATAATCCAGAAGGCAAATGTTTTTTCTTAACTCTTTTCTGCTGAATTTGGGGACTTGAAGTAGTTGTAGCAGCAGAATCAGAATCATGTACCATTCCTGCTTGTTAGTACTGGTGGAACAGCTGTCTAATGCTGTAAGTGCACAGGATTATGGAGTACTCCAAGTTGCCAGCATGCCTTCCACAGTGGTGGCAGCCCAAAGTAACTGGGTATGGTGTAGTGGAACTGGCCCAACTTTAGCAGCATTGCAGGCTGAGAGTGGATCTGTAAGGAAACAGGACTGGTGATCTCTCTAGCTACATAATAACGCATTGGATGAAAGCAACATTTCAGCAAAATTTTGCAATCAGATGAATAGTGGGAAATATGTTTGGAGATTAGGTAGACGCCCATCTTCACATTGGGTTCATAGTAAACAACAGCGCTGCCAGCAAATGATGAACCTCTCCCTTTCCATCCTGGAATGAACAAAGTTTTCAACACATCTAGTCTTTAGCATCAGTGACTGCCATTCAGTGTGAGAAGAACAGTGCCCTATCATCAGCTTCTCTCCTAACTGCATCTGTGAAGGTAGTAGACACCGTAAGACTCAGCCAGTTAAGACTCCAATTAAGCAGTGATTTGGCTTAGATTTTTTTCATTTATTTTTATATAATGCAGTCAATAAATATTTGGTTGAAAACAGACAATTGAAGATTATGCTAGTTTTAGTGTACTAGTAATCTTAATTTTAGTAATGACAGGAGGTAAGTATTTGCATAACTCTCTTTACTGAAAATCTCCAGCAGCACAGAAACAGTAACAACCAATCAGAAAAAAGATAGATGGCACATAAAAGGCCCTGACAGTTACATCACTTCCTCTTTCTTTGTAGGGAGGATATAAAAAACAGGTAGAATAATACAGAAGAGAAAAACATAATCAATAACATAAGTCCAACTTGAAAATGTGTAAAGGTGAGTCCATCCATGGTGTATAGCCAATCATGCTGAAAGAAAAAAGTGAAAGGTCTCTGAAGTGGCAAGTTGACCGCATATAATAAATATCCAACAGAAAAAACAACTATTATGCATGTCATGATAACAATATAAACGAAGAAAATAAGGACAATGCTGTATAATTATATTACATAACTATCCTAGAAGGTATATAACAGAAAAAAATAGAACATTACATAACTCAGCTACAAAGGGAGGGAAAAAACAGTAGGGTGGGAAATACTCACCTCCTGTCATTACTAAAATTAAGATTATTAGTACAGTAAAGCTAGCATAATCTTTAATTTTACCACATGACAGGAGGCTTCCTATTTGCATTTTTAACGCTAAGAATTAACTAAAGTTAAAGAGGCATGAGAAGTATGCCTGAAATAAAACGTTCTAAAGGTACTTTCGCGCGTCCAATCTGCACAGCGCATAATGTCGGCAAGGGAGGCTCCTGCCGAGAATGCCTGTGAAGCAGCCGCACCCCTGACCGAGTGGTTCAACGCCGGCTAACGATAGAAGCCAGCAGATCCATCTGGCCAAGGTCGTAGTAGACACTGGGCCGTGATGCTTCACGTCCAAAATCAGAAGCCTACCAGCCGAAGAAGTTAGGAGAGGAGCTGAGACTTTGGTATATCGCATTAATGTTCTAACCACACATAGTCTGGGGTTCGCTATAAAAAACGGGTAAAAAAAACGAAGAAGAGTTAGACTTAGTGTTGTGTGATATCTGGAAGGTAACCCCTTCTGGACTGAAGGAGAAACCGTCGACATCAATGGGACAGGTGCTGTAAAGGGATCAGAATCCCTCTCCAGACACCAACTACTCCAGGTTGCCCAATGCGGAAATATAACATCTCCTGGTGCCAGGAGCCCATGAATCCCAAAGGAGGTCCTTAGTTGATTGCGATAGGGCATGGACTGACCAGGAGCCCCTGAAATCATGCAAGGCCACTAGGTCTAGCTTCTGATCTAGAACGAGGGGGTGAGGTTCCCCTCATGGTCCCGTCAGAAGTAGAGGGAAGGATGGTAACAGAAGTGGCGTGTTGTGGGACATCTCTAATAGGTCCGGGAACCACGCCTGACTCTGCCAAAGAGGAGTTAGGAGTAGCAGAGATATCTTGTGGGTTCGTACATGTCGGATCACTCTCGCAATCATGGAGAATGGGGTAAAGGCATATGCCCCTTGCTTCGGCCATGTTTGCAGGAAAGCATTCACTGCTTTGCAGATCGGGTCCGGGAGCCAACTGTAGAAGTTCGGTAGTTGGTGGTTGGTCCGGGACGCAAATAGATACAGACTCAATGGGTCTTTCCAGAGCCTCAGTTGTTGGAATATTGAGGTGTTGAGTTTCCAGTCGCTGTTGTCTCTCCAGTGTCGAGAGAACCAGTCCGCCGTCAGGTTGGAAATTCCCGGTAGGTATTCCATCCGAAGTGTGATGTTGCGTGATAGGCAGAACTGGTATATATCCTTCGTGGCCTCTGTGAGGGCTTGAGACCTAACTCCGCCCAGACGGTTGATGTATTGTACCGCTGAGATATTGTCTATGCGGAGCAGAATGCAGCAGTCTGACATGTCTTTGGCTAGGCTGCAAATGGCGAAGGACCCCGCAATCAATTCCAGACAGTTGATGTGGAGGTCGGTCTCTTCGTACTGCCAAGGTCCCCCTGTAGAGGAGTCCGCACAGTGTGCACCCCAGCCCCAGAGGCTGGCATCTGATTCCACAAGAGACAGGTTGCCAGCGGTAAAATTGGGGACAGGTGGACCAGTATGGACACTTACCCGTTGTGAAGCGACCACGTTCTTGACCTCTGGAGCCTCTGGCTCTATCTGTGACTCTGTAGAAGGAGGATCTTTGAGTCATGGCAGGGAAGAAATTGGATGACTGTGGGTAAGTCCTGGAGCCTGTTGACCAGAAACGACTGGTGGCTCAGTTCAGCTGCCAACCAGCCTGCCCAAAAACACCTTGTCCAGGTGGGGCTCGGAAGACTTGTTTCAAGGATGCTTGTGCCTTGTTAAGTGTGGTGAACAGGTTTACGTGTCTCTTACATTCGGTTATGAAGGCTTCCCAGAACAGTAGGCCTTTGGCTTCTGGCTCAAGTTCTTTGGCTCTGAGGTCCAATAATTTAGTGTAGATGCGAAGTAAGGCAGATCTGCGCCGTTCGGTGCATAATGCTGTATTAGAGTTCCCCAGCAGGCATATGGCTTGTTGAGCCGATTCACGAATGGCATGCGGATCTAGCTGGGTGCCCTGGGAGAGCGCCAGGTCTGCGAAGTAGAGGATCTTGGCCAGAGGGCCTAGCAAGTCTAGTAACTTGTCTTGTACAGCCTTCAGCCCCTTCTCTGAGCCCTTCCGTGGGTCTCGCCTGGAACGGGACATGAAGGCCACTACCATGGAGTCGAATTCCGGAGAACATGCTACTTTGTCCGGCAGGAGCGGTCTAGGGCATTCGGCCCTGAGGCGTAGTCGGACTTCCCTTTCGAGGGGCTTGCGTAACCAAAAGTGTACAAAGTTTGTCAGGGAGGGTCCACTCCGATGATCGGGGTTGGCGAATCTTCTGAGGGTCAAAGAGTGGTACTCCTTGCTCATCCAAGAAGGTACCATCTTCAGCCGTCTTAGCCTTCGGGACCCTCCGGGTATGCTTGTGTCCGTCCAACTCCCCGAGGATGGTCTCTTTGACATATTTAGAGGAGGACTGCGGTAGGTCCTGCCAGTCGTCCTCATCCTAAAGTGAGGCGTCTTTGCTCCACTCATCTACGAAGTTAAGGTCGTCTTGTGGGTCATAGTCCTCCTCATCTGAGGAAGGTGGTGGAGAGGGAGCGAGATCCCGCTGTTCCACATGTTTGGGCCGTTTAACCGGTGCCTTGCCTTGGGATTTAGAGGCTGGGGGGCTTGTCTTCCAGTGTCGTTTGGACTTCAACAGTTCTAAGCCCGAGGCCTCCGTCATATCAGGTGGACCTGTGTCTCCCTGGGGTAGGGGTAGAGTCCGTAACAGAGCTTTCTCTACTGAGGCCGCAACCGCGGCGTTAATCATCGCCTGGAAGTCTTGGGTCGGTTGCGTGGTGGACATCCAGTGCATAAATTATTTTCTGCCATAGCAGACCCGCATATAATTAGCTGGGGTTCACCCCAGGTGGTGTGCCGTGACAATCAGAGGACACCCACGTTAACTGTATGCACAATATCCGGCTATAACACGGATAGCTAGGGGGTCAGCCCAGGTGGCATGCCATGAAAAACGCCAGAGGACAGCCACAGTATTATTTGTACTCTCGCTACAGTATATATGTAAATAACCCTGTGCAACGTAACAGTATTTATGCACTCAGGCAGTATAATCTATACACTCAGTTTCCTTTCGCAGCGCCACTTATTAATTCCATAGACAGCATGTGAATCCTGAGCAGTACTTTGAATTGACAGAGCACAGTAGTAAAATTAGTAATCAAGTAATCAAGTACCTTCCATTAAAGTCCAAGGTAAGTTGAGCAGAAAAAACAGTGCAGCAGGCCCTGTAACACCGGACAGAATTTATCCCGATCTGGAAAAGAGATAGGAAGTGGCCGCCATGAATCTCGCGGTATTCACGAGATCCAAGATGGCCGCCGCTATCGTTTAAATGATCACAATCAGTTAGAAAAAATATCTAATGATTTAGATACATAAGTCATCATTACCAAATACCATCTTTAGAAAGTTTTGTAGATAAATCATTGTGAAAAGTTTTTTATAATTTAAAAAAGCTAATTCAAAAATATTAAATTGAAGCCTGAGTAGGATACAACTGTGCAAAGGCTGAATATTAGGTTTTAGATGGGACACGCTAAATAATTGCAATGTTACTACTGATTTTGATATCCATATACCTCTTGTTCTGCTAGCAATGCCAGTTGTAATTCCCTACTCTTATAATTTGCTTATTATTGTTATTTTGTTTGACTTACAGGTGTTTAGTGGGAATATTATTATTTTATTATTTATAAAGCGCCAGCAAAATTCGATAGCGCTGTACAATGGGTGGACTACCGACACGTAATTGTAACCAGACAAATGGAGGCACAGGAACAGAGAGGTTGAGGGCCCTGCTCAATGAGCTTACATGCTAGAGGCAGTGGGGTATAGTCACACAAAGGGTATTAGTAGGGGTAATGAAATAGGTTGCTAGAAAAGTATTCACTGGGAACTTAGTAGGT
This sequence comes from Pelobates cultripes, assembly GCA_933207985.1. Lineage (NCBI taxonomy): Eukaryota > Metazoa > Chordata > Amphibia > Anura > Pelobatidae > Pelobates > Pelobates cultripes. The sequence continues at coordinate 194,675,031 of OW240915.1, forward strand.
TATTTTTGACAGTTGCAGGAGAGGAGTCATTGGGGGAGGACTGGAAATCCGCTAACAGTTTAAATTATATGCTTTCCTGAAGAAGTGTGTTTTCAAAGATTTTTTTGAAGGAATGGAGACTGTCTGACAGTCTAATGGATAAGGGAAGGGAGTTCCACAGAAAAGGTGCAGCCCCGGAGAAGTCTTGGAGGCGAGCATCAGATGTGGGAGTACGGACAGAGGATAGACGTAGGTCTTCGGCAGAGCGCAGGGGCCTCGACGGGACATACTTGTGTATTAAGGAGGATAGGTAGGTTGGAGCAGCCTTATGTGGGGACTTGTAAGCAAGCACCAGAATCTTAAGTTGAGCCTTGTATCTAAGTGGAAGCCAATGTAGGGACTGACAGAGGGGGGAGACGTGGGAGGTGCGGGCGGACAGGAAAATGAGCCGTGCTGCCGCCTTCATTATAGACTGCAACGGGGGAAGTTGGGAACTTGTAAGACCACTGAGAAGCGGATTACAGTAGTCAAGGCAAGAGAGGACAGCAGCATGGACAAGCACCTTTGCCATATCAGGTGTTAAAGGGACAATCCAGGCACCCAGACACGAAAAGTATTTTAAACAACGCTGGACGTCCTCACGCTCAGGGCCGCCCTAGGCGAAAAAACTTTTGCCGCCGCATTCGTTCCATCCACTCATGCAGACTTACATACACTGACCCATACACACACAAACTGACCCATACACATATGCTCACACTGACCCCCTCCACACACACACTGACCCATGCAGACACACACACTGACGATACACACACATACACACACTAACCCATACACACAAACAGACCCACACATACACACACTAACCCATGCTGACCCATACACAGACCGATACATAGACACACTCACAGACACACACTGACCCATGAAAACATACAGAGACCCATACACACACTTATACATACATACACACACACACACACACACATACATACACACATAAACCCATTACATACACACACACAGACCCCTACATACATACACACAGTCCCATACACACATATATACATACATACACACACACAGTCCCATACATACACACACAGACCCATTACATACACACACACACACACACACACACACACACACACAGTCCCATACATACACAAAAAGACCCAAGCAGACTAACATACACAAACATACTGAAACATACTGACACACACTCTATGAAACACCTTGTGCATTCTCTCTTACATTCATTGCACTTTGCTCTTCATTCCTGTCTTCTTTACGGTGGCCGACACTTTTTCCCCAGCCCCATTTCCTTATATTCTCCCGCCCCCTTGTCCCCATGTACAGGGCAAGGGGTGGAAGGGATTGAATGATGAGCCCTTGCGCTGCCGCGGTGCTTGACTGGGAGAGGGGTTCTGACTTAGCAGGCTGTGGTGAATGCCGGACCGACGTTCTACCGGGCGCTAGTCTGCAAGTAAGTGCTCCCTAGCATCCGGTAACACGGCCTGTGGCCGCAGTGACCCCCTAGGCGGCTGCCTACTTAACCTTTAGGACGCGCGGACCTGCTCATGCTATGTGAGGACCTCCAGCGTCGCCGAATTCCCCATAGGAAAGCACTGAATAATGCTTTCCAATGGGGAGGTATAATGTGCGAGAGCGGTCATTTCCGCGCATAAGCATTAGGTCTCCCCCCGCAGACTGACGTCAGTGGGGGAGGAGAGTAGGCGGAGCCTGACCCAGCACAGAGGGACACCGTCACTGGACTCTGGTAAGTCACTGAAGGGGTTTTAACCCCTTCAGCAACATGAGATGGTGGGTGGGAGGGAGAGGGGCACTGCAGTGTTTTCCTGGCACTGGAAAGTCCCTTTAAATAGGGTCGGATAAGTAAAGATTTTGTACATTATTACATTCCTTAATAAAATACTTATAATCATAGGCCAGTAATGACCAACTGAAAGCCTGACTCAGCAGGAATTTTGGTTGGAATATAGCAAGTATGTATGTTGCAGGTGGCATTGTTCTTGTATTTTACTCAAGCTTGTTTAAATCTGTGTATTGTATTGTATTTACTTCAGAAATATCTATTTTCAGGGACATCTTCCCAGAAGGCCTTCCTCCATCGTACGTTTTTGTGGCAACAATACGAATGAAGCCTCCTGTGACCAATACAGTTACTGACCTTTGGCGAATCTTGTCAAAAAAAGGGGAAGTTCAGGCAGCAGTAACACTAGATGGAAACGATAAATCAGTGATCTTTGCTTCAACACAGATAAATGCCAATCCTCAAGTTATTAACTTCAAAGACGAGAAATTAAAGGTATGGAAATTTAGACAGAGGTTGACAAACCTCATTAAAACTTCCATAAAGGATATATAAGAATTGTAGTGCAAAAATGCAATTAAATCATGATTGCAATGGTATATTGTATGTATGCATGTTTGTGTGTATATAAAATATAGTAGAACATGTTTGTATTGGGAAATTGCACTCAAAAAGTGCTTCAGGAAAAAACTGCAGTGCTTCATTTTATTGGTATTTCTGACAAGTTATAAAAATCATAAATACATGTAAAGAAAATAATGGAAATGTAAACACCTATTATGGTACACTAAATAATTTTACCTAAAATTAACTTGGTATGGGAGGTGGTGCTGCTCAAGAAGGTGTGAAGAGGATGTGCAACATAACTCTCTAAGCTGCCACAGACAAATTGCTGGAAACCCAACCTGGTGGAGGGGGAGAGGTGGGGGGAGAAGGGGGGTGTATGAATGTAAGATGGTTAAAGAAAAAACTCAGGAGTTTCAGAAGGCAAGCAGACATAGTGGGAAGACTTTGTGAAGCAGAAAATCCATTCCAATTTATCATTTGTTATCATCCACTTGTCTTTATATTTGAGTGAAAATCTACATAAATAGGACATTTGGAATAAATGCCTGGCAAAACCTAGCTAAGATATCTATAATACCTGTGCATGTGTGCAGGGCTGTCTTTAATATTGATTGGACCCTGGGCAAAGCATTTGCTTGGGCCCCCTGGATCCTGTACACCCCTTAACACAGTGGCAACCTAAAGTAGAGAGGTGCAAGAATATTTTTTTGGGCCTCCCTATTGCAAGGATGTTTAAAAGGTAGATCCCCATCTGTCGTGCAACTCCAGCAATGCCTTGACAGCTGGGGCTTTACCATTTACCCATGTTTGCATGTTTATTTAGCACTAAGCAATTTTTGTGTGTTTCAATGTAAACAGGTTTTTGTATGGAATATATTTGTATGTGGTGTTGGCGTTTGAATATAGGCATGTATTTATGTGTAGTGTTGGTTTTTGAATGCAGGGGTGTGTATACATATAATATTGGTGTTTAACACAGACGTGTATTTGTATGTAGTGCTGAAGCTTGAATGCAGGGGTGTATTTGTGTGTAGTGTTAGCATGTGAATGTTAAACACACAAAGACAACATACAGATACACACTGACACACATACAGACACACCGATACACATCCTGACATACACAAAAGATACAAACACTGACACACATGCAGTTACACAGACACACATATACACACCTGACACACTTGCAGATACACACACAGACTTCATACAGATACACACACACAATGACAACATATAGATACATGTATAAAATATATAGGTTTCTACAGTAGGAAGAAAAAAACAAACATCATAGTGTACTATCTTAAGTGAATATTAATAGTGGTGTTCAAAGTTACACTCACAACAAAAAAAGTTGATTGTAGGCACATCAATAATAAGGTTGACTAGCGATCATTAAATCATTATTAAATATAACAAATAAAACAGGAAATAAAAACAAAATACTCTCCTACATAAAATCCCAACCCTGTATGAGATTATTTTGTTTTTATTTCCTGTTTTATTTGTTATATTTAATAAATTTTTCAAGCCATAAGGATTCCTTGCTCATTTACATTTGAATGTTCTGGCAGACTCCATCTGAATTCCTGGGCAACCTGTGATATGATATGCCTATACACCTCTGCAATCTTGTAAGTGTTTTACCATCTAGTGCTTCACCAGGTGAATAACAGTCTGCACTTATCATTTCATTTCCTTCTCTCCTATATGCCCTTATACGTGGGGAAGATCGCTAGTCAACCTTATTATTGATGTGCCTACAATCAACTTTTTTGTTGTGAGTGTAACTTTGAACACCACTATTAATATTCACTTAAGATAGTACACTATGATGTTTGTTTTTTTCTTCCTACTGTAGAACCTATATATTTTATGCATGTTTTGAGAGGACCGGAAGGAGTCCTTTTTGTCAGATTCTACAGAGTGAGGTATTAATTTGCATAGGTAAAGTGTTTTTGTGTTTTACCTCCTCACCTTATGTCTTTCCACTTGTGATTGTTAAGGGTGTTTTTTATTGTAACATATAGATACACACAGATATACAGACACATAGAGACAGACAAACTGACACACAAACATACACTGATAGACATACTTACACAGACACATAAACTGACAGACATACTGACACATAGACAGACAGATATATACCGAGAGACACACAGACATACAGACACACTGACATACATGCTGACACATTCACCAACACACACACACACCGACATACTGACACAAAGAGCTATACTGATACAGACATGCACACACTGACAAACGTATGGACACACACAGACGCATTCACTAACAGACATGCTGACACACACACATATACTGACAGACATATTGACACACACACTGAATACTGACAGACATATTGACACACACATATACTTAGACATACAGACATACATTCACAGGCATACTGACACACACACACACACACTGACAGGCATACTGACACATACACTGACAGACATACTGACACACACTGACACACACACACACACACACACACAAAAATGTACACTATTTAACCCACCCTCTAGTTTCCTACCTTGGAGGGTGGCTTTCCCACTGGTGGCTGAAGCTGTTGGGAGATGGGGTTCGGCTAGCTCGGCCCAGACCCCCTCTGCTCTGCCTCTTCCTCCTCCCGCACGGCTTCTCCCTTTATGGGAGGAAGTGACTTGGGGCCGTCACTTTCACCCAGCTGGCTGCTGAAAAGCAAGAGGGCCCGGTCGCGCTCTTGAAGCGCCAGAGCGCAAGACCAGGCCCCTGCTGACAGAAGCCCACCAGGTGACCCTTAGTGCATGGGCCACCCAGTGGGCCTCCTCAGTGCGCGGCTGCACTGGCGGGTGGGAGAAATGCTTGAGGCCAGTGGGGCCCATGGTGCAGTTGCTTAGGGTCCCCCAGGAATAACTGGGCCCGGGGCAGCTGCCCCGCTTGCCCCACCTTAAAGACGGCCCTGCATGTGTGGAATCTCTAAAACTACTAGATGCTAAATAAAAGCAACCTCAACAATTGCAGCATATTAATAAACAATTTAACACAAGAAGGTATTATAATAAGCAAAGGGTTTTCAGTAAATGTTACACTAAACAAATATTACTTAAAGGGCCACCTATAGGATTTGCATGATACGGGCCAAGAAATGCCTTTGGGATCCTTTCTCTCAACCCCACCACCATGCACAGACACTCTAAGCACGAAAACAACTTTAGCTTAATAGAGTAGTTTTGATGTATAGATCATGCTGTTGCAGTCTTATGGCTTGATTCTCTGACATTTAGCATTTTAATCACTTTGTTTATGCAGCCCTAAATAAACCCCCTTTCTCCACCAGCTTTGACTCACACAGTCTTCCTGCACACCTCCTGAAAAAGAGAGGTCTCATTTTTAAATTTGCTTTATTGCACAGTGTGTTTAATGTAGACTTTCTTATCTCTGCCTCTGTTAAAATCCTTTTAGTACCTGCAGAACCTGTGATTGACATTCAGATTACAAAGCAGAATATTCCACAATTGGTCCATTCCAATGTCCTTTCTCGCCTTGACTGTACTGTAATCCGCTTCTCAGTGGTTTTACGTGCTACCAACTAGCGCCGTTACAGTCCATAATGAATGCGAAAGAATAATAAGCGCTCTCTTCTCAGGGGTGAGCTGCAGTTCACCAACAAGGTGTTCCTCTACCTTGTGATAAATGGACAGATAAATAGAAAGGTGAACAGCGCTAAAAATCAGAAAATGTACATACGTATTGTAGAAATACTGGCCAGCAGAGTAACTTAAAAAAAGAGAGAAACAAAAATACAAATAATGGTACAGTATGTATGAACGATATAATTCCACAAGAACAAAGGTGTTATATTCACACTCACACTTTGAGGAGCTATATCAGCTCGGTGTTAAGAGCCTGGACGGAATAATCCCCGTCTATGGATTTCTTGAGGTTCAAGACCGTTGGTGAATTTATAGGTGTAAATATTCGTTACATGAAAAACAAGAGTAAAATACACCACATGGTATAGTACGTAAATATAAAATATTGTGAAAAAAAGTGGATGATCCTACTTACATATACTAGAGCAATGACCTGCTCTAGTTTGGAGAATTTCAGGTGGAATAATCCCCACCTTGGGATATAGTGGACCCAGGTATAGCAGCAAAGCAGTATTGGATAGGAAGGAGGACAAAAGGAATGACTGGATAGTTTAAAAAATATATATACTTTCGCTTTTGAGAAAGCTTCGGCGAAACGCGTCAAGTGAGGAAGAATTTTGGACTTTTATACAGGACTGGTTTTATAGTTTATTATTCACTTTTCACTTATTGTATTAAAGTATATATATATTTTTAAACTATCCAGTCATTCCTTTTGTCCTCCTTCCTATCCAAGGTTTGGTAGTGTTTAGGTTAGGGTTACAGTTTTGGTTAGTGTTTAATTAAGAAAAGCTTATTTTTGTGTATTTTTTAGTTTGTTTCTTTTATGATATTTAAAATGAAAAATTGGATAAAATATTTGTAACATTGGGGGGAAAAAAATCAATTGTGTTTGTCTATCACAGGCACTTTACAATGAGGATTGGCACCAGCTGAAGATCCTAGTAAGGAATGAAAATGCTATTTTATTTCTTGATGATGTTCTTATTCAAAATCAACCTCTAGAAGAAAATGGCCCAATATTTATTAATGGCAAGACTCAAGTGGCGAAGGAAGAACAGTCCAACATCTCCGTTACTGTAAGTGGGCTGTGATTGTTGTAATAATTGTTAACATTTACCATTATACAAGTTAATACTCATACATATAATAAATGGGCTGGAATCTGTTACCAGACATAAACAGGTAAACAGGGTTATTCACTAAACATCTGATTTTTTTCACTTGGCCAAAATCCAGTGAATTGACCGAATTCTAACCGCATTGTCAATTCACTGATTTAATAAAGCCAAATGCAGACACGATTTGCTCAGTCCAACTGATTCTGTAACATTCGTTCAGATGCATTTGGAAAATCACTAATATCCGCTTCCAAACTAATTTAATGCACTGGAATCAAAGATTTTTTAACAACCACATTGCGGCCAAACAAACCAGATGCATCCGGCAAGTGGCACATTCTCAAATTATCATTCACTTGTTATTTGCAAGTAGATTGATAATTTGAAGAACTGTTAGTTAACAAATAGTTAAAAATACTTTTGCAGTGTGAGAGTTAATTATGTGGAGGCTGGTAATAGGTCATAAATGAAAAACAACCCTATGGGGATCAATAAGTCCCCCATATAACTATAATGGAGGTTGTTAGCTCTGCCAGTAGGCATATAGTTCAGATTTTTGGTTTTTAATCCGGGCCCGGAGTTGAAGCATCTGCCCCAGATTGATTTAATTCGGTCTGGGTCTGGATTTCAGCGAGATCAAACGCCACCAGACGGCTGAAATCCAGACTGAAAAAATTAAATCATAGAAACATAAAAACATAGAGTGTGACGGCAGATAAGAACCATTCAGCCGATCTAGTCTGCCCAATATTTCTAAATACTTTCATTAGTCCCTAGTCTTATCTTATAGTTAGGATAGCCTTGTGCCTATCCCACGCATGCTTAAACGCCCTCACTGTGTTAACCTCTACCACTTCAGCTGGAAGGCTATTCCATGCATCCACTACCCTCTTAGCAAAGTAATACTTCCTGATATTATTTTTAAACCTTTGTCCATTTAATTTAAGACTATGTCCTCTTGTTGTAGCAGTTTTTCTTCTTTAAAATATAGTCTCCTCCTTTACTGTGTTGATTCCCTTTGTGTATTTAAATGTTTCTATCATATCCTCGCTGTCTCGTCTTTCCTCCAAGCTATACATTAACCTTTCCTGGTAACTTTTATATCCAGGTCTAGACATTTCAACTCCGGCCATTTGGGGCCTGATTTACAAATTCTGTAATTGCTGTCAGAATGGCCCCATTCAATAACAAATGTATTTGCTCCATTTGGTATGGGGCCATTCGGACTTTATTGAGTTGCCCAGAAACTTATCTGTGGTATCTAAATCATAGTGATCACATTGAATTCTATTGGAAAAAAAGTTATTCCGTTACATAAGATAATATCTTTTAACATAATTGAACCCTATCAAAGATATTAGTCATAGTGTCACTGCCATTGACATCTACTTGTTTATTTAGATGGAAATACAAAAGCTGAGGCTGTATTGTGATCCAGAGCAGAGTGAGAGAGAGACAGCCTGTGAAATCTACTCAGTCGTGAGTATTATTGTTGTTTTTTATTTTGGAAAAAAAGAGGTCAAACCCTAATATCAATGGTTTGGATCGGATTAAATAGTGTTATTATCGGCATTTCTATAGCACCCACATAATCAACAGTGCTCCACAATAATAGAAAGGGGATATTTATTGTAAAGAGGAACCTGCGCAAGAGAGCTTACAATCTATGAGGATTTGAGGTAGGTGGATATATATTGTTAGGTAAGGACAGTTTCTGGTGAGTTGGTCTGACCAGGATTTAAATTTAGGTTTCCCAATTCTAAGGCAGTGACATTACTACTGCTCTAACTTTAACACTATTTCAGCCTAGATTAATATCTGGCAACAAAGAATTCATGCACTACAAGAGACACAACTGATTTTATCCAGTGCTAGACATGCATTACTAGAAAGTTCCTTGAAACAAAGATGTATTGTTGTGTGTGGCTGAAAGATTAATGTGTTATTTACTAAACTACAAATTATTAGGAATTCACAAAGTAATTTTAAACTTAAAGAGACACTATAGACAGCCATACCACTTCATCTAATTGAAATCCCCCATAAGAAAACATAGAGTCAATGCTTTCCAATTGGGAAGGCTTAATAAGCATGAGGTTCCTCCCCATCGCTTATGTCAGAGGAGACAGATAGCAATCCTGCAATGAGGCATCTCAGCGCTGCAATCAGGTAAGTATTAAAAAGGTTATTTAACCCTTTATTTCCTGGCTGACCTTGGTGGCAGAGAGACACTATAGTGTTAGGATTACAGTTTTGTAATCCTAACAATATTGTGTTCCTTTAAAGGGATTCTATAGTTCCAGGAAAACAAAGCTGTTTTTCTGGTACTATAGGTTCCTACAGTGCCCCCTTCCATCGCGCCCCACCTCCCGCGGTGATGAACGGTTTAAAACCCTTTCAGTCACTTACCTAAATCCAGCGCCGATGTCCCTTGGCGCTGACATCGGCAGGGGAGACCTAATGGGGATGCACGGCAATGGCCGCGCTCGCATTAGGATTTCGATGATGCTGGAAGTCCTCATACATACCGTGAGGACATCCAATGTCATTTAGATGACCAAAAGTCATCTAAGCACCCGGAAGACCCTCTAGTTTCTGAGAAACTGCAATAACTACCTCTCAGGGTTAAGGGACATGGGACATTGCACCCAGACTACTTCAATGAGCATAAGTGGTCTGGGTACCTATAGTGTCCTTTTAAGGTCAAGTACATCATCAGTATTAGAAGTGTAAACTGTGATCCAAAAATGCTTTTATTTTTTTTAAATCTAACTTTTTGACTCTTTGCACTAATTATAACAATTGTTGTCATCACATCAGTTGGCTAACAGCAGGAATATTATGGTAGTCTCTGCGGCATTGTGAATGCCAGTTTGCCACCAGTGCTTCATATAGTTATAATGTGTGTAAAGTAAAAGGGGGAGATTTACTTAATTTAGAAAATTCAGCATAACAAAATGATCTCATTATTTTAAGAGGAAGAACACATTGACATACTAAATCTCTAATTTTCAAGTATGTTCTTGTAAATACTGTTACCTATTTCAATGGTACTCATCGTATTGAGCTCAAATTAAAGAACCTGGTGTGTATAGAAACTGCAGGTATGAACATTTCCCACAGTTGGAAAATAAACCTACTGAATTTAATCACATGTTATTTTATCATTGCAAGCAAATGTTTGGCTCATTGTATTGATTAGCTTAGAGCTGATCACTAATATTAGTTTGTATTATCAAGTATCAGTAAATACAATAATAAACTCAATATACTATCTTTTCTTTTTTTAATTAACAGAACGATTCCAGGGTAAGTACAAAACGTTTCTTTACTTTGTTCACCTTTACTGAGATGATCGCCAGTTGCCATTGATTCTGTTTTAATTCCCTTTTTTGATTCATAGTGTCCTCTGGAGCGGGAGCAGCCTACATCTTCATGTGATTGTCCAGAGGGTCAACCTGGTTCTCCAGGGGCTCCAGGACCAGAAGTGAGAGCTGTTAACTTTTCTATGGAATCTATTAAAGTGTCAATAGGTCACTCTTACCACATTACAGTAATTGAAGATATTTATTTGATTGTACAAGTTAGATTGTACTAAAATATAATGTCAAAGGGCATGTGTTACCACAATATATCATAAAACTGATTTGATCTTAGTGTCAAAAGATCTACTTTGCTAAAATTAAATTTACATTGTATTTGGCAATGTATATGCATTCTTCCCTCCACATGGGTTTATTTATTAAATATGAAATAGAGGAGAACCAGCAAGGGATATGCAAGTTTTAGGCCCAGGAAGACAAGTATGGAAGAATAGCTAAGTTTGATCAATTTTACAGTTTGGCATTTATGGCCTAATAATCACAATTCCCTAGTCAAATCTCTTCAAAACAATACCGTGGGTTGTTTTCCCAAGTACATGGACATTGCTTTAATTTTGATTATCTCAAAGGCAGGGGTCAACGGAGACTCAAAATCACAGATCGATCTGTTTCATCAGATTACCCTATGTATTTCATCTAAACTGGAAGAGTAATATCTGAAGGGTGTTTTTTTGCACACTCACACTGACCCATGCTGACACACTCACACTGACCCATGCAAACACACACTGAGACCCATGCAGACACACTCACACTGACCCATGCAGACATATACACTGACCCTGGTGGGAACAGGTGGCTGGCCCCTGAGTTGGTCAAGGCAACCTGCCTGTGGCCTGGCAGGTCCCTTGCTAGGTAGGCTGGTGGCTGGCACTGGCCCTTTGCTGAGCATGGTTAAGAATGGGAGGGCTGCCTTTTTCTTCTTTTGAAGTCCTCCCCTCCTTTACAAGCATGTCATGTCATAGGCCACTCGCTCTCCTCCGATTGGTGTAGCAACTTTGCAGCCCGCTGGGAAAGAGAACAAGCAGGTCTGTAGTCTATTTCTCAAGGAGGCTTGGATTTGAGCCCAAAGTGGGGACTATCCCTACTTAATAGGGACACTTGAAAAGTATGAAAAGAGAAGAGTCCGCAATGAAATGTGCCTGTTGGTTCCATTGGGTTCCTTGGATATTGCCTCACTCTAAGTACTTTAGCCTATTTTTTAGTATAGAACATTTTGATAATTTTCCACCTTTGTATACTTCTCTTCTGCTAACTTTTAGATTCTGCCTTTCTATGACAGGGTGACAAAGGACACATAGGAGACCGAGGATCCCCAGGAATTGCTGGAAAGCCTGTGAGTAGTTCTCTATAAGATTAAACAAAAATACATGCAAAGGATCCCTGTTTCTTACTGCGAGTAAGTCCTTATGTGACATACTACTGAGAGGGAAAACCAGTGCATATATATGAACAAAAACAGCACTGCAGAGTTTACAAAAGGGTGAAATGAGCAACATTTACAAACAATTAACTAATGAGGCTTCAGAATAGAATATACAATTGGAATGAGCCTCAATGTATAGAATATACAATCTGAATGAGCCTCAATGTATAGAATATACAATCTGAATGAGCCTCAATGTATAGAATATACATTCTGAATGAGCCTCAATGTATGGAATATACCATCGGAATGATCCTTAATGTATAGAATATACAATTGGAATGAGCCTCAATGTATAGAATATACAATCTGAATGAGCCTCAATGTATAGAATATACAATCTGAAGGAGCCTCAGTGTATAGAATATACATTCTGAATGAGCCTCAATATATAGAATATACAATCTAAATGAGCCTCAATGTATAGAATATACAATCTGAATGAGCCTCAGTGTATAGAATATACATTCTGAATGAGCCTCAGTGTATAGAATATACATTCTGAATGAGCCTCAATGTATAGAATATACAATCTGAATGAACCTAAGTGTATAGAATATACAATCGGAATGAGCCTCAATATATAGAATATACAATCTGAATGAGCCTCAATGTATAGAATATACAATCTGAATGAGCCTCAGTGTATAGAATATACATTCTGAATGAGCCTAAGTGTATAGAATATACAATCGGAATGAGCCTCAATGTATAGAATATACAATCTGAATGAGCCTCAATGTATAGAATATACAATCTGAATGAGCCTCAATGTATGGAATATACAATATGAATGAGCCTCAATGTATAGAATATACAATCTGAATGAGCCTCAGTGTATAGAATATACAATCTGAATGAGCCTCAATGTATAGAATATACAATCTGAATGAGCCTCAGTGTATAGAATATACATTCTGAATGAGCCTTAGTGTATAGAATATACAATCGGAATGAGCCTCAGTGTATAAAATATACATTCTGAATGAGCCTCAATGTATGGAATATACAATCGGAATGAGCCTCAATGTATAGAATATACAATCTGAATGAGCCTCAATGTATGGAATATACAATCTGAATGAGCCTCAATGTATAAAATATACACTCTGAATGAGCCTCAATGTATAGAATATACAATCTGAATGAGTCTCAATGTATAGAATATACAATCTGAATGAGCCTCAGTGTATAGAATATACAATCTGAATGAGCCTCAATGTATAGAATATACAATCTGAATGAGCCTCAGTGTATAGAATATACATTCTGAATGAGCCTCAGTGTATAGAATATACAATCGGAATGAGCCTCAGTGTATAGAATATACAATCTGAATGAGCCTCAATGTATAGAATATACAATCTAAATGAGCCTTAATGTATGGAATATACCATCGGAATGAGCCTCAATGTATAGAATATACAATCTGAATGAGCCTCAGTGTATAAAATATACATTCTGAATGAGCCTCAATGTATGGAATATACAATCGGAATGAGCCTCAATGTATAGAATATACAATCGGAATGAGCCTCAATGTATAGAATATACAATCTGAATGAGCCTCAGTGTATAGAATATACAATCTGAATGAGTCTCAATGTATAGAATATACAATCTGAACACCCCGCAGGAACATACGAATCCGAATGAGCCCAAGCGCGAATAAGGCCAATCGAATGAGCCCCGAAAGCGTATAGAATATGCCACCTGAATGAGCCCCAGCGCATAGAATACAATCGAAACGGTCTTAACGATAGAAACATACAATCTGTAAATGAGCCGAATCGTATAGAATATACACCCGAATGAGCCCCCGGTGCGTGCTAGAACATACATCTCCTGAATGAGCCCCAGTGATCATACAACGAAACGAGCCCTTAATGCATGGTGAATTCATACAACTTGAATGAGCTTCCAATGTATGGAATATAGAATCTGGAAATCGAGTTCTCAAATGTATAAAAATATACAATCTGAATGAGCCCTAACATGGAAACATACATAAATCTCTGAATGAGCCCCAACATAGAATATACAAATCAGAATGAGCCCCTACCGCATAGAATATACAATCTGAATGAGCCCTGGCATAGAATATACAATCTGAATGAGCCCCTTCAACAAAGCAGAATATACAAATCTGAATGAGCCCTCGAAGTGAATATACATCTGAATGAGCCCCAATGGAAATATACAATCTGAATGAGCCCCCATAGAATATACAAATCCGAATGAGCCCCAATGTATAGAATAACAACATACAATCTAAATGAGCCCCAATGTATGGAATATACATCGAATGAGCCCTCACCGACAGAATATACAATCTGAATGAGCCCCATAGGAATATGAAATCTTAAATGGCCCCAACATGAATACAATCTGATGAGCCCCACCGCATGGAATATACAATCGAATGAGCCCCAATGTATAGAATATACAATCTGAATGAGCCTCAATGTATGGAATATACAATCGGAATGAGCCTCAATGTATAGAATATACAATCTGAATGAGCCTCAATGTATAGAATATACAATCTGAATGAGCCTCAATGTATAGAATATACCATCGGAATGAGCCTCAATGTATAGAATATACAATCTGAATGAGCCTCAATGTATGGAATATACAATCGGAATAAGCCTCAATGTATAGAATATACAATCTGAATGAGCCTCAATGTATAGAATATACAATCTGAATGAGCCTCAATGTATAGAATATACCATCGGAATGAGCCTCAATGTATAGAATATACAATCTGAATGAGCCTCAGTGTATAAAATATACATTCTGAATGAGCCTCAATGTATGGAATATACAATCGGAATGAGCCTCAATGTATAGAATATACAATCTGAATGAGCCTCAATGTATAGAATATACATTCTGAATGAGCCTCAATGTATAGAATATACAATCAGAATGAGCCTCAATGTATAGAATATACAATCTGAATGAGCCTCAATGTATGGAATATACAATCTGAATGAGCCTCAATGTATGGAATATACAATCTGAATGAGCCTCAATGTATGGAATATACAATCGGAATGAGCCTCAATGTATAGAATATACAATCTGAATGAGCCTCAATGTATAGAATATACAATCTGAATGAGCCTCAATGTATGGAATATACCATCGGAATGAGCCTCAATGTATAGAATATACAATCTGAATGAGCCTCAATGTATAGAATATGAAATCTGAATGAGCCTCAATGTATGGAATATACAATCTAAATGGGCCTCAATGTATAGAATATACAATCTGAATGAGCCTTAATGTATGGAATATACAATCTGAATGAGCCTCAATGTATAGAATATACAATCTGAATGAGCCTCAATGTATAGAATATACAATCTGAGTGAGCCTCAATGTATCAAACTCAATTGTATGTTCAATAGCAACTATTCTGAACTTGCTACATAGAAACCACAGGTCTGTTTTTTAAAAAAAATACTATACCTATATTGGGTATTCAAGAGATTTGACAAGGGAATTGCAAGTGATAAACCAAAAACAGCTGTGAAGGAAAAAATAGCTTGTTCGTAAAAAAAAATCCAATTGGGCTATTTTTGGTTTATGTTTGCACTTGTGAATTATCCACAAGTCACGATTTAGGTGGTCTTATGAACATATAGAACACTATGATGTTCTTTAACATACAAGATGTTGCATCGATCTATATTTGTTTTTATTTATTTATGTTCTTAAATTAATGACTATGGACAGAATCAAATTTCAAATCAACCTAACATGAATAAACAGATGTATTAGAGACGACTATTTAGAATTTCACTATTATAAAAGCAGCCTGTATATATAGTTTGAGTATTCTGAGTCAAATTCATAGGCATTGTCAAGGATTGTTTCACCTGAGAAAAATGCATTGTGGTATAGTATAAAGTGAAGAGTTGCTTGTCATGACGGGAATTAACAAGACATTTTGTCATTCTTTATTTGTTAATATAATATTAGTAATGATTAATTATTAATAATAAGACCACAATGTTTAGGACATGCTGTTGTAGAGTGCAAGGACAATATCTGAGACTTCCGCATGTATCAATATTATACCCTGTAAAGGAAGCTTTGAAATATGAAATTTAAGTCTCACTGGCTCCCTTAGTACAGATGGATGGTATTAGATATTTAGACAAACATTTAAACAAGCATTCTCATTAACCAGTCGAAAATGCTAGCTTGAAGTATGATTTCTTTAATGAATGTTTTACCAACACCAGAAGCTTAACAGTACTTTAAAATCAATAACTTATATCATCATGTAACAACTATTACTGATTATTTATAGGGATTACCAGGTCCCCAGGGACCACCAGGAATTCCTGGGTCTCCAGGACAAAAGGTTAGTATCTTCAGTACATTCATTCAGTTAAATGACATATTAGTAGTTCATCATAATTGTGATCTAAGAAATGGTTAAACAAGAATGTAGACAGAATGACTGTAATGGGATTCTTTATAATTACTTAAAATGGATCCCAGGGTGCAACCAGGCCTCAGGTTGGCGAATCCTCCCAATGTAATTTGCAGAAAAGTGATGATGACCATCATTACATTCTGCAAATTATTATAATGTGATTCTTGGGATATGTAGAGCCACTCATTATACAGACCCAGGAACATCCTGCCTATAAATAATTGCAAGAGTTGATAGGTGACAGCAACATATGCTTATTTGTTGTGTATGATATTTCTATATCATCACATTAACACTAGGTTTTGTAACACAAAGTAAGAATGTCTCATGTTGGTAGACTGACTGGCAAGGTATCTGATTACGTAAATCATTTTAGAACAGTTAGTATTTAAATAATTTGTAACCATCATCTTAAATTGACAGGCGCAACATTTTTGTTCTGTAATTTCAGATACATTTATTTGGGTATGAGTATGGGTTATAATTTTGGGACTTGGGGCTAAACCTAAGCATTTCATGGGAGCTGTGCTCAGGAGTGGGTTAGGAGCAGCCTAGCATGCCATCTGAAGCTTTACCATACTAGTTACAGATAACTGCTTTTTAGTCCAAATTCTCTGGGCACTAACTACCATCAACACCTGCCAGGGAGGGTGTAATTGCAATCTACATAATCTACTGCAGGGCCCAACATCTGGGACCCATCTAGACCATGACTAAAGATGACTAAATCTTTACAGTCCAAAGCAGTGGTTTTATAACATTTGTTTTGATCCATAGACTTTTACTATGTAGGCAGCATTAAATTAAAACTAATTTGTCAACTGGAAAATTACCTTAGTGCCCGGTTTATCAAGTGCAATATAAATTATGGTAAGTAAATACCTATTGTGAAAGTCACCTACCTGCAATAGGCTCTTCTTCACATTAAATGGGTCATTAACTGTGTAAGGGCTGATGGTACCACTACAGCAAATAACTTATTGCAGGCATTTGCCTGGGGCCTGGATAATATATTGAGCCCCCTCAAAAAATTTTACGTCCAGACCAATGGGTTAAAAGCTTGAGTAACTGTTAGGGGTAAGAGATTACGTGGTGTTGTGTAATCACTCATCAGGTGACTTATTGACACACTAATACCTTATATGGAGGGATTGTTGTAGAAAAATGGCTCTCATACAATAGTAAATTGTGAAGCGGGTCATTCTTCAGTGTTCTCCATAAAGATTTGGCAGTGTTAAATCAATACCTGCAGGCCAACAGGGATATATTCTTATTGACATTTTCAATTTACAAGAACACTATTAGCAACCAGGGTTCTTTAACAGCATTTTCTCATTTGGTTAATAGGATCCCTAAGTGCTTGATAAGTAGACTAATGGAGTTCTAATGATACAACTCAGAAATGTCAAATACCTCTTTTAGTTACCACCTTGCCCAGTTAATCCTCATATAAAGATATATGCACTAAAATAAAGCAGACCAGCAAGCTGATTCAAATATTTTCATAATTGGTTATTGACTATAACATTGCAGTCTGTAAAACTAACCACCGTTAATAATACACTATGATTTGTTTATGTTTGCCTCTCTGGTTTAGGGTTCACAGGGACCACCAGGGCTTAAAGGTGATCCTGGATCTCCAGGCCTACAAGTAAGATAACTGTTTCTTTGCTTTGAACCTTCAGTTTTAAAATATACCAGCATTGCTTTGATTGAGGAGTCTTTATAAATCTAATAGGGCGTTCTAGGAGTAAAAGGTTTTAAGAGGGTTTTGTTATATATATTGTTCATACTGGTTTGCTTTTCTTGCACATTGTCACATTTACCGTATTTATCGGCGTATAACACGCACCGGCGTATAACACGCACCTCATTTTAAGAAGGAAATTTCAGGAAAAAAAAACCTTAAATTTCAAATAAAGAACTTCTTACCCCTTTCTTACTTCCCCCTCCCCCTCTTTCCCCCTCCCCTTCTCTTTTCTTACCCTTTTCTTACCCTCCCCTCTTACCCCTTCTTACTTCCCCCCCCCTCTTCTTACCCCCCTTTCTACTCCCTCTCCCCTACCCCCTCTCTTCTTACCCTTTCTACTCTCTTTCTACCCCTGCTTGGTTACAGTTAATGTTGCTTTAAGGTTAGGGATGAGGTTTAGGATTAGGGTTACTGTAATATTTTGTATTAGGGTAAGGTAATGGTTAATGCTGGGTTAGGGTATGGCGAGGTTTTAGGATTACTCTCTCTTCTACTTCTCTCTTTTGCCCGGGTAGGCTGCCGCGGGAAGTGTAGTGACGCCAGTGTACCTTTCCTGTCAGTTCGGTCGGGTGTTGAAAAAAATCCTGTTCCAAGCGAACAGGAGTTTCTGTTTCCTGTACCCGGTCGGACTGACAGGAAGGTGCACACTGAGCGTGCACCTTCCTATCACTCCGGCCGGCCACCGCGGACAGCAGAGCAGCTCGGCCACGCTACAGGGGAGGTGAGAACCAACTGCAGCCGCCTGACCGCTCTTGACAGAGCGCTCAGGCGGCTGCAGCATTTAAAGGGCCGGCGTATAACACACACCCACAATTTGCCCCCTATTTTCAGGGAGAAAAAGTGCGTGTTATACGCCGATAAATACGGTAGTTATTGTAAAGCGTAACTTTTTTGTTTTGTACTCTTCTGTTGTATTTGTTATAATATTTTCCTTTGTGTCCAACAATGTCAAAATGAATACATCTAACATGTACTACCAACCTCCTGCTTCAATAAAAAAAACTTAAAAACCAAATACCAGAAAAAAATACAAGTGCAAAACTCAATATAATTTATCGCATCCATGTCATAACATACCATATACAAAGGATTTTTTATATAATTGTATTATAAACAAATAATTCTGTATACAAACTCACATTTTGGGAATCATCTAGTAGTGTATACCCAACAGTGGAAATATTATGTGCATGAGATGAGAAGGGAACATACTATATATGAAAAAAAAAAAAAATTCTGTATATGTGACGTGAAAATGCTTAAGGGCTACTTCAGCAGAATTTCCCTTAGGACCCTGCAAAGTATGTGGAGAACCTTAAACTGTTCCCAAAACTATTATCACCAACTACATCATTTCAAATAACTTAAATCAATCCAGCCTGTGTTGGATGAAAACTTCTCTCTACCTCTCCCAACTTTAATTTGGCCAATGTCGATGTGTGTTGTAGCTCTTGATGGCTCTAGATCACTGGAGCTAGTTAGGTTTAGTGTATAATTTTGATATTAAACATACACAGGGTTATTAAGTGAGCATTCAAAGTGAATTTAAAATTTAAGGTCTGTTAGCTGAACTAATGGATACTTTTTTTCTATATTGACCTTAATTTTGAAATTCACTTTGAATTCTCACTTTACCGAAAGTGTTTCCATGAGCATAGAACATAAACACCGTTAAAACTGGGTCCGTTTTTACTGGTCAGATAAGCATAGCAATGGATTTAAGGCTTTGTTGATAATATTACTATTTAGTAAGTTTTAACAAATTACCCAGCACTCTTTGCAGTACGCATCACTGCAATAACAACATATTTGTTTCTACAAGAACATATTTGTTTCTATAATTTACATTATGTAATAATATTTTAAATATTAATTTTATGGTTTGATCCATTGTATTTCACAATAGTTTGGAAACTGCCATGGCGTCAAACACATTGTAATGTTATATTTCTGTTACAATTATTTTACTTTATTATTCCAGGGACCACCAGGAATCCGTGGATCTCAAGGACAAATAGGGCCTAAGGTATTATTATCATTATTATTATTGATTCTTCATTGTTGCAAAGTATCTTGATTATTATGATTATCACAACACTTTGACAGGCTCTTGGTAAAATGTTGACCGTATCACCCTAATAACCATAACAGCATATTTACCAAGTGACATGCAGTGTTTCTAATCGGACAGTCCTGATTTGGGATGTGTGCCCTACTTTTCCCAAAAGAACGATTCTTTAAAACTTATTAGGAAACTACACACCTTAAAGTGCCTCACTCTGGCCATCTTGGTTGATGGGAGCTGCTTACTTATGTACTTATGTAAGCAGCTCACATCATTTTAGGAGTAGGCAGCATTCTTAAGCTATATACCAGAATATTGTAGGCAGCATCACTGACTAAAACATGCTAAGAATTTCTATTGGCATTAGAAAAATTAATAAAATAAAGTAGAATTGGTCTGTTAGTATACAATTTAAAAGCCATACTAGATATTTGATACATTTGCCATTTTAAAAAGGTTGTTTCAAAATTCTCAGCAACATCTAAATGTAATGTAACAGACTGGGGGAACCCTTACACCTGACTGCAGAATCGGCTTTAATACACCACACGGAAAGACAGCTCTCAGCATATAAAAAATCAGTCCTTAGACACTTGCTTAATGCAGCAAAAGCACTAATACCGCTACTCTGGAAAACACTGAACCCACCAACAATCGGGCAGTGGAGACGCAAAGTTGAAGAAATACAAAGGGCTCAATCCACAATAACAGACCTGCAAGGGAAGAGGGGAAAACACACAGACCAATGGAGACCTTGGTATATATATATCTCACAGAACAATTAAGCCTGGGGGGGTAGGGTCCCGTTCTCGTTGGACGCCACACTACCTTGTCCATACCTGCCCCCACCTACCCAACCATGAGCTTGGTATCGCACTACGCGGAACTAGGCGGGAGCAGACCAACATGGGAGGGTGGGACAATTCGAAGCCTGGACCGAGAGCAGCCTAGCCAGTTAAAACATAGGGAGATGGATGCGCAAGGAGCAGTCGCCCAAGATGGGGAAGCTAGATACATCAGTAACTCTTGAGAGGGGAGAGAAGCAACTAAACCCACAAGACATGATGGCAGAAAGCTGAGGCAATTGCCACTCCACACAAGCAACACACTTCCACACGCCTACACACAGGAACACACGCCCACCTCCAGACACAGTACAGAACCCACAAAATACAAAAGATGTACACCCACAAACAAATGAAACTTGGACATACAGACCAAAAGGACCGTCACTCAATCACGGACCTAGGGACCAAACCCGCTAGAAAGCAAGAGACACACCACAAAGAGACCAAAGTAAGACAAACAACAGGGAGGGGAATAGCGGGCTAACCCCGGCAGAGGACGCATTAGACAACAACTAAAGGGTTACCAGCACACTCATGATAGGGAAAACACACACAAGACAATAACACTTGACAAGAACGCTGGTGGCTTGTTAGTTACCGCAGCACATGGCGAATATCGTCCGAAAAGCTACACGACCCAAGCACCTGCACAAATATAGCCATGCTGCAAACATGAGCAGGGATCTCTAGACGATGAAACCCATCAGGTAAAAGGTGAAAGGCCCCCAAACCACTACACATGAGAGTGAATTAAGATGTAAGCAACAAAGGGAAAAGATAAAGGCACATTAGTGATCACGTACAAGGAGAAGCCTCCAAACTAGGTCATTTGAAAGACGACTGACCACAATGTAAATGACACATATGAGGTTACCATCCGTAATATCCGTTGGTACAAGCAATAACCCACACACAATGACACTAAATACACTAACATAATACAATGAAGACATTACACCCCTCATGGGACCACCTCTCAACCACAGGAGTAACCAAATATTTAAAATAAGTTTCCTGGATGTATATCGCAAAAATTTTATGTTTAATTAGGAACTAACCAATGCTCAACCAATAGGGACCTACGAGTCCAAGGAATACAACAGTATTAAATCGTCTTTCTTTTTCTCACTAGCTACTATGGAGACCTGTGCGTCTCAATGTTTATATTTGCAACTGTTATGCTTTGATGTTATATCTGACTACCAACAAACAATTCAAATATGTTTCTTGGCTACACATCGCAATAAGGCTATGCTCAACTAGGTACAAACGCACGCTCAACTACTATGGATCTGCGAATCCAATGAATACAAGCGTATTATTACAATACTTACCAGCTATTATGGAGACCTGCACGACTCAACGTTTGGATAAGCAACTGCAATGCCCAGTGGATGTACTTGACATTTGACAAACAATAAAAATTCAGATTTACAAAAAAAAATTTAATATAACAGAAAGTTAGGCATTGTCATGAATTCTGTTATAGGGACTACATTTGTAATGAGAATTTAAAATGTCAAATATAACCTTGGATGTAATTTAGTCACAACCCTTTACGATTATAGAAAATCTGAATTTTCAAAATCAGATGATCAGGAAAGGTTGGACACTTGTTAGAAAAAGCAACTGTCCAAATTTTAACAAAAGATTAAATGTTTCTTTGAGGTATACGCACAATGATGTAATTGACATATTAATAGTTTAAATAAATTTGATGAAGATTCCCATTTAATTTTACAACATATAATTTGCTAAACTAGTTCTAGTGTTATCCTCTGAGGCAAGTGTTTGCTGTATGCGACATTAGGACAAATATGGGATTCTTGGTTAAAAAAAAATTGGATGGGATGGAGTCAAGTCAGCCGTTTAGCTCATATTGATTTCTCATTGGCAGAGCTACACTGATTACGCCCAGCCAGGAAGAAATTTTGTGAAAATAAGAGGCATATAGTTGGTTGTAGTTATTATACAGACAACTGCAAAATATCTATTTTCCACAAGACACAGGCAGGATTGAAATTTTGAGGGATAGTGTTAGGCATTACAATTTAGCATTAAGGTTGAAATACAACCAGTTTTAGTTAGTTTTTAGCTGCACTCATTATACTCTAGCATAGCTGTTAACTGTACTTTTAGTTGATAATTATCAGTTGTAAATGGTGAGAGTTTGCAGTTGGGAAACAGATGCTACTTGCTAAATTTAGCAACAACTACTTGAGTAAGTTAACAGTTGGTCAATAAAACTTCATCAGAAACTAGCCCTGTATTAAAAAATGACCATCTGAAATTATTTAGTTTTAACTCTTAAAGGGCACTGTATTAAATAGCTGCCTAAATGTTGAAAATCTTGGAATAAGTAACATATGCTAGTAAATATGTGAAGATAAAACGTTTCCTTTTTCCTTCTGTCTTTCCTACAACACTGGCACAGCCTGTCTCTATAGTAATGAAAGGGAGACACTCATGTATGTGTTATTTAGCTATGATTAGTTCCATTTGATGATGAGAGATATCACAGCCGCTTCCTGATTGAGGAAGTACAACTTCTTAAAGGGACACGATAGTCACCAAAGCAACTTTAGCTTAATAAAGCAGTTTTGGTGTATAGATCATGCCCTTGTAGTCTCGCTGCTCTATTCTCTGCCACTTAGGAGTTAAATCACTCTGTTTATGCTGCCTTAGTCACACCTCCCTGCATGTGACTTACACAGCCTTCCTAAACACTACCTGTTAAGAGTGATCATCTAATGTTTACACTTCCTTTATTGCAAATTCTGTTTAAGTTAGAATGTCTTTTCTTCTGCTCTGTAAATAGCTTGCTAGACCTTGCAGGTGCCTTTTGTAAGCAGTTTAAGTTCAATTTACAGAGCAGGAGATAAAGACTTACATCTCATTATGAAACCATTTTGTTTTCATGCATGCTGTGTCAGTACCAGCTAGAGGAGGGCTGCATAAACAGAAACAAAAGTAATTAAATTCCTAAATGACAAAGAATTGAGCAGTGAGACTGCAGGGGATTGGTCTATACACAAAAACTGCTTAATTCAGCTTAAATTGTTTTGGTGACTACTGTGTCCCTTTAAGTGACTGTCATTTTTCAAACTTAACCTTATAACATAATGGCAAAAGTATAGTGCATTATTGACACAGAATTTGTAGCTAAATAAGATGCCCCCTCAATATACCATATTTAATGTAATAATTTGTCTTTTGCATTAGGGTTCAACTGGTTCCCCTGGACAAACAGGAATATATGGTATTTCAGGAAAAAAGGTAATAATGCTATGATTTGCTGCAATTATCACTAATATTCTATATTTTGCTCTTATTGCTTAATTTCTTCTTCTTTATATAAACAAAATAAATTAATTTCAAGAAATTGTATTTTTTTTTTCTAGAAATTAACATTTTATAATGTTTGTTTATTTCCATATTTTAGGGAAATAAAGGCGAACAAGGATCTATCGGCCCTTCAGGGCATCCAGGGCCAGCAGTAAGTGCTAATTCAGTAAATGATAGAGGGATCTTTGCTATAACTGACAGAGTAAATGATACAAATTATATAGGTGGTGATCAAGGAAACAAGTACACGGTGCTGCTAGATTACCCGAGTATATAGTCACCACATATACTCAAAAAAACCAAGATATAGTGTAAAAATGAAAGGTACAAGTGCACATAAAATATACATTAAATGTTACCTGGATTATATGTACAATTATGGTAATAGTAGTTTTTTCCTTTATACATATGCAAGGGGTACAGGTTACCGATACAAAAATATAAGCAAACAACAAAACATAGTGTAACCTGTATATAAAATAAGGTAAGGTGGATGTTTAAGCTGAAACCACTTACAATTTTCGGAGCCAGTTAAAAGTAGGCTCTGGACTTATACAGCGTATATGCCTTTCCCAAAGACATACATTTTCTGAGCCAGTTAAAAGTAGGCTCTGGACTTATACAGCATATATGCCTTTCCCAAGGACATAGATGATCCTTGGGAAAGGCATATATACTGTATAAGTCCAGAGCCTACTTTTAACTGGCTCAGAAAATTGTGAGTAGTTTCAGCTTAAACATCCACTTTACCTTATCTTATATACAGGTTACACTATGTTTTGTTTGCTTATATTTTTGTATCAGTAACCTGTACCCCTTGCATATGTATAAAGGAAAAAACTACTATCAGTTACCATAATTGTACATATAATCCAGGTAACATTTAATGTATATTTTGTGTGCTCTTGTACCTATCATTTTTACACTATAACTGACAGAGTATCTATTATGCTCCCAACTAAAAGTTAAATAACAACATTTGGGTACAATAACCTAAATCTATTAAAAAGTAAATGCTGGCATATACTGGATAGTTTGAGTACAACTTTGGCAACCTCAGATTGCGTACTGCATGCAATTTCTTTTCTCAAACAGTTTTTGCACTTTGACTGCTAGTTGGCATATAAATTGTAAGTTGTGAATTATAAAGGGGCATTAATTCTCAATTTGAAAATATAATTTTACCTCTTTATAAATCAATGGTAAGACCACACTTTGAATATGCTGTGCAATTATGGGCATGTATTCCAAAGAAGCACATTATGGCAACAGAAAAAATGCAGAGGCAGGCTACAAACTTAATACAAACTTAATACCAACTTAATATAAGGAATGGAACATTTTAGTTATGAAAAAAAGGTTAACAAATGTAAATCAGTTTAGTTTAGAAAAACGGCAACTCAGAATTCATATGATAGCATTATACAAGTATATTCAGGGCCAATACAAACCATGGTCTGGAAATCTATTCATAAACAGTACTATACACCGGACACAAAGTCACACATTTAGACTGGAAGAAAGCAGATTTACTCTAAGGCAAAGGTTTTTTTTAACGTAAGAACAATAAGGATGTGGAATTCTCTGCCTGACAAAGTGGTTTTATCAGAGACTGTAGAGATGTTTAAACAGCAACTGGATGAGTACTTGCAAAAACATAATTTTCAGGGATCAGTAAACATCTGACTTTCATTCTGGGGTCAAGAAGGAATTTTTCCTAATTAGTTGCAAAATTGGAACTTGATAACTCTGTAATGTAAATATAAATATAGAAAATATGAGGCAAAATTAACAGCCCGAGTTGACCTGCATTTTATAGTGCAGCTTTTCATGCATTGTGTGATTACCTAATACAGAATTTAACTGATATATCCCCAATTGGCATAAGGATTAAATTACTCTTTCAATAACAATGGCATTGAATTGTCCTGCATACTTCCATCAGATTATTCTATTATAATGGAGAAGCTTATTTTCTAATCAAGTTTGCTATTGTAAATATAATAAAACATTGCATTTACAATGGAATCCATCCACTTTTTTTTTAGCCAAGTGGAAATTTTATATTCTGTATTCTCGAAACAATTATAACAGTATAAAAAGCATGTGCCATATTAACAAAAGTGATAAAAAAACAAACAAAAACCAACAAACTATGAGCCTGATTATAGCTATATAAATCAAACTCTATAATATATAGCCAATGGCCCCTTCTTGTTTTAGGGAGAACCAGGGCCTCCTGGAAGACCTGGAGCTCAAGGACCTGCAGGATCTAAGGTAAAATATTACAATATTGTAATCAAACATACGATGAAGCTAATTTAACCACTTAACAGCATATGACGATCTATGCCATCATACAGTGAAGGGCTTCAACTCCCCTTGACGGCATATACCATCATGCAATAAAAGTACCAGCAAGGTTTAAATCCTGTTAGTACCTGCTGGTACTAAGTGACCACAGGTATCATTTGATACCTGAGGGTCCTCTGTCAGCCAAAGTCAAGTTAGTGGCACCTAACTGACAGATGAGCTATGTGCAGTGCTCAAGGTGAGTGTTGCGCATAGCCCTTTAAATCCTTTGAAATGGCTGAGCATGTTACAATGCCAAGGGTGAAATTGTAGTAAAGTGAGCGCATGGCAAGTGCTAAAAATGTCTTGATCCTTAAATTGCGCCAGACACAGCAGTTCTGTAAAAGGGCTTTCCCAGAATAGCATGCAAAATATGCAAATAATGACAGATAGCTTTATTACATGTCAGATTTGCATCCTACTCTACTCTTAGGCTGTTTTAAAGCTCTTTTTTTTCTTAAATATATTTGTAATAGATACAATAAGTATTAATGGGAAGGGGAAACTGGGATAAAGGGCTATCCATTCATATATATATGTACATCAAGATAACGAATTTAAAATTACTTTAAATAATATCTTTTGATAATAACACTATGTAAACATAACAAATTAATGATAACATAAACATTTACAGATTTACAAACAGTAGATTTCATTTCCCATGCATTCCAGTAGCATAATAGCTTATCCGATAAGGGGGGTGGTTGTCTTATAGCCAATTCATGTGTTTTATTCTCTATTGCCAGGTTCAGAATTTCTTTAATTGATGATAATTTGGGTGATTTCCAGTATTGGGGTAGTGAACAAGTGGCAGCAATTAAAATATGTCCTATAATAATTTTGTTGATTTTATCGATGGAATAAGGAAACTTTTTAAACAAAACTAATTCTGTTGTAAAGTAAGTTAAAGATGTATTAATTTTTTTATTAATGTATATATATTTCAACAAACTATTTTTAATTTGGGACAGAACCACCACATATAGGACATTATTCCAATATTTCCACTTTCTCTCCAATATATTTCAGTTATCAATCAGCAAGATTTCTGGATCCCAGGTGTCTTTTATATAGGTAACAAGCTGAGATTAGGAGCACGCTCTTAAAGGGACCTATATAAAAAAACACCTGTCCACAGAAGCAATCAATCAATCAAATTCCAAACTCTATACAATGGTCAAGACCAAAGAGCTGTCCAAGGATGTCAGGGATTGTAGACCTATACAAGGCTGGAATTAGCTACAAGACCATCGCCAAGCGGCTTGGTGAGAAGGTGACAACCGTTGGTGTGATTATTTGCAAATGGAAGAAACACAAAATAACTGTCCCTCTCCCTCTGTATGGTGCTCCATGCAAGATCTCACCTCATGGAGTTTCAATGATCATCAGAATGCTGAAGAATCAGCCCAGAACTACACAGATGGATCTTGTTAATGATCTCAAGGCTGCTGGGACAATAATCACCAAGAAAACAATTGGTAACACAATACGCCATGAAGGACTGAAATCCTGCAGCATCTGCATGGTCCCCCTGCTCAAGAAAGCACATGCACAGGCCTGTCTGAAGTTTGCCAATGAACATCTGAATGATTTAGAGGAGAACTGGGTGAAAGTGTTGTGGTCAGATGAGACCAAAACAAAGCTCTTTGGCATCAGCTCAACTCGCTGTGTTTGGAGGAGGAGCAATGCTGCCCATGACCCCAAGAACACCATGCCCACCATCAAACATGGAGGTGGAAACATTATGCTTTAGGGGTGTTTTTCTGCTAAGGGGACAGGACAACTGCACCGCATCAAAGGGACGATGAACGGGGCAATATTCCATCAAATCTTGGGTGAGAACCTCCTTCCCTCAGCCAGGGCATTGATAATGGGTCGTGGATGGGTATTCCAGCATGACAGTGACCCAAAAACACACAGTGAATGCAACAAAGGAGTGGCTAAAAGAAGAAGCACATTAAGGTCCTGGAGTGGCCTAACCAGTCTCCAGACCTTAATCCCATAGAAAATCTGCAGTGGGAGCTGAAGGTTCGAGTTGCCAAACGTCAGCCTCGAAACCTTAATGACTTGGAGAGGATCTGCAAAGAGGAGTTGGACAAAATCCCTCCTGAGATGTGTGCAAACCTGGTGGCCTACTACAACAAAAGTCTGACCTCTGTGATTGCCAACAAGGGTTTTGCCACCAAGTACTAAGTCAAAGGGGTCAAATACTAATTTCACTCATTGACATGTAAATCAATTTATAACTTTTTTGACATGCATTTTTCTGGATTTTTTAAGTTTTATTTTCTGTCTCTCACTGTTAAAATACACCTATCATTAAAATCATAGACTGATCATTTCTTTTTCAGTGAGCAAACGTTCAAAATCAGCAGGGGATCAAATACTTTCCCCCCTCACTGTATATGAGTTTAAAATGTTTTTTAAAATCGTTATTACACTTTGTTATACCTTTTAAATTTAGGGGAAAACTGAGCCAATCATGCAGATCATATTGAGTGCCTAATTCCGACTCCCATGATAACATATAATTTAATCTAGTGTTGGGTTGGGCCTAGTAGAAATTTGGAAGTTACAGAATGAAACCATTGCTTTACTGTTTGGATCAAGGAGATAAATGTTCTCTAATTTAGAAATGTCTAATGATTTATATCTTTGATCCAAATCACTTGTGTTAAAACTTTTTTTTAGTTTGTTAAATATTAAATTGAATTCCGGTAGATAACATTTTTCTTCCATTTTATCAAATGACATAATGAAATTTCCTTAAAAAAAAAATCATTTAAATTAAAAATAGAATATGAATACTAAAAGTGTAATGTTAATGAAGAAATATGATCATTTAAATAGATGGTGGTATGACTCTAGATAAACCAGATGATTGCCTAACAGTTTTAACAATAATGTCCCAAGCTTTTAGGGTAAATTTAGTAGTTGGAGACATTGCAGAATGTTTTGGGCGTTTAATTGTAGGCAACGATAACATTTCCTTAATTGAAATGGGATTTATTTTTTCTGACTCCATCTCCAGCCATTTTGGTTTATTGAAGTCTATGTTAAATTTAATAGCGGAGGCAGCATTTGTTGCAGTATAATGCTTGCAAAACTCTGGAACACCCAATCCACCATTTATCTTTAGATGTTGTAAAGTAGTAGGTTTTACCTTGCCTGGTTTATTTTTCCATATACATTTTTTTTTTAAAGCTAAATGAATTTCATTACTTCATTATAAATGTTTACTGGTACAGTCAGGTCCATAAATATTGGGACATCAACACAATTCTAATCTTTTTGGCTCTAAACACCAATACAATGGGTTTGAAATTAAACAAACAAGATGTGCTTTAACTGCAGACTTTGAGGGTATATACATCCCAAAGCAGGTGAACGGTGTAGGAATTACAACAGTTTGTACATGTGCCTCACACTTTTTAAGGGACTAAAAGTAATGGGACAGATTAACAGTCATAAATCAAACTTTCACTTTTTAATACATGGTTGCAAATCTTTTGCAGTCAATTACAGCCTGAAGTCTGGAACACATAGACATCACTAGACGCTGGGTTTCATCCCTGGTGATGCTCTGCCAGGCCTTTACTGCAAGTGTCTTCAGTTCCTGCTTGTTCTTGGGGCATTTTCCTTTCAGTTTTGTCTTCATCAAGTGAAATGCATGCTCAATCAGATTCAGGTCAGGTGATTGACTTGGCCATTGCATAACATTCCACTTCTTTCCCTTAAAAAACTCTTTGGTTGCTTTTGCAGTATGCTTCGGGTCATTGTCCATCTGCACTGTGAAGCGCCGTCCAATGAGTTCTAAAGCATTTGGCTGAATATGAGCAGATAATATTGCCCGAAACACTTCAGAATTCATCCTGCTGCTTTTGTCAGCAGTCACATCATCAATAAATACAAGAGAACCAGTTCCATTGGCAGCCATACATGCCCACGCCATGACACTTTGGATCATGAGCAGTTCCTTTCCTTCTCCATACTCTTCTCTTCCCTTCACTCTGGTACAAGTTGATCTTGGTCTTATCTGTCCATAGGATGTTGTTTTTAGATGTTGTTTGGCAAACTCTAATCTGGCCTTCCTGTTTTTAAGGCTCACCAATGGTTTACATCTTGTGGTGAACCCTCTGTATTCACTCTGGTGAAGTCTTCTCTTGATTGTTGACTTTGACACACATACACCTACCTCCAGGAGAGTGTTCTTGATCTGGCCAACTGTTGTGAAGGGTGTTTTCTTCACCAGGGAAAAAATTCTTCGGTCATCCACCACAGTTGTTTTCCGTGGTCTTCCGGTGTTGCTGAGCTCACCGGTGCGTTCTTTCTTTTTAAGGATGTTCCAAACAGTTGATTTGGCCACACCTAATGTTTTTGCTATCTCTCTGATGGGTTTGTTTTGTTTTTTCAGCCTAATGATGGTCTGTTTCACTGATAGTGACAGCTCTTTGGATCTCATATTGAGAGTTGACAGCAACAGATTCCAAATGCAAATAGCACACTTGAAATGAACTCTGGACCTATTATCTGCTCCTTGTAAATGGGATAATGAGGGAATAACACACACCTGGCCATGGAACAGCTGAGCAGCCAATTGTCCCATTACTTTTGGTCCCTTGAAAAGTGGGAGGCACATATACAAACTGTTGTAATTCCTACACCGTTCACCTGACTTGGATGTAAATACCCTCAAATTAAAGCTGAAAGTCTGCAGTTAAAGCACATCTTGTTTGTTTCATTTCAAACCCATTGTGTTGGTGTATAGAGCCAAAAAGATTAGAATTGTGTCGATGTCCCAAATTTATGGACCTGACTGTATTTCACATGGGGTAAATTGCTTAAAATCTGCATCACCACAACCTTAAATATGTCAACTAGTGGAATATGCTGCTTATGGGTCCCATTCCATTTAGTTTTGTTCTTCCTCGTAACCCTTACGCTTGCACCGGCCTTACTGATTCTTTGGTTGTTATTGCATCATTGTCAGGGGAAAGCCATGTAGGTTGTTGTAGGTTGTAAATAAACAACAACAGGGTAGTGAAAACCTCTGCAACATGTAGGAATTCATTACCATGTGGCTGAGAGTGACACATAAGACATTAATCCTACTTAGTACTGAGTAACCATAATTTTTAAAGCAGTGTAGCATATTGAACAAATGTGGAATTATTTTTTGTTTTTTAGGGTGATCAAGGTCAACCAGGTCATCCTGGAGCAGATGGATCCCGTGGACTACCGGTGAGAATATTCAGCTAAATAAAAATGGACATCAACCGATAACTGATATCAAAACTGAGAATAACTGGGTCAAAGGTGCTGCCAAAATATAATATGACCTACGTCACCAGATTAACTCATTGTTAACATTTGGTCTTTGCCAGTTGCACAATGCAGGTTCACCAAAATTCACTTACTGCGATAATCCCCTGGAAGTCAAGAATAACTTTACTAAGGGCAATTCAAGGAACCTCCTAGATTTTGGGTGGTTAATGAGTTCCACTCAATAGTCGCATGGTTTTAGCAAGCCAATGTGATAGCTAAAATACTTGTTAAATGTATATAAAAAAAATAGAGATACTACAGTGATCTGAATTATACATTGGTTTTATTAATTTAGTAATTAGATTGTTAAAAGGAAAAATAAATCCAGATTTACACATTGCAGGAATAATCAGAAGTCAAAAGAGTACACAAACTAGCAAATGTGTTTCTGTAACCTTGTAAATTTCTATCTTTTCTACAATATTTTAAAAACCAAACTGATTGCTTTAATAAATGTCTATGATTGATTGATTGCGTTATATTTAGGGATTTCGGGGTCCGGTGGGTTTTCCCGGTGCAGCTGGCATAAAGGTAAATATGAGAAAATTATTCTTTGGATGACAAAGCTCTATTTTTTGTCCAAATTGGGTAATTAGATTGGCATTTAAGTTTTACCTAATAAAATACGTTTTTATCTCTTGAAAATTATAATCTAGCTACTCTTGAGTATATTTTGCCCATGGTATAATCAATTTATATAGAGTGGACAGAGATAACATTAAAATGCAATATTGTTGGATACTGGAATACTAGCATACCAATGTTGTACTAGCTGTGTATATAAACAAACATGTATGGCACAACTAACTTGATTAAAAACAAAGCAACTGCTTTGTTTTTAATTCAGTGAATTGTGCTACACATATCAGTGTGTTCTGTGACGTACTTGGGGGACTTTCATTCCTTACTACTGCATTGGCCATTGGAAAAACATAGCAAATAGGCTTAGTCTCAACCAGGGAGATTAAGTGATGTGTCCAACTAGCCCATTTTCAATTACTTTGTTCTGTAGCACCCGCAAAAGTAAGAGCTGTATAGCCTAACTGGGTGATATAGAATTGTATATCTGTCAGGGAGGGATCAGAGTTTGCTGGGACAAAAGTAAAGAAATAATTTAACAGAAAAAATGGATAACTGCCAAGTCTATATCCCAGAGGTGATCAAGAGTTCATATATTTCTAACACTATCTCTCCTACCTTCAATATGCCACATTATCTTAACTATAAACCTTACTATCATGACCCTAATTATCCTAAACCTAATTATTCTGACACTTATTCTGTTAGCCCTGAGCCTCAAAAACCATCTAACCTTGAAGGAAAACTATAGGGTTAGGAATACAAACATGTATTCCTAACACTTTATTTTTAATATACCTGTTTAAGTTCATCTTCCTCTGTAACTGTGACAATTTGAAAAGTGAGTTTTACTTGTCTTTCAGCTCTCGCCGTGCCGGTTCTGTCACATTGCCTCCTTGGCTGAGATCATGAAGGTTGATGATCCCAGCCAATCCAATGTTTACCCCTACAAGAGTCATTTGATGTCATGACCAAGTTTCACTTGGTTGTAGGACATGAAGCGCTCCTAATGGCTGCCTATAAAATGTTTTACATTGCAGAGCTACTGCACCTCATTGACATGAAGTGGCCTGGGGTCCTTTAGTGATCCTAGATCTATTTCCTGTTCCAGACAAGGCCTAATGGTAGTGTGCGAGAAGGAAATCTATGCCCTGGACAATGAACTCTGTTGTATTAGAGAATCTGATCTGTAACAGGGAAACAATTCTCCTTACCTCCTACCCAGCTTTAGTACACCACCGGAGGATGTGTAACATAGAAACATAGAATGTGACGGCAGATAAGAACCATTTGGCCCATCTAGTCTGCCCAATTTTCTAAATACTTTCATTAGTCCCTGGACTTATCTTATAGCGAGGACTCACTATGTCCCCCCTATTTTAGGTTTAGGCTCTCTAAAGTATCAACATCCTTCTGGAGATACGGTCTCCAGTACTGCATACAATACTCCAAGTGAGGTCTCACCAGTGTTCTGTACAATGGCATTAGCACTTCCCTCTTTCTACTGCTAATACCTCTCCCTATACATCCAAGCATTTCCTAAATCCCTTTCCTCAGATGCTGAGGTTAGGAGTCTTTCAAATATTCTGTTCTCTGCCCTTGGGTTGTTACGTCCAAGATGCATTATCTTGCACTTATCCACATTAAATGTCAGCTGCCACAACTCTGACAATTTTTCTAGTTTACCTAAATCATTTGCCACTTGACTTATCCCTCCTGGAACATCAACCCTGTTACATATTTTAGTATCATTAACAAAAAGACACACCTTACCCTCAAGACCTTCTGCATTACCACTAATGAAAATATTAAAGAGAATGGGTCCAAGTACAGATCCTTGAGGTACCCCACTGATGACAAGACCATGCTTCGAATATACTCCATTGACTACAACCCTCTGTTGCCTGTCACTCAGCCACTGCCTTACCCATTCAACAATATTGGAATCCAAACTTAAAGATTGCAGTTTATTGATAAGCCTTCTATGTGCAACAGTGTCAAAAGCCTTACTGAAATCTAGGTAAGCAATGTTGACTGCACCACCCTGATCTATTATTTTAGTTACCCAATCAAAAAAATCAACTAGATTTGGCATGATCTGCTGAAGTAGACCCATTTTGTCTCTGATCTTGAAATCCAAGTGATTTCAGATGTTCAACAATCCTATCTTTTAACATGGTTTCCATCACTTTCCCCACTACTGAAGTAAGGCTTACTGGCCTATAGTTGCCCGACTCCTCCCTATTACCTTTCTTGTGAATGGGCACAACATTCGCTAACTTCCAATCTTCTGAGACTACTCCTGTTAACAATGATTGGTTAAATAAATCTGTTAATGTTTTTGCTAGTACACTACTAAGCTCTTTTAATAACTTTGAGTGTATTCCACCAGGCCCCATTTACTTATTTGTCTTTACTTTTGACAGTTGAAATAGAACCTCTCTGTAAACTCACATGTAACAAATTAGGCACCTTTTCTTTATTTTCATCTGTAAATACTGAATAAAAATATTCATTGAGGCAGTCAGCTAGACCTTTATCCTCTTCTACATACCTTCCTTCTTTTGTTTTTAATCTGACTAATCCTTGTTTTACTTTCCTTTTCTCATTTATGTATCTAAAACATGTTTTGTCCCTTTTTTTTTTTTTACTGACTGTGCTATTTTCTCTACTATGTGTGCTTTGGAGGCTCTTATAACTTGCTTAGCCTCTTTCTGCCTGATCATATAGATCATTCTGTCTTCCTCACTCTGGGGTTTTTTATAATTACTTAATGCTAACTTTTAGTTTTTTACTATTTTGGCCACATCTGCGGAGTACCACAGTGGTTTCTTAAATGTTTTGCTTTTACTGACAAGCCTAATGCAATTTTCTGTTGCCTTCAGCAGTGCAACTTTTAAATAATCCCATTTGTCTTGGACTCAATTGAAACTGCTCCAGTCTGACAAGGACTCCTTTACGCATATTCTAATTTTAGAAAAGTCTGTTTTTCTAAAGTCTAAAACTTTTGTTTTTGTTTGGTGTGACTCAGTCACTGTTCTTATATTAAACCACACCGACTGATGATCACTGGAACCTAAACTTTCACCTACAGTAATATCTGATACCAAATCTCCATTTGTTAACACTAAATCTAGTATGGCCTCTTTACGAGTTGGCTCCTCAATGACTTGATTTAGAGACGATCCTAGAGTAGGGAGTTTAGAATATGTGTGCGAGGGAATGTGGGAGAGGGAAGATGGTTGATTACATATTGCCAAAATAGTAAGTTACTCCTGAAAATTATTCTTTGGAGGTTGCAGCTCTCTTTTTTGCTTTTTCTAAATCCTGATGACTTATCTTTTCAGGGAGAAAGAGGTATCCCAGGACCAAAAGGAACTAGTGGATTTCCTGGCCTAAAGGTATAATTGTTTTAATATTAAGCAGTATAATAAAACATTGTTCGCCAACATTAAAAAGAACATCTGAGTTGTTTGTTTAGTAATGTACACTCTGTGTGTATAGAGCACTATTATAAGCATTATACTTATGAATACATGCATAAAATAGCTTTGATTGTTGTTGATAATGGGAGATAGATAATATTTCTTCTATTTACATGAGGGTCGTATCTTCCAAGATAGCTTCCATAGATGCATTCAGTTGATTCCACAATTCATAGCATGCATCTGTACACTAAGAATTCTGGACTGCTGTTCATGTCACTGGTGCCATTTTTTCCCCCAAGACATGTTACTGTTTTGAATGAGACCAAAGGACATACAGGTGTTGGAGTTATAATGTTGACCACCGTAGGAAGTATCATACAAGAAAAAATCCATAAATAAAAATAACAAACTAAAACTAGATCAAAGGTATTGTTAAGTTCTAATATTACATATATGAGAACAATTAACATTTCACATTGAAAACAATAACGCGGTCGCTTTCAAATAACTGACATTCGTGGAAACATGTTATGAAATAGATTTTGAGTTGTCCTACCTGGAAACTTCCCACAAAGAGTCTTGTGCTCTTATATTAAAATATCAGTGACAGAGAGGTAAATTGTAGACAAGAGGGAAACATATAAGGAATACTTTTTTAAATGAAAAAGTATGCCTTTCCAAACAATGTGAAAAGTATTACATATAGATAAGCAGTATTACATATAGATAAGATGTTATTCCCTAGAAAGAACCTCACTTAAAAAGTGTCTATAATGTTAGTTTGGAGGTGATGTGCCTGTTGATTTTAGACCTGTTTGGAATAAGCAAACAAAGAGAAGGGCAGGAGGATTCCTGTTTATCTAAAGGTGGAATAGTGAAGATCGGTTAATGTCCAATATCTATACCTAAGTCGATGTGGAAAGTTAATTGCTATAGATAACTAGTGACTGAAAAAGTATATGAATAAAATTTTACTTTTAATGCTGTTATTGATAAAAAAAAAAAAGTGGGTCTACTCCCCTAATTTAATTCTGAGGGAAGGTATCACCAAAAAAAGCAATGAAATAAAAAACAAACAAACAAGTAAACAGAAAATATGAGGTGTATGACTACTAAATAGTGCCAGAGTATGTTGAGTCAAGGTATTGGTATACCAAAATAATAAAAAATAATAAGGTAATATAATGTTGGTAGACAACTCTCATCCCATTTGATATAAAATATTATGAAGGTGTATATAAAAATCTAATAGATCACAGGAGTTATGATTTAACACTCAAAGCTCTCACTGGAAGCACTCGGGTGGTAGCTGGATCAGTGAGTCAGCCTGAGCCCTTCGCGCATTTCACCTTTCGGCTCATCAGAGGGGTGATGAGCCTAAAGGTGAAACGCGTGTGAGGTGCTCAGGCGCTCAAACAGCTCCACTCACTTACATGTTGACCTAGATATCAGACAGACGCTCGGGTTATCAAATCTGTGACCACTACTTGTTTATACAGAACAAGCAACATCATTAGTTTAACTGTATGTTACCATAATATGGGGATCCGTCGGGCGGGTGTTTATTTACAACACAGGCACAGCTTTTGTTAAGGGGTGCCCTCAAAGGCACAACAGGGAGATTATACTATTAGGTTTATTGGACAAATGCTACCCAATTCTATACTTTTGTGGCCATTTTAACAAGGCATTGGATGATGCATTCGATCTTTGTAACTTTGTTATACCAGGATTAGAAACTGTGTGCCCTTACACACAGTACATCCTACTGATCCAGCCACTGCCTGATTGCTGCCAGTGAGAGCTTTGCGTGTTTAGATCAGGCTTCCCCAACTCCAGTGAAATCAAATGGGGTGCTAGTTGTCTACCAACATTATAGTACCTTATTATTTTGGTATACCAATACCTTGACTCAACATACTCTGGTACTATTTAGTAGACCTACACCTCATATTTTCTGTTTTCTGGTGATACCTTCCCTCAGAATTAAATTAGGGGAGTAGTCCCACCTTTTTATCAATAACAGCATTAAAAGTTAAGTTTTATTCATATACTCTTTCAGTCACTAGTTATCTATATCAATCAACTTTCCACACCGGCTTAGGTATAGATATTGGACATTAACCGATCTTCACTATTCCACCTTTAGATACACAGGAATCCTCCTGCCGTTCTCTTTGTTTGCTTTTTAGTAGGATTTCTCTGTATTGTCTCCCTTTCTTTTTTTAAATTTTCTTTTTCTTTCATTATTTGCTGTTTGGAATAAGCAACTTAAATTTTAAACATCTTGCATACAGCAGGGTTAGTGGGGTTAATTCACTAAACACTAAACTGTAGTGAATTAAAGACCAAACTGAAAAACATTGCCTAAAATATTCTGAATTCAATTACACTAGTTTTGGCTTTTAATATTTATTTTAATGAACTTCAAAATCTTTGTAATCTGCCAACAATTGCATCTTTACAATGTCTTAGTCATATGGATAGATTAACAGTTTTGTGTGCATATGGCCATTATCTGGTATCTGTCCCAAGAACCTGGCACTCCATAAAAGAATATAGAGTATGCCATCTCAGGTGCAAATAGAACCTCCACAAAGCTACCTTGTGGCCAGCATTGAAACTTGATATGGGTTATCAGCTTTATTTTTATAATTACAAGAATATGCAGCTTTGACTTTACACCGTTATTAGCTGATTTCAAAGGACTCTTGTTATGTTTTGTTAGGTATTGGAGAAACTTGTAGTCTACTGCCACCATGTGGTGGAATTAAAGAGTTTAACCCAAAAAGGATTTGCTTAGTGATATAGGAAATGCAACTCATCTCCACGTATTAAAACTGAATAGTAAACTGCACTGAATCTCATGTTAAAGTAAGCAGTCATATACTGTATTTCACACTGTGTTACTGGTATTGTAGAATTGCGTTATAGAAGGTGCACTATAAGTCTATAAACTCTTCATTGTAGTGGTTATCGTGCAAAGAGTCATTGCTTGCTCTCCCCACATTTTTGTGCAACCAATTTCTTGTCCAAGAACCTAATCATAATAATTGTATTCAAAATGACAGCTTCCATTT
This sequence comes from Pelobates cultripes, assembly GCA_933207985.1. NCBI lineage: Eukaryota > Metazoa > Chordata > Amphibia > Anura > Pelobatidae > Pelobates > Pelobates cultripes. The sequence goes on from OW240915.1 coordinate 194,714,240, forward strand.
GACAAAATTATAAGACCATTACAATTGATGGTTCATTTATGGCCACTTTATGATGTTGACTGTCCTTTATGCATGACTATTGTGTATTATAGTTTTCTTTGCGTATTGAATACAGGGAGATCGTGGACCTAATGGACTTCGAGGAACAGATGGGGAACATGGACAAAAGGTATTTCCTACTGTATGTATTACTTTTTATCTTCATCTTAAAATACTGGGTCCTGTTTTAATGCTTTTTGTATTATTAATCTCAGGGGATTCAAGGAGACAATGGATTACCAGGACCCCCAGGTCTTCCAGGTATAAAGGTGAGTGTGACGGTATCTGCTTTTTTTTATTTTTTATGTTTTTGTATTAAATGTAAATTTCCAGAAATACCTACCTACCACAGCTCCGTTGTTGACATTTTTCTTTACATTTTCTCGTAACAACAAAATCTGGTCTATCTCTAGCTGCTCCTTCTCCTCATACCTCGAAAGTGACGCTGACACACTGGCTTCATGTTAGCATACCGGCATCTGAACAAAATGGCATTAGCTCAGGGGTCAGCAACCTGTGGCACGTGTGCCATGCATGGCACTCAAAGTGACATTGCACGACACTCAAGGCTGGCAGAAGCAAACAGGCACTGGCCTTCAGATATCTGCAAGTGCAACCTGAACGGTGATCGCAGATGCTGAGGGACAATCCTCAATTTACACATTGCAGCACTTAGAGGAAGCAATCTCACATAACTTCTTTCCAGCATTTGTGAATTGGAATCTGCACCGGAGTAGAACAGCCTGCAGCAGAAATTGCACCTCCTGCCTTTGACCTTACCTGGCTAGCCCAGTACCCACTGAACCCCATGGAAGACACACTATTGACATATCATCCACACCCACAATTCCACAAGCAGCCCCCCATACAAAACCCACATTCATACACAATACAACAAACTACTTATGAACATATACAATATAACAGCCCACTTACACACAAATACAACACTACAATGCAACTATAGCACCCATAAATAACACAAGCAGAATACAGCAACATGCACACCTCAATTTAAAATAAATACGCCAAGGGTTTTCAAGATCTTGTTTTGACACAGTACTACTAAAAGGTTGCCTAGCCCTGCCCTAGCCAGTGCTAGCAGCATTGGCTAGGGAGTTTCCATAGCAACCACAGGACTACGGTCCAATACACGTATGCATGTTTAGAGTCCATTCATAACACAAGGTTAGGTCCCAGCAATATTGGGGCACGTTGACAGAACTGATTGAAAAAGCTCAGTATGACCATATGGTGTAACTGAACAACAAAACAATAATATATTTTCCTGACAGGGTCAAAGAGGAGATCAAGGATTACCTGGTTTGGAGGGGCCAACAGGAATGCCAGGAACCAAGGGGCATAAGGTAATATTTTTGTATAACAAAATGCTTATATCATCCCAAAATCAAAATGAAATAATGAAGGAGTAGATATATTTGTTAATTTCATCTTTATGTTTAGGTATACAATGCAAACCAGTCGCCTAATACTAGAGGAATTAAGTAAGGGATGTAACCAAAACCCTGCTCACAAATTACAAACAAATTGTAAGATCTACTTACCCCATTCCTCTAGCCTCTTGTGGCAGCAGGTGACACAGTGTTTTACCACATCAACTATGCCGAGGCTATATTAGATTCTGGAGCTGCTGTTGACTTCAATTAAATGATTTTTTTTTGTCCTGGACATGATATACTACTATTCCTACTGGAAACACTCCAGGTCTTACAGGCCATAGATGGTAGACCTCTGCAACCTACCACTTTCACTCACATAACGGCTCCTATTCATTTCTTGCAATAGGTTACAAAAGGAAACTTGTTTTTCAAGGAATCAAATTTTCTTAGTGTCCTATAGTGTTAGGATAACTAAGGTTGCAGAAACAAAACCCTAGAATATGAGCAGTGATGGAGAAGGGATAGTCAAAAGTGAAGCAGCGATGCTTGGTAGAAGGTTATGGTCTGTTTATGTTATAATAGGAAAAGAGAGATAAATGAAATATGATGGGTTATTAGAGAATATTGGTTAATTAATTAAATATGTCAAGGTGTATTTAGTGAAGAAATATACAATAATTAATCAGATCAGTAATGTTTGGGATTAGCAAAGAACATGACATCATATATTTTAAGCTAGCCTCAGTATAGTGGCATTATATATGGTAAAGAAAGCAAGATCAGGGATATTAAGGCATGTGATTGTATACGTAATTTATACAGAATGGAATGAGATGGCAGGAGCTTGGTATTGCAGACATTATTGTCAGATGCCTGTGGATGAAGGTTAGGATGTGCTGGTCATAGAAATACATTGGACAGAGGTTTATGACTCAGTAGGAAAGGGAAGGACAAAGTCCGGGGACATTGTTTGTGAAGGAGTAAGTGCAGTTTGGAAAGTGAAAGACAGAAGTGACGTGAAGGTGTTAGGGTAATGGGAATGTTAGTCCCTTTATTTTTAAGGTTTTTTAGATAATTAAAGTAACATATATATCAAATATGGGATACATTAAACATTAGGACATAACAGAAGTTTCTTGTAGAAATTAGATTGCAAAGATTAGCTATGCTTGTTTCTATGACTTACAGGATTGTTCACTAAATTAAGGATTTAAAATGAATATCAGATTTAAGGTAAAGTAGCCGAACTTGAAGCATAGCTGACTTAGAGAATTTTTCTTGTTTGACTGTTTAGTGGATAACCCACTATCATGCTAAGTATGATACAGGCATAAACCGGTTTGTTTGTTTTCTTTCCTTCTTTAATTTTAACCCTAACACCACTGCACTTTTGCTCTATTAACTTTAGTGTAATGCAATTAAGTTAATAATTTTGTAACTTTTTTTTGACTGTTAATTGTTTCAAACAATTTCATTGAAATCATCATGTGCAACAGGAATCAAATTTTAACACATATAATTTACACACACTTTCTCTTTTAGGGGGACAATGGTGACGATGGAGTAAAAGGAGAACAGGTATGACATTTGCAAGAAATTTATTTTTTCAGTTTGTTCATAAATGTTAAATCATTTTTGTTCTTCTGTAAATCCTCCTTTGTATACAATAAGGAATAATTATGTTTTTTGGTTTCCTGAATCTGCAGCACAAAAACTTAAATTTATTATTCCGTAGTCTTTATCTTTGACCTTTCTCTTGAGTACAATGTAGGATAGATAGATCACATTTTATTTTATTTCAGGGAGATAAGGGAGAAGCTGGTCACCCAGGAATTCCTGGTATACGGGTAAATATGTAACTTTCATTCTAAGAAATTTAGATATAAAATATTCCATTGTATTTGGTGTTAATTTTGTTCTTTTACATGTTTTATTTTTTAATCTGCAATATTTCACAGGGTGATGAAGGCATTAAAGGAGCAAAAGGAGAGGTATGATTGTATTCCGTTTATTCTCAGTATACCTTCATTTTAGTAAAGAGCATCAAGAATAAGATAATTATTGCTATGGGTAACAATAGAGACAAGATCAACACAGCATTGAGTTCATGGTCATTGCTAATCCCACTCCTGAATTGTAAAGGATTTTAGCAGCAGTGGTAAGAAATATGTTTAGAATTCTATTAGAAATTATAAAAGCACAATAAATGCAGTACCGTTGCGAATGAACTATTCAATTATCTTTCTTGTTTGTTACTTATATATTAAAGGGTTACTCATAACAGAAAACAGTGTTTCATAAAACACTGGTTTTGGTTCGACTAACCATTTCTGTGATGGCCCTCTCCCCAAACTAAAGAAAAATAAAGAGCATAAAAATACCTTTTTTCCATTGTGAGGCCACGTTCTCCCCTTAGCCTAATCCCCTTTGGCTGATGTAACTCTCACTCAATGGTGGGGGATGGAGGTCAGAGAGGGTTAACTGAGTGGAGGAAACAGCATGCAGCCATTGGCTCTCTGGCATCAGAATGCTGTGCGTGCTAGCAACATACCCCACCATACTTCTCCTGTAATTGCTTGTGAAGTGTATTGTACCTTTGTTTTTACATGTACTATTTGTACCCATGTGTAGTGCTGCAGATTGTGTTGGCACTTTATAAAGAAAGAATAATAATGTTATAATAATATTACCCCAATTTTGAAAATAATTTTTCTCTTGTTGATGGCTAATAATTCACAATGACGCTACTGGAGGTGGAATTATTCCTCGGGAAGCAGAGGTGTTAATCTCCATCTGTGCTGAGTTTCAAAGCAAAATGCTACAATTACAGACTCCAAGCACCATGACCACTTTAAATCACTGAAGTGGTCATAGCACTTTGAGTAGATCTTTAAGTTATATAGGTAAAACTGCAAGCCCTTACACGGTTAGTTCTTTGCTTTACTGTTTCTTCTCTATACATGGAATATCAAAGAGATAGTAATCACAAAATGATTTAGATCAAACCATTTTTGTAAATGACTCATTGTATCATACAATTAAGCCAGATTTTAAAATAAAATAAAATGGGGTAGGCTTGACCATTCAGCCCTTCAATACCAGGGAACCTGTCCTTAATAAGATCTGTATTTTAAGGCAAACTCTAATTAGCTTTTGATCCATAGTCAGAACTACAGTTGCAGTTATAATTTACAGAATAAAGAGAGCTACTCCTTTTGTACTTTAACTCAACAAGTAATTCGTGTTTACAAGCATGTAACAAAAAGTATAAAAAACTTTCCGGGACAGGATTAGCAAGAAAAAAAATAGCTGTAACACCATAGTGTTTTACCTTAAATTGCGTAGATGTTCTGCATCATGGGAAAGATAGTCCAAGATCTTCTCCTCTAAAAGTGCAGTGAAAAGGTTTAGTAATCATGTGTCCTATTGGGAGCACCATAAAAAGATCAGCCTTTGGATTTTGATACAAGTTGTAATTTTAGTGAAAAATCCCAAAATATTCTTAGGTTTAGATACTATCTTAATGTGTTATAGAAATTAACTTTCTCATCTACAAATATGTGGAGTACAGATTTACATTGAAATATACAAACTCGACTGAATTCAAAAGGACAGTTACATCAGTGTCCTGCTCATCCAGACTTTATGTGTAATGCCTTCAATGTGGTTGTTTCTATATGCCTCCCCACCTCCCACTAATAGCAAACCTAGTACCCCTTACATGTACTTGTGAAAGAGACATCACACTCTCCATTGATAAACATTTTACATTGGCCCCGAGCTAGTGGCATAAGCAGAGTTATAGTCACGAGACATGTGCAATTCGTTTTGGTCCAAATGAAAATTCAGCCGAATTTCGGGCACTTCCGAATGTCCGAATAGCTGATTTGCCGAAGTGCTGAATTGTCGAAGTCCCGAAGTGCCGAAATTACCGAATTTCCGAAGTGTAGTAGTGCCGAAGTTGCCAAAATTCCGAGGTGTCAAAGTGCCGAAGTTCCGAAGCACAGTATTGCCTAAGTACTAATATACTTACCCGGTGAAAGAAGAAGAATGTTACATTGTATACAATTTTAAATAAAAAGTATACAAACATAGCCAGAATTCAGCTGTAAGCGTTTGCAACACTTACAACAATCAAGTAACACACATTCATATAAAATGTAACTTACTTGGCCAGTCAATGTAATGACAGGAATGAATAAGGAGATAACTCCCTAATTCCCACGGTATTAGGGAGCTATCTACTAAAAGGCTAAAAGACCTGACTTGGTCTTTCAGCCAAATTTACTAATATTAAGTAAAGATTACTTAGTATTAGTAAATTATACCCCTACTCGCTATATCGCGAGTAGGGGCATGTCTATTAAACAGTGTGGCTGCTCACTGTTAAAAACAAACAAACCTATTGCCCCCCTCGCCCCCACCCCCTTGCGGCAGGTGGGGGCCCTAACGTAAAAAAGAGGGGGAGGACCTATTGTCCTCCCCACCGGCCCCCACCCCCGAGCTGCAGGTGGGGGCCCTAAAGTAAAATAATGGGGGGGCCTATTGCCCCCCACCCCCGGCACCCACCCTTGAGAGGCGGCTGGGGGCCCTAAAATTCCAAAGAACTTTCCCACGCTGTGTAAAATGACACAGTAGTATTAGTATTTAGGGCCCCCACCCACCGCTCAGGGGTGGGGGCCAGGGGGGAGGACATTAGGTCCCCCCTTATTCCAATTTATGGCCCCCACCCACCGCTCAGGGGTCGGGGCCAGGGGGGAGGACATTAGGTCCCTCCCCTTATTCCAATTTAGGGCCCCCACCCGCCGCTCAGGGGTGGGGGCCAGGGGGGAGGACATTAGGTCCCCCCCCTTATTAGTATTTAGGGCCCCCACCCACCGCTTAGGGGTGGGGGCCAGGAGGGAGGACATTAGGTCCCCCCCTTATTAGTATTTAGGGCCCCCACCCCTAGTAGGAGACCCTATTTTTATTTTATTTTTTTAACAGTGAGCAGTCATAGGCTGCTCACTGTTTAACAGACATGCCCCTACTCGCGGTATAGTGAGTAGGGGCAAAATTTACTAATACTAAGTAATTTTTACTTAGTATTAGTAAATTTGGCTGAAAGACCAATTTAGGTCTTTCAGCCTTTTGGTAGATAACTCCCTAATACCGTGGGAATTAAGGAGTAATCTACTAAGCGGCTGCAAGAGAAGTCCCGAAGTGCCGACGTCCTGAAATTCCGAAGTGCCGAATTTGCAAAGTGTCGAAGTTCCGAAGTGGCCGAAGTGTTGAAGTGCCGAATTCCCGAATTGCCGAAGTCCCGAACATTGGAATGCCGAACTGAACCGAAAATTTTCCCCATGCACATGCCTAAAGGTCACCCAGAGCAGAACAATATTTTCTGCTGCCCACCTCCTCTCTCCCCCCAGTATATTACTGAATAAGTGCCCGCTAAAGTTGCCAGCTCCTCTCAACTCCTCCCCTCCCCTCCCAAAAAAACATTGTTTGCACACAGGGCAGCTGAACCATCTCCCCTCCTTCCCTCAGAAGATACGCAACTGCCCCCCAGCTATGTCCATGTGTAAGGTTTATAGGAACACTCCAAACACTATAGTTCTTACCTGTTGGATGCCAGGTGCCACTCCCCACCTTCACTACATCCAACGAAGAGTCAGAAGCTTCTTAGATGCTTACATTAGCTAACCCGAGCTATGCTTTTCTGTGCGTGATTGGCTCATTGCCTTATGGCAGGATTCTGCAAACTCTCCCATGATTCTTTGAATGAAATAGATAGCCAGAGAATCAAGGGAGTCCAGCAACATCTGGAGGGCCAGAGGTGGAGACCCCTGCCTTAGAGTTTTAGCAGGGCTTAGCTTAGACTGAGAGCATCCCGCTCTGTTTGCTGTAGTTATGGATGGGAGCAGCACCCAGGAGACCCAAGGTAAGAAGTCAAAATGTTCTAAAATGGTTTGACTACTTACATTGGGAGACACCCAAAAGAGCTGGCTGTAGTAGTGATGGTACGTGGATTGTTCCTTTAATATTCAGGATATGGAATGTATTTCTTGAAATAATTTTAAAGCTATCTAGTTTTCTCATTAACAAATTACTATTAATGAGCTATTCACTCTTACAAATTCTGATGTGATTTTAAACACGGTGCAACTATAGTATTTCTCTGATTGGAGCATAACCATTGGGTGATGTATACATTAGAATAATGGCACTGAATAGGTTAAGCTGGCAACAAAAAATATATCGTTACTGTATGGAAAAACATCAGCTGTGGTCTATCCCAAGGGAAAGAATCTATCACTATATAAAAATAGACGTTGCCCAGTTAATGCACAGATGTATAGCTGTTAAATTTTCTTTGCCTCCTAACACCCCATAAACACTGGAACATTTGACTCTATACATTAGTGTTATCTCTTGTGGTCTAATATTCAGACTTACAAGTAAATCCCTTATTACTTGAACATTCACAGTTTGGGTAAACTCAGCTCAGTACCTAATTGCACATTGAATGTAATGTTAAGCAAATAAATTGCACATTGAATGTAATGTTAAGCAAATAACGTTTATATCTTACACATCAAAGCATTAAAGGTTTTCCATTTTTAAACTTGTTAAATACAGTTTATTATTTATTATTAAAAAAAAATGAGAGGAGAAGACACGAACAGAGCCATTTAGACATTGTTTTTATCTTTCTATATATGACAAGTATGTACTTTTCGATGGAATTTACATGGAATTGTGTGCCTTTCCATTAATGTTTAATATATACATATTGAGATGTTTAAAGGTGCAATAATATTTTATAGTCTTTAAAAACTTGAATTGCTCACTAATGTCCATAGAGGGAAATCTCTGTTTATCTTTAGAATATCAAGGCAATAACTTAATCCACTTGGCTGATGAACTAGACCATATGGTGTTATAACCATTTCAGAGCTATTCACTAAAATGAGATTTGTGAGGAATTCAAAGTAGCTGAACGTTAAAGGAACACTATAGTCACCTAAATTACTTTAGCTAAATAAAGCAGTTTTAGTGTATAGATCATTCCCCTGCAATTTCACTGCTCAATTCACTGTCATTTAGAAGTTAAATCACTTTGTTTCTGTTTATGCAGCCCTAGCCACGCCTCCCCTGGCTATGATTGACAGAGCCTGCATGAAAAAAAAAACTGGTTTTGTAACCAAGTAAACTTGCAGAAGCCAGACATAGAGAGATGGATGCAGGTTTTCAGGAAGTAAGAGGTCTTTATTAACATACCAATCGGGCCTCAGATGAACTAACATTCCAAAACAGGTCTGAGGGACAAACACATGGAGTACATGCTTTTTATAGAACTATAACTTGTCCCATTAATAGCTCCACCCGCACATACCCTTAACCAATCAGTGGACAGGATTTGGATTTCCTCATATGGGCAGACCACATGGCTCATCCGAAACAAAGGAGAAAGGAGCGTAATTTCAGTTCCTGCATTCCTGAACATGCTCTGTACATTGATGACAGTATCTTAGCTACGTGTAACTAACTAACTGATACAACATACACATTTGCCATGTAGAAATCTCGGCCTACTAAATTTACATTTCACCGAAATTCCATCACAGTTTCCCTTTGATGCCTCTGATACAAAATTATTCCAGATGCAACACCAATCATAGTTTACCAACACCTCTCAAGTAGCCATTGGACCAGAGCAGACCTTGTAAGCATCTTAACATCATCACAAACACCTTCAGCATTCCTCATCCTGAATATATTCTCTTTGGGCTAGGGATTCAAATCTATAGACAGCCATTACATGAGCAGCTGTCTTACTTTCTATAGTACTCTCTATGATACTACGTATAGATCTGACCACTAATGGAATTAGGCAGGGCAGAAAGAGACATAAGAATATAATAAATACTACTCCTCCTACTAAGGCCTTAATCCCTCCAAGATGCTCATACCAATTTCCAAACCAACTACTAGGATTATACCCATTCCAGACCTGAGTAGGTACATGCGTCAGTTTAACCATGTGGCTTGTAAGTTCAGCCACTGCCCGCCCTTCATCATCTATGTGCAAACAACAGTTGCTGAGATTAAACTTTCCGCATACACCTCCCTCTACTGCTAATAGGTAGTCCAAAGCTAATCTATTTTGATAGATGGCTGATCTCATCCGAGTATATTGCTTAGCTAGAAGATTAAGTGCTTGAGCTGTCTCATTAGTGATAATCTCAACCACCGCCTGTAGTCTTATAATACGGTTGAGCATATATATTGGGGTTCTATATCCATAGGTACCATCTTCTGCCCAAGTAGCAAGTCCATAATAATTAATAATGCGTTGGGAAGGCCACTTATCATCTTCCCAGCTACCTATATTCAAGGATGCTCGCTTCTTTTTATGATTTACATCATAAACCTTTACTCCCAAGGTCTCTCCTGTCTCAGTTGGCAACAGGAAGAAGGATGGTTTGAGCATACCTAATACACATGCCCCTTCACAATCTTGTGGTAACTCTGAATATGCTTTCTTACCACAGATCCAATATAAATTTGCTGGGGCTTTCCAATTGGATGTAGCAGATAAGTCAAACCATACCTCTTTTAAATGGGTGTAATTTGCAAACGGATTAGTAGGCTCTGAGACATTTGAAGCTGACCACCAAGTAGTATCTTTAGTATCAGCATTCTAGGCTTTCTGTCCTAGACATATTAACTTGCCAACAGGTGTGGTATACAATGGCCCTTTCCTGGCTAAACATACATGACCAATAATGGAGGTTTTTAACCGCCACTCTGATTTACTTGATGATCAGACTGAGAAAGTATTTGTTGTTCATCTGTCTCAGAACCAGGGTACCATACTTCATTTGCTTCCCATGGCCACTGGTCTCCCATATTAGTACCTCCACATACAAAGCAATTAGTTACATTAAGACTACCCGCAATGCTCTCAGCCAAATCAGGTTCTTAACATTATGGGTAATTTTATCCTCAACACTCATCTCCTCATAGAAGGAATGAAAAACCTGATGAGTTTGAGTTGCTATCGTCTCAGTTTCAAGTCCTACATATATTATGGTCCCTGGATCTACTTCTGTGCCATATATTTGGAACCCAAATAGATTTCCAAACTTATCAATAAAATGTTGCGGAGTAGATTAGGACTTACAGTGTGGTATAGTGGGCAACCTTTGGATAATCATATCTTGATCCACTGTTTTTCCCCAGGTCGCCCACCCTACACAAGACCAATATGGACAAAAATTAAAATCCCTATTTGGGCAATCAGGATCAGTAGATCTCTTACTGGGACATACATATTTATCATTAAACCCATAAGTTCGTTCCCATTTAAGATTACCACATACATTCCAAGGTTTTCCACTACCAGAGATCGCCTTACATGCATCAAATAGTAGAATGCCTGTAGAATGTATGGTATTTATCACAGTCCTATTTATCAAGGTCCCCTGGGAGTTACTGTTCCGAATTACCAACCAAATTGTACGGGGTTGGAATTGGGGATCAAAACATTTAGGCTCTCCTGATATTGGTTTGCACACACTGTAATCTATATCTAAATATCTACACTTAGATACAGATCCCCTACACTCATACTGTGAGTGCCAAATGAGAGTTTGGGATATTTGGTTACCTGTTTTTGTAGTCTTAATGCAGCCAACACAACTCTGTATGTCCTCACCTTTACCTTCCTGAAAAATCACAAAAATGCCTAAACACATAATATAACATAATATAACATATTATTTCAGAAGTCCTCACTTCTACTCTTCGACCGTGCGATGGCACCTCAGCTTCCCGATTGTGAGGGCTGCAAGGATGGTCGTTCTTCTGATCCTCACTTTTCTTCACAGAGGTCCCTTTGAGACACTCTGGCTATGACACGTAGGTAGGTGGGCAGGCTTTATTATGGCCGTCAAAACCCCTACTTGCTGATATCTGTTGTTACTTTCAACTAAGATGTCCCAATATCTCCTCGTATTAGTTCTCACTCCGACTGAGCTACCCGATCTTGCAAGGATTTTCAGAATCTGGAATAGCTTGCCAAGAATCTGCCGCTGGTTTAACCCTAGAATGATGAATCCACGGAGTCACTTCTGCCACCTTTACAGCTGTTGGAGTAGATAAAAGAACAACATAAGGACCCCTCCACTTTGGACCTAATGAAACAATATTCCATTCTTTTATCCACACTTGATCTCCCGGTTGATAGGAATGAACAGGTGGATATATGTTCACAGGTAACCTATCTTGCACCCATTTCTGTACTTCCTCCATAGTTTTACCCAACTCTAAAACCTGCTGCCGAGTAATTCCTTCACCCAACTGATTCAAGTCCCCCCTTAGATTACTGAGTATGGGAGGTGGACGCCCATACACGATTTCAAAGGGAGACAGACCCATTCTTCTGGTAGGAGTACTACGTATCCGCAACAGAGCTATTGGCAAAAGGACATTCCACTTGAGCTGAGTTTCCTGAGACATTTTAGCCAATTGGGTTTTTATTGTTCTGTTCATCCTTTCTACCTTTCCAGAACTCTGAGGTCTATATGCTGTAGGAAGTTTCCACTTAATACCAAGCAAATGGGTCAACTGTTGTAAACACTGATGGATAAAGGCTGGACCATTGTCTGATCCGATAGAACACGGAAGTCCATATCTGGGTATAACTTCTCGCAACAGAAATCGTACAACTTCTCCTGCCTTTTCTGTACGAATTGGACAAGCTTCTACCTAACCTGAGTAGGTACACACAGCTACCAACAAGTAATCCCAGATTTAGGCATTACAGTGTAGTCTATTTGCAAATCTGACATTGGGTGTCCTCCCATATATTGAACTCCAGGGGGTTTCACAGGGCCTTGTCTTGCATTGTTTCGAGCACACAAAACATCTTCGAACAATAGCTTGAGTAAGATTGGATAATCTTGGTATGTAGAAATGTTTCCTGAGAGATTCTTCCATACTATCTCTTCCTGAATGTGTACCATTATGGAAGTTCTGAACAATCTCTATAGCCAGAGATGTCGGAATAACTATTCTTCCATTTTCTAACTGATACCAATTATTCTCCAAGTATTTCCCAGCTTCAGTCTTCAACCACTCCATCTCTTGGGTTGTATATATCGGAGTCCATTGAGACAGAGGTGCCGGCACAAGGGCAGCAACATACCCTACATATTCCTCTTGCCTGGGTTCAGCGGCATGTTTTGCTGCACTATCGGCCATGCGATTTTCCTTTTACTACATCACTATCACCTTTCAGATGTGCCCTGCAATGTATTTCTGCTGCATACTTGATTTCTTTCCCTTCTGAATTCAACAATCCCCTTTCTTTATACAATGCTCCATGGGCATGGGTGGTTAGAAAAGCATATTTCGAATCTGTGTAAATTCACTCTCAACCCTTCAGCTAATTGCAAGGCCCTTGTTAATGCAATCAGTTCAGCCTTGTGTGCTGATGTCCCTTTCGACAATGGCCGTGCTTCTATCACCTTGTCTATGGTTGTTACCGCATACCCTGTATAACGTATACCTTCTTTCACATAACTCCTGCCATCCGTATAATACTGTATGTCTGGATTCTGGATGGGGAAATCATGAAGATCAGGCCTGCTTGAAAACACTTCATCCATTATCTCCAAACAATCATGTTGACTTTCAGTAGTCTGGGGCAGAAGGGTAGCTGGATTCAAATTATTGACAGTTTCGTGGTGTACTCTTGCTTTTTCACATAACATAGCTTGATATTTGGTCATTCGTCTGTTGCTAAACCAATGATTTCCTTTGTAATCCAATAGGGTCTGTACTGCATGGGGTACTCGCACATAGAGTTCCTGACCCAACTTCAGCTACCAACAGGGCAGCGGCGGCCACTTCTCGCAGACAAGGTGGAAGACCACTGGCCACTGCATCCAACTGTTTGGACATATAAGCTACAGGTCTTTGCCATGATCCCAAATACTGAGTTAATACTCCCTCAGCCATTCTTCTTTGCTCATGTACGTACAGATAGAAAGGACGCGTATGATCTGGTAGACCTAGGGCTGGGGCACTCATAAGTGCTTTATTAATATCCTCAAATGCCTTCTGTTGTTCAGAGGTCCACAAAAATGGGTCCTATTCTGTGCCTTTCACAGCTTCATATAAAGGTTTCGCCAGTATCGCATAATTAGGAATCCATATCCTGCCGAATCGTGCTACTCCTAAGAATTCTTGCACTTGTCTTCTATTCTTAGGTATAGATATCTGACACACTGCTTCTTTTCTTTCAGGTCCCATTATTCTTTGACCTTCGGAAATATGGAATCCTAAATATTTAACAGTTGACTGGCACAATTGCGCTTTCTTCCTTGATACCATGTAACCTGCTCTCCATAGAATGTGAAGCAAATCATAAGTTGCTTGTTGGCATATCTCTTTAGTAACAGCTGCTATCAAAAGATCATCCACGTATTGAAGCAATACACATTCTCCTGGGATGGACTTGAAATCTTGCAAATCCTGACTTAATGCAGATCCGAATAGGGTAGGTGAATTCTTGAACCCTTGAGGTAGTCTGGTCCAGGTCATCTGACGCTTTGAACCTGTAACAGCATCTTCCCATTGGAAAGCAAAGATAGACTGACTCTCAGCAGCAATCCGAAGGCAAACGAAAGCATCCTTAAGGTCTAGAACTGTGATGAAGTAGGTTGCCCCACCTGGTATTAAAGCAAGCAGATTATAAGGGTTGGGTACAACTGGGTGTATATTAACTACTGCATCATTAACTGCTCTCAAATCTTGTACAGGACGATATTCATCTGATCCTGGTTTCTGAACAGGTAATAATGGAGTGTTCCAGGGGGAAGTACAGAATTTTAGGATGCCATACCTTACGAACTTATCCAAGTAGGTCTGTATGTTTTTCTTAGCCTTTTGAGGCATATGATACTGACGTAGGCTCACATGATATTCCCCAAGCTTTAGTTCAATATGTATAGGTGGAATATTACGAGTAAGCCCAGGTGGATTACTCTCTGCCTATACTCCTGGAATGTCAAATAAAGGTTCATCACTCTTAGGGTTTGCACTTGTCATTATGGAGTAGAAGCGCCATTCTTCTTCCCTTGGCACCGATACCGCCATTATGCCTGGTAATCCATTAAACCTCAGAGATGTTGATCCATTGGGTAGAAAAGTTATCTGGGCTTGAAGCTTCGATAATAGATCTCGTCCTAGAAGTTGAATCGGACACTCTGGTGTATATAGGAACTGGTGCTTCACCAAATGGCCTCCCAGAATGCAAGTGCGACTTTTAAGAACCGGTCTAGCTGCGCTTCTTCCAGTAGCTCCTATCACAGTTATAGTTTTTCCTATAGGTGGAGCCACCAGTTTAGTCACCACGGAATGTTCAGCACCAGTGTCAATCATGAAAGAACTTCTCTTTCTCCCTATTGCTACATCGACCATAGGCTCCGCTCGGCCAAGGGGAATGGAGCCCGGTAGGTATCAATAGTCTTCCATCATAGTGTCAGCCAGACCCACAAAATCTCTATCCTCTCTATCTCTTGGTCTCTGAGTAGGTGGATAATATCTATCTCCTTGAAAACTCCCTCTACTATTCCTACCGTTCCCCCCAAAACTTCCTCTTCCTCTACAACTACCACTATAACCTCCACGTACTCTTCTCTCTCCTTGTCTATTATTTTCATAATGCTCTCTCTGTGGACACTCATTCTTCCAACGTCCTTCCTCTCTACAAAACACACATTGATTCCTACTTAAAGGTCCCTTACTCAGCCTATTCTCGACTCCTTTATTCACTCCCCTTCCCTGTTTTTCTACATTTGTGATAGCTACCGCTAGCATATCTGCCTTCTTCCTCATTTTACATTCTTCCTCCCGCTTTATCTCAGTTTCCCTATTCATATACAAGTTATTTGCGATCTCTATTAGCGGTGATATGAACATCCCTACAAATCCCTCTAACTTTTGCAATTTTCTTTTAATATCACCTTGGGCCTGGCTGACATATGCTGAGTTAATCATTCGAGAATTCTCAGGGGCCTCTGGATTAAGAGGAGTATACAATCTATAGGACTCCAATAATCGTTCATAAAAGGCACTACGTGACTCATCAACCTTTTGCAACACCTCAGCCGTCTTTGACATATTGATTGCCTTCTTCCCTCCTGCCTTCATGCCAGCAATAATGGCTTCCCGATAAGCCCTTAATTGGGGCATGTCAGCACCATTCACATTCCAATTTGGGTCAACATTTGGATAATGGGCTGCAGCCCATGCAGCTGGATTGGCCTGATTTTGAGTACGGGCCGTTTCCTCAAGCGCTTTAATAGCCGCTTGATTAATCCGGGTCCTTTCCTCACAATTAAATAAAGTTAATAATAATTGCTGGCAATCGGCCCAGGTGGGATTGTGTGTTTGTACAATAGAGGTAACCAAATCTGTCATGACTTGAGGTTTGTCGGTATATGAAGAGTTATGAGTCTTCCAATTAAATAGATCAGTTGTGGTGAAGGGGACATAGACAAACACTGGATCTGCCCGTTGTGTTTGGCCATTTTCATCAATGTGTTTTGGGCCCGGTGTAAGTCTGAGGGGCATTTGGTAATGTCGGGGTTGAAGGGTACCAGTCATCTGTCGGGTTAATATAGGACTTCGGCGAGGCTGTTTTATAGTAAGTTCCGGTCTAGGGGTAGTAAGGTAAGGAGAATGAGGCAGGTTAATCTTACCGGGCGGACGTTCAGTCAACAGGATGTTGCGTGCCGGGCTGGGAGGAGCCTGACCAGGAACCAGAAGTGACGTTAATTCCGGATATATAGAACTAGTGGAGGTAGTTACCGGAAGGGGAGGACTCAGAGCAAGTGGGCTGGGCTCTAAACTAGATGAATGAGTGGGCAGGGACAATGGGAAAGGGGGTGTGGCAACGCCAGCAGCACCTCCTCTAACCTTAGAAGAGGAGTAAGGGGGTGGGGAGGGAAGTTCAGACTCAGAGGGAGAGTCTAATATGGGCGGGGTTGCGGCCCTGATGGACAGGCAAGTCCTGGCCACCATGAGGCTACATTGCTCCTCGTGGCATACCTTAATCCATTTAGGCAATTCTTCCACAATCTGTTTCCAACAATCAATATACGGAAACTGATCATAGAATTCAGGCCTACTAGATACAGCCGCGTGCACACGTCGTACTAGAGTTAGATCAAGACTACCACGTGGAGGCCATGCGGTCACCAAGATAGGCCACTCTCTACTACATAATGTAGTCAAACGCTTTGGGGGTAATTTCACCCCACTTTATATGCCTTTGCAAAGTTTTTTATCATACACGACAAGGGATCAACAATCTTTGAGTCAGACGCACCTATACTGGCAATGGAGCGTCTAATACAAAGAAACACAATACCCCAAACACACTTCCAACGATCACACTTGTTTCCTTGGCAACAGCACCACGTGGCACAGTTGCTAGGCCAAACACACACACACAAAAACACGCAGAGAATTCTCGTACATACAGTGATATCTCGACGTCTCACTCACAAAGATTTACCAAACACTAGATACTTATCTCTGTAACTATAAATCAAACCCTACAAATATCCACATTAGAAATCAACTTTTAACTAAGCGACCATATCACATTCTAGTAACCTCATCTTTACAATCAGTGATTATGGTACGGTTAGCAAGTGGTTATAATACAGTTTTAAAGTCACCGATCAGTTAGTAACAGTTATGGTGTTACACATATAACAAAAGACAACAGTTTTTAGTAATTTTTACACAACATCAGTAGTTATAGTACATGTTAATGGTTATAATACCGTGCGCTATTATACAGTATACATACAATTTACACTCCCACTAGAAGGCAGAGCTCAAGCTTTCTAGCAGGACATACAATTCACCAATTCACCAATTACAGTATATTTAACAACATTTTAAATAATCCCAACTATTCTAATTGGCCAGCACCTCGAGAACTATCAAACTATTTACACCAGGATTCGGTTAGTCTACGCTGCCCAAGCACCACATATAGCGAACTAGTGGGCGGAATTTACAACAGTACCCATTTAGTCTATCTACTCTATCAATAGTCTGGTGGCTGAATTTACAACCGCGCACACTTAGCCAAGATAGGTTGAGAACTAGCAGAAGGAATGTACACCAAAATCTGCTTAGTCTCGCCGGCCTCCCCGACCTAGCAACCGAAATTTACACCTAGACACGCTAGTCAAGACTGGACACCGGTGTCCGGCATAAACTATTTACACCAAGATTTAGCCTGACCCACCTATATTAGACGGGCTGACTACAGAGCGTCTAATTTCCAGATAAGCGTGCCCCTTCGCTTCTTCCCTCCAGAAGGAGGGGGCAATCCAATAACCGGTTCCAAATATAAAACCCCTTGTGGGCCTACTGCTCTAACGGTATCAGTCTTACCTCTTCGTTCCTGAACCTGGGCTCACACTCAACGACGGGGCACCCCGGTACTTACTACGTAAAGGCCGGTGATCTCCTGGGCGAAGCAGCCCAGTGGCGCCGAGATGAAGGGATGTCCACGCAGAAGTTCAGGGGTGCTGCCATAGAGAATGTTGGTAAAAAGTTTACCGTCTCAAATCTCTGCACCAGCTTCCGTGCGATGAGGTTCCCGGACCCAACACACCAAAGATGTAACCGAGTAAACTTGTAGAAGCCAGACACAGAGAGATGGATGCAGGTTTTCAGGAAGTAAGAGGTCTTTATTAACATACCGATCGGGCCTCAGATAAACTAATGTTCCAAAACAGGTCTGAGGGACAAACACATGGAGTACATGCTTTTTATAGAACTATAACTCCTCCCATTAATAGCTCCACCCGCACATACCCTTAACCAATCAGTGGACAGGATTTGGATTTCCTCATATGGGCAGACCACATGGCTCATCCGAAACAAAGGAGAAAGGAGTGTAATTTCAGTTCCTGCATTCCTGCACATGCTCAGTACATTGATGACAGTATCTTAGCTACGTGTAACTAACTAACTGATACAACATACACATATGCCACGTGGAAATCTCGGCCTACTAAATTTACAGTTCACCGAAATTCCATCACAGTTTCACTTTCAAACAGATGTAATTTACCTTAAATAGTTGTATCTCAATCTCTAAATTGAACTTTAATCACATACAGGAGGCTCTTGCAGGGTCTAGTAAGCTATTAACATAGCAGGGGATAAAAAATCTTAATTAAACAGAACATGCAATAAAGAAAGCCTAAATAGGGCTATCTTTACAGGAAGTGTTTATGGAAGGCTGTGCAAGTCACATGCAGGGAGGTGTGACTAGGGTTCATAAACAAAGGGCTTTAACTCCTAAATGGCAGAGGATTGAGCAGTTAGGCTGCAGGGGCATGTTCTATACACCAAAACTGCTTCATTAAGCTAAAGTTGTTCAGGTGACTATAGTGTCCCTTTAAGCATAACTGGCTTAGAGAATTTTTCCAGGTCAGCTATTTTGTCCTTGAATTTGAAATTAATTATTAATTCACCTTGAATTCCTGACATATACTCACGTTGGTGACTAACCCTGTGTATTTACCAAAGCCAGAATTCAGAGTGGGGGCTAAGTGCACTTCCTACAGCTAAACCTGATCTTATTTTAGGAAAAAACAAGTGATAGCAATTCACCATTTACTGTTTAAAGGGTTACAACAAGCACCTCGATGTTTTGAAGTAGTCATGATGCCTAGAGTCTAGAGGTGCACATACTTAGATTAACCCCTCTGCTGCCGGCAATGTTATTTCACCTACGACAGCATCCTTAGGAATCATAAGCTACCCCAGAACTAGATTTCCCGACTGGCTAACACTAATTCTGTGCTAAATTGGCATCTGATGCCAGTAGCCAATGGCTGCATACTTCCCCTCCCTCTGTACCACGCCTATCTTCCCCTCATTCTGCACTCGCCCTCTGATGAGGGGGAGTGACATCACTACCAAAAAGTGCAAAATGCATATTTATGCAGCAACAAATAGCAGACCTGATTTTGCAAGGCTTATGTGTACACCCATCATATGTGATTTTATGATGGCGTGCCTGCAATAACAGAGCACATTGTAATGATGTTAAAAACAAATGGTACTGCAGTTAATGGTATATTATTTGTTACATGTTATTGGGCAATTCACAAATGGTTCTTAACACTGTGAAACCCAACCTTATAAACACCCATTGTATTATATATTTTGTTCTATTTCTATTATCTTTGTTTACAGTTGTAAATTAATTAATCTTACATAAAATAATATAGTTCTTTGCAATATCATGTACTAGACATATGTTGTCATGGATGTGAATTTCAGAAAGGTGAAACAGGTGAAGTTGGTGACTTAGGACCAGAGGGCAAGAAAGGAGAAATAGGAATCTCAGGACTTCTTGGACCCCGTGGCTTTCCTGGTGAAGCAGGACCGCAAGGACGATCTGGAATACCTGGCATTCCTGGAAAACCTGTATGTATATTTATAGTTCCTTTATGAAATCTTAAAAACTATGGAACATGGAAAAAATAAATAAGAGCGATCACTGGTATTTAGGAGTAACCCCAGTAACAGAGTATTAAGGTGGGGAGATATGCTTTAGGAATGGCACCACTGTGAATTTAGTATAACACTCTGGTCATTTGGTGAAGGCCATGTATAGCAAGGAGCCCCAGCTCCTGGTTTTTATTGGGTTTGGTGATTTATTTATTTATGCACACTATGCCCACTAGAAAGTTTTTCCACCATCAGGTCTATTTATTTTAAGATTACCAAATTGCTGCTATAGGAAACAATTAGATAAACTGCCTATTTAATTGTCAAAGACTTGTATTTGACTTTTGATGATTAGTGTAATTTCTATGCTTGGAACACAAACTTGGCTTATTTTGTAGAAGATTTTAATTTCCAATGGACTGCAAATACAAACTCAATGGAAACAGAAATATTTGATTAAGTGACTAGCTATTTTTATGAAAACAAATCAGTATGGCTATTTCAGCCAAACATGCCAATGGCAGTTTGTCAACTCCATCAATAAAATATAATATCTATGAGTTCTATTCACAACCATTGTCCATTATTTTCATGGTAGGATGTAGCATACTTGAGTGACATGCACTGTAATGCCTGGCTCCACCACTTTTTTATTATTATACACAAAGCAACCCTGTTTAAAAATGTCCCTGATTAAAAATACTGTTTAATACCCTTTCATCTTTTAAAGGGTCACAACAGACCCCTAAACAAGTTCAGGTTGCTTGTGTGAAGAGAGTGTTTTTTTTTTTTTCATTTTGAAAAAAGGGCAGATTTCAATAGAAATTAACACTTTTATATATTAACCTGGTTACACCCCATTGGCTTTCAAGCAGACAACAGGTAATGTTACTTATTGGTTTTGTTAGCTCAATGCAGCTGACCTCAAGAGCATCAATTGTCCAGAGCACCTGACTTACAAAGACTTCTCATTGACCTGCACTGAGAAGTCTGTGATTGGACAGCCACAGAAAGTCTGGGTGGGGCTAGAAGGGGAGAGCTTGCAAAGGCAGCAGACAAGAGAACTGCAGGTGTTACAAGCTGATTTTAGAGATACCCATAATTTTAAAAAGTGGGGAATATTTACTAAACAGGGATTTTTAAAATTTATTTGGGCAATGGAGTGTCCCTTTAATTCCATGTCCAGCTATTTACTGGTATATTGCATGCCAACAATGTCCAGATTTGTTTGACATGTTAAATGAGCTGTAATGGGGAAATATAGTGTTGCTTGTATGATTTGCACTTCATAGCCATTATTATAGACTAGAATTGTTTTGCAAATATAAAATTATATTGGAAAAATGCACATAACACATTGCGAATGAAATGTAAGTATATATAATTTTTTTTTTAACTCAGGGAAAATCTATAACAGAGGATCAAATCATGAAGCTATGTGGCAATGTCTTGCAAGGTAAGGTTTTAAAGGTGGACACTTATTTAGAAATAAAACCTCCCTTAATTTCCTCTAATGCAACTTTCCAGTTTGAATGTTTTTCATCAGAACGTGTACAGTTTCTTAACATATTGAAGTGGATGATATCACTTAAAGAGACATAACTCATGCCCTATAGTTCCCTACCTCTGTACAGATCATCACTAATACAAAGCATTACACAAAACAAAAAAGACTCTGGATCATGAAAATTTTGACAATGGTAATATTAAAATTGCACGCATCTACTATTAGAAAGTATCATCAGTACATCAATACCTTTATCTTTCTTTCCTGTCCTGGTGCTCCACTTTGATAAGACCACCTAATAAAATAAAACAATCTAATTGGAAAACAAAATTGATTTGTATTATGAGAGCATCACAAAAATGTTTATTTAATCTAGCACAAACATGTTTAGTGATATTATAAATATAAAAAAGGGAATCAAACTAGTATAATTTAAGACAATTATGCAATAACACCCATAGGGGCCTTATAAATGAGATTACCAAATCAATTCATGCGTCACTTTTCACAAAAGACAAAAATGGTTTACATTCCCAAAATAGCACATACCCTCCAAAATATAACCCTGATAATATGATCCTAAATACAGCCTCATATAAGCATACTCAAAATGGAAAAATTGGTTTATTTCCTGACAGTATGTCCTGAGTACATAAACATGCAAATTATATGCGGTTGCCAAATTCTCATGTTAGCGCTAACTTCAAAAAGGTATTCCATGTCTGTCATGTAAATGAGTAAAAAAAATTGCAATCCGAGGACTTAAAATAGAACTGACCTCTGGCTTAAGCTCCAGACCTATTCCACCTTCTCCAAATAGAAATGACCAGCAAGGATCCACTTATTCTAACAGTGCCAAACTGGTTGTGCCAAGTATCTTTCAGAGAACCTGAGCAATCTAAAATGAATTACACAAATTTCTCACAAACACCAGTTAGACAGATTCAACAAAATATATACACAATCCTGGGGTATGATAAATTGTATAACACACTCTAACACCTGTGTGGTTTCCTCTAAACCCACACCAAAATAGAACACAAAATACGTACAGTAGGTGGAGCGTGTTGTATCGAAGCAATATGTCAATAATCGTTGCATTGTACAGAGGTACACGTATTCGTAACTGAAATACAAAAATAACCAGATCCTAGTGCAACATTGTAAGTCTTTGCAAATAATAGCGGGTTAATCTTGAGTGATTGTAATCACAAGTATAGAGCCAATAATACTAGGCTCAGGTTTGCAGGCATGTGGGAATATTTGCAGGGATCCCACTCCCTTCTCTGTGTACTGATAACTGTTCCTTTGCTTCCCTGTGTAAATCCACTGGATATCAGGTGCACTGAAAGTTACACTTTATTAGAAAACAGAGAAATAAATAAATTTAAATTGAAAAGTTCTTACAGTTGTGCAGTAGTTGTGCAAGACTCGTTTCGCCTCCTTAAAGGGACACTATAGTCACCTGAACAACTTCAGCTTAATGAGGTTGTTCAGGTGAGAACTATAGCTCCCTGCAGCCTTTCTCATGTAAACAAAAATACAGTTTTAGACCACCCAGGTGCAGTGTATATAGATAATAAAAAAGATAATTACTTCCTTTTTAGTTTGGTATAACAAAGGATTCCTCTCAATCCTCAATACATATGGAAAAAATAGGATATACCTAAACTTGGGAAATACAAAAAAGAAGGGGAAATTTATATGTGTTGTAATACTGGGAATGTAGCATGTAAAAATATTTAGGATGAAATATAATGAATACATATTTCTTCCTTAAGAAAAAGTACATTCAAAATGTAATAATATGAAACATATTTTGTGCAAAATTTGTATAGTGTATCATTAGGTCATACTTAAAAACTCTTGAAACATACATAATATATGGATGGATTTATCCAAAATTAATCACATATGAAAAATTCATAACTAAATAAGTGAAAAATATATATATTATAATTAAATTATAGTGCTATTATTAAAATTGAACTATAAAATGGGGAAGAGGGGATCCATATTCCAGTAAAACACACAAATTAAAAACGCTTTATTAAAAGGTTTATAAAAAAAAATATTTAGGGGATTATACAAAATCTATAAAATTCTTAGTTTAGTAATGCATAAAAGTTAATAAATTAAAGATAAAAAATAGCTTATCTAATTTGATTTTTAGATGTATAATGAGGGTTTCTCCAGTAATGGACTTAGATCCTGTTCCCCATTTCTATAGATTGTGCATACCAGTGGGTGTGTTAAAAATCCATATTATGTTAAAAAGTGACAGATCTCAAAATATGAGTTTAGTATGTGTGTTGTGAGCGTGTTAAAATTAAAAATGAACTTAATTTCTTCTTTTCCTAGTTTATTTATATAATTCCCTCCTCTCCAATCTTTATTTACTAATTTTAAGGTGCTATCTTGAAATGTTGGGAGACTGTGTGGGTATCTAAACCCTTCCCTTAGTGTTCCTGTCCACTCCCCTTCCTGTACCTTCATGTTCATTACTCCTACCTCCCCTGTCCCTTAGGGTCCCCACACCCCGAACCCCCCCTTAGTGATCTTCTTCCTTCCCTGCCCCTTAGTGTTCCTCTCCCCTCCCTCCCCTGTCCTTTAGTTTTCCTCCACCCCCGCCTTACTGGTCCTCATCCCTGTCCCTTAGTGTTCCTCTCCCCTCCCCTACATGCCACTTAGTGTTCCTCTCCCATCCCCTCTATGTACCTTAGTGTTCCTCTTCCCTCCATATCCCTATGTGTTCCTCTCCCCTCCTTTCCCTTTCTCTTAGTGCCCCCCCCCCCATTAATATTCATTCCCCTCCTCTTAGTGCTCCTCTCCCCTTCCTTCTCTCTTTTTAAGTGGTCCCCTACTTTCCCCTTAGTGTTCCTTTCCCCTCCCTACCCTGTCCGTTAGTGTTCCTCTCCCCTCCCTACCCTGTCCGTTAGTGTTCCTCTCCCCTCCCCTCCATATCCCTTAGTGTTCCTCTCCCCTACCTTCCCTGTCCCTTAGTGTTCCTCTCCCCACCCAGGCTCGTCCACCAGTCATACAATATTTGTTGTGAGGTTGTGTGATAGAGCAGAGTTTGCCTATACATGCATATACCTGTATATAAAATATAGAAGTCCTGCACTCTTGGACAGCAGTATGGTTACACTCTATGCAAAATTCAGCAATTATATTCAATTTTAACAGGAAATGCACTTCAAGGATGCCTTGAAACAACAACTTGCAGCTTTATTCTGTCAACATTTCACTTATTTACAAACTGTTATCAGGACCTGGATTGTTTTATTAATTTTCAATTAAATTTCAAGTTACTCATTAAAGTTCAATGTACTTATAGAACAGTTACCAGCATTACTTCAGAGTATGAAACCTACTTGTGCTCCATGTGAAGGAAAGCCAGGACTGCCAGGGTTGCCAGGTATTCAGGGTCGCACTGGTGAAAGAGGACCACCTGGATACCCAGGAAGGGGAGGAAGATCGGGTTACCCAGGTCTTCAAGGATTACCAGGTCCACAAGGCATTAAAGGTAAAAAAAATTCTAAATTATATAAAAGCAGACATCCCAAACGGGGAAGGGAAGCATCTAAACTAAGAATCCACAGGATGCAAATTGAAAACATGTTCAACTTGCCTTGCACAGTAACACATAAGTGCACAACACTGGCAAAGAATTAAGGGATCTTCCTAAGAGTTTTGTGTATATTACAATATTCACAAATGTAGGTAATTTAGATTTACAGAAAAATATACCAAAGGTATATAGGTAATGGTTAGAGCTATCTTGGTTATGTAGGGTTGCAACAGTGAAAATGAACGTTCTCACAAAAATGTATATCTCTTCCGATCGACACCGATCCAGGTGCAAGATAAAACTCCTAACAAAAATCCAGAACAAACTTGTTTATATCGAAAAAAATGAAGAAAATCTGGGTGCTTCTGGTGTAATCCCCAAATCCACCAATAAGGAATAGTGTATAGTAATGAGTGGAGCAAAGTAAAACACCACTTAGAGACAGTGGAGAAAATGATATACAAACTCCTTAAATGTTAGATGGTTCTTCCAATCAATGATGAAGATATGTAAAAAAAAAAGAAAGATTAAAAATGCAACGATAGTGCAGATGGTTAACAATGATTAATAAATCAACTCACATCTGCTTAATAAATCTCTTATACATCTCATAATATATGAAAATTAAATGTCATCATTACAGTAAGCTTGAAGAGCCGAAATATAAGAAAAAATTACATACATTTATTGTCTGCTACATGCAGAGTTAAAATCATTACATAAATACAGAAAAAGTAGTTTAAAAAAAGTTTCAGAGGGTGGTTAGCCCCTTACTAGATAAGGTGGTGAGTTTAACAGGCTTACGCCGTAACTCACTAAAACAGCTTGCAATTGCAGGGTGGCAGGCAGGCTGCTGGACACTTTTCCGGCTTGGCTGGATTGTAGATGAATCGCTTTGATTGAAGTCTCAAAAAGACCGCTCCGAGCTCCGTGTGTTACAGGCTCCTCCCCTTGTGTGACGTCAACACGTTTCACCGTATAGCGGCTTCCTCGGGAAGTGTTCATAACCACCATGTTGGTTATGGGCATATAAAGGTCAAAGTCTCGATTGATAGGTTGTTTCAAAATGTCCCAATTACGATGTAGTTCATGTTAAATGCAATTTGAATGCAATTTAAGGATTTGTATAAATTAGCCAGCATTATATTAATTTACTCACAACATCAATTAAATAAAGACAAAGCCTAATAACAAATATAAAGAAATATAAACTGATTGCATATTGTGCCCATTGATAACAAATATAAAAGAAAATTAAATGAAATTAAAAAATTAAATGAAAGAAATTGATATTTCAATGGTCCTGCGCCGGCGTTTTACAGGACACTGAGTGCCGAACACAGTCTCTCTCAGTCTACACTTCCGGGAGGCGGGGCTTGCGGCCATTGAGCGTAACAACGTAATTACGTCACAACGGTTTCGCCGATATAGTCGGCTTCATCAGATCTGCCCACAGTTCACCACAGTCTTAATTTAAGTCCCATTGAGGGGCGTGATTGCCCAAAAGAGTCTCTCCAATTGGCTATAACTTTATATCTGATTTGCATACATAATGAGTGCAGACATATGCGGTCTAAGTAATGGGGATTATCATCTAAACTACTAAAAAGGCAAAAGTTAAAAGAGACAGACTACAGATCAGGTAAGTGAGGGATGGGGAAGGGGGCAGCCTACAGATCAGGTAAGTGAGGCATGGGGGGGGAGATAGCCTATATATCAGGGAAGTGAGGCATGGGGGGGCAGCCTATAGATTAGGTAAGTGAGAGATGGGGGGCAGCATACAGATCAGATAAGTGAGGGATGGGGGGGAGATAGCCTATAGATCAGGTAAGTGAGGGATGGGGGAGACAGCCTACAGGAAGGGTTAGCAAGGAGCAAGAAGTTAAAGCAGAATGGAGAAGGAAATGAGAAATGAGCAGGAAGAGACATCAAGGAGCAGAAAGGGTCAGCAAGGAGCTGGAAAGGGCAGCAAGGAGCAGGAAGGGACAGAAGGAGCACAAAGGTAAAGTAGGAGAAGGAACAGAAATGAGCAGGAAGGGACATCAAGGAGCAGAAATTAGCAGGAAAGGGCAGCAAGGAGCAGGAAGGGTCTGCAAAGGGCAGGAACGGTCTACAAGGAGAAGGAATGGTCTGCAAAGAGCAGAAAGGGACAGAAGAAGCACAAAGGTAAAGAAGCAGAAAGAATCAGAAGGAGCACACAGGTAAAGTAGGAGAAGAAAGGGTCTGCAAGGAGCAGAAAGGGATCAGAAAGAGAAAGGAGCAGAAGAGCGCAAAATAAGCAGAAAGTAGCAGAAAGGTAAAGGAGCAGAAGGAGCCAAGGAGGAGAGAAGACAGTGTCAGAAGAAAAAGAAGACTGTGTCAAATGAAGGAGAAGAAAAGGAGATTGGAGCAGGAAGGACAAGTGAAGTGAACCCTCCACTTTATTCTGGACACCACATCATAAGGCTTTGGTATCTGGGCCTGGCAGGGAAACTTTTGACCTTCTCATCTCCCCAGATAAAAAAAATATCAGTTTTAATGTGTTCACTTTTATTTACTGAGTGTCAGGAAGCAGAGTGCCGCTGGGTAGGGGTATCGCTGATTGGCTAGAGCGGTCAGCTGACACTCTAAGTCAATCAGTAGCTCCCTATTCATAAAAAAGTAAAACCTTTTTATGAACCGGGAACTAGCGATTGGCTTAGAGTGTCAACTGACCACTCTAGCAAATCAGCTGCACCCATGCCTGACGTCAATCTGCACTTCCTGACACTCCGTTTCAGAAGTGAGCGACCTGGAGCTGGACAAAGCCTTTGGGGTTAAACCATTTTAGAGCGGTTTAACCCCTTAAAGAGAGCACCCAGGGGCTTCCTGGCATCATAGTATTTTCATTTAGATGAAGTTGTTATGGTGACCAGAATGTTCCTTTAATTTGCCTAAAGGAACACTATAGTGTCAGGAATACAAACATGTATTCCTGACACCATAGTTGTGAAAATGCTATTCACCCTGGCTTTATGTGATAATGACTATGCCCCTTCCCTTTCATGACACTGTCAAAAAGGGACCAAGCATGAATGTCATTACAATTATGCCTCCCCCACCCCCCGGAAAAATTCCTGTGGACGCCCATGCTACCAACCTCGAGAGGTTCCTTCACATTCTGGGATGGAATATTAAGATACATTTATTGCAATGAACAGGTACAGAGTGAGTAACAAAATTATTTTTAATATTATTGCAATATTCTAAGAATCTCCTCTTTAGTGTCTTCCTGTTCTGCCAATATAAAGGTGGCTCTACTAGCTATTGAATCATAATGTGTGCTTAGGTGGCTTTTTTTGTTGTTGAATAAATCATGACACAATGTAATGTCATGTGTTGTTGTCCATCTGAGGTTGTATTTACCTAATTTTAAAACCTGCAAAGGAACAGATGATTGTTATGATGTCCTGATATGTAAAAGAGCGTGTACTTTTTAAAAATACACTTGGAACAGGGCTCCAACATCCAATCTATATGTAGATGGCTGCACTCTCGGTCTTTTAATAAAAATTTACTTTTATTCCATAATAATTAAAATCAGGATCAACGTTTCAGTTACACATAAGGACTTTCGTCAGGATCTATGATCCTGACGAAAGTCCCATGTGGGGACTGAAACATTGATCCTATGTTTTAATCTTGCCTAATAAAGAAGAATTTTACTGAAGACCGTGAGTGCTGCCATCTACATTTTTCTGGATATTAAAGTCCCAGGCTAAGCACACGGTAAGTATACATATTTAAATTCATAGCAAGGACTTCCTATTGTATCTATATATATACACTGCTCAAAAAAATAAAGGGAACACAAAAATAACAAATCCTCGATCTGAATGAATTAAATATTCTTCTGAAATAATTTGTTCTTTACATAGTTGAATGTGTTGACAACAAAATCACACAAAAAAAAAAAAATGGAAATCAAATTTTTCAACCCATGGAGGTCTGGATTTGGAGTCACACTCAAAATTAAAGTGGAAAAACACACTACAGGCTGATCCAACTTTGATGTAATGTCGATAAAACAAGTCAAAATTATGCTCAGTAGTATGTGGGGCCTCCACGTGCCTGTATTACCTCCCTACAACGCCTGTGCATGCTCCTGATGAGGTGGCGGATGGTCTCCTGAGGGATCTCCTCCCAGACCTGGACTAAAGCATCTGCCAACTCCTGGACAGTCTGTGGTGCAACGTGACGTTGGTGGATGGAGCGAGACATGATGTTCCAGATGTGCTCAATTGGATTCAGGTCTGCGGAACGGGCGGGCCTTCAATGCTTTCGTCTTGCAGGAACTGCTGACACACTCCAGCCACATGAGGTCTAGCATTGTCTTGCATTAGGAGGAACCCAGGGCCAATCGCACCAGCATATGATCTCACAAGGGTACCTAATGGCAGTCAGGCTACCTCTGGCGAGCACATGGAGGGCTGTGTGGCCGCCCCAAAGAAATGCCACCCCACACCATTACTGACCCACTGCCAAACCGGTCATGCTGGAGGATGTTGCAGGCAGCAGAACATTCTCCATGGCGTCTCCAGACTCTGTCAGGTCTGTCACATGTCCTCAGTATGAACCTGCTTTCATCTGTGAAGAGCACAAGACGCCAGTGGCGAATTTTCCAATCTTGGTGTTCTCCGGCAAATGCCAAACGTCCTGCACGGTGTTGGGCTGTAAACACAACCCCCACCTGTGGATGTCGGGCCCTCATACCACCCTCATGGAGTCTGTTTCCGACCATTTGAGCAGACACATGCACATTTGTGGCCTGCTGGAGGTCATTTTGCAGGGCTCTGGCAGTGCTCCTCCTGTTTCTCCTTGCACAAAGGCGGAGGTAGTGGTCCTGCTGCTGGGTTGTTGCCCTCCTACATGCTCCTCCACGTCTCCTGGTGTACTGGCCTGTCTCCTGGTAGCACCTCCATGCTCTGGACACTACGCTGACAGACACAGCAAACCTTCTTGCCACAGCTCGCATTGATGTGCCATCCTGGATGAACTGCACTACCTGAGCCACTTGTGTGGGTTGTAGACTCCGTCTCATGCTACCACTAGAGTGAAAGCACCGCCAGCATTTAAAAGTGACCAAAACATCAGAGAAGTGGTCTGTGGTCACCACCTGCAGAACCACTCCTTTATTGGGGGTGTCTTGCTAATTGCCTATAATTTCCACCTGTTGTATATCCCATTTGCACAACAGCATGTGAAATTGATTGTCACTCAGTGTTGCTTCCTAAGTGGACAGTTTGATTTCACAGAAGTGTGATTGACTTGGAGTAACAGTGTGTTGTTTAAGTGTTCCTTTTTTTTTTTTTTTTTTTTGAGCAGTGTCTATATAATGACCAGATTATGACATGAATTGGCGTTTGTCTTTAAGAGTTCTGTATATTGGACTATACTTATGATATGAATGCTATTTGCTTGTAACAGTTTCAGTGTTAATAAAGAATGTTTTTGCCCTACTTAGGTGAAATGGGACAAAAAGGTGAGAAGGGTTTTAGAGGAGAACGTGGCACAGGACAGCCAGGCCCCCCAGGACCTACAGGTAATTTACATGGAAATATATTAGTATTATTTTGAAATTTATTTTTACATATTGATAGATTTTTTTTTATATACAGTACATTTTTGATATCTTAATATTTTGAAACAAATCATTAAAAAAGTTTATACAGAAATATAGAATAATTTGAAAAGCTTATAAAAAAAAAAAAAATTAAATTGAGGCCTATATTAGTTGCGGAATTCCTAAAGCTTTGACAAGCTTCTTACCTCTAACAGACCACTGTAAAGTTGAGGATTATTTGCAATCTAGGTAGTGAAAGTACAATTGCCATCCCACCTCTGGTGCTCGCATTCAAGACTACTCTAGGGCTGTACCTTTCCTGTGGATCTCCCTTCTCTTTTTCGTTAGACGCTCACCCAGTCTCCACTCCTTCAAAAAATCATTAAAAACTCACTTTTGCACAAACGCATATCAATTAAACTGTTAATCGCTCCACAAAAAACCCTCACTACGTCCTCGTTGTATACTATTCTACCAATCTACTTCTCTAATACTATCCTTACCTTTTGTGTCACTTTACCCCACTCTCTCTAGCATGTAAGCTCATTGAGCAGGGCCCTCAACCCCTCTGTTTCTGTGTGTCAAACTTGTCTGGTTACAATTACATGTTTGTTAGTCCACCCATTGTAAAGACCTATGGAATTTGGCGCTATATAAATATAATAATAATAAATAGAAAGGAGAAACACCCAGGTCAACTCTTGGCTGACTATTGCAATGCACACCAGAGAGGCTACTGGCCAGGGCATACTCCACATGGCTTTTTTAAATTATTGGTTCGTTTTTGTGGTACACATATGGCCACACAATCACATAGAATAATTTAATAGCAAAATTATCATGGGCCATACCCATAAACTACACTGTACCCAGAATGTTCTCCAGTGTAGTGTAGTTTGACAAGAGCTAATATAAAAAAATAACTGATTGGAGAATATAAAATTTGCAACATATGTATTTTTTATATTTCAATGCATTGTATTGCATTTATTCAACACAGTAACGGAGGAGACTATATTTAAAAGAAGAAAAACTACCACAACAAGAGGACATAGTTTTAAATTAGAGGGGCAAAGGTTTAAAAGTAATATCAGGAAGTATTACTTTACTGAGAGGGTAGTGGATGCATGGAATAGCCTTCCAGCTGAAGTGGCAGAGGTTAACACAGTAAAGGAGTTTAAGCATGCGTGGGATAGGCATAAGGCTATCCTAACTATAAGATAAGGCTAGGGACTAATGAAAGTATTTAGAAAATTGGGCAGACTAGATGGGCCGAATGGTTATCTGCCGCCACATTCTATGTTTCTATGTATAGTGAGTAAAGCCATGAGAGTTACATTTTGACACATTATAGTAGAAAAAAAAATAACAAGAGGAACCTATATGTGGTAATATATTTCTAATTTTGACTATTTCTCTGACAGGATTACCTGGATTAAATGGAAGTACAGGAGAAGGTATGCCTGGTCCTCCTGGTAATCCTGGTAAAAATGGAATGTCTGCTACCCCTGGGAAGCGAGGGTTACCTGGACCACCCGGAGTCTGTGACCTCTCATCCTGCTTCTCTGCATATGGGATAAGGGATGATCCTTTCAGGAAAGGACCAAACTTCTAAATCAGGAAAAATGTATTCACTGCTATAGTCTATAAATGAATCCTGGTGACTCTCTCAGGAAAATGAACTGGAGGCACAGATAGTTCTTACTTTGATTTACAGCAGTGGTTTGTACATAATGCACCTTTGCACTGAGACTGTTTTCTTGCCTTCCTCAAAGTGTTTCAAAGAGCTGGAAAGACATTGCTTTCTCCTAAACCATACTTCGGACACATGCCTCCATCTCTCCATATGTGTTTTTTAAAAGTGCACTACCTGGACCTATTGCTGTGCATTGAAAAGCATTGTTATTTGCTTTGACACAAGCAAACTTATTTATCAATAGGTATGGGTTCATTTACAGCCATTACCTGAAAATCACCATTGTCTAAATATACAACAAACATATTTTAAGTATACAATAGTATACAATAGAAGGCTTACAATCCATGTAAGTAAAGGAAACAACAACTTTATTTAAAACATATTGGTATTGCTGTTTTACTATATATTGATTCCATATGTCAAAATATCATACCTCCTAACTGTCCTTATTTAGGAAAGACAGTCCATATTTTCGTCCAAATTCCTCTGTTCCCTCTTTTCTAGGAGCTCCATATTGTTGGTGTGTCTGAATGTTTAAAAGTGTGCCACAGCAATAAAACTCACAGTTGTGTATCTTTAAACTACAATAAATATATTTAGGATTGTCTGTGTAAATAAGATACATTGTTCTTGTGCTAAATTACATTTTTGTTTCAAAAAATATTATTAGTAAATCACCTATAATGTCTCAGAACAGACCCACCCCTGGCCACACTCACACCCCTAAAATTAAAGAGTCCTTCTTTGTACATTTGAAATTTTGGCAGATCAAACTCAGCCTATTTGTTGACTACGTCTTCCATATCTCTACGCAACTTAATGGCCGAAATAGCCAAATATGGCCTTTTATCCTATAAAAAAACTTAACATCACCGAGACCCAAGAACTTGGCATCAATCTGCAAATCCCACATAAAGTAAACCTCCGAGTGGCATTCCCTTTGGACTGGTAAACGGACTCCCTGACCTATTTAGGAGTGAAATGTTGGCAGGTATGAAATAGTTGCACAATTCCCTTCAGCACTGAAGTTGCCTGTCACTTACATAGGTTAAAACTAAAGTTAATAACTGAATTATTGCTTATATAGGAAGGGCTAGCCCAAGGATTTGTATCTCCATCGACAAAATCCAGTTTACTGCCTGCTCTGTCTCTTTTTTTTAAAAACATATCTTGTATTTCTAAAGTTTCTCCCATTGCCAATCTCATCTTACCTTCTTTTTCCGACTCTTGACATTCTGTCTTCTCCTCTCCTTGAGTCTTTTACATGTTAACTATCATTTCCTATATCTCTAAACCAGTCTTTTGTGTATGTAAGGGCTGTAGTGTGTGTTTGATGATAACTGCATGTAGGGAGGCTGCTTGTAGTGTTGTGTATTTGTAGTATGTGTCTTGATGTTTTTTTGTATATCAGGATGTTTTGTGTGTTCTGTGTGGCTGTTTGTATTGTGTGCTAGGAGTGACTGTATGAGAAATGTGTGTTAGGTGAGGGTCTGTGTGTGTGTGTGTGTGTGTAGAGACTGTGAGTAGTGTGCGTTTGGGAGGCCCTGTGAGGATTTGTAAGTGTGTAGGGGTGAGAGGGGGGAGTGTGAAGCTGTATGTGTTTTGACTTCCACCTCTTCAAACATTTGATGAGTAGATTACTAAGGTTTTTCTTTGTTACCCCGTTTTTTTACATTTGGACAGGTATGGGGTATGGAACCTTGAGACTGGCAGGGTAGGATCCCTTATAGTACAATGAGGTTTGCATGAGGTCAGCACCTTCTGTGGGTAGAGGCCACTATAAACACTCCTTTAGTCCAGAACTCCTTTGTAATTTAGATTGGATGAGAAGCACTCTGATTTGCTTATTTACTAAAGATAGTACATTGCAAATTTCAGGTCAAAATAGCAGAACTGGAAAAACAGTGCTTTCCAATCAGCTACTCTGGGCTTAATTTTCTCACTTTCGTAAATAACGCTGTGAGTAATTCAGAAGTGAAGCGACCAATAGGGAGTGCTTAAAGTTATCTTCACCCACCAGAGGGCAGAGCGGAACCAGTCTCTTGATCTGCCTATGTGCCCAAGCACCAATGCTGCCTCAAAGCAAATGCCCCATGCAAATGCTTAATTCGCCTTACTGTATGGCCAGCCTTGTATATTGGTTAAAATATAGCAAATATCTATTTGCTTGTATGAACTAAATACATTAGAGAAGACTGATTGTGCATTATTCCATATATGTTAAGGAATATCTACTGAAAGTAGATATGGAGCTGAAAATAGACCTGGAGCTGAAAGTTTGATAATGCTAATTATAGAAGTGTAACTCATCCATAAATTGTCATGTTTGCTGTTATGGATTGCATGTGTGACATATAGCATCCCCAGTGCTGATCCACATGGGCTCTTAATATTCCTTCTTGTGAGATTTCAATCTTTCACATTTGGCTTTGATGTTGCACACAACATGGAACAATACTGCACACAGCACAGTCTGAGCACCTACTGGGAAGCAATGAATAAATAAAAAAAGACAAGGCCGATTCATAGCAAGTGAACCATGACATAAGTTTGAAAAATTGAGAGGACACCAGTTCACTCCACGCACCACAACCACGACATCATGCAATAGTGTTAATGGTACATGAAATGTTTCTTTAACCTACCTTCCTGTATAGGTTTTCTGTATAGAAAGAATAAACCTTCAGTGGGGTTAATCGTTCTCATTTTGGTGCTGTATATACCCAGACGAGGGCTGATGTGGCTGTGGGATATGTGAGTGTCTTTCACTTTGGAACATTACTTGTGGTTGCAGCACTACACAGATATTCCTCACCATAAATTGTAGTTTTATTTTTTTTGCAGATTCTTGTATAAAAAATGTTTTTTTAAAATTTCAAACGGCATCACTACTTAATGTAAAAATATATATTGCAATATTTCACTCGGGCAGTTTAGGGATAGACTGAGTAGCTCAGCATTGCTTGTGGTGGATTATTCAATTTTGTAATTAAAAGCAAATAGGGACATTAATATATAGATATACCTTAACCAAATTGTGAATTCTGCAAAATCAATAAGTGGATCCATGTGAACTTTTGCTGAATAAACATACATTTCTATATTAAAACGTTAATAAGCCTTTACATGAAACATTTGTGAGCAGTATTATATTTTAAATATATCAAAAGTTAAAAAATGTAAACTATTGTTTTTCAAATCAATGATATATTTACTTGTACTATTCTAATTATATTAAGGCATTCTTTATTTTTTGTTACCTGTTTTTATTCTTAAAATACATTTTTGTGGAACCCTCTGTGTTTTATTATTCTGTAAACGATGTTAACAGGTGTAATTTGAAATCTAATAGACATTGTTATGGTATTAACTCCTTCACCATTTTTTACCAGGTTTTTTTTAGGTTAAAGAATTTTGTTATAGCTACACTAAAGACCTAGCATTTACATTTAGGAAAAAACTGTAATTTGTGAATAGATGGCAGTCTGTGTATAAACTTATTTAACACTTAGGATAAAGAGCATATAAAGAGGAATAATCTACAATTTGTGTATGGCCGACTGTTCAAATATATATATAAAATTATATAAAGTAACACAGTATGACTTTTTAATTTCCTTGTTAATCATTACAGAATTATCTCGGGGAGATAAAAAGTTTTAGCCAGTGGTCATACTGGAAATTAACCAAATTAGCAACTTGTGTATGACCTACTGTTCAAGGATATATACTAGACGTGCGATTCGTTTCGTTCCGAATGTATATTCGTACAAATGTCATGCCATTCGGACATTCAGATTCGCAGCTGCCAGTGGACCCTGAAGGACGTGCGAGCTGTGCTTCAAGAGCACAGTAAATACTTTGCTCCCTCGCCGCCTGGCATGGGATGTTTGTCCCACGCAGTCTCACGCTGTCTCTACTTCACATGACTGCATTGGACAAACATCCTTAGCCAATTATTATATAGGATATATTAAGTAGACACTTGCAATTATTTTCGTTCCGAATGTACATTCATACGAATTTCATGCGATTCGGACATTTGGATGCTTACGAATGTCCGAAGTGCCAAAGTGACGGTGTTCCGCAGTTCCGAAGTGCTAAACCGAACCAAATGCCATTGGTCCGAATTGCCGAAAAATACATTTTTTTTTTACTTACCCGAATTTACGAACTTATCCAAATTATTTGTCCATGCACATCCCTAATATATACAAGTTAAATTGATGTAAATTTACACTATATTCATTTCATGTTATGTAAAGTAAGGGAAATTATCTTTTGGATCTATTGGTAATACATTTTATCCTGCATTCCTACTGGAAGTAACACATTCTCTTTTTATTTTAATTGTATAGATAAACTATTTAAAGAGGAACTGTCACTTCTATGGGAATTATGCCAATGATTAAAAATTAAAAGTGACTTAAGACTGGGCCTGGTTTAGATTCACTGTGTGTATTGCTTTTGTGTATATAGTACCCCTCCTCACCCCCTGATTTTATCAACTATTAAATGTTACATTTTATTAACTCTTACTAACTCCCTCTCCTTGCCTGGAACTGCACATCATTATTTGGTCCTGTCTTTAGTCACTTTAAAATCTATATATTGGGTTACCCTCATTCTGGGAGTTAATTTTTTTGGTGACTATTTTTGCAGCCTCAACCAGCCATACTTCTTTCTGGACAGAAGGAGGCTGCTGATTTATATCTTGTTTCAACATCTTTTTTGGCGAATAAAATTTCCAAAATTTGAATGTATATTAGATTCGATGGCACATTAGATTTGAGTAGGAACGGGGAAATTCGAAATTCAACGTGGTGAAATTCACATTTTCCAGTTTGTGCTTGAATCTTATAAGCCAAAATCCGCTACTATTTAAAAAATATTTTTTTTCAATTCTAAAACCTATGCCAACATAGAGTGAGGATAAACTTTACTTACTCTACATTTCTGAAAAAAACAAAACATTAAGACAGAATGTGTACTTAATGCCACAACAAAGCAGATAAAGAATAAGAAGGTGAATTTTTCACACTTTGAGGTCATGGGTTTAGACTTAAAGAAAGAAGGTTTAGTCTAAGGCAAAGAAAACTTTTTATTGCAAAAACAATAAGGATGTGGAATTCTCTGCTTGAAGAAGATGCATACTTGCAAAATCATAAATAAAAAAAACAAATGTGGGAAGGCTGAACTTGATGAACACGTCTCTTTTCAGCCTATGTAACTACTGAAGGCCATGCTTGAAGATACCCCTAAATCTCTAATAAATATTCAGTAAGATGAGCCTGAGTCTGAAAACATTGCTAGCTGATCTCTGCAGGGTTCCTTCTAAGAATTTGTAGTAATATCTGTAGTGGCCACACTTTCATTCATTACTGAACATCTGCAGGCTATGGAATTATGAAACTAAACATGATCTTTTTCCAATAAAATACATTATTTCTTTGCCAGGGCGAAATACGCAAGACTTGTTTTCTGTATCTTCTTGTACAAAAGCGCATTACATTCGACAGCGAAAAAAATTCAGCTTAGAGATTTAAAAATGCAAGTGAGCATTAGATTTGATGGCGCATTAGATTCAAGTAAATACATATTTTTTTCATTGGATGCTATGGTTTGGTTTTTCATAAGTTTGTATTTAAGGCTTACTTCAACCTTTTGTAGATAAACTTTTTTTGTGTACAATGCCATTTTGGACATTGGTATTGGTATCCTTAAAACCTATAAAAATAAGTCTTAAATGAACACTGTACACTCTTAGAGCACTTTAGCTTGTTGAAGTACTTTATGTGTGAAGAGTGTGTCCTCTGGCTGTCTATCAGACACCTGTCCTGTTACTATCTGGGCAATTGCAGAGAGCTTGAAAAGCATGATGTTCCGCTACTCCAAAGGAGATGTACAAAACTTTAAGAAGTAAAATATATTACTCACTCGATCTGGACTGCCAGAAATCAAATAGACGATAAGACAAAACCAGGTGAGGCGTACCAGAAAACAGAAAGCTCAAGTGGAAAGCCAGGTCAATAAGGGTAATTCAAAGTACAGTAGTTTAAAGACACTATTGGATCAAGGTGAAACCACAACAGGGCACTGTTCACTTGGACTTTAGCTGTTTTATAGGTTTGGAGGCTTGATTGAACTAACCACACCACCAATTACATTACTAGTGATGTCATAAAGTCGGCATGTGTGCGCAATGAGGTGTGCGCGCAACTGCTGGCGTAACTAATGCTGCTCAAGACGATAGGGGCTGGAACTATGGCGGTCAGCCGGATTGGCACTCTCCCTGAGCGGCGGACCAGTAAGGTACTCTCCAAAACCCTTACACATACATTTAAATATTTAGACCAAGTATGTGCATATAGTAAAAAAAATAGACATAGTTCACACACCTAAGCAAAGGAATGGAAATAAAATATATAACTAAAGAAAAACTGAATGTGTTTCACATCTTTTTACTTATACTTTTTTTTTTTTACATTTCAAATACATGTTTGTTAAATGTAAGGATAAGTAAACATAATATAAACAATTCTGGAAAGTGACAGTTCCCATTTAAAATATATGTACTCCAACTAATCCAAAATAATATAAGATAATATGGTTACTTACATTTAAAGTTGTTGCATATACAGCTTTTCTTTTGCTGCAAGCTTGCCCTGCCAACACATGAAAGCCAGTGAGAAGGCTCTAAAACTTTTCTATGGGACCTATCAAAGTGCTTTACTGACTTTATCCTATAAAAATTTTGGGCAGGCAGGGCTTTCTGGACAATATAGTTCAGACGGCTCTATAAAAAAAAGCCCACTTGAAAAAAGCCCAGATGAAAATTGCACACAGAAAAAACCCACTGTCATATAATGCCCACACAGAAAAATGCTCACACGGAAAATTGTCCACATGGTAAAATGTCAATATGGAAAAATGCCTACACAGAAAAAAGCCTACAAAGAAAAATGCCCACACTGAATAATATGCACATATGGTAATTTTCACATATAGTAATATTACCAAATTTTATTTTGTTATCGATATCTTATGATTAAAATATC
Organism: Pelobates cultripes; assembly: GCA_933207985.1. Taxonomy (NCBI): domain Eukaryota; kingdom Metazoa; phylum Chordata; class Amphibia; order Anura; family Pelobatidae; genus Pelobates; species Pelobates cultripes. Next base: position 194,753,641 of record OW240915.1, read on the forward strand.
TCATATTCATATGCAACAATTTTATTAAAGACACGGAGGCTCATATTATGCATAACTCTTTCTTTATTTCCTCAGCAGCAAAGATAGAGGAATATAAATATATCAAAAATGAAAGAAAAAACTGTATAGATACACAGGCAACCAATCACATAACAGAGGAAGTGACTATATAAGGCCTGTGTCTCCCACAATCCCCCTCTTTCTTTGCTGCTTCCTCAGACAGCTAAGTATTTGCTCTTATCCTTAGTTTGTCTCTGATGTTATATTTTGTCTGTTTTACATTATATTTTTATTGTGACTTGCTTGGGTTGCCTTTACTGGGCAGCCTTCTGCTGGTGTGCTCGGGCTCTCCCCTTCACCTCCTGTGTTTTCCCCCCGGTTATACTGTCCCCCTGCGCTCTCTCTCCCCCCCCTTGCGGGTGCCGCGCGGGACCCGGCTGTGTTTTCATAGCCGCGGCAGTCTCCTGAGCCGCGGCTGTGTTTGTCTCTGCTTCCCCGATCGCGGGCTGCCCGCGCGGGTAGGGTGCGCGCGCCCCCTCCCCCGCCGGGGATCAGTCCGCGATCGTGATACCACACGTGCGGCGGCCATTTTGGGCGGTCCGTCGGCTGATCGGTCGCTCACTCTGCTGCTGCCGTGCGGTCTGTCGCCCCGGTCTGGGTCCCCTGAGCGCACCAGCGGGCAGGTTTTTCTTCACAGTGTTCCTGTGGGTTACTCAACCCTTCTACCATTTCGTTTTCCCTTAAAGCTGTATTCCAGTTTATTTATTTTCATCAGTTAGTGCAGATAGCTTGCTTTGTTATTTACTGTCACTTAAAGATATATTCCCCTATTATTGCCACCATGCAGGATAAGGAGGATGGGCCTGTGGGCACCCCTGGTGACTTTAATATAGATAACCCTGAGGGTGCTATGGCCTCCCAGGAATTTCAGGCCCTGCTGGATGCCACTATGGCTTCGTCCTTACAAAAAGCTTTTGCTTCTGCAATGGGTGCTGTTTCTTCCTCCTTCTCTCAGTCACTGCATTCTATGCTTATGCCCTCACTGCCTACCCCCACCCCCCAGGGTGCGGGGTCCCCTTCCTCTGCTCAGACTGTGCCTGGTACCCGTAAGGCAAAGGCAAAATCTAAGCACGTTGATTCCCACTCCTCGATGCAGGTGTTACCTGCCATGACTGACACACTTGAGGTGGTCACAGACAGCGCGCATCCCACGCGCAAAAGAGCCCCTGGCCGGGCTAAAAAGGCTAGATTGTGGAAAAGGGCCAAGGCCCTAGATGATGAGTCGGATACCGACCGGAGTGTGGAACGTGACTCTGATGCTATGGAGTATGACTCCTATGATGAGGGAGGGTCAGACGAGGAATTACCCTCCGCGGAGGTTGCCCCCTCTGGGTCCTCTGCCGTGGCCCTAGGCCAAGTTAAGATTCCCTCTGGGGACAGTAAGGCCATTTTTTACCCCCAGGGAAACCCACTGTTCGACCCTGACGATCTGCGTCACCCACGGTCAGCAGAGTGGGTCCCCCCGGACCATATTGCACAATATGTGGCTAAACGCTTGCGTACACCCCTCTCCAAGGAGGGTCGCAACAAGTTGCCTGCCGAATGCCCTAGACCCTCTCTCCCGGGCTCGGCCTGTAAGACTCCGGATATCGACCCCCAAATAGCCCAATTCATGAATAAATCAGGCTGGAAACCCAAGAAGGGTTTGGATTACTCCCTCAAGGGATGCCAAGACAAGATATTGGATACCCTGGGCCCTCTGTCTAAACTTTACGAGCTGCTAGATGCCGCTAGGGCTGGAGACTCGATTATGGATATCGATGTGGCCATTGGGTGGGTCCAGAGGGCGATCTGCCTATTGGGGAACGCTAATACCGCCATGTCCTCGGAGAGGCGTAAGGCGATTCTCCTTAAGATCGATCCCAAATTGGCTGCCATGACGGTAGCGGAACCTGACCCCTCTGACGAGGGTTTACTGTTTGGAACCTCTTTTGTGAAGGACCTTGGTTCCTATGTTAAGACCTTTACGGCCATTGACAAGGCCCAAGCGAATATGAAGCGCGTGTTCGCTCCCAAGGTTTTCGGAGGGGCCGGGCGTAGCAGGAACCGTCCACCCGGCCGGGGCTTCCGTGGCTCGTTCAGGGCCTCCAGAGGTTCCTTCTTTCCTTCCCGAGGATTTCAAGATGCGAGGTCGCCTCCCTTCTTCCCAGCCAGAGGGAGATCCTGGGGCTCCAGGTATCCCCGTGGTGCCGCTTCGGGCAGACGCCCTTATGGTGAGTACCCATTTTTCCCCTCTCGATCATGTAAGGGTGGCAGGGAGGCTAGCCTTATTCTACCAGGGGTGGACAGATGTAACCTCAGATGCTTGGGTTTTGCGATGTGTAAAAGGTTATCACCTGGAGTTCGTTTCTATGCCTGTCCAGGTTCGCACCCCCAGAGAGTTGTCCCTCCCACAGGATCAGGACGACATGATTACCAAGGAAGTAGAGGAGATGCTCACGAAAGGTGCCATAGAGGAAATGCCGTTGGCCTCTCCAGGCTTCACGAGCAATCTTTTTCTGGTGCCAAAGAAAGGGGGCGGGGTTCGTCCTGTGATAAATCTTCGTCCCCTCAACGCATTTCTCCGTTACCAACATTTCCAGATGGAGGGTATACACTGCCTCAGAGACCTCCTTCGCCAATCGGATTGGTTGGCCAAGTTGGATCTGAAGGACGCATACTTTACAGTCCCCATAGCGTTGAGCTGCAGGGATTACCTCCACTTCACATGGCACGGTCGACGCTGGCGCTTCACTTGCCTGCCGTTCGGCCTCTCGTCGGCCCCTTGGTGTTTCACCAAACTCATGAAGCCGGTCATGGCTTACCTTCGTACCCGTGGGGTGCGACTGATCGTCTACCTGGACGACATACTGATCATGTCCCAATCCAGGGAATCTCTGCTGTTACATTTGGGTTGGACAATCAACCTTCTCCAAAATTTGGGTTTTCTGATCAACTGGGACAAGTCGGTCATGGTCCCTACCCAATCTATAGAATTCTTAGGTTTCCAAGTGGACTCCATCAGGCAATTCCTGTACTTGCCGGAGTCCAAAGTGAAGGCCATTCAGAAGGAGCTCCGAAGGGCTCTTCGGGTGCCGGATATGTCCGTCAGGCAACTAGCAAGGATTATCGGCCTTCTGGCGGCTTCGATTCAGGCGATCTTTCCGGGTCCGCTACACTATCGTGCCCTCCAACGACTCAAGGGTTCACACCTGCGTTCGGGTCGCTCTTACGAGTCCCGGATACGTCTGGACGACGAGTCCAGAGACGAGTTGGTATGGTGGTTGGCACACATGGAAGCCTGGAATGGCCGGGCCATCTTCGGTTCGGTCCCGGATGTCGTGATAGAATCCGATGCCAGCTTACACGGCTGGGGTGCTCGTTGTGGAAACGTTTCCACCGGAGGCAGATGGTCCGACATGGAGAGGTCCCTACACATCAATTGTCTAGAACTGCTGGCGGGGGCCTTCGCGATACGCAGTCTGACCCCAGGCCGGGCAGACTGTTGCGTTCTCCTCAAGATGGACAATGTGTCGGCAGTCCGGTACATAAATCATCTTGGGGGTACCAAGTCCAGAATGTTGGCACTATTGGCGAAGGATTTCTGGCAATTTTGTCTCCTCAACAACGTCTCGGTGCAGGCGGAACACATTCCGGGCCTGGACAATTCGGGTGCGGATTGGAATTCCAGGCACTTAAGAGACTCGGGAGATTGGCACTTGCACGTTTCGGTTTTCCGAGGTCTGGACAGTCTCTGGGGACGCTTCGAGTTGGACCTGTTCGCTTCACGTCTGAACACTCAACTCCCGGCGTTTTACAGCTGGAGGCCAGACCCGGCAGCAGTAGCGACGGACGCCTTTCTCCAAGACTGGCCTCCGGGACGCCTGTATGCCTTCCCACCGTTCAACATGATCGCTCGCACGATATCGAAGTTGGTCCGGCACGATTGCTGCCTGGTACTGATCACACCTCTTTGGAGGTCCCGTCCTTGGTTCCCACGCTTGATGGAGTTGTCGATAGACTACCCCAGACTGATTCCGAGCTTCCAGGATCTTCTCCTGGACCCGGATGGGAACTCGCACGAGCTGGTGCTCCGACATCAGCTACCTCTGATAGCGTGGCTCCTTTCAGGGGTACCTGGGTTGTCCCGAACGTTTCGCGGACGACTCTGCAACTCCTCGATAACGCTTGGGCTCCAGGTACGCGATCGGCATACCGCTCTTCATGGGGCTCATGGTCTAGTTGGTGCATGGAACGGGCAGTGGATCCCGTATCTGCCCCTCTCCATCTAATTCTGGAATACCTCACTTTTCTGTTTGATTCGGGCAAGGCGTATCGAACTATCAACCTTTTTCGTTCCGCTATATCGGCTGGACATGTTGGTTTGGATGGTTCGCCCGTGGGCAGACACCCCTTCGTGTGTCGCCTGCTCAAGGGCATTCGCCTCGCCCGTCCGCCCAAGGCTCGTTTCTCTGCCTTTTGGGACGTTAACATTATGCTTCAGTTTCTATCTTCCTGGTACCCGAACCAGGGACTGACCCTTAAGCAACTGTCTTCCAAGTTGGTTATGTTGCTTTGTTTGGTTTCATGTAAACGGGTTTCTGATGTTAGGGCCCTCGATTGGGACGCCGTTACCTTCTCCCCTGAAGGTGTGACTTTTAATATTTCCAGACGGACTAAATCTGCATCAAGGTCTTTCGTATACCCTAGATTCCAAGAGTGTCCGGCACTCTGTCCAGTGGAGTGTTTTAAGGTCTATTTGGAGGTGACTCGACCTCTTCGCTCACTAGACCTACGACATTTATTCATTTCTTTTCGTACTCCGCATCGACCTGTGGCGACACCGACCCTGGCACGTTGGGTGCGTTGGCTGTTGTCTATGGCTGGTATAGACACGTCTATCTTTACACCCCATTCGGTGAGGGGTGCTATGGCTTCCAAGGCTTCGACAGTCGGCTGTCGTCTGGAGGACATCATGCGTGCAGCGGATTGGTCTCGAGAGTCGACCTTCCGTGACTTCTACTTCAGACCTATTGAACACATCGCATCTCAGGTGATAGCACAGCTTTGAACTTGCATAATATGAGCCTCCGTGTCTTTAATAAAATTCCCAGATTTTACTATTAACATGACGTAAAGTCATGATTTTATTAAAGACACGGAGGCGAGTATTATTCCCTCCCACCCTCCCGGTGTGGGGTATGGAGCGAGATGCGATTTGGCTTGTTCAGGTATGTTGGGTTTGACCTACCTTGGATGTACTTCATATGGTGTATTACATATACTAATTAATTATGTCTATTATATTTTTCAGGTTTCATTCCTTAACCTTATGACAGGTCACTAGTTTCGTATTGGTAAGTCTACAGTTTGGAGTTTGGTTATTACCATATTTCTCTCTCTCTTTTTTAGCTTGAAATTGTCGGTTTGTTCCAGTTCCCGGTTTTGACCAAGCAGGATATCGTTCTTCTTACCTGGTCTTCGGTTTTCGCAAGAAAGAGGGGGATTGTGGGAGACACAGGCCTTATATAGTCACTTCCTCTGTTATGTGATTGGTTGCCTGTGTATCTATACAGTTTTTTCTTTCATTTTTGATATATTTATATTCCTCTATCTTTGCTGCTGAGGAAATAAAGAAAGAGTTATGCATAATACTCGCCTCCGTGTCTTTAATAAAATCATGACTTTACGTCATGTTAATAGTAAAATCTGGGAATTGTATAAAAAAACTAGGGAAAGAAGAAATTAAGTTTATATTTAATTTTAAGACTTTAACCCCATATGGCCTAAACGATGACTTTGAAGTCTGCCACTTTTAAAACCATATACTCTTTTATTGCAAAATATTTTGGTAATTATTTATTCATAAACTCTTTTTTTTTTTTTTTTTTAACAAATATTTCTTAAAGCGGCACTGTCATGGCTGAATCACGTTTTTTTTTAACCCCCCCTCCCGACTCCCCTACATCTAACTGACCCCCTAGTCACCCCCAAATGCCCCTAAATCCCCCAGATTACCTATTATTTATTCTTTATTTTCTGCCCCGATCTATTTTCAGGGCGCCGCCATCTTTGTGTGGGTAGATGAAGTCCACACTAGATAGCACTGTGAGATTCCCGCACATGCCCAGTGAAACACTTGGGCATCAAACAGGTATTTAATCTATTCATTCATTCATCAGATAGACGAATGAATGAATGGATAGTTCAGATGAACAAACAAACACTGAGTATCAGTGTTCGTTTGTAAGTGCAGTTTGTTACAAGGAGGGAGCTACCGGGGTGCAGCTCCCTCCTTGTAATATGTAAAGATAGAAGCAGCAGGGAGCTGTGCTCCCTGCCACGTCCTAAGCCCGCCAGGTCCGCCCTCACTCTATGGGGGTCAATATGTCTACTAAACAGTGAGCAGTCTGTGGCTGAGATTGGGGGTCCCTAATTTGTCTTATGATTTTAAAGAAAACTGAAGAAGACAGGAAGAAAAGAAGAACAGATCCTGACAGAGGGAGAGAAGAGGAAGAGATTGAGGAAAGGTAAGTTCAGCATGACAGTGCCGCTTTAATGAATATTTATTTTTTTAAAGACTCCAACCTATACTATTAGTAGTAGGAGTAGTAAGATGGACTAATGTATTTTGCAAGAAAGTCTTAAAATACACTACCAAATTATGTTTTATGTTTTTATTCCATTCTATACCTTTTTGTAATTATTCATCTGATCCTTATTATTTCCACGACACATTAGGTGTCTCACCAAGGGGGTAATGGTTTGAGACACTATTTTAATACACTATTTTAATATCTTGATATAAATAGTTTGAATTTATACTTCCCATATCTTTATATATTACTATTTTTAATATCTGGTCCTTTTGTCTCTTTCTTTG